>OZ038483.1:102910911-102969417 GCA_964036315.1 Acanthosepion esculentum
TTTCTGCCAGAGAGCTCAATCGACAACTAGTTTTAACAGATGAGGCACTATGCAACAAGAGGGAAGAAAATTACTTATTTGTGTTCACTGCATAGAGACAAATTTAAGTAAGTTGTAATAAGTACGCATCAGTATTTTTTTATTTTTTTTTGTGCAATTCCTATATTATAAAATATAGTCTCTGCAACCGGGTCTGGGTGATGTTCATACCAGTTCCTTGCAGTTTCCTTTCTGTAAAAGTTGCATATTTAGTTTTGTATTCAGTGGGTGCTAGCATCGTGCAACCTGATAGAAGGGGGTCAGTTGATTCTGGATATATGTGTATGATATTTCTGTGAGAAATATCATACACATATTTCCTTTGATACCATTCCCGAAGGCCTGGTATCAACAGATAACATTTTTGTCTGGAGATACCACTCGATTACTATACTAAACGTTCTGACTAGCTACAATTTCTTAGTTCCATCAGTTCTGGACTTCATAGATAAAACCCGCCATGCCACTGTTACGAATGATCCAGTTACCTTCCTATTCCGCTAGTACAGGGTGCGATTGGTAAATTGTCGCCATTTGATATAAATAAAAAAAATTCGCGCTTGAGTCTTGGTTGTTTTGTGTCGACTGCACAGTATAGTAGGGTCAGTTGGGCACCGTCTGTGAGAAAAAAAAGAGAACCATGACACAATTCACTCCGCCAAAAATTTGGAAACGGCATGCTTGGCATTCGTGCGGGAATATCCAATACGAATATTTCAGAGTGTTGGGGTGTCAAATTGAAGGCAGTGTAGAGGATTCGGAAACAGTTGGATGAGTCTAATGATGATTACGAAGGTACGGCAGCTAGATTAACTCGCTCTGATCGTTCTGATAAGAAAAGAACTCCCGAATTTGTTGGTGAGGGCCTCAGACTCAAAACGGAGGCCTACATCAAGGGCCTTGAGGAGGTAGTGCTGCCCAGGATCAAGAGGGTGGCTGGAGGAAGACGCTACATCTGGCAACAGGACTCTGCACCATGCGCACAAGCAGGAGAACTCAATCATGCTGTCATACAATTTCTGCGACCACATAATTCCTTGCATCTGGCCATCCAAATCCCCAGATTGCAACTCCCTTGATTATTATGTGGGGGCGCAGTTAAGCGAGAGACCAACAAATTTCCTTGTAACACCAAAGATGAACCGAAGGCAAGGATTATGGCAGCATTCACCAACTTAAACAAGGAGACCATCCAGATGAGTTGCAGAAGATTCTGAAGTCATCTGGAAGCTGTGGTTGAAGATAATGGCGATTAGGTTGAATAAATTTAATCTTTAGTATTTCAAAATATTTTTATGTAATTTTGGTAAATATCTGTTAAAATACAACGTTAGTGTTATTTTCACTTTTACGCCACTTAGACGACAATTTATCAGTCGCACCCTGTATATTACTTTTGTTATAAACGTATTTTCAATTATTCTTAATGTCTTCATCGTTATTTCTGAATATTGAGTACAAACCGAATGATGGAATAACTTTTTTTGCGTAGGACTTCTCAATCTATGCCGCGTGTTACAAAAATCGACAAGTATAAACAGTCAATTGCTGACACTCTGACGAGTGGACGGAGTGATTCCTGATGGGCTCTCTACGAAACTCTGGAGTCGAGATGCTGAAGGTAGCATCAATCAGTGACAAACCATTTACTGCGAGTTCCTGATACCAAAACAGGGTAAAATGTGCATATAAACATATATCCAAAAGGTCATCGTTGTACCTCAACACGCCAACTCATAACAAATTTTCAAAATGTCCTCTGCTTGCTTTGTGTCGAAGGGTTTCGCAGGCCCCTATCACATGTTGATGAAGCGTCTCTGTGTTATTAATGTCTGCTGCATAAACCAATGCAGTGGGGCGCAGTAGAGCGAGAGACCAACAACGCTCCTCGTAACACCAAAGATGAACTGAAGTCGAGGATTATGGTAACATTTCACTAACGTAAACAAGAAACCGTGCAGATGACTTGCAAAAGATTTCGAAGTTGTCTGGTGTCCATCGCTGATGGTAATGTAGATTTATTGAATAAATTGACTCTTTAGTATTTCAAGATATTTTTGTCTTATTTTAGTTAATATATCTGTTAAAATCAGATGTCAGTGTTATTTTTATTTTTTCGTAATTTAAACGACAATTAATCCAGCGTTCCCTGTAGAAGTTCCCTGGGAAGTTCCATTTGGATAGCTTCTCCCTCAGAATTGATGCATCGTTGAACAGACTCCCGAGGGGATGTTTTCCTGATCAGTACAATATTTACCCCTTCATGTCTAGGTTTAACCGTTATCTTTCCTACATATCAGGTGCGCCTCTTACTTCCTCATCTTACGGGCATCAAGCGCATTCAGTAACGTTCTAACTTGATCGGTTCTTGGGCCTTGTGTGAACAAGTAGTAAAAAAAATTAAATGTAGAGAAATTATATATTTTAAAAATTGTGCACAAACTTACAATATTTTAAAACAAATATCATGGGAACAAAACCGCTTACGTACGCGCTCAGAGTTAACGAGGCGGATGTAGATAAACTTATCAGTGGCTGCAGACTAAATGCGGAGACAGAAGCATTTATAATGACTGCACAAGACTAAAGCCTCTTCGCCAGTAATTAGCCAACCCAACATAACAAAGAATGGTGCCGGCCCAATATGGAGATTAAGTGAACAACATGTTTGGGCCTATTGACCATTTACTGTCTGGATGTGCAATCTTGGCACTGAAAGATTACAAAGATCAACACGATAAGTCACTGGAAGATGTCAAGCATTACAGTGCGATACATGCTGAATAATGGTATGAACATTTCACAGAATCAGTCACAGAAACATATGAGGTCATTATTCTTTGGAAATTTATCATTCCTACTGCGATACATATAAAAGCTAATAGACCAGACGTATAGATTAAAGACGACGAACACAAAATGCCTTCTCATAGATATGGCAGTGTCATTAGCTAAAAATATATCTGATAAAGAACATGAAACAATATTTACGTATAAACGCCAACGCATAAAAACTAAAGTTCCTAGAGTTTTTAAGTGAATTGCAAAGAAAGTTTTTTTATATTTTTGTGTGTAAGTTTATATACTATTTTATATATTTTTGTATACTATTTTATGCAAGATATTTTATAAATACAATTTTAGTTTGGTTTATTTTGTTTTACGGCATATCACCCTCAATGAGTTATTTAATGCCGACAAAAGTTTTCGGATAGGTTTATATTAATAGAATATTGTATTATAGGAATAAAGTGTCGTTGCCGACACTTGAATTTGAACATAGATCGACAGTGAGCGAACACAGGCGATCCCATTATTGAATTAAGTGGATCACATGACCATAGAAGAAACTCGTATATTGGAAGTCGCGTGACGTCGAAACTGATCGTTATGTCTATTCTATCCTCTATTACTATTCGGATCTGCATTCTACTCTATCCTCTATTACTATACGGACCGCTATTCTCTCACTCTATTCAATATACAATTTCTCTACTCGGGTTACTATGCGTATTACTATTCGAGCGAGTATTATCGAGCATGTGCTATTAGTGCGAGTGCTATTCGAAGGCGTCTGACACCAGTATTGTTCAACGGCGTACTATAGTTCTATCTGCGATTACAAAGTCTCTACAACAACGAGAATTAAGAAAGTAACAACGAGTATTCGTTGACATCACAAAAAATATGCATTCTATGTAAGGGATCAGTTTGTAGATCAGCTTCCTGTATAATATACACATGATCTGTTGTAGGTAATATATGTGTTGGTATAGACCAATTTCTTTAAGGTACGACAGTTCTCAAATACTTTTCTCATGTTGATTTTTTTTGTAGCATTGATATCTTACAGGTGCTAAATAAGTACATTCAGTTAAAATGTGTTTCACCGTTAGTGCGGCTTGGTATGTTGTACAATTGTAATTGGTCTAGCGACACCACATTGAATTGCCCACGCACTTAGAGAAAGATGTAATTTCCATCTTGTTTTTGTTTTTAAATTTCTGAAAGCTTTTAAATAAATGATTGTATAACATATCTGGCCTGGCTCGATCCTGGGTCCTTCCCCCGCTGGTCAGTACTGTCGCCGGTCAACTGATGGTTATCTGCTTGCCGCTTTGTTCCTTCATCTGATTCCGCCCCACGTTGTGTTCCTTGATCACAGAGCAGTGAAGATCGAATTTCGTCCGTACTCAAGCGCTGGGTCGAACAGCGGCGAAACCGTACTACAAAAGAACATAGAACGTTTCCACTGGCGAAAATAAAAATGACATAACAAAACAATGAATGTTGCCTGGTTAATTTTCAATTGGTTTATATAGTTATTGATACAAAATTAATCCATACCGTTAACATCTGAAAATTATGACTCTTTTTCTTCTAAACTTTTGACGAGTTAAAAAAAACAGAAAAAAAGATTGAGAATTCTAGGCAGCAGATCACGTGGTTTCTTCTTCCCTCTGCGGTTTCTGGTGCCTTCTGCTTTTATATGTATTTCGCCCGACTCCTACCGCACCTCAACATTCATTAATATTCATAATATTCATATCAATCCATTAAATATCTCTCCAAAGAACTGATACCGATCTTCAAACAAAGCGGCCACTTATTCAAAACAATACAGTCTTCGACAACAAACTTTGTGTTTATAATTTCTTTCCTATGTTCTTGATGTCAAAAAATTTTCTTTGTTGTTAATTATTTAATATGACCGATTAAAATCTTTATCCCACTTTACACGTTTACAAAACCATATTTCGGTCTGTTTACCTTACTGGCTTTTCTATTATAACAATTTCATTACGTCTTACATTTCTCATAATTCAGACTGTTTCGCGAATCATAACAATTCCATTTGCCTTTCTGTTTAGCACAAAGGAAAAAACATCTATCTTTTTTCCGTGCTCCATATTTCAATTCATGTTTTCACCTTAACGTTTTTTAATCCTTCCAATTCTCCAAAACTTATACGGGTTTTTAGCATGAGCCCTTTTAATGCTTCTCATATTACTAGTGTCACAATTGTGTCTTTATTAACCCTTTCAACTACAACCAGTGAAATTTTATAATGACACATTCCTTTCGTTCCCATTTCTGTCATTTACTTGTAAATGACAACTCCAATAATGAAAACAACAAGCGTTTCTTCATGCATCGATTTTCAACTAAATATGCAGTCGAATTAAATCTCTTTCCTCTTCTTTTTCTGTCCATGAGCATGCACATTCACATTGGGGCTCGCATCACCCCTTATAATTTAATTCTTTTTACGGTTTTTATGGTTCGTTTTCCTGGTCGACTACCCTCTCTCCGCAGTGGGAGGCTTTGGTTTTTTTAAAAGGTAAAGTTTCTGCTTTAAGTTCTTCCGCTGAATTCAACCTGTTTTTTTTCCACGGCTGGATTCATTCTGCTTGGCTAAAGAACAATAAATGTCCTCCCATTCTTGATTTGATGCAAGCTCGCCAATAGCTGTGTATTATTCGTTTTCTTCCGAGGCTTTTTCAGCTACCATATTACTGCCAATATGGCAGCAATACCTACTAAGATACCTAACATAGCGGACCAGGTCATTATGATCCTTGAATTATCTCTCTTTATTGTATTCTCTTTTTCTCATGGCAGTGAATCTGTCTTTCAATTGGTCCAGACTAATTCCCTCTACCTGCCTTAATACCTTTATTGCTTTTAATGTAGCTGTCGGAGAATTCCTCTACCACCGGTTCACATATATCTGTCCAAACTCATTTCGATTAATTTCACTAATGAATCTTTCATCTTATATTTCTCTTTGCCCTGATAGCATTGGGGTGGAGTGGGAATGATACTGCTAATGCCGAACATCCCAGGATTAACTCTGTCAAACCAATAGTAGTTCTATCTTATTGCTCCAGCGGGTTTCAGCCCATTCACTCCAGACAGATCCATCTGAAGTTGGGTAGCCACCGCCCAAACCCCATCAGCTATACTGATAGCTTCCGGTAAAACAGTACTGGTCAAAACTCCACTCGACAACTTTCACTTATTCCATCTTTATCTCCCTTAAACAAATCAAGCACACACCACCTATGATTCCCCGTCAGATAAATGGGACTGGATGAAGTACACGACCCTAAAGCATTGGCTTCGTATTTCCTTGCTTCTTCCGTTGTTGATGAATTCAAAGCGATATATTCTGCTTCAATTTGATATTTTGCAACCACCCCCAGTCATTGTTCTGCGCTGATTGCAGGGAGTATGTAAGTTTATCACCAGATATATCTCAAAATTACTCTCCCTGTCTAACAACGCCAGAGTCATTAAAACCAACAGTTTGTCTTCTAGTAAAGTAACACATCTTAATGCCTTGTGGTATCTCCATAACTCTTTGATCGGGTCCACAGGCAATCTTAAATGGTGAGGTAACTCGGTTTGTATTTTAAACAGCAACTCCCTCAAGTAACCATGGGTCATTATACTCGGGGACAAATGTCTCAAAGATAACATGTCCAACTGAGCTCTCACGTGCTCTAATAAAATCATCACGGATTGGCTAGTCTGGCATACCTTATTAAGAATTATATACTGTTGGACGAAACTACTTAATCCCTGTAATTCACTCGCCATGGCTCCAAAGATATTGTCCACTGCTTATCTCAAATTTGACTTATCACTTGTTAACCCATTTATACCTATTCTACTTTCTACTAGTTCTAATCTTGTCACGTTCAGTATCGATATATTTCCTTGTGCCACATGGGCTAAAATTGTCTGATCTTTTTCAACTACTTCTAGCTTTTCCCTCTATTTTTTTAAATTTCTGCTTTGGTCATTTTTCTGGAACAGAACGTTTAATGCCCTTGCAACAAGGTGGATTATTACTCTTTTCTTTCTTATCTGTAACAGTTCGATTTCTTCTAAATCATTTTTCATATCCTTCCATCGGGACTTCATTATGGAAATCTCCAGCTCCAGGGGAGTACAGTAACCTAAGGTATTGTTCCTCTCTGATATAATTCTCCGCTACCTTCATTCTGTCTGTCTTCAGCTGAAGTAGTTCACTTCCCAATTTATTTAACGGTAATTTGTAGAGGTTCAAAATTTTTTGTCTGGAGATGCCACACGATTAACATTTCTTTTATCACGAAAGAGACTAAATATTTTGAACAAGTTACTGTCACTATACTCGTTTTCATGAAAATCGTATTTTGACTGTGCTTCCACCCCACTACTTCTACCATCATTACCAGTAGTATCAGCCTCGTCATGCCAGCAATTCCTGCACGTGTAATAATACTCCCTGTGTTATTTTGATGACAATTCGGTTCTTATGCACATTCATATTTATTTAGCATCTTCCCACTCTTTTTCCCCTTTTTTTTTCTAATTTCAACATATTCTTGTTGCTGATCAACTTCCGGTATGTCTGTCTGGTTTGAGACAGGGATGCACCAACAAGTAAGTTTGGCTGCCATTCATGACGCGCCATCCGCACCTCCGTCCTCTCTGACCAGCTTCTGCTGTTAATTACCGTATGAGCTTTTCTAATGAACCGGACGTCGTTGCACACCGACATTGAATCCACCCATACCACCCTTCTCTCTATTGGGATGCAGGGTTCCCTGCTCATCTCAGTCTCTGCTTAAGGGGTAACACTGGCTCAGGCTCTGAACTATTGAGTATGGGGTATTTCATCCTCCTCCTCTCAACCACTTAGCTCCTCCTCCTCTTCGGGGGGTTTCGAATCAGAACCCCGAACTTCATCACTTGGGTCCTTTTCTTTCCGTTGAATCATTGCCGGTTTTCTCGCTTTTCTTATAACCCTTTCTGATAGCTGTTGATTTATTTCTCTTCCTTCTTCATCCTCAGTGTCTTCATGTGTTTCCATTTCCTCTGGTTCCACGAAATTAGGAATAGCCGAAACGCTCGGATAGGCAGAACTTTTGGACAGTGGTTACACGCTATGTTTCCAGAAAAGAAAACACTTGTACAAACACAAGAAAAATTAAATAAAAAGCCCAATCGCGATATCTTGTCAGTCCTCATTAACGAAGCATGTATATATATATATACATATATATATATGTGTGTGTGTGTGTGTGTGTGTGTGTGTGTGTGTGTGTGTGTGTGTGTGTGTGTGTGTGTGTGTGTGTGTGTGTGTGTGTGTGTGTGTGTGTGTGTGTGTGTGTGTGTGTGTGTGTGTGTGTGTGTGTGTGTGTGTGTGTGTGTGTGTGAATATTAATATGATCTTATACATAAGAATTTATCAGGGGCTTTAGTTTTACATAGCTCAAACACAACTTCGATTTAAACAATACCACACTTTTTAAAAGAGAAATTAAAATACATCATGGCCTGAAGATTGCTTTTAAGCATGAAAGAGTCTGACACCGCTTGGTTTTAACCTGTATCCACTCTTGTGTGTGTGTGTGTGTGTGTGTGTGTGTGTGTGTGTGTGTGTGTGTGTGTGTGTGCGTGCGTGCGTGCGTGCGTGTATGTGTGAGATAATTTCCACTTCCTTACAGAAGAAGGCCATCTCTGCAACGTTCAGCTGACCGGCCATAGGCGCGCAGATAACTTTGCAAACCAGCCTCGCGCCTGGTATAGTAATAAGAATGATGTCGGATAATACAAAAGAAACTTTACACATAAATACTGTTGTCTATGTTTCGGGTACGAAACTGAATCTAGCAGATATAGATTCGTAAAAGTTCAAAAACGAAAAAAGGGTTTTTCGCTAATAGGTTTATTCAAATATTACCCTGTGCTAATGAATCCTCTAGGGATTTAAAAATGACTGTAAGCCTTCCTCAGACCAGGGTCGACCAGATGACCAATAGCTTTAACAATAACGAAAGCTACACCACTTGAATGCTTCAAACAGCAAAATGGGTAAAACATGTCACTAGGAGGAACACAATTATCATATAAACAGGATGTTGTTTTTCCTCACTACCCAAAACAAAAGGCAAACAATCCCATCAATTTCAGAGAGCCATAACAGATAATGGATTTGACAAGTTTAAATGTATTGAAAAATGTTTTAAAAACAGTACTTTTTTCATAAATTTCAACAGTTATTTCAATACGTATGGCCAATAGGGCAGGTCGACTTCGGAACCGTGGTATTGCACTTAATTTGAAAGTTTGGGTTTGATATTATAAATAATGACAGAAATAGTGTTTTTTCCGTTTTTTGCAGAAACCAAAATGTTAGCGTTGAAATTTTATTCTGCTCACCAGTGAAAGCTTTATAACACAGCCTTTTAAAATTTATAATTTTTTGAAGCATTACAAATTTTATATGGACAAGATGCGTGGCAAATGCACATTATTACTAAATCATTCTGCCATCAAATAAAACCTTCGTTTGCTTAAAAGAGAATTTATACTGAACAATTATAATGTATATGATATGTTATACAGTGCAGTGATTTTAGTGAGATTTTCAATAAACAATGCTGCTTTTTCATATTTTGGTTAGGTTTGGTTTGATTTACGGCAAATGGGTTATTTAATGCCGACAAAATTGTTATTGCTGGTGATATGTTTTTCTTCAAAAATCTATTTCTGGGAATATTTTTACTTGAAGAAATCTATAGCTGGTCATATTTTTTTCAAAGAATGTATAGCTGTTTGTATTACTGGTACTTATATTTTTAAGTATTGCTGATAATAACTTTCCTTAAAAAAATATTGCTGGTAATATTATTTTATTACAAAGTATTTCTGGTATTAAAACCTATTTTTACACAAGTTTTGGTGTCAACTATTTGCTCATAGGTGCTAACAGGTGCTACCACCTCGAGTCAGGGTAGAGGTAGACCTGGGAACTCCAGCAATTAAGAGGCGGTTCCACGATCCTCAAAACCTCCTGATCAGAGGACTTGCAGTTAGACGTAGTTTATCGTCTTACTCAGGACGCGGATGTAGTTTATCGTCATGCACAGGACGGTTTAAGTATTTTGTTTTGTAATTTGTGTCCAACAGTAATATAATGTTATATACATTTTTTATCTATTTTTTTGTTTTTATTAATTATGACCTAACAAATGGTGTAAGATCTTATTCATTGAGTAGTTTTTTTGCAATTATTTTTAGCTTTTACATATTGAATTCAGCATATTTTCTTGTGATTTATAATTAAAATTCTGGTCTGAATATATGTTCCATTCAATGTATCTAATACAAATGATAACAATATTGTTTGAAATTATTCTTGAAATAGTAAACTTTTGTAGTCCGTTTGTAAACAAAAACCTGCGGAAATTAGGTATTTATGTACATTTTTCAGACGATATCTAAAACTAGTTACTCAAACATTGAAAAAGCTATGCAGTACTTATCGCATCAAACCCCAGCTTTTATCTCGAGTGCAATGTTGATTTTCTAAAAAAAAAAGATCAGCCTGCCCTTTTAGCCATTGAATGTCAACAGTTTTCCTTCACTAATATCTAATATCTCGATTTAAAATTTTCTCTAACTCACCGCACAGTCTTACACTTTCCTACTATATTTCCTATTTATTTCTCTGTCCGCATGTCTGATGTCTCCGCTGCCTCTCACTTCCTTTTTCTGCTTTTCTATTTCAATCGCTTTTTATCTGTCTCTCTGAATCTTTATGTTCTCTTTAAAATTGTCATTATGAAATTAGATCCATTGAATAATTCGTAGGAAAAACTTGATTGCAGACAATAAGTCGACCGCTGAAAACCACCAACTGGGCTGGCAGCAAAGGATCATGGGAGTGAGTCAAAAGCCACGCCCTTTGGCCATATCATGTCAAGCTTTCGTCATCAGTTAATGACATAAAATATTTCCCCCATTTATGGCTGATGAATTAATATCATTAACAGATGCATTCAACATTTCCCCTTTAGTGCAGAAAATAGTTGATGAATTCCATTCGTTGTGGAAATAACGTCAATTTATTTTGCAGGCAAATTAATCTACAACTACTTCTTTTATATTCCATGTCTTTGGGGACTCCGTGTTCATTACTCTCTCCACAATTTCCTGTCTCTATGTTACTGATTTGTTTGTTAAGATGCATTAGAATTTTGCAGGTTATTTAAAGCAATAAAATATTTTTAGATTGTATGAGATGGGATTAGTTGTAGATGATATTAAGTTACTGATATAATTCCTACTAATTAACCGATAGCTGGGGAGAGAAGAGGTGAATTCATACCCTTCCCAAGGGTATTCGTACTTAAGTGAATATAACGAACCCGACCGAAATTGGAACTCGGCACTCACACTTCCAATTCCTACCTGTTATCCATTAGACCACTCTCATATCCAAGGTAAATAACAGACTGGGCTCTATAGCCTTGGATGGCAATTGGTCTAGGAGAAGGACAACTCTGAATTCAAAACCTGTGGAGTGTCGTTTGGGGACCTTGTGATACGTAGTGTATCAGGTTTCTGTGATCGGCCCTTCAAAAAGTGCAGTTTGTTCGGCACAAAGACTTCACCACTATGATCAAATCATATGTGCTGGTGTCTGGCTATCGGTCCCTGATCAGTTTGACCCTCTTACGTCGAATACCATGTCCACCAAGTGTGTGTATATATATATATACATATATATATATATATAATGAATTTACTAATTTAAATATATGTTTCCATCGCTACACAAGAAATACCATGTTTCAAAACAGAAACTAAAGATATATTATACTACTAATAATACTAGATTGGAAAAAACCTCGGATGGCACGACTTGTAAGTCTATCAAAACAAATCGGTACCCGAGGGGGAAAAATTGGAAAGAACTAGAAACATCCGAACAGGGCGAAATAAATCGTCCAGTGCCTTAAGTATTTAAGTATATAAGTATTTAAGTATATCTATATATATATAAATATATATAAATGTTACATATATATATATATATATATATGTGTGTGTATGTGTGTTTGCGTGTGTGTAAGTAAAGAGTTCAATGGTTTCACCTACAAAGTAGGACACAGGTTCTATCACTGCCTGAGAGCACATATTTTTATTAGAATTTCGTAGACGTAATACTCGATTTTATTTATTACGATCATTCATTATAATAACGTTTGAAATAATGAATATGATTCACTAAAAATTCTTAAGAAATTGCCTAATTTATGTTTTGGATTGCAGTCTGTAGTTATAGGCTTTCGAGCAAACTACATGAATGAGTAAGAGAATTTACCTTAATAGAGAAACTGGGCAAATCCCCCCGGATCAAACGGTAGATTTATCTACAAAATAAGATTCAGATCCGATCCCTGACGATAAAATAAAAAACACATATCCAGTACAGTAACTGGAAGATAAAAAATAAAAATTTTGAAGTAAAATTAAATGTATTAATTCTTCATCTATCTACAGGCACACACACACAAGCACACACATACACACACACAGACATATTTATATATAGTTAAATTCCCCGATCAATTCTGTGGACAAGACATATTGGTATAAAATGACAATTGGAAAAATCTTAGATTTTGCCGACGCGTTTCGTCTTCCGGATTTAGTAAGCCGGTAAAAACACATTAATCCCAATGTCGATTTTAATTTGATGATTACTTTCCTTTATTGACATAAATTTCAAACTATAAATTACAAAGGGAATGTAATATTATTAATGAAATAGTTGCAATGATAAATTAAGAATTATAAAGAGATAAAAATAATATTATTATTGTAGAAATGCATTAAAGTGAATGACCCCGTTAATTAATTGAAATTTCAAACAAACATTAAAACAAAAAAGATTTTCAAAGCAAAAAGAAAAAAAAATTCGTCTATCAAATTCGGCTTGATCACAAATACATGAAATATATTTAAACATACAGGTCGAATATTATACAAAAGTTTAGTATGTAATTAAATATTTCAGAGAAAAAACAAGAACAGACGGTCAGAAGTAAGGCAAAGATTTAACATTGAAAATATTAATAGAAATGAGAAATTATATTCAAACATTCGCAAAAATTATGGCGTAAAATGAAAAACAGGAAAGGGAAAGGTATTAAAAAAAAAACAGAGGAAGACGCAAAGATATATCACATTTCCAACAAAAAAATATGAAGGTAAAAATAAATAAAATATAAGCGACACCAGATAGTGAAAGGACTTCTCGTTCGATCACCGAAGTTAAGCATCGTAGAGCCAGGTCAGTACTTAGATGGGGGACCGCTTGGGAACACCTGGTACTGTAAGCAGCCCCCTACTACAGGGGTAGACTAGCAACCTTTTATCGTGTTACGCTTATCTTGGACTGAAAACTGACATTGATCAGCGGAAATTTGGAGTTACGCAATAGCTTACGGTCAAATCACGCTGAACACACCGGTTCTCGTTCGATCACCGAAGTTAAGCATCGTAGAGCCAGGTCAGTACTTAGATGGGGGACCGCTTGGGAACACCTGGTACTGTAAGCAGCCCCCTACTACAGGGGTAGACTAGCAACCTTTTATCGTGTTACGCTTATCTTGGACTGAAAACTGACATTGATCAGCGGAAATTTGGAGTTACGCAATAGCTTACGGTCAAATCACGCTGAACACACCGGTTCTCGTTCGATCACCGAAGTTAAGCATCGTAGAGCCAGGTCAGTACTTAGATGGGGGACCGCTTGGGAACACCTGGTACTGTAAGTAGCCCCCTACTACAGGGGTAGACTAGCAACCTTTTATCGTGTTACGCTTATCTTGGACTGAAAACTGACATTGATCAGCGGAAATTTGGAGTTACGCAATAGCTTACGGTCAAATCACGCTGAACACACCGGTTCTCGTTCGATCACCGAAGTTAAGCATCGTAGAGCCAGGTCAGTACTTAGATGGGGGACCGCTTGGGAACACCTGGTACTGTAAGCAGCCCCCTACTACAGGGGTAGACTAGCAACCTTTTATCGTGTTACGCTTATCTTGGACTGAAAACTGACATTGATCAGCGGAAATTTGGAGTTACGCAATAGCTTACGGTCAAATCACGCTGAACACACCGGTTCTCGTTCGATCACCGAAGTTAAGCATCGTAGAGCCAGGTCAGTACTTAGATGGGGGACCGCTTGGGAACACCTGGTACTGTAAGCAGCCCCCTACTACAGGGGTAGACTAGCAACCTTTTATCGTGTTACGCTTATCTTGGACTGAAAACTGACATTGATCAGCGGAAATTTGGAGTTACGCAATAGCTTACGGTCAAATCACGCTGAACACACCGGTTCTCGTTCGATCACCGAAGTTAAGCATCGTAGAGCCAGGTCAGTACTTAGATGGGGGACCGCTTGGGAACACCTGGTACTGTAAGCAGCCCCCTACTACAGGGGTAGACTAGCAACCTTTTATCGTGTTACGCTTATCTTGGACTGAAAACTGACATTGATCAGCGGAAATTTGGAGTTACGCAATAGCTTACGGTCAAATCACGCTGAACACACCGGTTCTCGTTCGATCACCGAAGTTAAGCATCGTAGAGCCAGGTCAGTACTTAGATGGGGGACCGCTTGGGAACACCTGGTACTGTAAGCAGCCCCCTACTACAGGGGTAGACTAGCAACCTTTTATCGTGTTACGCTTATCTTGGACTGAAAACTGACATTGATCAGCGGAAATTTGGAGTTACGCAATAGCTTACGGTCAAATCACGCTGAACACACCGGTTCTCGTTCGATCACCGAAGTTAAGCATCGTAGAGCCAGGTCAGTACTTAGATGGGGGACCGCTTGGGAACACCTGGTACTGTAAGCAGCCCCCTACTACAGGGGTAGACTAGCAACCTTTTATCGTGTTACGCTTATCTTGGACTGAAAACTGACATTGATCAGCGGAAATTTGGAGTTACGCAATAGCTTACGGTCAAATCACGCTGAACACACCGGTTCTCGTTCGATCACCGAAGTTAAGCATCGTAGAGCCAGGTCAGTACTTAGATGGGGGACCGCTTGGGAACACCTGGTACTGTAAGCAGCCCCCTACTACAGGGGTAGACTAGCAACCTTTTATCGTGTTACGCTTATCTTGGACTGAAAACTGACATTGATCAGCGGAAATTTGGAGTTACGCAATAGCTTACGGTCAAATCACGCTGAACACACCGGTTCTCGTTCGATCACCGAAGTTAAGCATCGTAGAGCCAGGTCAGTACTTAGATGGGGGACCGCTTGGGAACACCTGGTACTGTAAGCAGCCCCCTACTACAGGGGTAGACTAGCAACCTTTTATCGTGTTACGCTTATCTTGGACTGAAAACTGACATTGATCAGCGGAAATTTGGAGTTACGCAATAGCTTACGGTCAAATCACGCTGAACACACCGGTTCTCGTTCGATCACCGAAGTTAAGCATCGTAGAGCCAGGTCAGTACTTAGATGGGGGACCGCTTGGGAACACCTGGTACTGTAAGCAGCCCCCTACTACAGGGGTAGACTAGCAACCTTTTATCGTGTTACGCTTATCTTGGACTGAAAACTGACATTGATCAGCGGAAATTTGGAGTTACGCAATAGCTTACGGTCAAATCACGCTGAACACACCGGTTCTCGTTCGATCACCGAAGTTAAGCATCGTAGAGCCAGGTCAGTACTTAGATGGGGGACCGCTTGGGAACACCTGGTACTGTAAGCAGCCCCCTACTACAGGGGTAGACTAGCAACCTTTTATCGTGTTACGCTTATCTTGGACTGAAAACTGACATTGATCAGCGGAAATTTGGAGTTACGCAATAGCTTACGGTCAAATCACGCTGAACACACCGGTTCTCGTTCGATCACCGAAGTTAAGCATCGTAGAGCCAGGTCAGTACTTAGATGGGGGACCGCTTGGGAACACCTGGTACTGTAAGCAGCCCCCTACTACAGGGGTAGACTAGCAACCTTTTATCGTGTTACGCTTATCTTGGACTGAAAACTGACATTGATCAGCGGAAATTTGGAGTTACGCAATAGCTTACGGTCAAATCACGCTGAACACACCGGTTCTCGTTCGATCACCGAAGTTAAGCATCGTAGAGCCAGGTCAGTACTTAGATGGGGGACCGCTTGGGAACACCTGGTACTGTAAGCAGCCCCCTACTACAGGGGTAGACTAGCAACCTTTTATCGTGTTACGCTTATCTTGGACTGAAAACTGACATTGATCAGCGGAAATTTGGAGTTACGCAATAGCTTACGGTCAAATCACGCTGAACACACCGGTTCTCGTTCGATCACCGAAGTTAAGCATCGTAGAGCCAGGTCAGTACTTAGATGGGGGACCGCTTGGGAACACCTGGTACTGTAAGCAGCCCCCTACTACAGGGGTAGACTAGCAACCTTTTATCGTGTTACGCTTATCTTGGACTGAAAACTGACATTGATCAGCGGAAATTTGGAGTTACGCAGTAGCTTACGGTCAAATCACGCTGAACACACCGGTTCTCGTTCGATCACCGAAGTTAAGCATCGTAGAGCCAGGTCAGTACTTAGATGGGGGACCGCTTGGGAACACCTGGTACTGTAAGCAGCCCCCTACTACAGGGGTAGACTAGCAACCTTTTATCGTGTTACGCTTATCTTGGACTGAAAACTGACATTGATCAGCGGAAATTTGGAGTTACGCAATAGCTTACGGTCAAATCACGCTGAACACACCGGTTCTCGTTCGATCACCGAAGTTAAGCATCGTAGAGCCAGGTCAGTACTTAGATGGGGGACCGCTTGGGAACACCTGGTACTGTAAGCAGCCCCCTACTACAGGGGTAGACTAGCAACCTTTTATCGTGTTACGCTTATCTTGGACTGAAAACTGACATTGATCAGCGGAAATTTGGAGTTACGCAATAGCTTACGGTCAAATCACGCTGAACACACCGGTTCTCGTTCGATCACCGAAGTTAAGCATCGTAGAGCCAGGTCAGTACTTAGATGGGGGACCGCTTGGGAACACCTGGTACTGTAAGCAGCCCCCTACTACAGGGGTAGACTAGCAACCTTTTATCGTGTTACGCTTATCTTGGACTGAAAACTGACATTGATCAGCGGAAATTTGGAGTTACGCAATAGCTTACGGTCAAATCACGCTGAACACACCGGTTCTCGTTCGATCACCGAAGTTAAGCATCGTAGAGCCAGGTCAGTACTTAGATGGGGGACCGCTTGGGAACACCTGGTACTGTAAGCAGCCCCCTACTACAGGGGTAGACTAGCAACCTTTTATCGTGTTACGCTTATCTTGGACTGAAAACTGACATTGATCAGCGGAAATTTGGAGTTACGCAATAGCTTACGGTCAAATCACGCTGAACACACCGGTTCTCGTTCGATCACCGAAGTTAAGCATCGTAGAGCCAGGTCAGTACTTAGATGGGGGACCGCTTGGGAACACCTGGTACTGTAAGCAGCCCCCTACTACAGGGGTAGACTAGCAACCTTTTATCGTGTTACGCTTATCTTGGACTGAAAACTGACATTGATCAGCGGAAATTTGGAGTTACGCAATAGCTTACGGTCAAATCACGCTGAACACACCGGTTCTCGTTCGATCACCGAAGTTAAGCATCGTAGAGCCAGGTCAGTACTTAGATGGGGGACCGCTTGGGAACACCTGGTACTGTAAGCAGCCCCCTACTACAGGGGTAGACTAGCAACCTTTTATCGTGTTACGCTTATCTTGGACTGAAAACTGACATTGATCAGCGGAAATTTGGAGTTACGCAATAGCTTACGGTCAAATCACGCTGAACACACCGGTTCTCGTTCGATCACCGAAGTTAAGCATCGTAGAGCCAGGTCAGTACTTAGATGGGGGACCGCTTGGGAACACCTGGTACTGTAAGCAGCCCCCTACTACAGGGGTAGACTAGCAACCTTTTATCGTGTTACGCTTATCTTGGACTGAAAACTGACATTGATCAGCGGAAATTTGGAGTTACGCAATAGCTTACGGTCAAATCACGCTGAACACACCGGTTCTCGTTCGATCACCGAAGTTAAGCATCGTAGAGCCAGGTCAGTACTTAGATGGGGGACCGCTTGGGAACACCTGGTACTGTAAGCAGCCCCCTACTACAGGGGTAGACTAGCAACCTTTTATCGTGTTACGCTTATCTTGGACTGAAAACTGACATTGATCAGCGGAAATTTGGAGTTACGCAATAGCTTACGGTCAAATCACGCTGAACACACCGGTTCTCGTTCGATCACCGAAGTTAAGCATCGTAGAGCCAGGTCAGTACTTAGATGGGGGACCGCTTGGGAACACCTGGTACTGTAAGCAGCCCCCTACTACAGGGGTAGACTAGCAACCTTTTATCGTGTTACGCTTATCTTGGACTGAAAACTGACATTGATCAGCGGAAATTTGGAGTTACGCAATAGCTTACGGTCAAATCACGCTGAACACACCGGTTCTCGTTCGATCACCGAAGTTAAGCATCGTAGAGCCAGGTCAGTACTTAGATGGGGGACCGCTTGGGAACACCTGGTACTGTAAGCAGCCCCCTACTACAGGGGTAGACTAGCAACCTTTTATCGTGTTACGCTTATCTTGGACTGAAAACTGACATTGATCAGCGGAAATTTGGAGTTACGCAATAGCTTACGGTCAAATCACGCTGAACACACCGGTTCTCGTTCGATCACCGAAGTTAAGCATCGTAGAGCCAGGTCAGTACTTAGATGGGGGACCGCTTGGGAACACCTGGTACTGTAAGCAGCCCCCTACTACAGGGGTAGACTAGCAACCTTTTATCGTGTTACGCTTATCTTGGACTGAAAACTGACATTGATCAGCGGAAATTTGGAGTTACGCAATAGCTTACGGTCAAATCACGCTGAACACACCGGTTCTCGTTCGATCACCGAAGTTAAGCATCGTAGAGCCAGGTCAGTACTTAGATGGGGGACCGCTTGGGAACACCTGGTACTGTAAGCAGCCCCCTACTACAGGGGTAGACTAGCAACCTTTTATCGTGTTACGCTTATCTTGGACTGAAAACTGACATTGATCAGCGGAAATTTGGAGTTACGCAATAGCTTACGGTCAAATCACGCTGAACACACCGGTTCTCGTTCGATCACCGAAGTTAAGCATCGTAGAGCCAGGTCAGTACTTAGATGGGGGACCGCTTGGGAACACCTGGTACTGTAAGCAGCCCCCTACTACAGGGGTAGACTAGCAACCTTTTATCGTGTTACGCTTATCTTGGACTGAAAACTGACATTGATCAGCGGAAATTTGGAGTTACGCAATAGCTTACGGTCAAATCACGCTGAACACACCGGTTCTCGTTCGATCACCGAAGTTAAGCATCGTAGAGCCAGGTCAGTACTTAGATGGGGGACCGCTTGGGAACACCTGGTACTGTAAGCAGCCCCCTACTACAGGGGTAGACTAGCAACCTTTTATCGTGTTACGCTTATCTTGGACTGAAAACTGACATTGATCAGCGGAAATTTGGAGTTACGCAATAGCTTACGGTCAAATCACGCTGAACACACCGGTTCTCGTTCGATCACCGAAGTTAAGCATCGTAGAGCCAGGTCAGTACTTAGATGGGGGACCGCTTGGGAACACCTGGTACTGTAAGCAGCCCCCTACTACAGGGGTAGACTAGCAACCTTTTATCGTGTTACGCTTATCTTGGACTGAAAACTGACATTGATCAGCGGAAATTTGGAGTTACGCAGTAGCTTACGGTCAAATCACGCTGAACACACCGGTTCTCGTTCGATCACCGAAGTTAAGCATCGTAGAGCCAGGTCAGTACTTAGATGGGGGACCGCTTGGGAACACCTGGTACTGTAAGCAGCCCCCTACTACAGGGGTAGACTAGCAACCTTTTATCGTGTTACGCTTATCTTGGACTGAAAACTGACATTGATCAGCGGAAATTTGGAGTTACGCAATAGCTTACGGTCAAATCACGCTGAACACACCGGTTCTCGTTCGATCACCGAAGTTAAGAGCACCTTTTATCGTGTTACGCTTATCTTGGACTGAAAATACTGACTTGATCAGCGGAAATTTTGATTTACGCAATAGCTTACGGTCAAATCACGCTGAACACACCGGTTCTCGTTCGATCACCGAAGTTAAGCATCGTAGAGCCAGGTCAGTACTTAGATGGGGGACCGCTTGGGAACACCTGGTACTGTAAGCAGCCCCCTACTACAGGGGTAGACTAGCAACCTTTTATCGTGTTACGCTTATCTTGGACTGAAAAGGGAACACCTGGTACTGTAAGCAGCCCCCTACTACAGGGGTAGACTAGCAACCTTTTATCGTGTTACGCTTATCTTGGACTGAAAACTGACATTGATCAGCGGAAATTTGGAGTTACGCAATAGCTTACGGTCAAATCACGCTGAACACACCGGTTCTCGTTCGATCACCGAAGTTAAGCATCGTAGAGCCAGGTCAGTACTTAGATGGGGGACCGCTTGGGAACACCTGGTACTGTAAGCAGCCCCCTACTACAGGGGTAGACTAGCAACCTTTTATCGTGTTACGCTTATCTTGGACTGAAAACTGACATTGATCAGCGGAAATTTGGAGTTACGCAATAGCTTACGGTCAAATCACGCTGAACACACCGGTTCTCGTTCGATCACCGAAGTTAAGCATCGTAGAGCCAGGTCAGTACTTAGATGGGGGACCGCTTGGGAACACCTGGTACTGTAAGCAGCCCCCTACTACAGGGGTAGACTAGCAACCTTTTATCGTGTTACGCTTATCTTGGACTGAAAACTGACATTGATCAGCGGAAATTTGGAGTTACGCAATAGCTTACGGTCAAATCACGCTGAACACACCGGTTCTCGTTCGATCACCGAAGTTAAGCATCGTAGAGCCAGGTCAGTACTTAGATGGGGGACCGCTTGGGAACACCTGGTACTGTAAGCAGCCCCCTACTACAGGGGTAGACTAGCAACCTTTTATCGTGTTACGCTTATCTTGGACTGAAAACTGACATTGATCAGCGGAAATTTGGAGTTACGCAATAGCTTACGGTCAAATCACGCTGAACACACCGGTTCTCGTTCGATCACCGAAGTTAAGCATCGTAGAGCCAGGTCAGTACTTAGATGGGGGACCGCTTGGGAACACCTGGTACTGTAAGCAGCCCCCTACTACAGGGGTAGACTAGCAACCTTTTATCGTGTTACGCTTATCTTGGACTGAAAACTGACATTGATCAGCGGAAATTTGGAGTTACGCAATAGCTTACGGTCAAATCACGCTGAACACACCGGTTCTCGTTCGATCACCGAAGTTAAGCATCGTAGAGCCAGGTCAGTACTTAGATGGGGGACCGCTTGGGAACACCTGGTACTGTAAGCAGCCCCCTACTACAGGGGTAGACTAGCAACCTTTTATCGTGTTACGCTTATCTTGGACTGAAAACTGACATTGATCAGCGGAAATTTGGAGTTACGCAATAGCTTACGGTCAAATCACGCTGAACACACCGGTTCTCGTTCGATCACCGAAGTTAAGCATCGTAGAGCCAGGTCAGTACTTAGATGGGGGACCGCTTGGGAACACCTGGTACTGTAAGCAGCCCCCTACTACAGGGGTAGACTAGCAACCTTTTATCGTGTTACGCTTATCTTGGACTGAAAACTGACATTGATCAGCGGAAATTTGGAGTTACGCAATAGCTTACGGTCAAATCACGCTGAACACACCGGTTCTCGTTCGATCACCGAAGTTAAGCATCGTAGAGCCAGGTCAGTACTTAGATGGGGGACCGCTTGGGAACACCTGGTACTGTAAGCAGCCCCCTACTACAGGGGTAGACTAGCAACCTTTTATCGTGTTACGCTTATCTTGGACTGAAAACTGACATTGATCAGCGGAAATTTGGAGTTACGCAATAGCTTACGGTCAAATCACGCTGAACACACCGGTTCTCGTTCGATCACCGAAGTTAAGCATCGTAGAGCCAGGTCAGTACTTAGATGGGGGACCGCTTGGGAACACCTGGTACTGTAAGCAGCCCCCTACTACAGGGGTAGACTAGCAACCTTTTATCGTGTTACGCTTATCTTGGACTGAAAACTGACATTGATCAGCGGAAATTTGGAGTTACGCAATAGCTTACGGTCAAATCACGCTGAACACACCGGTTCTCGTTCGATCACCGAAGTTAAGCATCGTAGAGCCAGGTCAGTACTTAGATGGGGGACCGCTTGGGAACACCTGGTACTGTAAGCAGCCCCCTACTACAGGGGTAGACTAGCAACCTTTTATCGTGTTACGCTTATCTTGGACTGAAAACTGACATTGATCAGCGGAAATTTGGAGTTACGCAATAGCTTACGGTCAAATCACGCTGAACACACCGGTTCTCGTTCGATCACCGAAGTTAAGCATCGTAGAGCCAGGTCAGTACTTAGATGGGGGACCGCTTGGGAACACCTGGTACTGTAAGCAGCCCCCTACTACAGGGGTAGACTAGCAACCTTTTATCGTGTTACGCTTATCTTGGACTGAAAACTGACATTGATCAGCGGAAATTTGGAGTTATGCAATAGCTTACGGTCAAATCACGCTGAACACACCGGTTCTCGTTCGATCACCGAAGTTAAGCATCGTAGAGCCAGGTCAGTACTTAGATGGGGGACCGCTTGGGAACACCTGGTACTGTAAGCAGCCCCCTACTACAGGGGTAGACTAGCAACCTTTTATCGTGTTACGCTTATCTTGGACTGAAAACTGACATTGATCAGCGGAAATTTGGAGTTACGCAATAGCTTACGGTCAAATCACGCTGAACACACCGGTTCTCGTTCGATCACCGAAGTTAAGCATCGTAGAGCCAGGTCAGTACTTAGATGGGGGACCGCTTGGGAACACCTGGTACTGTAAGCAGCCCCCTACTACAGGGGTAGACTAGCAACCTTTTATCGTGTTACGCTTATCTTGGACTGAAAACTGACATTGATCAGCGGAAATTTGGAGTTACGCAATAGCTTACGGTCAAATCACGCTGAACACACCGGTTCTCGTTCGATCACCGAAGTTAAGCATCGTAGAGCCAGGTCAGTACTTAGATGGGGGACCGCTTGGGAACACCTGTTACTGTAAGCAGCCCCCTACTACAGGGGTAGACTAGCAACCTTTTATCGTGTTACGCTTATCTTGGACTGAAAACTGACATTGATCAGCGGAAATTTGGAGTTACGCAATAGCTTACGGTCAAATCACGCTGAACACACCGGTTCTCGTTCGATCACCGAAGTTAAGCATCGTAGAGCCAGGTCAGTACTTAGATGGGGGACCGCTTGGGAACACCTGTTACTGTAAGCAGCCCCCTACTACAGGGGTAGACTAGCAACCTTTTATCGTGTTACGCTTATCTTGGACTGAAAACTGACATTGATCAGCGGAAATTTGGAGTTACGCAATAGCTTACGGTCAAATCACGCTGAACACACCGGTTCTCGTTCGATCACCGAAGTTAAGCATCGTAGAGCCAGGTCAGTACTTAGATGGGGGACCGCTTGGGAACACCTGGTACTGTAAGCAGCCCCCTACTACAGGGGTATACTAGCAACCTTTTATCGTGTTACGCTTATCTTGGACTGAAAACTGACATTGATCAGCGGAAATTTGGAGTTACGCAATATCTTACGGTCAAATCAC
The DNA here is from genome assembly GCA_964036315.1 of Acanthosepion esculentum. Classification (NCBI taxonomy): domain Eukaryota; kingdom Metazoa; phylum Mollusca; class Cephalopoda; order Sepiida; family Sepiidae; genus Acanthosepion; species Acanthosepion esculentum. The sequence continues at coordinate 102,934,548 of OZ038483.1, forward strand.
GCTGAACACACCGGTTCTCGTTCGATCACCGAAGTTAAGCATCGTAGAGCCAGGTCAGTACTTAGATGGGGGACCGCTTGGGAACACCTGGTACTGTAAGCAGCCCCCTACTACAGGGGTAGACTAGCAACCTTTTATCGTGTTACGCTTATCTTGGACTGAAAACTGACATTGATCAGCGGAAATTTGGAGTTACGCAATAGCTTACTGTCAAATCACGCTGAACACACCGGTTCTCGTTCGATCACCGAAGTTAAGCATCGTAGAGCCAGGTCAGTACTTAGATGGGGGACCGCTTGGGAACACCTGGTACTGTAAGCAGCCCCCTACTACAGGGGTAGACTAGCAACCTTTTATCGTGTTACGCTTATCTTGGACTGAAAACTGACATTGATCAGCGGAAATTTGGAGTTACGCAATAGCTTACGGTCAAATCACGCTGAACACACCGGTTCTCGTTCGATCACCGAAGTTAAGCATCGTAGAGCCAGGTCAGTACTTAGATGGGGGACCGCTTGGGAACACCTGGTACTGTAAGCAGCCCCCTACTACAGGGGTAGACTAGCAACCTTTTATCGTGTTACGCTTATCTTGGACTGAAAACTGACATTGATCAGCGGAAATTTGGAGTTACGCAATAGCTTACGGTCAATTCACGCTGAACACACCGATTCTCGTTCGATCACCGAAGTTAAGCATCGTAGAGCCAGGTCAGTACTTAGATGGGGGACCGCTTGGGAACACCTGGTACTGTAAGCAGCCCCCTACTACAGGGGTAGACTAGCAACCTTTTATCGTGTTACGCTTATCTTGGACTGAAAACTGACATTGATCAGCGGAAATTTGGAGTTACGCAATAGCTTACGGTCAAATCACGCTGAACACACCGGTTCTCGTTCGATCACCGAAGTTAAGCATCGTAGAGCCAGGTCAGTACTTAGATGGGGGACCGCTTGGGAACACCTGGTACTGTAAGCAGCCCCCTACTACAGGGGTAGACTAGCAACCTTTTATCGTGTTACGCTTATCTTGGACTGAAAACTGACATTGATCAGCGGAAATTTGGAGTTATGCAATAGCTTACGGTCAAATCACGCTGAACACACCGGTTCTCGTTCGATCACCGAAGTTAAGCATCGTAGAGCCAGGTCAGTACTTAGATGGGGGACCGCTTGGGAACACCTGGTACTGTAAGCAGCCCCCTACTACAGGGGTAGACTAGCAACCTTTTATCGTGTTACGCTTATCTTGGACTGAAAACTGACATTGATCAGCGGAAATTTGGAGTTACGCAATAGCTTACGGTCAAATCACGCTGAACACACCGGTTCTCGTTCGATCACCGAAGTTAAGCATCGTAGAGCCAGGTCAGTACTTAGATGGGGGACCGCTTGGGAACACCTGGTACTGTAAGCAGCCCCCTACTACAGGGGTAGACTAGCAACCTTTTATCGTGTTACGCTTATCTTGGACTGAAAACTGACATTGATCAGCGGAAATTTGGAGTTACGCAATAGCTTACGGTCAAATCACGCTGAACACACCGGTTCTCGTTCGATCACCGAAGTTAAGCATCGTAGAGCCAGGTCAGTACTTAGATGGGGGACCGCTTGGGAACACCTGGTACTGTAAGCAGCCCCCTACTACAGGGGTAGACTAGCAACCTTTTATCGTGTTACGCTTATCTTGGACTGAAAACTGACATTGATCAGCGGAAATTTGGAGTTACGCAATAGCTTACGGTCAAATTACGCTGAACACACCGGTTCTCGTTCGATCACCGAAGTTAAGCATCGTAGAGCCAGGTCAGTACTTAGATGGGGGACCGCTTGGGAACACCTGGTACTGTAAGCAGCCCCCTACTACAGGGGTAGACTAGCAACCTTTTATCGTGTTACGCTTATCTTGGACTGAAAACTGACATTGATCAGCGGAAATTTGGAGTTACGCAATAGCTTACGGTCAAATCACGCTGAACACACCGGTTCTCGTTCGATCACCGAAGTTAAGCATCGTAGAGCCAGGTCAGTACTTAGATGGGGGACCGCTTGGGAACACCTGGTACTGTAAGCAGCCCACTACTACAGGGGTAGACTAGCAACCTTTTATCGTGTTACGCTTATCTTGGACTGAAAACTGACATTGATCAGCGGAAATTTGGAGTTACGCAATAGCTTACGGTCAAATCACGCTGAACACACCGGTTCTCGTTCGATCACCGAAGTTAAGCATCGTAGAGCCAGGTCAGTACTTAGATGGGGGACCGCTTGGGAACACCTGGTACTGTAAGCAGCCCACTACTACAGGGGTAGACTAGCAACCTTTTATCGTGTTACGCTTATCTTGGACTGAAAACTGACATTGATCAGCGGAAATTTGGAGTTACGCAATAGCTTACGGTCAAATCACGCTGAACACACCGGTTCTCGTTCGATCACCGAAGTTAAGCATCGTAGAGCCAGGTCAGTACTTAGATGGGGGACCGCTTGGGAACACCTGGTACTGTAAGCAGCCCCCTACTACAGGGGTAGACTAGCAACCTTTTATCGTGTTACGCTTATCTTGGACTGAAAACTGACATTGATCAGCGGAAATTTGGAGTTACGCAATAGCTTACGGTCAAATCACGCTGAACACACCGGTTCTCGTTCGATCACCGAAGTTAAGCATCGTAGAGCCAGGTCAGTACTTAGATGGGGGACCGCTTGGGAACACCTGGTACTGTAAGCAGCCCCCTACTACAGGGGTAGACTAGCAACCTTTTATCGTGTTACGCTTATCTTGGACTGAAAACTGACATTGATCAGCGGAAATTTGGAGTTACGCAATAGCTTACGGTCAAATCACGCTGAACACACCGGTTCTCGTTCGATCACCGAAGTTAAGCATCGTAGAGCCAGGTCAGTACTTAGATGGGGGACCGCTTGGGAACACCTGGTACTGTAAGCAGCCCCCTACTACAGGGGTAGACTAGCAACCTTTTATCGTGTTACGCTTATCTTGGACTGAAAACTGACATTGATCAGCGGAAATTTGGAGTTACGCAATAGCTTACGGTCAAATCACGCTGAACACACCGGTTCTCGTTCGATCACCGAAGTTAAGCATCGTAGAGCCAGGTCAGTACTTAGATGGGGGACCGCTTGGGAACACCTGGTACTGTAAGCAGCCCCCTACTACACGGGTAGACTAGCAACCTTTTATCGTGTTACGCTTATCTTGGACTGAAAACTGACATTGATCAGCGGAAATTTGGAGTTACGCAATAGCTTACGGTCAAATCACGCTGAACACACCGGTTCTCGTTCGATCACCGAAGTTAAGCATCGTAGAGCCAGGTCAGTACTTAGATGGGGGACCGCTTGGGAACACCTGGTACTGTAAGCAGCCCCCTACTACAGGGGTATACTAGCAACCTTTTATCGTGTTACGCTTATCTTGGACTGAAAACTGACATTGATCAGCGGAAATTTGGAGTTACGCAATAGCTTACGGTCAAATCACGCTGAACACACCGGTTCTCGTTCGATCACCGAAGTTAAGCATCGTAGAGCCAGGTCAGTGCTTAGATGGGGGACCGCTTGGGAACACCTGGTACTGTAAGAGCCCCCTACTACAGGGGTAGACTAGCAACCTTTTATCGTGTTACGCTTATCTTGGACTGAAAACTGACATTGATCAGCGGAAATTTGGAGTTACGCAATAGTTTACGGTCAAATCACGCTGAACACACCGGTTCTCGTTCGATCACCGAAGTTAAGCATCGTAGAGCCAGGTCAGTATTTAGATGGGGGACCGCTTGGGAACACCTGGTACTGTAAGCAGCCCCCATACTACAGGGGTAGACTAGCAACCTTTTATCGTGTTACTCTTATCTTGGACTGAAAACTGACATTGATCAGCGGAAATTTGGAGTTACGCAATAGCTTACGGTCAAATCACGCTGAACACACCGGTTCTCGTTCGATCACCGAAGTTAAGCATCGTAGAGCCAGGTCAGTACTTAGATGGGGGACCGCTTGGGAACACCTGGTACTGTAAGCAGCCCCCTACTACAGGGGTAGACTAGCAACCTTTTATCGTGTTACGCTTATCTTGGACTGAAAACTGACATTGATCAGCGGAAATTTGGAGTTACGCAATAGCTTACGGTCAAATCACGCTGAACACACCGGTTCTCGTTCGATCACCGAAGTTAAGCATCGTAGAGCCAGGTCAGTACTTAGATGGGGGACCGCTTGGGAACACCTGGTACTGTAAGCAGCCCCCTACTACAGGGGTAGACTAGCAACCTTTTATCGTGTTACGCTTATCTTGGACTGAAAACTGACATTGATCAGCGGAAATTTGGAGTTACGCAATAGCTTACGGTCAAATCACGCTGAACACACCGGTTCTCGTTCGATCACCGAAGTTAAGCATCGTAGAGCCAGGTCAGTACTTAGATGGGGGACCGCTTGGGAACACCTGGTACTGTAAGCAGCCCCCTACTACAGGGGTAGACTAGCTACCTTTTATCGTGTTACGCTTATCTTGGACTGAAAACTGACATTGATCAGCGGAAATTTGGAGTTACGCAATAGCTTACGGTCAAATCACGCTGAACACACCGGTTCTCGTTCGATCACCGAAGTTAAGCATCGTAGAGCCAGGTCAGTACTTAGATGGGGGACCGCTTGGGAACACCTGGTACTGTAAGCAGCCCCCTACTACAGGGGTAGACTAGCAACCTTTTATCGTGTTACGCTTATCTTGGACTGAAAACTGACATTGATCAGCGGAAATTTGGAGTTACGCAATAGCTTACGGTCAAATCACGCTGAACACACCGGTTCTCGTTCGATCACCGAAGTTAAGCATCGTAGAGCCAGGTCAGTACTTAGATGGGGGACCGCTTGGGAACACCTGGTACTGTAAGCAGCCCCCTACTACAGGGGTAGACTAGGAACCTTTTATCGTGTTACGCTTATCTTGGACTGAAAACTGACATTGATCAGCGGAAATTTGGAGTTACGCAATAGCTTACGGTCAAATCACGCTGAACACACCGGTTCTCGTTCGATCACCGAAGTTAAGCATCGTAGAGCCAGGTCAGTACTTAGATGGGGGACCGCTTGGGAACACCTGGTACTGTAAGCAGCCCCCTACTACAGGGGTAGACTAGCAACCTTTTATCGTGTTACGCTTATCTTGGACTGAAAACTGACATTGATCAGCGGAAATTTGGAGTTACGCAATAGCTTACGGTCAAATCACGCTGAACACACCGGTTCTCGTTCGATCACCGAAGTTAAGCATCGTAGAGCCAGGTCAGTACTTAGATGGGGGACCGCTTGGGAACACCTGGTACTGTAAGCAGCCCCCTACTACAGGGGTAGACTAGCAACCTTTTATCGTGTTACGCTTATCTTGGACTGAAAACTGACATTGATCAGCGGAAATTTGGAGTTACGCAATAGCTTACGGTCAAATCACGCTGAACACACCGGTTCTCGTTCGATCACCGAAGTTAAGCATCGTAGAGCCAGGTCAGTACTTAGATGGGGGACCGCTTGGGAACACCTGGTACTGTAAGCAGCCCCCTACTACAGGGGTAGACTAGCTACCTTTTATCGTGTTACGCTTATCTTGGACTGAAAACTGACATTGATCAGCGGAAATTTGGAGTTACGCAATAGCTTACGGTCAAATCACGCTGAACACACCGGTTCTCGTTCGATCACCGAAGTTAAGCATCGTAGAGCCAGGTCAGTACTTAGATGGGGGACCGCTTGGGAACACCTGGTACTGTAAGCAGCCCCCTACTACAGGGGTAGACTAGCAACCTTTTATCGTGTTACGCTTATCTTGGACTGAAAACTGACATTGATCAGCGGAAATTTGGAGTTACGCAATAGCTTACGGTCAAATCACGCTGAACACACCGGTTCTCGTTCGATCACCGAAGTTAAGCATCGTAGAGCCAGGTCAGTACTTAGATGGGGGACCGCTTGGGAACACCTGGTACTGTAAGCAGCCCCCTACTACAGGGGTAGACTAGGAACCTTTTATCGTGTTACGCTTATCTTGGACTGAAAACTGACATTGATCAGCGGAAATTTGGAGTTACGCAATAGCTTACGGTCAAATCACGCTGAACACACCGGTTCTCGTTCGATCACCGAAGTTAAGCATCGTAGAGCCAGGTCAGTACTTAGATGGGGGACCGCTTGGGAACACCTGGTACTGTAAGCAGCCCCCTACTACAGGGGTAGACTAGCAACCTTTTATCGTGTTACGCTTATCTTGGACTGAAAACTGACATTGATCAGCGGAAATTTGGTGTTACGCAATAGCTTGCGGTCAAATCACGCTGAACACACCGGTTCTCGTTCGATCACCGAAGTTAAGCATCGTAGAGCCAGGTCAGTACTTAGATGGGGGACCGCTTGGGAACACCTGGTACTGTAAGCAGCCCCCTACTACAGGGGTAGACTAGCAACCTTTTATCGTGTTACGCTTATCTTGGACTGAAAACTGACATTGATCAGCGGAAATTTGGAGTTACGAAATAGCTTACGGTCAAATCACGCTGAACACACCGGTTCTCGTTCGATCACCGAAGTTAAGCATCGTAGAGCCAGGTCAGTACTTAGATGGGGGACCGCTTGGGAACACCTGGTATTGTAAGCAGCCCCCTACTACAGGGGTAGACTAGCAACCTTTTATCGTGTTACGCTTATCTTGGACTGAAAACTGACATTGATCAGCGGAAATTTGGAGTTACGCAATAGCTTACGGTCAAATCACGCTGAACACACCGGTTCTCGTTCGATCACCGAAGTTAAGCATCGTAGAGCCAGGTCAGTACTTAGATGGGGGACCGCTTGGGAACACCTGGTACTGTAAGCAGCCCCCTACTACAGGGGTAGACTAGCAACCTTTTATCGTGTTACGCTTATCTTGGACTGAAAACTGACATTGATCAGCGGAAATTTGGAGTTACGCAATAGCTTACGGTCAAATCACGCTGAACACACCGGTTCTCGTTCGATCACCGAAGTTAAGCATCGTAGAGCCAGGTCATTACTTAGATGGGGGACCGCTTGGGAACACCTGGTACTGTAAGCAGCCCCCTACTACAGGGGTAGACTAGCAACCTTTTATCGTGTTACGCTTATCTTGGACTGAAAACTGACATTGATCAGCGGAAATTTGGAGTTACGCAATAGCTTACGGTCAAATCACGCTGAACACACCGGTTCTCGTTCGATCACCGAAGTTAAGCATCGTAGAGCCAGGTCAGTACTTAGATGGGGGACCGCTTGGGAACACCTGGTACTGTAAGCAGCCCCCTACTACAGTGGTAGACTAGCAACCTTTTATCGTGTTACGCTTATCTTGGACTGAAAACTGACATTGATCAGCGGAAATTTGGAGTTACGCAATAGCTTACGGTCAAATCACGCTGAACACACCGGTTCTCGTTCGATCACCGAAGTTAAGCATCGTAGAGCCAGGTCAGTACTTAGATGGGGGACCGCTTGGGAACACCTGGTACTGTAAGCAGCCCCCTACTACAGTGGTAGACTAGCAACCTTTTATCGTGTTACGCTTATCTTGGACTGAAAACTGACATTGATCAGCGGAAATTTGGAGTTACGCAATAGCTTACGGTCAAATCACGCTGAACACACCGGTTCTCGTTCGATCACCGAAGTTAAGCATCGTAGAGCCAGGTCAGTGCTTAGATGGGGGACCGCTTGGGAACACCTGGTACTGTAAGCAGCCCCCTACTACAGGGGTAGACTAGCAACCTTTTATCGTGTTACGCTTATCTTGGACTGAAAACTGACATTGATCAGCGGAAATTTGGAGTTACGCAATAGCTTACGGTCAAATCACGCTGAACACACCGGTTCTCGTTCGATCACCGAAGTTAAGCATCGTAGAGCCCGGTCAGTACTTAGATGGGGGACCGCGTGGGAACACCTGGTACTGTAAGCAGCCCCCTACTACAGGGGTAGACTAGCAACCTTTTATCGTGTTACCCTTATCTTGGACTGAAAACTGACATTGATCAGCGGAAATTTGGAGTTACGCAATAGCTTACGGTCAAATCACGCTGAACACACCGGTTCTCGTTCGATCACCGAAGTTAAGCATCTTAGAGCCAGGTCAGTACTTAGATGGTGGACCGCTTGGGAACACCTGGTACTGTAAGCAGCCCCCTACTACAGGGGTAGACTAGCAACCTTTTATCGTGTTACGCTTATCTTGGACTGAAAACTGACATTGATCAGCGGAAATTTGGAGTTACGCAATAGCTTACGGTCAAATCACGCTGAACACACCGGTTCTCGTTCGATCACCGAAGTTAAGCATCGTAGAGCCAGGTCAGTACTTAGATGGGGGACCGCTTGGGAACACCTGGTACTGTAAGCAGCCCCCTACTACAGGGGTAGACTAGCAACCTTTTATCGTGTTACGCTTATCTTGGACTGAAAACTGACATTGATCAGCGGAAATTTGGAGTTACGCAATAGCTTACGGTCAAATCACGCTGAACACACCGGTTCTCGTTCGATCACCGAAGTTAAGCATCGTAGAGCCAGGTCAGTACTTAGATGGGGGACCGCTTGGGAACACCTGGTACTGTAAGCAGCCCCCTACTACAGGGGTAGACTAGCAACCTTTTATCGTGTTACGCTTATCTTGGACTGAAAACTGACATTGATCAGCGGAAATTTGGAGTTACGCAATAGATTACGGTCAAATGACGCTGAACACACCGGTTCTCGTTCGATCACCGAAGTTAAGCATCGTAGAGCCAGGTCAGTACTTAGATGGGGGACCGCTTGGGAACACCTGGTACTGTAAGCAGCCCCCTACTACAGGGGTAGACTAGCAACCTTTTATCGTGTTACGCTTATCTTGGTCTGAAAACTGACATTCATCAGCGGAAATTTGGAGTTACGCAATACCTTACGGTCAAATCACGCTGAACACACCGGTTCTCGTTCGATCACCGAAGTTAAGCATCGTAGAGCCAGGTCAGTACTTAGATGGGGGACCGCTTGGGAACACCTGGTACTGTAAGCAGCCCCCTACTACAGGGGTAGACTAGCAACCTTTTATCGTGTTACGCTTATCTTGGACTGAAAACTGACATTGATCAGCGGAAATTTGGAGTTACGCAATCGCTTACGGTCAAATCACGCTGAACACACCGGTTCTCGTTCGATCACCGAAGTTAAGCATCGTAGAGCCAGGTCAGTACTTAGATGGGGGACCGCTTGGGAACACCTGGTACTGTAAACAGCCCCCTACTACAGGGGTAGACTAGCAACCTTTTATCGTGTTACGCTTATCTTGGACTGAAAACTGACATTGATCAGCGGAAATTTGGAGTTACGCAATAGCTTACGGTCAAATCACGCTGAACACACCGGTTCTCGTTCGATCACCGAAGTTAAGCATCGTAGAGCCAGGTCAGTGCTTAGATGGGGGACCGCTTGGGAACACCTGGTACTGTAAGCAGCCCCCTACTACAGGGGTAGACTAGCAACCTTTTATCGTGTTACGCTTATCTTGGACTGAAAACTGACATTGATCAGCGGAAATTTGGAGTTACGCAATAGCTTACGGTCAAATCACGCTGAACACACCGGTTCTCGTTCGATCACCGAAGTTAAGCATCGTAGAGCTCGGTCAGTACTTAGATGGGGGACCGCTTGGGAACACCTGGTACTGTAAGCAGCCCCCTACTACAGGGGTAGACTAGCAACCTTTTATCGTGTTACGCTTATCTTGGACTGAAAACTGACATTGATCAGCGGAAATTTGGAGTTACGCAATAGCTTACGGTCAAATCACGCTGAACACACCGGTTCTCGTTCGATCACCGAAGTTAAGCATCTTAGAGCCAGGTCAGTACTTAGATGGGGGACCGCTTGGGAACACCTGGTACTGTAAGCAGCCCCCTACTACAGGGGTAGACTAGCAACCTTTTATCGTGTTACGCTTATCTTGGACTGAAAACTGACATTGATCAGCGGAAATTTGGAGTTACGCAATAGCTTACGGTCAAATCACGCTGAACACACCGGTTCTCGTTCGATCACCGAAGTTAAGCATCGTAGAGCCAGGTCAGTACTTAGATGGGGGACCGCTTGGGAACACCTGGTACTGTAAGCAGCCCCCTACTACAGGGGTAGACTAGCAACCTTTTATCGTGTTACGCTTATCTTGGACTGAAAACTGACATTGATCAGCGGAAATTTGGAGTTACGCAATAGCTTACGGTCAAATCACGCTGAACACACCGGTTCTCGTTCGATCACCGAAGTTAAGCATCGTAGAGCCAGGTCAGTACTTAGATGGGGGACCGCTTGGGAACACCTGGTACTGTAAGCAGCCCCCTACTACAGGGGTAGACTAGCAACCTTTTATCGTGTTACGCTTATCTTGGACTGAAAACTGACATTGATCAGCGGAAATTTGGAGTTAGGCAATAGCTTACGGTCAAATCACGCTGAACACACCGGTTCTCGTTCGATCACCGAAGTTAAGCATCGTAGAGCCAGGTCAGTACTTAGATGGGGGACCGCTTGGGAACACCTGGTACTGTAAGCAGCCCCCTACTACAGGGGTAGACTAGCAACCTTTTATCGTGTTACGCTTATCTTGGACTGAAAACGGGCATTGATCAGCGGAAATTTGGAGTTACGCAATAGCTTACGGTCAAATCACGCTGAACACACCGGTTCTCGTTCGATCACCGAAGTTAAGCATCGTAGAGCCAGGTCAGTACTTAGATGGGGGACCGCTTGGGAACACCTGGTACTGTAAGCAGCCCCCTACTACAGGGGTAGACTAGCAACCTTTTATCGTGTTACGCTTATCTTGGCCTGAAAACTGGCATTGATCAGCGGAAATTTGGAGTTACGCAATAGCTTACGGTCAAATCACGCTGAACACACCGGTTCTCGTTCGATCACCGAAGTTAAGCATCGTAGAGCCAGGTCAGTACTTAGATGGGGGACCGCTTGGGAACACCTGGTACTGTAAGCAGCCCCCTACTACAGGGGTAGACTAGCAACCTTTTATCGTGTTACGCTTATCTTGGACTGAAAACTGGCATTGATCAGCGGAAATTTGGAGTTACGCAATAGCTTACGGTCAAATCACGCTGAACACACCGGTTCTCGTTCGATCACCGAAGTTAAGCATCGTAGAGCCAGGTCAGTACTTAGATGGGGGACCGCTTGGGAACACCTGGTACTGTAAGCAGCCCCCTACTACAGGGGTAGACTAGCAACCTTTTATCGTGTTACGCTTATCTTGGACTGAAAACTGACATTGATCAGCGGAAATTTGGAGTTACGCAATAGCTTACGGTCAAATCACGCTGAACACACCGGTTCTCGTTCGATCACCGAAGTTAAGCATCGTAGAGCCAGGCCAGTACTTAGATGGGGGACCGCTTGGGAACACCTGGTACTGTAAGCAGCCCCCTACTACAGGGGTAGACTAGCAACCTTTTATCGTGTTACGCTTATCTTGGACTGAAAACTGACATTGATCAGCGGAAATTTGGAGTTACGCAATAGCTTACGGTCAAATCACGCTGAACACACCGGTTCTCGTTCGATCACCGAAGTTAAGCATCGTAGAGCCAGGTCAGTACTTAGATGGGGGACCGCATGGGAACACCTGGTACTGTAAGCAGCCCCCTACTACAGGGGTAGACTAGCAACCTTTTATCGTGTTACGCTTATCTTGGACTGAAAACTGACATTGATCAGCGGAAATTTGGAGTTACGCAATAGCTTACGGTCAAATCACGCTGAACACACCGGTTCTCGTTCGATCACCGAAGTTAAGCATCGTAGAGCCAGGTCAGTACTTAGATGGGGGACCGCTTGGGAACACCTGGTACTGTAAGCAGCCCCCTACTACAGGGGTAGACTAGCAACCTTTTATCGTGTTACGCTTATCTTGGACTGAAAACTGACATTGATCAGCGGAAATTTGGAGTTACGCAATAGCTTACGGTCAAATCACGCTGAACACACCGGTTCTCGTTCGATCACCGAAGTTAAGCATCGTAGAGCCAGGTCAGTACTTAGATGGGGGACCGCTTGGGAACACCTGGTACTGTAAGCAGCCCCCTACTACAGTGGTAGACTAGCAACCTTTTATCGTGTTACGCTTATCTTGGAGTGAAAACTGGCATTGATCAGCGGAAATTTGGAGTTACGCAATAGCTTACGGTCAAATCACGCTGAACACACCGGTTCTCGTTCGATCACCGAAGTTAAGCATCGTAGAGCCAGGTCAGTACTTAGATGGGGGACCGCTTGGGAACACCTGGTACTGTAAGCAGCCCCCTACTACAGGGGTAGACTAGCAACCTTTTATCGTGTTACGCTTATCTTGGACTGAAAACTGACATTGATCAGCGGAAATTTGGAGTTACGCAATAGCTTACGGTCAAATCACGCTGAACACACCGGTTCTAGTTCGATCACCGAAGTTAAGCATCGTAGAGCCAGGTCAGTACTTAGATGGGGGACCGCTTGGGAACACCTGGTACTGTAAGCAGCCCCCTACTACAGGGGTAGACTAGCAACCTTTTATCGTGTTACGCTTATCTTGGACTGAAAACTGACATTGATCAGCGGAAATTTGGAGTTACGCAATAGCTTACGGTCAAATCACGCTGAACACACCGGTTCTCGTTCGATCACCGAAGTTAAGCATCGTAGAGCCAGGTCAGTACTTAGATGGGGGACCGCTTGGGAACACCTGGTACTGTAAGCAGCCCCCTACTACAGTGGTAGACTAGCAACCTTTTATCGTGTTACGCTTATCTTGGACTGAAAACTGACATTGATCAGCGGAAATTTGGAGTTACGCAATAGCTTACGGTCAAATCACGCTGAACACACCGGTTCTCGTTCGATCACCGAAGTTAAGCATCGTAGAGCCAGGTCAGTGCTTAGATGGGGGACCGCTTGGGAACACCTGGTACTGTAAGCAGCCCCCTACTACAGGGGTAGACTAGCAACCTTTTATCGTGTTACGCTTATCTTGGACTGAAAACTGACATTGATCAGCGGAAATTTGGAGTTACGCAATAGCTTACGGTCAAATCACGCTGAACACACCGGTTCTCGTTCGATCACCGAAGTTAAGCATCGTAGAGCCCGGTCAGTACTTAGATGGGGGACCGCGTGGGAACACCTGGTACTGTAAGCAGCCCCCTACTACAGGGGTAGACTAGCAACCTTTTATCGTGTTACGCTTATCTTGGACTGAAAACTGACATTGATCAGCGGAAATTTGGAGTTACGCAATAGCTTACGGTCAAATCACGCTGAACACACCGGTTCTCGTTCGATCACCGAAGTTAAGCATCTTAGAGCCAGGTCAGTACTTAGATGGTGGACCGCTTGGGAACACCTGGTACTGTAAGCAGCCCCCTACTACAGGGGTAGACTAGCAACCTTTTATCGTGTTACGCTTATCTTGGACTGAAAACTGACATTGATCAGCGGAAATTTGGCGTTAGGCAATAGCTTACGGTCAAATCACGCTGAACACACCGGTTCTCGTTCGATCACCGAAGTTAAGCATCGTAGAGCCAGGTCAGTACTTAGATGGGGGACCGCTTGGGAACACCTGGTACTGTAAGCAGCCCCCTACTACAGGGGTAGACTAGCAACCTTTTATCGTGTTACGCTTATCTTGGACTGAAAACTGACATTGATCAGCGGAAATTTGGAGTTACGCAATAGCTTACGGTCAAATCACGCTGAACACACCGGTTCTCGTTCGATCACCGAAGTTAAGCATCGTAGAGCCAGGTCAGTACTTAGATGGGGGACCGCTTGGGAACACCTGGTACTGTAAGCAGCCCCCTACTACAGGGGTAGACTAGCAACCTTTTATCGTGTTACGCTTATCTTGGACTGAAAACTGACATTGATCAGCGGAAATTTGGAGTTAGGCAATAGCTTACGGTCAAATCACGCTGAACACACCGGTTCTCGTTCGATCACCGAAAATAAGCATCGTAGAGCCAGGTCAGTACTTAGATGGGGGACCGCTTGGGAACACCTGGTACTGTAAGCAGCCCCCTACTACAGGGGTAGACTAGCAACCTTTTATCGTGTTACGCTTATCTTGGACTGAAAACGGGCATTGATCAGCGGAAATTTGGAGTTGCGCAATAGCTTACGGTCAAATCACGCTGAACACACCGGTTCTCGTTCGATCACCGAAGTTAAGCATCGTAGAGCCAGGTCAGTACTTAGATGGGGGACCGCTTGGGAACACCTGGTACTGTAAGCAGCCCCCTACTACAGGGGTAGACTAGCAACCTTTTATCGTGTTACGCTTATCTTGGCCTGAAAACTGGCATTGATCAGCGGAAATTTGGAGTTACGCAATAGCTTACGGTCAAATCACGCTGAACACACCGGTTCTCGTTCGATCACCGAAGTTAAGCATCGTAGAGCCAGGTCAGTACTTAGATGGGGGACCGCTTGGGAACACCTGGTACTGTAAGCAGCCCCCTACTACAGGGGTAGACTAGCAACCTTTTATCGTGTTACGCTTATCTTGGACTGAAAACTGGCATTGATCAGCGGAAATTTGGAGTTACGCAATAGCTTACGGTCAAATCACGCTGAACACACCGGTTCTCGTTCGATCACCGAAGTTAAGCATCGTAGAGCCAGGTCAGTACTTAGATGGGGGACCGCTTGGGAACACCTGGTACTGTAAGCAGCCCCCTACTACAGGGGTAGACTAGCAACCTTTTATCGTGTTACGCTTATCTTGGACTGAAAACTGACATTGATCAGCGGAAATTTGGAGTTACGCAATAGCTTACGGTCAAATCACGCTGAACACACCGGTTCTCGTTCGATCACCGAAGTTAAGCATCGTAGAGCCAGGTCAGTGCTTAGATGGGGGACCGCTTGGGAACACCTGGTACTGTAAGCAGCCCCCTACTACAGGGGTAGACTAGCAACCTTTTATCGTGTTACGCTTATCTTGGACTGAAAACGGGCATTGATCAGCGGAAATTTGGAGTTACGCAATAGCTTACGGTCAAATCACGCTGAACACACCGGTTCTCGTTCGATCACCGAAGTTAAGCATCGTAGAGCCAGGTCAGTACTTAGATGGGGGACCGCTTGGGAACACCTGGTACTGTAAGCAGCCCCCTACTACAGGGGTAGACTAGCAACCTTTTATCGTGTTACGCTTATCTTGGAGTGAAAACTGGCATTGATCAGCGGAAATTTGGAGTTACGCAATAGCTTACGGTCAAATCACGCTGAACACACCGGTTCTCGTTCGATCACCGAAGTTAAGCATCGTAGAGCCAGGTCAGTACTTAGATGGGGGACCGCTTGGGAACACCTGGTACTGTAAGCAGCCCCCTACTACAGGGGTAGACTAGCAACCTTTTATCGTGTTACGCTTATCTTGGACTGAAAACTGACATTGATCAGCGGAAATTTGGAGTTACGCAATAGCTTACGGTCAAATCACGCTGAACACACCGGTTCTAGTTCGATCACCGAAGTTAAGCATCGTAGAGCCAGGTCAGTACTTAGATGGGGGACCGCTTGGGAACACCTGGTACTGTAAGCAGCCCCCTACTACAGGGGTAGACTAGCAACCTTTTATCGTGTTACGCTTATCTTGGACTGAAAACTGACATTGATCAGCGGAAATTTGGAGTTACGCAATAGCTTACGGTCAAATCACGCTGAACACACCGGTTCTCGTTCGATCACCGAAGTTAAGCATCGTAGAGCCAGGTCAGTACTTAGATGGGGGACCGCTTGGGAACACCTGGTACTGTAAGCAGCCCCCTACTACAGTGGTAGACTAGCAACCTTTTATCGTGTTACGCTTATCTTGGACTGAAAACTGACATTGATCAGCGGAAATTTGGAGTTACGCAATAGCTTACGGTCAAATCACGCTGAACACACCGGTTCTCGTTCGATCACCGAAGTTAAGCATCGTAGAGCCAGGTCAGTGCTTAGATGGGGGACCGCTTGGGAACACCTGGTACTGTAAGCAGCCCCCTACTACAGGGGTAGACTAGCAACCTTTTATCGTGTTACGCTTATCTTGGACTGAAAACTGACATTGATCAGCGGAAATTTGGAGTTACGCAATAGCTTACGGTCAAATCACGCTGAACACACCGGTTCTCGTTCGATCACCGAAGTTAAGCATCGTAGAGCCCGGTCAGTACTTAGATGGGGGACCGCGTGGGAACACCTGGTACTGTAAGCAGCCCCCTACTACAGGGGTAGACTAGCAACCTTTTATCGTGTTACGCTTATCTTGGACTGAAAACTGACATTGATCAGCGGAAATTTGGAGTTACGCAATAGCTTACGGTCAAATCACGCTGAACACACCGGTTCTCGTTCGATCACCGAAGTTAAGCATCTTAGAGCCAGGTCAGTACTTAGATGGTGGACCGCTTGGGAACACCTGGTACTGTAAGCAGCCCCCTACTACAGGGGTAGACTAGCAACCTTTTATCGTGTTACGCTTATCTTGGACTGAAAACTGACATTGATCAGCGGAAATTTGGCGTTAGGCAATAGCTTACGGTCAAATCACGCTGAACACACCGGTTCTCGTTCGATCACCGAAGTTAAGCATCGTAGAGCCAGGTCAGTACTTAGATGGGGGACCGCTTGGGAACACCTGGTACTGTAAGCAGCCCCCTACTACAGGGGTAGACTAGCAACCTTTTATCGTGTTACGCTTATCTTGGACTGAAAACTGACATTGATCAGCGGAAATTTGGAGTGACGCAATAGCTTACGGTCAAATCACGCTGAACACACCGGTTCTCGTTCGATCACCGAAGTTAAGCATCGTAGAGCCAGGTCAGTACTTAGATGGGGGACCGCTTGGGAACACCTGGTACTGTAAGCAGCCCCCTACTACAGGGGTAGACTAGCAACCTTTTATCGTGTTACGCTTATCTTGGACTGAAAACTGACATTGATCAGCGGAAATTTGGAGTTAGGCAATAGCTTACGGTCAAATCACGCTGAACACACCGGTTCTCGTTCGATCACCGAAGATAAGCATCGTAGAGCCAGGTCAGTACTTAGATGGGGGACCGCTTGGGAACACCTGGTACTGTAAGCAGCCCCCTACTACAGGGGTAGACTAGCAACCTTTTATCGTGTTACGCTTATCTTGGACTGAAAACGGGCATTGATCAGCGGAAATTTGGAGTTGCGCAATAGCTTACGGTCAAATCACGCTGAACACACCGGTTCTCGTTCGATCACCGAAGTTAAGCATCGTAGAGCCAGGTCAGTACTTAGATGGGGGACCGCTTGGGAACACCTGGTACTGTAAGCAGCCCCCTACTACAGGGGTAGACTAGCAACCTTTTATCGTGTTACGCTTATCTTGGCCTGAAAACTGGCATTGATCAGCGGAAATTTGGAGTTACGCAATAGCTTACGGTCAAATCACGCTGAACACACCGGTTCTCGTTCGATCACCGAAGTTAAGCATCGTAGAGCCAGGTCAGTACTTAGATGGGGGACCGCTTGGGAACACCTGGTACTGTAAGCAGCCCCCTACTACAGGGGTAGACTAGCAACCTTTTATCGTGTTACGCTTATCTTGGACTGAAAACTGGCATTGATCAGCGGAAATTTGGAGTTACGCAATAGCTTACGGTCAAATCACGCTGAACACACCGGTTCTCGTTCGATCACCGAAGTTAAGCATCGTAGAGCCAGGTCAGTACTTAGATGGGGGACCGCTTGGGAACACCTGGTACTGTAAGCAGCCCCCTACTACAGGGGTAGACTAGCAACCTTTTATCGTGTTACGCTTATCTTGGACTGAAAACTGACATTGATCAGCGGAAATTTGGAGTTACGCAATAGCTTACGGTCAAATCACGCTGAACACACCGGTTCTCGTTCGATCACCGAAGTTAAGCATCGTAGAGCCAGGTCAGTGCTTAGATGGGGGACCGCTTGGGAACACCTGGTACTGTAAGCAGCCCCCTACTACAGGGGTAGACTAGCAACCTTTTATCGTGTTACGCTTATCTTGGACTGAAAACGGGCATTGATCAGCGGAAATTTGGAGTTACGCAATAGCTTACGGTCAAATCACGCTGAACACACCGGTTCTCGTTCGATCACCGAAGTTAAGCATCGTAGAGCCAGGTCAGTACTTAGATGGGGGACCGCTTGGGAACACCTGGTACTGTAAGCAGCCCCCTACTACAGGGGTAGACTAGCAACCTTTTATCGTGTTACGCTTATCTTGGCCTGAAAACTGGCATTGATCAGCGGAAATTTGGAGTTACGCAATAGCTTACGGTCAAATCACGCTGAACACACCGGTTCTCGTTCGATCACCGAAGTTAAGCATCGTAGAGCCAGGTCAGTACTTAGATGGGGGACCGCTTGGGAACACCTGGTACTGTAAGCAGCCCCCTACTACAGGGGTAGACTAGCAACCTTTTATCGTGTTACGCTTATCTTGGACTGAAAACTGGCATTGATCAGCGGAAATTTGGAGTTACGCAATAGCTTACGGTCAAATCACGCTGAACACACCGGTTCTCGTTCGATCACCGAAGTTAAGCATCGTAGAGCCAGGTCAGTACTTAGATGGGGGACCGCTTGGGAACACCTGGTACTGTAAGCAGCCCCCTACTACAGGGGTAGACTAGCAACCTTTTATCGTGTTACGCTTATCTTGGACTGAAAACTGACATTGATCAGCGGAAATTTGGAGTTACGCAATAGCTTACGGTCAAATCACGCTGAACACACCGGTTCTCGTTCGATCACCGAAGTTAAGCATCGTAGAGCCAGGTCAGTACTTAGATGGGGGACCGCTTGGGAACACCTGGTACTGTAAGCAGCCCCCTACTACAGGGGTAGACTAGCAACCTTTTATCGTGTTACGCTTATCTTGGACTGAAAACTGACATTGATCAGCGGAAATTTGGAGTTACGCAATAGCTTACGGTCAAATCACGCTGAACACACCGGTTCTCGTTCGATCACCGAAGTTAAGCATCGTAGAGCCAGGTCAGTACTTAGATGGGGGACCGCTTGGGAACACCTGGTACTGTAAGCAGCCCCCTACTACAGGGGTAGACTAGCAACCTTTCATCGTGTTACGCTTATCTTGGACTGAAAACTGACATTGATCAGCGGAAATTTGGAGTTACGCAATAGCTTACGGTCAAATCAGGCTGAACACACCGGTTCTCGTTCGATCACCGAAGTTAAGCATCGTAGAGCCAGGTCAGTACTTAGATGGGGGACCGCTTGGGAACACCTGGTACTGTAAGCAGCCCCCTACTACAGGGGTAGACTAGCAACCTTTTATCGTGTTACGCTTATCTTGGACTGAAAACTGACATTGATCAGCGGAAATTTGGAGTTACGCAATAGCTTACGGTCAAATCACGCTGAACACACCGGTTCTCGTTCGATCACCGAAGTTAAGCATCGTAGAGCCAGGTCAGTACTTAGATGGGGGACCGCTTGGGAACACCTGGTACTTAAGCAGCCCCCTACTACAGGGGTAGACTAGCAACCTTTTATCGTGTTACGCTTATCTTGGACTGAAAACTGACATTGATCAGCGGAAATTTGGAGTTACGCAATAGCTTACGGTCAAATCACGCTGAACACACCGGTTCTCGTTCGATCACCGAAGTTAAGCATCGTAGAGCCAGGTCAGTACTTAGATGGGGGACCGCTTGGGAACACCTGGTACTGTAAGCAGCCCCCTACTACAGGGGTAGACTAGCAACCTTTTATCGTGTTACGCTTATCTTGGACTGAAAACTGACATTGATCAGCGGAAATTTGGAGTTACGCAATAGCTTACGGTCAAATCACGCTGAACACACCGGTTCTCGTTCGATCACCGAAGTTAAGCATCGTAGAGCCAGGTCAGTACTTAGATGGGGGACCGCTTGGGAACACCTGGTACTGTAAGCAGCCCCCTACTACAGGGGTAGACTAGCAACCTTTTATCGTGTTACGCTTATCTTGGACTGAAAACTGACATTGATCAGCGGAAATTTGGAGTTACGCAATAGCTTACGGTCAAATCACGCTGAACACACCGGTTCTCGTTCGATCACCGAAGTTAAGCATCGTAGAGCCAGGTCAGTACTTAGATGGGGGACCGCTTGGGAACACCTGGTACTGTAAGCAGCCCCCTACTACAGGGGTAGACTAGCAACGTTTTATCGTGTTACGCTTATCTTGGACTGAAAACTGACATTGATCAGCGGAAATTTGGAGTTACGCAATAGCTTACGGTCAAATCACGCTGAACACACCGGTTTTCGTTCGATCACCGAAGTTAAGCATCGTAGAGCCAGGTCAGTACTTAGATGGGGGACCGCTTGGGAACACCTGGTACTGTAAGCAGCCCCCTACTACAGGGGTAGACTAGCAACCTTTTATCGTGTTACGCTTATCTTGGACTGAAAACTGACATTGATCAGCGGAAATTTGGAGTTACGCAATGGCTTACGGTCAAATCACGCTGAACACACCGGTTCTCGTTCGATCACCGAAGTTAAGCATCGTAGAGCCAGGTCAATACTTAGATGGGGGACCGCTTGGGAACACCTGGTACTGTAAGCAGCCCCCTACTACAGGGGTAGACTAGCAACCTTTTATCGTGTTACGCTTATCTTGGACTGAAAACTGACATTGATCAGCGGAAATTTGGAGTTACGCAATAGCTTACGGTCAAATCACGCTGAACACACCGGTTCTCGTTCGATCACCGAAGTTAAGCATCGTAGAGCCAGGTCAGTACTTAGATGGGGGACCGCTTGGGAACACCTGGTACTGTAAGCAGCCCCCTACTACAGGGGTAGACTAGCAACCTTTTATCGTGTTACGCTTATCTTGGACTGAAAACTGACATTGATCAGCGGAAATTTGGAATTACGCAATAGCTTACGGTCAAATCACGCTGAACACACCGGTTCTCGTTCGATCACCGAAGTTAAGCATCGTAGAGCCAGGTCAGTACTTAGATGGGGGACCGCTTGGGAACACCTGGTACTGTAAGCAGCCCCCTACTACAGGGGTAGACTAGCAACCTTTTATCGTGTTACGCTTATCTTGGACTGAAAACTGACATTGATCAGCGGAAATTTGGAGTTACGCAATAGCTTACGGTCAAATCACGCTGAACACACCGGTTCTCGTTCGATCACCGAAGTTAAGCATCGTAGAGCCAGGTCAGTACTTAGATGGGGGACCGCTTGGGAACACCTGGTACTGTAAGCAGCCCCCTACTACAGGGGTAGACTAGCAACCTTTTATCGTGTTACGCTTATCTTGGACTGAAAACTGACATTGATCAGCGGAAATTTGGAGTTACGCAATAGCTTACGGTCAAATCACGCTGAACACACCGGTTCTCGTTCGATCACCGAAGTTAAGCATCGTAGAGCCAGGTCAGTACTTAGATGGGGGACCGCTTGGGAACACCTGGTACTGTAAGCAGCTCCCTACTACAGGGGTAGACTAGCAACCTTTTATCGTGTTACGCTTATCTTGGACTGAAAACTGACATTGATCAGCGGAAATTTGGAGTTACGTAATAGCTTACGGTCAAATCACGCTGAACACACCGGTTCTCGTTCGATCACCGAAGTTAAGCATCGTAGAGCCAGGTCAGTACTTAGATGGGGGACCGCTTGGGAACACCTGGTACTGTAAGCAGCCCCCTACTACAGGGGTAGACTAGCAATCTTTTATCGTGTTACGCTTATCTTGGACTGAAAACTGACATTGATCAGCGGAAATTTGGAGTTACGCAATAGCTTACGGTCAAATCGCGCTGAACACACCGGTTCTCGTTCGATCACCGAAGTTAAGCATCGTAGAGCCAGGTCAGTACTTAGATGGGGGACCGCTTGGGAACACCTGGTACTGTAAGCAGCCCCCTACTACAGGGGTAGACTAGCAACCCTTTATCGTGTTACGCTTATCTTGGACTGAAAACTGACATTGATCAGCGGAAATTTGGAGTTACGCAATAGCTTACGGTCAAATCACGCTGAACACACCGGTTCTCGTTCGATCACCGAAGTTAAGCATCGTAGAGCCAGGTCAGTACTTAGATGGGGGACCGCTTGGGAACACCTGGTACTGTAAGCAGCCCCCTACTACAGGGGTAGACTAGCAACCTTTTATCGTGTTACGCTTATCTTGGACTGAAAACTGACATTGATCAGCGGAAATTTGGAGTTACGCAATAGCTTACGGTCAAATCACGCTGAACACACCGGTTCTCGTTCGATCACCGAAGTTAAGCATCGTAGAGCCAGGTCAGTACTTAGATGGGGGACCGCTTGGGAACACCTGGTACTGTAAGCAGCCCCCTACTACAGGGGTAGACTAGCAACGTTTTATCGTGTTACGCTTATCTTGGACTGAAAACTGACATTGATCAGCGGAAATTTGGAGTTACGCAATAGCTTACGGTCAAATCACGCTGAACACACCGGTTCTCGTTCGATCACCGAAGTTAAGCATCGTAGAGCCAGGTCAGTACTTAGATGGGGGACCGCTTGGGAACACCTGGTACTGTAAGCAGCCCCCTACTACAGGGGTAGACTAGCAACCTTTTATCGTGTTACGCTTATCTTGGACTGAAAACTGACATTGATCAGCGGAAATTTGGAGTTACGCAATAGCTTACGGTCAAATCACGCTGAACACACCGGTTCTCGTTCGATCACCGAAGTTAAGCATCGTAGAGCCAGGTCAGTACTTAGATGGGGGACCGCTTGGGAACACCTGGTACTGTAAGCAGCCCCCTACTACAGGGGTAGACTAGCAACGTTTTATCGTGTTACGCTTATCTTGGACTGAAAACTGACATTGATCAGCGGAAATTTGGAGTTACGCAATAGCTTACGGTCAAATCACGCTGAACACACCGGTTCTCGTTCGATCACCGAAGTTAAGCATCGTAGAGCCAGGTCAGTACTTAGATGGGGGACCGCTTGGGAACACCTGGTACTGTAAGCAGCCCCCTACTACAGGGGTAGACTAGCAACCTTTTATCGTGTTACGCTTATCTTGGACTGAAAACTGACATTGATCAGCGGAAATTTGGAGTTACGCAATAGCTTACGGTCAAATCACGCTGAACACACCGGTTCTCGTTCGATCACCGAAGTTAAGCATCGTAGAGCCAGGTCAGTACTTAGATGGGGGACCGCTTGGGAACACCTGGTACTGTAAGCAGCCCCCTACTACAGGGGTAGACTAGCAACCTTTTATCGTGTTACGCTTATCTTGGACTGAAAACTGACATTGATAAGCGGAAATTTGGAGTTACGCAATAGCTTACGGTCAAATCACGCTGAACACACCGGTTCTCGTTCGATCACCGAAGTTAAGCATCGTAGAGCCAGGTCAGTACTTAGATGGGGGACCGCTTGGGAACACCTGGTACTGTAAGCAGCCCCCTACTACAGGGGTAGACTAGCAACCTTTTATCGTGTTACGCTTATCTTGGACTGAAAACTGACATTGATCAGCGGAAATTTGGAGTTACGCAATAGCTTACGGTCAAATCACGCTGAACACACCGGTTCTCGTTCGATCACCGAAGTTAAGCATCGTAGAGCCAGGTCAGTACTTAGATGGGGGACCGCTTGGGAACACCTGGTACTGTAAGCAGCCCCCTACTACAGGGGTAGACTAGCAACCTTTTATCGTGTTACGCTTATCTTGGACTGAAAACTGACATTGATCAGCGGAAATTTGGAGTTACGCAATAGCTTACGGTCAAATCACGCTGAACACACCGGTTCTCGTTCGATCACCGAAGTTAAGCATCGTAGAGCCAGGTCAGTACTTAGATGGGGGACCGCTTGGGAACACCTGGTACTGTAAGCAGCCCCCTACTACAGGGGTAGACTAGCAACCTTTTATCGTGTTACGCTTATCTTGGACTGAAAACTGACATTGATCAGCGGAAATTTGGAGTTACGCAATAGCTTACGGTCAAATCACGCTGAACACACCGGTTCTCGTTCGATCACCGAAGTTAAGCCTCGTAGAGCCAGGTCAGTACTTAGATGGGGGACCGCTTGGGAACACCTGGTACTGTAAGCAGCCCCCTACTACAGGGGTAGACTAGCAACCTTTTATCGTGTTACGCTTATCTTGGACTGAAAACTGACATTGATAAGCGGAAATTTGGAGTTACGCAATAGCTTACGGTCAAATCACGCTGAACACACCGGTTCTCGTTCGATCACCGAAGTTAAGCATCGTAGAGCCAGGTCAGTACTTAGATGGGGGACCGCTTGGGAACACCTGGTACTGTAAGCAGCCCCCTACTACAGGGGTAGACTAGCAACCTTTTATCGTGTTACGCTTATCTTGGACTGAAAACTGACATTGATAAGCGGAAATTTGGAGTTACGCAATAGCTTACGGTCAAATCACGCTGAACACACCGGTTCTCGTTCGATCACCGAAGTTAAGCATCGTAGAGCCAGGTCAGTACTTAGATGGGGGACCGCTTGGGAACACCTGGTACTGTAAGCAGCCCCCTACTAAAGGTGTAGACTAGCAACCTTTTATCGTGTTACGCTTATCTTGGACTGAAAACTGACATTGATCAGCGGAAATTTGGAGTTACGCAATAGCTTACGGTCAAATCACGCTGAACACACCGGTTCTCGTTCGATCACCGAAGTTAAGCATCGTAGAGCCATGTCAGTACTTAGATGGGGGACCGCTTGGGAACACCTGGTACTGTAAGCAGCCCCCTACTACAGGGGTAGACTAGCAACCTTTTATCGTGTTACGCTTATCTTGGACTGAAAACTGACATTGATCAGCGGAAATTTGGAGTTACGCAATAGCTTACGGTCAAATCACGCTGAACACACCGGTTCTCGTTCGATCACCGAAGTTAAGCATCGTAGAGCCAGGTCAGTACTTAGATGGGGGACCGCTTGGGAACACCTGGTACTGTAAGCAGCCCCCTACTACAGGGGTAGACTAGCAACCTTTTATCGTGTTACGCTTATCTTGGACTGAAAACTGACATTGATCAGCGGAAATTTGGAGTTACGCAATAGCTTACGGTCAAATCACGCTGAACACACCGGTTCTCGTTCGATCACCGAAGTTAAGCATCGTAGAGCCAGGTCAGTACTTAGATGGGGGACCGCTTGGGAACACCTGGTACTGTAAGCAGCCCCCTACTACAGGGGTAGACTAGCAACCTTTTATCGTGTTACGCTTATCTTGGACTGAAAACTGACATTGATCAGCGGAAATTTGGAGTTACGCAATAGCTTACGGTCAAATCACGCTGAACACACCGGTTCTCGTTCGATCACCGAAGTTAAGCATCGTAGAGCCAGGTCAGTACTTAGATGGGGGACCGCTTGGGAACACCTGGTACTGTAAGCAGCCCCCTACTACAGGGGTAGACTAGCAACCTTTTATCGTGTTACGCTTATCTTGGACTGAAAACTGACATTGATCAGCGGAAATTTGGAGTTACGCAGTAGCTTACGGTCAAATCACGCTGAACACACCGGTTCTCGTTCGATCACCGAAGTTAAGCATCGTAGAGCCAGGTCAGTACTTAGATGGGGGACCGCTTGGGAACACCTGGTACTGTAAGCAGCCCCTTACTACAGGGGTAGACTAGCAACCTTTTATCGTGTTACGCTTATCTTGGACTGAAAACTGACATTGATCAGCGGAAATTTGGAGTTACGCAATAGCTTACGGTCAAATCACGCTGAACACACCGGTTCTCGTTCGATCACCGAAATTAAGCATCGTAGAGCCAGGTCAGTACTTAGATGGGGGACCGCTTGGGAACACCTGGTACTGTAAGCAGCCCCCTACTACAGGGGTAGACTAGCAACCTTTTATCGTGTTACGCTTATCTTGGACTGAAAACTGACATTGATCAGCGGAAATTTGGAGTTACGCAATAGCTTACGGTCAAATCACGCTGAACACACCGGTTCTCGTTCGATCACCGAAGTTAAGCATCGTAGAGCCAGGTCAGTACTTAGATGGGGGACCGCTTGGGAACACCTGGTACTGTAAGCAGCCCCCTACTACAGGGGTAGACTAGCAACCTTTTATCGTGTTACGCTTATCTTGGACTGAAAACTGACATTGATCAGCGGAAATTTGGAGTTACGCAATAGCTTACGGTCAAATCACGCTGAACACACCGGTTCTCGTTCGATCACCGAAGTTAAGCATCGTAGAGCCAGGTCAGTACTTAGATGGGGGACCGCTTGGGAACACCTGGTACTGTAAGCAGCCCCCTACTACAGGGGTAGACTAGCAACCTTTTACCGTGTTACGCTTATCTTGGACTGAAAACTGACATTGATCAGCGGAAATTTGGAGTTACGCAATAGCTTACGGTCAAATCACGCTGAACACACCGGTTCTCGTTCGATCACCGAAGTTAAGCATCGTAGAGCCAGGTCAGTACTTAGATGGGGGACCGCTTGGGAACACCTGGTACTGTAAGCAGCCCCCTACTACAGGGGTAGACTAGCAACCTTTTATCGTGTTACGCTTATCTTGGACTGAAAACTGACATTGATCAGCGGAAATTTGGAGTTACGCAATATCTTACGGTCAAATCACGCTGAACACACCGGTTCTCGTTCGATCACCGAAGTTAAGCATCGTAGAGCCAGGTCAGTACTTAGATGGGGGACCCCTTGGGAACACCTGGTACTGTAAGCAGCCCCCTACTACAGGGGTAGACTAGCAACCTTTTATCGTGTTACGCTTATCTTGGACTAAAAACTGACATTGATCAGCGGAAATTTGGAGTTACGCAATAGCTTACGGTCAAATCACGCTGAACACACCGGTTCTCGTTCGATCACCGAAGTTAAGCATCGTAGAGCCAGGTCAGTACTTAGATGGGGGACCGCTTGGGAACACCTGGTACTGTAAGCAGCCCCCTACTACAGGGGTAGACTAGCAACCTTTTATCGTGTTACGCTTATCTTGGACTGAAAACTGACATTGATCAGCGGAAATTTGGAGTTACGCAATAGCTTACGGTCAAATCACGCTGAACACACCGGTTCTCGTTCGATCACCGAAGTTAAGCATCGTAGAGCCAGGTCAGTACTTAGATGGGGGACCGCTTGGGAACACCTGGTACTGTAAGCAGCCCCCTACTACAGGGGTAGACTAGCAACCTTTTATCGTGTTACGCTTATCTTGGACTGAAAACTGACATTGATCAGCGGAAATTTGGAGTTACGCAATAGCTTACGGTCAAATCAGGCTGAACAGACCGGTTATCGTTCGATCACCGAAGTTAAGCATCGTAGAGCCAGGTCAGTACTTAGATGGGGGACCGCTTGGGAACACCTGGTACTGTAAGCAGCCCCCTACTACAGGGGTAGACTAGCAACCTTTTATCGTGTTACGCTTATCTTGGACTGAAAACTGACATTGATCAGCGGAAATTTGGAGTTACGCAATAGCTTACGGTCAAATCACGCTGAACACACCGGTTCTCGTTCGATCACCGAAGTTAAGCATCGTAGAGCCAGGTCAGTACTTAGATGGGGGACCGCTTGGGAACACCTGGTACTGTAAGCAGCCCCCTACTACAGGGGTAGACTAGCAACCTTTTATCGTGTTACGCTTATCTTGGACTGAAAACTGACATTGATCAGCGGAAATTTGGAGTTACGCAATAGCTTACGGTCAAATCACGCTGAACACACCGGTTCTCGTTCGATCACCGAAGTTAAGCATCGTAGAGCCAGGTCAGTACTTAGATGGGGGACCGCTTGGGAACACCTGGTACTGTAAGCAGCCCCCTACTACAGGGGTAGACTAGCAACCTTTTATCGTGTTACGCTTATCTTGGACTGAAAACTGACATTGATCAGCGGAAATTTGGAGTTACGCAATAGCTTACGGTCAAATCACGCTGAACACACCGGTTCTCGTTCGATCACCGAAATTAAGCATCGTAGAGCCAGGTCAGTACTTAGATGGGGGACCGCTTGGGAACACCTGGTACTGTAAGCAGCCCCCTACTACAGGGGTAGACTAGCAACCTTTTATCGTGTTACGCTTATCTTGGACTGAAAACTGACATTGATCAGCGGAAATTTGGAGTTACGCAATATCTTACGGTCAAATCACGCTGAACACACCGGTTCTCGTTCGATCACCGAAGTTAAGCATCGTAGAGCCAGGTCAGTACTTAGATGGGGGACCGCTTGGGAACACCTGGTACTGTAAGCAGCCCCCTACAACAGGGGTAGACTAGCAACCTTTTATCGTGTTACGCTTATCTTGGACTGAAAACTGACATTGATCAGCGGAAATTTGGAGTTACGCAATAGCTTACGGTCAAATCACGCTGAACACACCGGTTCTCGTTCGATCACCGAAGTTAAGCATCGTAGAGCCAGGTCAGTACTTAGATGGGGGACCGCTTGGGAACACCTGGTACTGTAAGCAGCCCCTTACTACAGGGGTAGACTAGCAACCTTTTATCGTGTTACGCTTATCTTGGACTGAAAACTGACATTGATCAGCGGAAATTTGGAGTTACGCAATAGCTTACGGTCAAATCACGCTGAACACACCGGTTCTCGTTCGATCACCGAAGTTAAGCATCGTAGAGCCAGGTCAGTACTTAGATGGGGGACCGCTTGGGAACACCTGGTACTGTAAGCAGCCCCCTACTACAGGGGTAGACTAGCAACCTTTTATCGTGTTACGCTTATCTTGAACTGAAAACTGACATTGATCAGCGGAAATTTGGAGTTACGCAATAGCTTACGGTCAAATCACGCTGAACACACCGGTTCTCGTTCGATCACCGAAGTTAAGCATCGTAGAGCCAGGTCAGTACTTAGATGGGGGACCGCTTGGGAACACCTGGTACTGTAAGCAGCCCCCTACTACAGGGGTAGACTAGCAACCTTTTATCGTGTTACGCTTATCTTGGACTGAAAACTGACATTGATCAGCGGAAATTTGGAGTTACGCAATAGCTTACGGTCAAATCACGCTGAACACACCGGTTCTCGTTCGATCACCGAAGTTAAGCATCGTAGAGCCAGGTCAGTACTTAGATGGGGGACCGCTTGGGAACACCTGGTACTGTAAGCAGCCCCCTACTACAGGGGTAGACTAGCAACCTTTTATCGTGTTACGCTTATCTTGGACTGAAAACTGACATTGATCAGCGGAAATTTGGAGTTACGCAATAGCTTACGGTCAAATCACGCTGAACACACCGGTTCTCGTTCGATCACCGAAGTTAAGCATCGTAGAGCCAGGTCAGTACTTAGATGGGGGACCGCTTGGGAACACCTGGTACTGTAAGCAGCCCCCTACTACAGGGGTAGACTAGCAACCTTTTATCGTGTTACGCTTATCTTGGACTGAAAACTGACATTGATCAGCGGAAATTTGGAGTTACGCAATAGCTTACGGTCAAATCACGCTGAACACACCGGTTCTCGTTCGATCACCGAAGTTAAGCATCGTAGAGCCAGGTCAGTACTTAGATGGGGGACCGCTTGGGAACACCTGGTACTGTAAGCAGCCCCCTACTACAGGGGTAGACTAGCAAGCTTTTATCGTGTTACGCTTATCTTGGACTGAAAACTGACATTGATCAGCGGAAATTTGGAGTTACGCAATAGCTTACGGTCAAATCACGCTGAACACACCGGTTCTCGTTCGATCACCGAAGTTAAGCATCGTAGAGCCAGGTCAGTACTTAGATGGGGGACCGCTTGGGAACACCTGGTACTGTAAGCAGCCCCCTACTACAGGGGTAGACTAGCAACCTTTTATCGTGTTACGCTTATCTTGGACTGAAAACTGACATTGATCAGCGGAAATTTGGAGTTACGCAATAGCTTACGGTCAAATCACGCTGAACACACCGGTTCTCGTTCGATCACCGAAGTTAAGCATCGTAGAGCCAGGTCAGTACTTAGATGGGGGACCGCTTGGGAACACCTGGTACTGTAAGCAGCCCCCTACTACAGGGGTAGACTAGCAACCTTTTATCGTGTTACGCTTATCTTGGACTGAAAACTGACATTGATCAGCGGAAATTTGGAGTTACGCAATAGCTTACGGTCAAATCACGCTGAACACACCGGTTCTCGTTCGATCACCGAAGTTAAGCATCGTAGAGCCAGGTCAGTACTTAGATGGGGGACCGCTTGGGAACACCTGGTACTGTAAGCAGCCCCCTACTACAGGGGTAGACTAGCAACCTTTTATCGTGTTACGCTTATCTTGGACTGAAAACTGACATTGATCAGCGGAAATTTGGAGTTACGCAATAGCTTACGGTCAAATCACGCTGAACACACCGGTTCTCGTTCGATCACCGAAGTTAAGCATCGTAGAGCCAGGTCAGTACTTAGATGGGGGACCGCTTGGGAACACCTGGTACTGTAAGCAGCCCCCTACTACAGGGGTAGACTAGCAACCTTTTATCGTGTTACGCTTATCTTGGACTGAAAACTGACATTGATCAGCGGAAATTTGGAGTTACGCAATAGCTTACGGTCAAATCACGCTGAACACACCGGTTCTCGTTCGATCACCGAAGTTAAGCATCGTAGAGCCAGGTCAGTACTTAGATGGGGGACCGCTTGGGAACACCTGGTACTGTAAGCAGCCCCCTACTACAGGGGTAGACTAGCAACCTTTTATCGTGTTACGCTTATCTTGGACTGAAAACTGACATTGATCAGCGGAAATTTGGAGTTACGCAATAGCTTACGGTCAAATCACGCTGAACACACCGGTTC
This sequence comes from Acanthosepion esculentum, assembly GCA_964036315.1. Lineage (NCBI taxonomy): Eukaryota > Metazoa > Mollusca > Cephalopoda > Sepiida > Sepiidae > Acanthosepion > Acanthosepion esculentum. The sequence continues at coordinate 102,965,443 of OZ038483.1, forward strand.
TCGTTCGATCACCGAAGTTAAGCATCGTAGAGCCAGGTCAGTACTTAGATGGGGGACCGCTTGGGAACACCTGGTACTGTAAGCAGCCCCCTACTACAGGGGTAGACTAGCAACCTTTTATCGTGTTACGCTTATCTTGGACTGAAAACTGACATTGATCAGCGGAAATTTGGAGTTACGCAATAGCTTACGGTCAAATCACGCTGAACACACCGGTTCTCGTTCGATCACCGAAGTTAAGCATCGTAGAGCCAGGTCATTACTTAGATGGGGGACCGCTTGGGAACACCTGGTACTGTAAGCAGCCCCCTACTACAGGGGTAGACTAGCAACCTTTTATCGTGTTACGCTTATCTTGGACTGAAAACTGACATTGATCAGCGGAAATTTGGAGTTACGCAATAGCTTACGGTCAAATCACGCTGAACACACCGGTTCTCGTTCGATCACCGAAGTTAAGCATCGTAGAGCCAGGTCAGTACTTAGATGCGGGACCGCTTGTGAACACCTGGTACTGTAAGCAGCCCCCTACTACAGGGGTAGACTAGCAACCTTTTATCGTGTTACGCTTATCTTGGACTGAAAACTGACATTGATCAGCGGAAATTTGGAGTTACGCAATAGCTTACGGTCAAATCACGCTGAACACACCGGTTCTCGTTCGATCACCGAAGTTAAGCATCGTAGAGCCAGGTCAGTACTTAGATGGGGGACCGCTTGGGAACACCTGGTACTGTAAGCAGCCCCCTACTACAGGGGTAGACTAGCAACCTTTTATCGTGTTACGCTTATCTTGGACTGAAAACTGACATTGATCAGCGGAAATTTGGAGTTACGCAATAGCTTACGGTCAAATCACGCTGAACACACCGGTTCTCGTTCGATCACCGAAGTTAAGCATCGTAGAGCCAGGTCAGTACTTAGATGGGGGACCGCTTGGGAACACCTGGTACTGTAAGCAGCCCCCTACTACAGGGGTAGACTAGCAACCTTTTATCGTGTTACGCTTATCTTGGACTGAAAACTGACATTGATCAGCGGAAATTTGGAGTTACGCAATAGCTTACGGTCAAATCACGCTGAACACACCGGTTCTCGTTCGATCACCGAAGTTAAGCATCGTAGAGCCAGGTCAGTACTTAGATGGGGGACCGCTTGGGAACACCTGGTACTGTAAGCAGCCCCCTACTACAGGGGTAGACTAGCAACCTTTTATCGTGTTACGCTTATCTTGGACTGAAAAACTGACATTGATCAGCGGAAATTTGGAGTTACGCAATAGCTTACGGTCAAATCACGCTGAACACACCGGTTCTCGTTCGATCACCGAAGTTAAGCATCGTAGAGCCAGGTCAGTACTTAGATGGGGGACCGCTTGGGAACACCTGGTACTGTAAGCAGCCCCCTACTACAGGGGTAGACTAGCAACCTTTTATCGTGTTACGCTTATCTTGGACTGAAAACTGACATTGATCAGCGGAAATTTGGAGTTACGCAATAGCTTACGGTCAAATCACGCTGAACACACCGGTTCTCGTTCGATCACCGAAGTTAAGCATCGTAGAGCCAGGTCAGTACTTAGATGGGGGACCGCTTGGGAACACCTGGTACTGTAAGCAGCCCCCTACTACAGGGGTAGACTAGCAACCTTTTATCGTGTTACGCTTATCTTGGACTGAAAACTGACATTGATCAGCGGAAATTTGGAGTTACGCAATAGCTTACGGTCAAATCACGCTGAACACACCGGTTCTCGTTCGATCACCGAAGTTAAGCATCGTAGAGCCAGGTCAGTACTTAGATGGGGGACCGCTTGGGAACACCTGGTACTGTAAGCAGCCCCCTACTACAGGGGTAGACTAGCAACCTTTTATCGTGTTACGCTTATCTTGGACTGAAAACTGACATTGATCAGCGGAAATTTGGAGTTACGCAATAGCTTACGGTCAAATCACGCTGAACACACCGGTTCTCGTTCGATCACCGAAGTTAAGCATCGTAGAGCCAGGTCATTACTTAGATGGGGGACCGCTTGGGAACACCTGGTACTGTAAGCAGCCCCCTACTACAGGGGTAGACTAGCAACCTTTTATCGTGTTACGCTTATCTTGGACTGAAAACTGACATTGATCAGCGGAAATTTGGAGTTACGCAATAGCTTACGGTCAAATCACGCTGAACACACCGGTTCTCGTTCGATCACCGAAGTTAAGCATCGTAGAGCCAGGTCAGTACTTAGATGCGGGACCGCTTGTGAACACCTGGTACTGTAAGCAGCCCCCTACTACAGGGGTAGACTAGCAACCTTTTATCGTGTTACGCTTATCTTGGACTGAAAACTGACATTGATCAGCGGAAATTTGGAGTTACGCAATAGCTTACGGTCAAATCACGCTGAACACACCGGTTCTCGTTCGATCACCGAAGTTAAGCATCGTAGAGCCAGGTCAGTACTTAGATGGGGGACCGCTTGGGAACACCTGGTACTGTAAGCAGCCCCCTACTACAGGGGTAGACTAGCAACCTTTTATCGTGTTACGCTTATCTTGGACTGAAAACTGACATTGATCAGCGGAAATTTGGAGTTACGCAATAGCTTACGGTCAAATCACGCTGAACACACCGGTTCTCGTTCGATCACCGAAGTTAAGCATCGTAGAGCCAGGTCAGTACTTAGATGGGGGACCGCTTGGGAACACCTGGTACTGTAAGCAGCCCCCTACTACAGGGGTAGACTAGCAACCTTTTATCGTGTTACGCTTATCTTGGACTGAAAACTGACATTGATCAGCGGAAATTTGGAGTTACGCAATAGCTTACGGTCAAATCACGCTGAACACACCGGTTCTCGTTCGATCACCGAAGTTAAGCATCGTAGAGCCAGGTCAGTACTTAGATGGGGGACCGCTTGGGAACACCTGGTACTGTAAGCAACCCCCTACTACAGGGGTAGACTAGCAACCTTTTATCGTGTTACGCTTATCTTGGACTGAAAACTGACATTGATCAGCGGAAATTTGGAGTTACGCAATAGCTTACGGTCAAATCACGCTGAACACACCGGTTCTCGTTCGATCACCGAAGTTAAGCATCGTAGAGCCAGGTCAGTACTTAGATGGGGGACCGCTTGGGAACACCTGGTACTGTAAGCAGCCCCCTACTACAGGGGTAGACTAGCAACCTTTTATCGTGTTACGCTTATCTTGGACTGAAAACTGACATTGATCAGCGGAAATTTGGAGTTACGCAATAGCTTACGGTCAAATCACGCTGAACACACCGGTTCTCGTTCGATCACCGAAGTTAAGCATCGTAGAGCCAGGTCAGTACTTAGATGGGGGACCGCTTGGGAACACCTGGTACTGTAAGCAGCCCCCTACTACAGGGGTAGACTAGCAACCTTTTATCGTGTTACGCTTATCTTGGACTGAAAACTGACATTGATCAGCGGAAATTTGGAGTTACGCAATAGCTTACGGTCAAATCACGCTGAACACACCGGTTCTCGTTAGATCACCGAAGTTAAGCATCGTAGAGCCAGGTCAGTACTTAGATGGGGGACCGCTTGGGAACACCTGGTACTGTAAGCAGCCCCCTACTACAGGGGTAGACTAGCAACCTTTTATCGTGTTACGCTTATCTTGGACTGAAAACTGACATTGATCAGCGGAAATTTGGAGTTACGCAATAGCTTACGGTCAAATCAGGCTGAACACACCGGTTCTCGTTCGATCACCGAAGTTAAGCATCGTAGAGCCAGGTCAGTACTTAGATGGGGGACCGCTTGGGAACACCTGGTACTGTAAGCAGCCCCCTACTACAGGGGTAGACTAGAAACCTTTTATCGTGTTACGCTTATCTTGGACTGAAAACTGACATTGATCAGCGGAAATTTGGAGTTACGCAATAGCTTACGGTCAAATCACGCTGAACACACCGGTTCTCGTTCGATCACCGAAGTTAAGCATCGTAGAG
>OZ038483.1:102969617-103262117 GCA_964036315.1 Acanthosepion esculentum
GTTAAGCATCGTAGAGCCAGGTCAGTACTTAGATGGGGGACCGCTTGGGAACACCTGGTACTGTAAGCAGCCCCCTACTACAGGGGTAGACTAGCAACCTTTTATCGTGTTACGCTTATCTTGGACTGAAAACTGACATTGATCAGCGGAAATTTGGAGTTACGCAATAGCTTACGGTCAAATCACGCTGAACACACCGGTTCTCGTTCGATCACCGAAGTTAAGCATCGTAGAGCCAGGTCAGTACTTAGATGGGGGACCGCTTGGGAACACCTGGTACTGTAAGCAGCCCCCTACTACCGGGGTAGACTAGCAACCTTTTATCGTGTTACGCTTATCTTGGACTGAAAACTGACATTGATCAGCGGAAATTTGGAGTTACGCAATAGCTTACGGTCAAATCACGCTGAACACACCGGTTCTCGTTCGATCACCGAAGTTAAGCATCGTAGAGCCAGGTCAGTATTTAGATGGGGGACCGCTTGGGAACACCTGGTACTGTAAGCAGCCCCCTACTACAGGGGTAGACTAGCAACCTTTTATCGTGTTACGTTTATCTTGGACTGAAAACTGACATTGAACAGCGGAAATTTGGAGTTACGCAATAGCTTACGGTCAAATCACGCTGAACACACCGGTTCTCGTTCGATCACCGAAGTTAAGCATCGTAGAGCCAGGTCAGTACTTAGATGGGGGACCGCTTGGGAACACCTGGTACTGTAAGCAGCCCCCTACTACAGGGGTAGACTAGCAACCTTTTATCGTGTTACGCTTATCTTGGACTGAAAACTGACATTGATCAGCGGAAATTTGGAGTTACGCAATAGCTTACGGTCAAATCACGCTGAACACACCGGTTCTCGTTCGATCACCGAAGGTAAGCATCGAAGAGCCAGGTCTGTACTTAGATGGGGGACCGCTTGGGAACACCTGGTACTGTAAGCAGCCCCCTACTACAGGGGTAGACTAGCAACCTTTTATCGTGTTACGCTTATCTTGGACTGAAAACTGACATTGATCAGCGGAAATTTGGAGTTACGCAATAGCTTACGGTCAAATCACGCTGAACACACCGGTTCTCGTTCGATCACCGAAGTTAAGCATCGTAGAGCCAGGTCAGTACTTAGATGGGGGACCGCTTGGGAACACCTGGTACTGTAAGCAGCCCCCTACTACAGGGGTAGACTAGCAACCTTTTATCGTGTTACGCTTATCTTGGACTGAAAACTGACATTGATCAGCGGAAATTTGGAGTTACGCAATAGCTTACGGTCAAATCACGCTGAACACACCGGTTCTCGTTCGATCACCGAAGTTAAGCATCGTAGAGCCAGGTCAGTACTTAGATGGGGGACCGCTTGGGAACACCTGGTACTGTAAGCAGCCCCCTACTACAGGGGTAGACTAGCAACCTTTTATCGTGTTACGCTTATCTTGGACTGAAAACTGACATTGATCAGCGGAAATTTGGAGTTACGCAATAGCTTACGGTCAAATCACGCTGAACACACCGGTTCTCGTTCGATCACCGAAGTTAAGCATCGTAGAGCCAGGTCAGTACTTAGATGGGGGACCGCTTGGGAACACCTGGTACTGTAAGCAGCCCCCTACTACAGGGGGTAGACTAGCAACCTTTTATCGTGTTACGCTTATCTTGGACTGAAAACTGACATTGATCAGCGGAAATTTGGAGTTACGCAATAGCTTACGGTCAAATCACGCTGAACACACCGGTTCTCGTTCGATCACCGAAGTTAAGCATCGTAGAGCCAGGTCAGTACTTAGATGGGGGACCGCTTGGGAACACCTGGTACTGTAAGCAGCCCCCTACTACAGGGGTAGACTAGCAACCTTTTACGTGTTACGCTTATCTTGGACTGAAAACTGACATTGATCAGCGGAAATTTGGAGTTACGCAATAGCTTACGGTCAAATCACGCTGAACACACCGGTTCTCGTTCGATCACCGAAGTTAAGCATCGTAGAGCCAGGTCAGTACTTAGATGGGGGACCGCTTGGGAACACCTGGTACTGTAAGCAGCCCCCTACTACAGGGGTAGACTAGCAACCTTTTATCGTGTTACGCTTATCTTGGACTGAAAACTGACATTGATCAGCGGAAATTTGGAGTTACGCAATAGCTTACGGTCAAATCACGCTGAACACACCGGTTCTCGTTCGATCACCGAAGTTAAGCATCGTAGAGCCAGGTCAGTACTTAGATGGGGGACCGCTTGGGAACACCTGGTACTGTAAGCAGCCCCCTACTACAGGGGTAGACTAGCAACCTTTTATCGTGTTACGCTTATCTTGGACTGAAAACTGACATTGATCAGCGGAAATTTGGAGTTACGCAATAGCTTACGGTCAAATCACGCTGAACACACCGGTTCTCGTTCGATCACCGAAGTTAAGCATCGTAGAGCCAGGTCAGTACTTAGATGGGGGACCGCTTGGGAACACCTGGTACTGTAAGCAGCCCCCTACTACAGGGGTAGACTAGCAACCTTTTATCGTGTTACGCTTATCTTGGACTGAAAACTGACATTGATCAGCGGAAATTTGGAGTTACGCAATAGCTTACGGTCAAATCACGCTGAACACACCGGTTCTCGTTCGATCACCGAAGTTAAGCATCGTAGAGCCAGGTCAGTACTTAGATGGGGGACCGCTTGGGAACACCTGGTACTGTAAGCAGCCCCCTACTACAGGGGTAGACTAGCAACCTTTTATCGTGTTACGCTTATCTTGGACTGAAAACTGACATTGATCAGCGGAAATTTGGAGTTACGCAATAGCTTACGGTCAAATCACGCTGAACACACCGGTTCTCGTTCGATCACCGAAGTTAAGCATCGTAGAGCCAGGTCAGTACTTAGATGGGGGACCGCTTGGGAACACCTGGTACTGTAAGCAGCCCCCTACTACAGGGGTAGACTAGCAACCTTTTACCGTGTTACGCTTATCTTGGACTGAAAACTGACATTGATCAGCGGAAATTTGGAGTTACGCAATAGCTTACGGTCAAATCACGCTGAACACACCGGTTCTCGTTCGATCACCGAAGTTAAGCATCGTAGAGCCAGGTCAGTACTTAGATGGGGGACCGCTTGGGAACACCTGGTACTGTAAGCAGCCCCCTACTACAGGGGTAGACTAGCAACCTTTTATCGTGTTACGCTTATCTTGGACTGAAAACTGACATTGATCAGCGGAAATTTGGAGTTACGCAATAGCTTACGGTCAAATCACGCTGAACACACCGGTTCTCGTTCGATCACCGAAGTTAAGCATCGTAGAGCCAGGTCAGTACTTAGATGGGGGACCGCTTGGGAACACCTGGTACTGTAAGCAGCCCCCTACTACAGGGGTAGACTAGCAACCTTTTATCGTGTTACGCTTATCTTGGACTGAAAACTGACATTGATCAGCGGAAATTTGGAGTTACGCAATAGCTTACGGTCAAATCACGCTGAACACACCGGTTCTCGTTCGATCACCGAAGTTAAGCATCGTAGAGCCAGGTCAGTACTTAGATGGGGGACCGCTTGGGAACACCTGGTACTGTAAGCAGCCCCCTACTACAGGGGTAGACTAGCAACCTTTTATCGTGTTACGCTTATCTTGGACTGAAAACTGACATTGATCAGCGGAAATTTGGAGTTACGCAATAGCTTACGGTCAAATCACGCTGAACACACCGGTTCTCGTTCGATCACCGAAGTTAAGCATCGTAGAGCCAGGTCAGTACTTAGATGGGGGACCGCTTGGGAACACCTGGTACTGTAAGCAGCCCCCTACTACAGGGGTAGACTAGCAACCTTTTATCGTGTTACGCTTATCTTGGACTGAAAACTGACATTGATCAGCGGAAATTTGGAGTTACGCAATAGCTTACGGTCAAATCACGCTGAACACACCGGTTCTCGTTCGATCACCGAAGTTAAGCATCGTAGAGCCAGGTCAGTACTTAGATGGGGGACCGCTTGGGAACACCTGGTACTGTAAGCAGCCCCCTACTACAGGGGTAGACTAGCAACCTTTTATCGTGTTACGCTTATCTTGGACTGAAAACTGACATTGATCAGCGGAAATTTGGAGTTACGCAATAGCTTACGGTCAAATCACGCTGAACACACCGGTTCTCGTTCGATCACCGAAGTTAAGCATCGTAGAGCCAGGTCAGTACTTAGATGGGGGACCGCTTGGGAACACCTGGTACTGTAAGCAGCCCCCTACTACAGGGGTAGACTAGCAACCTTTTATCGTGTTACGCTTATCTTGGACTGAAAACTGACATTGATCAGCGGAAATTTGGAGTTACGCAATAGCTTACGGTCAAATCACGCTGAACACACCGGTTCTCGTTCGATCACCGAAGTTAAGCATCGTAGAGCCAGGTCAGTACTTAGATGGGGGACCGCTTGGGAACACCTGGTACTGTAAGCAGCCCCCTACTACAGGGGTAGACTAGCAACCTTTTATCGTGTTACGCTTATCTTGGACTGAAAACTGACATTGATCAGCGGAAATTTGGAGTTACGCAATAGCTTACGGTCAAATCACGCTGAACACACCGGTTCTCGTTCGATCACCGAAGTTAAGCATCGTAGAGCCAGGTCAGTACTTAGATGGGGGACCGCTTGGGAACACCTGGTACTGTAAGCAGCCCCCTACTACAGGGGTAGACTAGCAACCTTTTATCGTGTTACGCTTATCTTGGACTGAAAACTGACATTGATCAGCGGAAATTTGGAGTTACGCAATAGCTTACGGTCAAATCACGCTGAACACACCGGTTCTCGTTCGATCACCGAAGTTAAGCATCGTAGAGCCAGGTCAGTACTTAGATGGGGGACCGCTTGGGAACACCTGGTACTGTAAGCAGCCCCCTACTACAGGGGTAGACTAGCAACCTTTTATCGTGTTACGCTTATCTTGGACTGAAAACTGACATTGATCAGCGGAAATTTGGAGTTACGCAATAGCTTACGGTCAAATCACGCTGAACACACCGGTTCTCGTTCGATCACCGAAGTTAAGCATCGTAGAGCCAGGTCAGTACTTAGATGGGGGACCGCTTGGGAACACCTGGTACTGTAAGCAGCCCCCTACTACAGGGGTAGACTAGCAACCTTTTATCGTGTTACGCTTATCTTGGACTGAAAACTGACATTGATCAGCGGAAATTTGGAGTTACGCAATAGCTTACGGTCAAATCACGCTGAACACACCGGTTCTCGTTCGATCACCGAAGTTAAGCATCGTAGAGCCAGGTCAGTACTTAGATGGGGGACCGCTTGGGAACACCTGGTACTGTAAGCAGCCCCCTACTACAGGGGTAGACTAGCAACCTTTTATCGTGTTACGCTTATCTTGGACTGAAAACTGACATTGATCAGCGGAAATTTGGAGTTACGCAATAGCTTACGGTCAAATCACGCTGAACACACCGGTTCTCGTTCGATCACCGAAGTTAAGCATCGTAGAGCCAGGTCAGTACTTAGATGGGGGACCGCTTGGGAACACCTGGTACTGTAAGCAGCCCCCTACTACAGGGGTAGACTAGCAACCTTTTATCGTGTTACGCTTATCTTGGACTGAAAACTGACATTGATCAGCGGAAATTTGGAGTTACGCAATAGCTTACGGTCAAATCACGCTGAACACACCGGTTCTCGTTCGATCACCGAAGTTAAGCATCGTAGAGCCAGGTCAGTACTTAGATGGGGGACCGCTTGGGAACACCTGGTACTGTAAGCAGCCCCCTACTACAGGGGTAGACTAGCAACCTTTTATCGTGTTACGCTTATCTTGGACTGAAAACTGACATTGATCAGCGGAAATTTGGAGTTACGCAATAGCTTACGGTCAAATCACGCTGAACACACCGGTTCTCGTTCGATCACCGAAGTTAAGCATCGTAGAGCCAGGTCAGTACTTAGATGGGGGACCGCTTGGGAACACCTGGTACTGTAAGCAGCCCCCTACTACAGGGGTAGACTAGCAACCTTTTATCGTGTTACGCTTATCTTGGACTGAAAACTGACATTGATCAGCGGAAATTTGGAGTTACGCAATAGCTTACGGTCAAATCACGCTGAACACACCGGTTCTCGTTCGATCACCGAAGTTAAGCATCGTAGAGCCAGGTCAGTACTTAGATGGGGGACCGCTTGGGAACACCTGGTACTGTAAGCAGCCCCCTACTACAGGGGTAGACTAGCAACCTTTTATCGTGTTACGCTTATCTTGGACTGAAAACTGACATTGATCAGCGGAAATTTGGAGTTACGCAATAGCTTACGGTCAAATCACGCTGAACACACCGGTTCTCGTTCGATCACCGAAGTTAAGCATCGTAGAGCCAGGTCAGTACTTAGATGGGGGACCGCTTGGGAACACCTGGTACTGTAAGCAGCCCCCTACTACAGGGGTAGACTAGCAACCTTTTATCGTGTTACGCTTATCTTGGACTGAAAACTGACATTGATCAGCGGAAATTTGGAGTTACGCAATAGCTTACGGTCAAATCACGCTGAACACACCGGTTCTCGTTCGATCACCGAAGTTAAGCATCGTAGAGCCAGGTCAGTACTTAGATGGGGGACCGCTTGGGAACACCTGGTACTGTAAGCAGCCCCCTACTACAGGGGTAGACTAGCAACCTTTTATCGTGTTACGCTTATCTTGGACTGAAAACTGACATTGATCAGCGGAAATTTGGAGTTACGCAATAGCTTACGGTCAAATCACGCTGAACACACCGGTTCTCGTTCGATCACCGAAGTTAAGCATCGTAGAGCCAGGTCAGTACTTAGATGGGGGACCGCTTGGGAACACCTGGTACTGTAAGCAGCCCCCTACTACAGGGGTAGACTAGCAACCTTTTATCGTGTTACGCTTATCTTGGACTGAAAACTGACATTGATCAGCGGAAATTTGGAGTTACGCAATAGCTTACGGTCAAATCACGCTGAACACACCGGTTCTCGTTCGATCACCGAAGTTAAGCATCGTAGAGCCAGGTCAGTACTTAGATGGGGGACCGCTTGGGAACACCTGGTACTGTAAGCAGCCCCCTACTACAGGGGTAGACTAGCAACCTTTTATCGTGTTACGCTTATCTTGGACTGAAAACTGACATTGATCAGCGGAAATTTGGAGTTACGCAATAGCTTACGGTCAAATCACGCTGAACACACCGGTTCTCGTTCGATCACCGAAGTTAAGCATCGTAGAGCCAGGTCAGTACTTAGATGGGGGACCGCTTGGGAACACCTGGTACTGTAAGCAGCCCCCTACTACAGGGGTAGACTAGCAACCTTTTATCGTGTTACGCTTATCTTGGACTGAAAACTGACATTGATCAGCGGAAATTTGGAGTTACGCAATAGCTTACGGTCAAATCACGCTGAACACACCGGTTCTCGTTCGATCACCGAAGTTAAGCATCGTAGAGCCAGGTCAGTACTTAGATGGGGGACCGCTTGGGAACACCTGGTACTGTAAGCAGCCCCCTACTACAGGGGTAGACTAGCAACCTTTTATCGTGTTACGCTTATCTTGGACTGAAAACTGACATTGATCAGCGGAAATTTGGAGTTACGCAATAGCTTACGGTCAAATCACGCTGAACACACCGGTTCTCGTTCGATCACCGAAGTTAAGCATCGTAGAGCCAGGTCAGTACTTAGATGGGGGACCGCTTGGGAACACCTGGTACTGTAAGCAGCCCCCTACTACAGGGGTAGACTAGCAACCTTTTATCGTGTTACGCTTATCTTGGACTGAAAACTGACATTGATCAGCGGAAATTTGGAGTTACGCAATAGCTTACGGTCAAATCACGCTGAACACACCGGTTCTCGTTCGATCACCGAAGTTAAGCATCGTAGAGCCAGGTCAGTACTTAGATGGGGGACCGCTTGGGAACACCTGGTACTGTAAGCAGCCCCCTACTACAGGGGTAGACTAGCAACCTTTTATCGTGTTACGCTTATCTTGGACTGAAAACTGACATTGATCAGCGGAAATTTGGAGTTACGCAATAGCTTACGGTCAAATCACGCTGAACACACCGGTTCTCGTTCGATCACCGAAGTTAAGCATCGTAGAGCCAGGTCAGTACTTAGATGGGGGACCGCTTGGGAACACCTGGTACTGTAAGCAGCCCCCTACTACAGGGGTAGACTAGCAACCTTTTATCGTGTTACGCTTATCTTGGACTGAAAACTGACATTGATCAGCGGAAATTTGGAGTTACGCAATAGCTTACGGTCAAATCACGCTGAACACACCGGTTCTCGTTCGATCACCGAAGTTAAGCATCGTAGAGCCAGGTCAGTACTTAGATGGGGGACCGCTTGGGAACACCTGGTACTGTAAGCAGCCCCCTACTACAGGGGTAGACTAGCAACCTTTTATCGTGTTACGCTTATCTTGGACTGAAAACTGACATTGATCAGCGGAAATTTGGAGTTACGCAATAGCTTACGGTCAAATCACGCTGAACACACCGGTTCTCGTTCGATCACCGAAGTTAAGCATCGTAGAGCCAGGTCAGTACTTAGATGGGGGACCGCTTGGGAACACCTGGTACTGTAAGCAGCCCCCTACTACAGGGGTAGACTAGCAACCTTTTATCGTGTTACGCTTATCTTGGACTGAAAACTGACATTGATCAGCGGAAATTTGGAGTTACGCAATAGCTTACGGTCAAATCACGCTGAACACACCGGTTCTCGTTCGATCACCGAAGTTAAGCATCGTAGAGCCAGGTCAGTACTTAGATGGGGGACCGCTTGGGAACACCTGGTACTGTAAGCAGCCCCCTACTACAGGGGTAGACTAGCAACCTTTTATCGTGTTACGCTTATCTTGGACTGAAAACTGACATTGATCAGCGGAAATTTGGAGTTACGCAATAGCTTACGGTCAAATCACGCTGAACACACCGGTTCTCGTTCGATCACCGAAGTTAAGCATCGTAGAGCCAGGTCAGTACTTAGATGGGGGACCGCTTGGGAACACCTGGTACTGTAAGCAGCCCCCTACTACAGGGGTAGACTAGCAACCTTTTATCGTGTTACGCTTATCTTGGACTGAAAACTGACATTGATCAGCGGAAATTTGGAGTTACGCAATAGCTTACGGTCAAATCACGCTGAACACACCGGTTCTCGTTCGATCACCGAAGTTAAGCATCGTAGAGCCAGGTCAGTACTTAGATGGGGGACCGCTTGGGAACACCTGGTACTGTAAGCAGCCCCCTACTACAGGGGTAGACTAGCAACCTTTTATCGTGTTACGCTTATCTTGGACTGAAAACTGACATTGATCAGCGGAAATTTGGAGTTACGCAATAGCTTACGGTCAAATCACGCTGAACACACCGGTTCTCGTTCGATCACCGAAGTTAAGCATCGTAGAGCCAGGTCAGTACTTAGATGGGGGACCGCTTGGGAACACCTGGTACTGTAAGCAGCCCCCTACTACAGGGGTAGACTAGCAACCTTTTATCGTGTTACGCTTATCTTGGACTGAAAACTGACATTGATCAGCGGAAATTTGGAGTTACGCAATAGCTTACGGTCAAATCACGCTGAACACACCGGTTCTCGTTCGATCACCGAAGTTAAGCATCGTAGAGCCAGGTCAGTACTTAGATGGGGGACCGCTTGGGAACACCTGGTACTGTAAGCAGCCCCCTACTACAGGGGTAGACTAGCAACCTTTTATCGTGTTACGCTTATCTTGGACTGAAAACTGACATTGATCAGCGGAAATTTGGAGTTACGCAATAGCTTACGGTCAAATCACGCTGAACACACCGGTTCTCGTTCGATCACCGAAGTTAAGCATCGTAGAGCCAGGTCAGTACTTAGATGGGGGACCGCTTGGGAACACCTGGTACTGTAAGCAGCCCCCTACTACAGGGGTAGACTAGCAACCTTTTATCGTGTTACGCTTATCTTGGACTGAAAACTGACATTGATCAGCGGAAATTTGGAGTTACGCAATAGCTTACGGTCAAATCACGCTGAACACACCGGTTCTCGTTCGATCACCGAAGTTAAGCATCGTAGAGCCAGGTCAGTACTTAGATGGGGGACCGCTTGGGAACACCTGGTACTGTAAGCAGCCCCCTACTACAGGGGTAGACTAGCAACCTTTTATCGTGTTACGCTTATCTTGGACTGAAAACTGACATTGATCAGCGGAAATTTGGAGTTACGCAATAGCTTACGGTCAAATCACGCTGAACACACCGGTTCTCGTTCGATCACCGAAGTTAAGCATCGTAGAGCCAGGTCAGTACTTAGATGGGGGACCGCTTGGGAACACCTGGTACTGTAAGCAGCCCCCTACTACAGGGGTAGACTAGCAACCTTTTATCGTGTTACGCTTATCTTGGACTGAAAACTGACATTGATCAGCGGAAATTTGGAGTTACGCAATAGCTTACGGTCAAATCACGCTGAACACACCGGTTCTCGTTCGATCACCGAAGTTAAGCATCGTAGAGCCAGGTCAGTACTTAGATGGGGGACCGCTTGGGAACACCTGGTACTGTAAGCAGCCCCCTACTACAGGGGTAGACTAGCAACCTTTTATCGTGTTACGCTTATCTTGGACTGAAAACTGACATTGATCAGCGGAAATTTGGAGTTACGCAATAGCTTACGGTCAAATCACGCTGAACACACCGGTTCTCGTTCGATCACCGAAGTTAAGCATCGTAGAGCCAGGTCAGTACTTAGATGGGGGACCGCTTGGGAACACCTGGTACTGTAAGCAGCCCCCTACTACAGGGGTAGACTAGCAACCTTTTATCGTGTTACGCTTATCTTGGACTGAAAACTGACATTGATCAGCGGAAATTTGGAGTTACGCAATAGCTTACGGTCAAATCACGCTGAACACACCGGTTCTCGTTCGATCACCGAAGTTAAGCATCGTAGAGCCAGGTCAGTACTTAGATGGGGGACCGCTTGGGAACACCTGGTACTGTAAGCAGCCCCCTACTACAGGGGTAGACTAGCAACCTTTTATCGTGTTACGCTTATCTTGGACTGAAAACTGACATTGATCAGCGGAAATTTGGAGTTACGCAATAGCTTACGGTCAAATCACGCTGAACACACCGGTTCTCGTTCGATCACCGAAGTTAAGCATCGTAGAGCCAGGTCAGTACTTAGATGGGGGACCGCTTGGGAACACCTGGTACTGTAAGCAGCCCCCTACTACAGGGGTAGACTAGCAACCTTTTATCGTGTTACGCTTATCTTGGACTGAAAACTGACATTGATCAGCGGAAATTTGGAGTTACGCAATAGCTTACGGTCAAATCACGCTGAACACACCGGTTCTCGTTCGATCACCGAAGTTAAGCATCGTAGAGCCAGGTCAGTACTTAGATGGGGGACCGCTTGGGAACACCTGGTACTGTAAGCAGCCCCCTACTACAGGGGTAGACTAGCAACCTTTTATCGTGTTACGCTTATCTTGGACTGAAAACTGACATTGATCAGCGGAAATTTGGAGTTACGCAATAGCTTACGGTCAAATCACGCTGAACACACCGGTTCTCGTTCGATCACCGAAGTTAAGCATCGTAGAGCCAGGTCAGTACTTAGATGGGGGACCGCTTGGGAACACCTGGTACTGTAAGCAGCCCCCTACTACAGGGGTAGACTAGCAACCTTTTATCGTGTTACGCTTATCTTGGACTGAAAACTGACATTGATCAGCGGAAATTTGGAGTTACGCAATAGCTTACGGTCAAATCACGCTGAACACACCGGTTCTCGTTCGATCACCGAAGTTAAGCATCGTAGAGCCAGGTCAGTACTTAGATGGGGGACCGCTTGGGAACACCTGGTACTGTAAGCAGCCCC
Organism: Acanthosepion esculentum; assembly: GCA_964036315.1. Lineage (NCBI taxonomy): Eukaryota > Metazoa > Mollusca > Cephalopoda > Sepiida > Sepiidae > Acanthosepion > Acanthosepion esculentum. The sequence goes on from OZ038483.1 coordinate 102,981,518, forward strand.
CTACTACAGGGGTAGACTAGCAACCTTTTATCGTGTTACGCTTATCTTGGACTGAAAACTGACATTGATCAGCGGAAATTTGGAGTTACGCAATAGCTTACGGTCAAATCACGCTGAACACACCGGTTCTCGTTCGATCACCGAAGTTAAGCATCGTAGAGCCAGGTCAGTACTTAGATGGGGGACCGCTTGGGAACACCTGGTACTGTAAGCAGCCCCCTACTACAGGGGTAGACTAGCAACCTTTTATCGTGTTACGCTTATCTTGGACTGAAAACTGACATTGATCAGCGGAAATTTGGAGTTACGCAATAGCTTACGGTCAAATCACGCTGAACACACCGGTTCTCGTTCGATCACCGAAGTTAAGCATCGTAGAGCCAGGTCAGTACTTAGATGGGGGACCGCTTGGGAACACCTGGTACTGTAAGCAGCCCCCTACTACAGGGGTAGACTAGCAACCTTTTATCGTGTTACGCTTATCTTGGACTGAAAACTGACATTGATCAGCGGAAATTTGGAGTTACGCAATAGCTTACGGTCAAATCACGCTGAACACACCGGTTCTCGTTCGATCACCGAAGTTAAGCATCGTAGAGCCAGGTCAGTACTTAGATGGGGGACCGCTTGGGAACACCTGGTACTGTAAGCAGCCCCCTACTACAGGGGTAGACTAGCAACCTTTTATCGTGTTACGCTTATCTTGGACTGAAAACTGACATTGATCAGCGGAAATTTGGAGTTACGCAATAGCTTACGGTCAAATCACGCTGAACACACCGGTTCTCGTTCGATCACCGAAGTTAAGCATCGTAGAGCCAGGTCAGTACTTAGATGGGGGACCGCTTGGGAACACCTGGTACTGTAAGCAGCCCCCTACTACAGGGGTAGACTAGCAACCTTTTATCGTGTTACGCTTATCTTGGACTGAAAACTGACATTGATCAGCGGAAATTTGGAGTTACGCAATAGCTTACGGTCAAATCACGCTGAACACACCGGTTCTCGTTCGATCACCGAAGTTAAGCATCGTAGAGCCAGGTCAGTACTTAGATGGGGGACCGCTTGGGAACACCTGGTACTGTAAGCAGCCCCCTACTACAGGGGTAGACTAGCAACCTTTTATCGTGTTACGCTTATCTTGGACTGAAAACTGACATTGATCAGCGGAAATTTGGAGTTACGCAATAGCTTACGGTCAAATCACGCTGAACACACCGGTTCTCGTTCGATCACCGAAGTTAAGCATCGTAGAGCCAGGTCAGTACTTAGATGGGGGACCGCTTGGGAACACCTGGTACTGTAAGCAGCCCCCTACTACAGGGGTAGACTAGCAACCTTTTATCGTGTTACGCTTATCTTGGACTGAAAACTGACATTGATCAGCGGAAATTTGGAGTTACGCAATAGCTTACGGTCAAATCACGCTGAACACACCGGTTCTCGTTCGATCACCGAAGTTAAGCATCGTAGAGCCAGGTCAGTACTTAGATGGGGGACCGCTTGGGAACACCTGGTACTGTAAGCAGCCCCCTACTACAGGGGTAGACTAGCAACCTTTTATCGTGTTACGCTTATCTTGGACTGAAAACTGACATTGATCAGCGGAAATTTGGAGTTACGCAATAGCTTACGGTCAAATCACGCTGAACACACCGGTTCTCGTTCGATCACCGAAGTTAAGCATCGTAGAGCCAGGTCAGTACTTAGATGGGGGACCGCTTGGGAACACCTGGTACTGTAAGCAGCCCCCTACTACAGGGGTAGACTAGCAACCTTTTATCGTGTTACGCTTATCTTGGACTGAAAACTGACATTGATCAGCGGAAATTTGGAGTTACGCAATAGCTTACGGTCAAATCACGCTGAACACACCGGTTCTCGTTCGATCACCGAAGTTAAGCATCGTAGAGCCAGGTCAGTACTTAGATGGGGGACCGCTTGGGAACACCTGGTACTGTAAGCAGCCCCCTACTACAGGGGTAGACTAGCAACCTTTTATCGTGTTACGCTTATCTTGGACTGAAAACTGACATTGATCAGCGGAAATTTGGAGTTACGCAATAGCTTACGGTCAAATCACGCTGAACACACCGGTTCTCGTTCGATCACCGAAGTTAAGCATCGTAGAGCCAGGTCAGTACTTAGATGGGGGACCGCTTGGGAACACCTGGTACTGTAAGCAGCCCCCTACTACAGGGGTAGACTAGCAACCTTTTATCGTGTTACGCTTATCTTGGACTGAAAACTGACATTGATCAGCGGAAATTTGGAGTTACGCAATAGCTTACGGTCAAATCACGCTGAACACAACGGTTCTCGTTCGATCACCGAAGTTAAGCATCGTGGAGCCAGGTCAGTACTTAGATGGGGGACCGCTTGGGAACACCTGGTACTGTAAGCAGCCCCCTACTACAGGGGTAGACTAGCAACCTTTTATCGTGTTACGCTTATCTTGGACTGAAAACTGACATTGATCAGCGGAAATTTGGAGTTACGCAATAGCTTACGGTCAAATCACGCTGAACACACCGGTTCTCGTTCGATCACCGAAGTTAAGCATCGTAGAGCCAGGTCAGTACTTAGATGGGGGACCGCTTGGGAACACCTGGTACTGTAAGCAGCCCCCTACTACTGGGGTAGACTAGCAACCTTTTATCGTGTTACGCTTATCTTGGACTGAAAACTGACATTGATCAGCGGAAATTTGGAGTTACGCAATAGCTTACGGTCAAATCACGCTGAACACACCGGTTCTCGTTCGATCACCGAAGTTAAGCATCGTAGAGCCAGGTCAGTACTTAGATGGGGGACCGCTTGGGAACACCTGGTACTGTAAGCAGCCCCCTACTACAGGGGTAGACTAGCAACCTTTTATCGTGTTACGCTTATCTTGGACTGAAAACTGACATTGATCAGCGGAAATTTGGAGTTACGCAATAGCTTACGGTCAAATCACGCTGAACACACCGGTTCTCGTTCGATCACCGAAGTTAAGCATCGTAGAGCCAGGTCAGTACTTAGATGGGGGACCGCTTGGGAACACCTGGTACTGTAAGCAGCCCCCTACTACAGGGGTAGACTAGCAACCTTTTATCGTGTTACGCTTATCTTGGACTGAAAACTGACATTGATCAGCGGAAATTTGGAGTTACGCAATAGCTTACGGTCAAATCACGCTGAACACACCGGTTCTCGTTCGATCACCGAAGTTAAGCATCGTAGAGCCAGGTCAGTACTTAGATGGGGGACCGCTTGGGAACACCTGGTACTGTAAGCAGCCCCCTACTACAGGGGTAGACTAGCAACCTTTTATCGTGTTACGCTTATCTTGGACTGAAAACTGACATTGATCAGCGGAAATTTGGAGTTACGCAATAGCTTACGGTCAAATCACGCTGAACACACCGGTTCTCGTTCGATCACCGAAGTTAAGCATCGTAGAGCCAGGTCAGTACTTAGATGGGGGACCGCTTGGGAACACCTGGTACTGTAAGCAGCCCCCTACTACAGGGGTAGACTAGCAACCTTTTATCGTGTTACGCTTATCTTGGACTGAAAACTGACATTGATCAGCGGAAATTTGGAGTTACGCAATAGCTTACGGTCAAATCACGCTGAACACACCGGTTCTCGTTCGATCACCGAAGTTAAGCATCGTAGAGCCAGGTCAGTACTTAGATGGGGGACCGCTTGGGAACACCTGGTACTGTAAGCAGCCCCCTACTACAGGGGTAGACTAGCAACCTTTTATCGTGTTACGCTTATCTTGGACTGAAAACTGACATTGATCAGCGGAAATTTGGAGTTACGCAATAGCTTACGGTCAAATCACGCTGAACACACCGGTTCTCGTTCGATCACCGAAGTTAAGCATCGTAGAGCCAGGTCAGTACTTAGATGGGGGACCGCTTGGGAACACCTGGTACTGTAAGCAGCCCCCTACTACAGGGGTAGACTAGCAACCTTTTATCGTGTTACGCTTATCTTGGACTGAAAACTGACATTGATCAGCGGAAATTTGGAGTTACGCAATAGCTTACGGTCAAATCACGCTGAACACACCGGTTCTCGTTCGATCACCGAAGTTAAGCATCGTAGGAGCCAGGTCAGTACTTAGATGGGGGACCGCTTGGGAACACCTGGTACTGTAAGCAGCCCCCTACTACAGGGGTAGACTAGCAACCTTTTATCGTGTTACGCTTATCTTGGACTGAAAACTGACATTGATCAGCGGAAATTTGGAGTTACGCAATAGCTTACGGTCAAATCACGCTGAACACACCGGTTCTCGTTCGATCACCGAAGTTAAGCATCGTAGAGCCAGGTCAGTACTTAGATGGGGGACCGCTTGGGAACACCTGGTACTGTAAGCAGCCCCCTACTACAGGGGTAGACTAGCAACCTTTTATCGTGTTACGCTTATCTTGGACTGAAAACTGACATTGATCAGCGGAAATTTGGAGTTACGCAATAGCTTACGGTCAAATCACGCTGAACACACCGGTTCTCGTTCGATCACCGAAGTTAAGCATCGTAGAGCCAGGTCAGTACTTAGATGGGGGACCGCTTGGGAACACCTGGTACTGTAAGCAGCCCCCTACTACAGGGGTAGACTAGCAACCTTTTATCGTGTTACGCTTATCTTGGACTGAAAACTGACATTGATCAGCGGAAATTTGGAGTTACGCAATAGCTTACGGTCAAATCACGCTGAACACACCGGTTCTCGTTCGATCACCGAAGTTAAGCATCGTAGAGCCAGGTCAGTACTTAGATGGGGGACCGCTTGGGAACACCTGGTACTGTAAGCAGCCCCCTACTACAGGGGTAGACTAGCAACCTTTTATCGTGTTACGCTTATCTTGGACTGAAAACTGACATTGATCAGCGGAAATTTGGAGTTACGCAATAGCTTACGGTCAAATCACGCTGAACACACCGGTTCTCGTTCGATCACCGAAGTTAAGCATCGTAGAGCCAGGTCAGTACTTAGATGGGGGACCGCTTGGGAACACCTGGTACTGTAAGCAGCCCCCTACTACAGGGGTAGACTAGCAACCTTTTATCGTGTTACGCTTATCTTGGACTGAAAACTGACATTGATCAGCGGAAATTTGGAGTTACGCAATAGCTTACGGTCAAATCACGCTGAACACACCGGTTCTCGTTCGATCACCGAAGTTAAGCATCGTAGAGCCAGGTCAGTACTTAGATGGGGGACCGCTTGGGAACACCTGGTACTGTAAGCAGCCCCCTACTACAGGGGTAGACTAGCAACCTTTTATCGTGTTACGCTTATCTTGGACTGAAAACTGACATTGATCAGCGGAAATTTGGAGTTACGCAATAGCTTACGGTCAAATCACGCTGAACACACCGGTTCTCGTTCGATCACCGAAGTTAAGCATCGTAGAGCCAGGTCAGTACTTAGATGGGGGACCGCTTGGGAACACCTGGTACTGTAAGCAGCCCCCTACTACAGGGGTAGACTAGCAACCTTTTATCGTGTTACGCTTATCTTGGACTGAAAACTGACATTGATCAGCGGAAATTTGAGTTACGCAATAGCTTACGGTCAAATCACGCTGAACACACCGGTTCTCGTTCGATCACCGAAGTTAAGCATCGTAGAGCCAGGTCAGTACTTAGATGGGGGACCGCTTGGGAACACCTGGTACTGTAAGCAGCCCCCTACTACAGGGGTAGACTAGCAACCTTTTATCGTGTTACGCTTATCTTGGACTGAAAACTGACATTGATCAGCGGAAATTTGGAGTTACGCAATAGCTTACGGTCAAATCACGCTGAACACACCGGTTCTCGTTCGATCACCGAAGTTAAGCATCGTAGAGCCAGGTCAGTACTTAGATGGGGGACCGCTTGGGAACACCTGGTACTGTAAGCAGCCCCCTACTACAGGGATAGACTAGCAACCTTTTATCGTGTTACGCTTATCTTGGACTGAAAACTGACATTGATCAGCGGAAATTTGGAGTTACGCAATAGCTTACGGTCAAATCACGCTGAACACACCGGTTCTCGTTCGATCACCGAAGTTAAGCATCGTAGAGCCAGGTCAGTACTTAGATGGGGGACCGCTTGGGAACACCTGGTACTGTAAGCAGCCCCCTACTACAGGGGTAGACTAGCAACCTTTTATCGTGTTACGCTTATCTTGGACTGAAAACTGACATTGATCAGCGGAAATTTGGAGTTACGCAATAGCTTACGGTCAAATCACGCTGAACACACCGGTTCTCGTTCGATCACCGAAGTTAAGCATCGTAGAGCCAGGTCAGTACTTAGATGGGGGACCGCTTGGGAACACCTGGTACTGTAAGCAGCCCCCTACTACAGGGGTAGACTAGCAACCTTTTATCGTGTTACGCTTATCTTGGACTGAAAACTGACATTGATCAGCGGAAATTTGGAGTTACGCAATAGCTTACGGTCAAATCACGCTGAACACACCGGTTCTCGTTCGATCACCGAAGTTAAGCATCGTAGAGCCAGGTCAGTACTTAGATGGGGGACCGCTTGGGAACACCTGGTACTGTAAGCAGCCCCCTACTACAGGGGTAGACTAGCAACCTTTTATCGTGTTACGCTTATCTTGGACTGAAAACTGACATTGATCAGCGGAAATTTGGAGTTACGCAATAGCTTACGGTCAAATCACGCTGAACACACCGGTTCTCGTTCGATCACCGAAGTTAAGCATCGTAGAGCCAGGTCAGTACTTAGATGGGGGACCGCTTGGGAACACCTGGTACTGTAAGCAGCCCCCTACTACAGGGGTAGACTAGCAACCTTTTATCGTGTTACGCTTATCTTGGACTGAAAACTGACATTGATCAGCGGAAATTTGGAGTTACGCAATAGCTTACGGTCAAATCACGCTGAACACACCGGTTCTCGTTCGATCACCGAAGTTAAGCATCGTAGAGCCAGGTCAGTACTTAGATGGGGGACCGCTTGGGAACACCTGGTACTGTAAGCAGCCCCCTACTACAGGGGTAGACTAGCAACCTTTTATCGTGTTACGCTTATCTTGGACTGAAAACTGACATTGATCAGCGGAAATTTGGAGTTACGCAATAGCTTACGGTCAAATCACGCTGAACACACCGGTTCTCGTTCGATCACCGAAGTTAAGCATCGTAGAGCCAGGTCAGTACTTAGATGGGGGACCGCTTGGGAACACCTGGTACTGTAAGCAGCCCCCTACTACAGGGGTAGACTAGCAACCTTTTATCGTGTTACGCTTATCTTGGACTGAAAACTGACATTGATCAGCGGAAATTTGGAGTTACGCAATAGCTTACGGTCAAATCACGCTGAACACACCGGTTCTCGTTCGATCACCGAAGTTAAGCATCGTAGAGCCAGGTCAGTACTTAGATGGGGGACCGCTTGGGAACACCTGGTACTGTAAGCAGCCCCCTACTACAGGGGTAGACTAGCAACCTTTTATCGTGTTACGCTTATCTTGGACTGAAAACTGACATTGATCAGCGGAAATTTGGAGTTACGCAATAGCTTACGGTCAAATCACGCTGAACACACCGGTTCTCGTTCGATCACCGAAGTTAAGCATCGTAGAGCCAGGTCAGTACTTAGATGGGGGACCGCTTGGGAACACCTGGTACTGTAAGCAGCCCCCTACTACAGGGGTAGACTAGCAACCTTTTATCGTGTTACGCTTATCTTGGACTGAAAACTGACATTGATCAGCGGAAATTTGGAGTTACGCAATAGCTTACGGTCAAATCACGCTGAACACACCGGTTCTCGTTCGATCACCGAAGTTAAGCATCGTAGAGCCAGGTCAGTACTTAGATGGGGGACCGCTTGGGAACACCTGGTACTGTAAGCAGCCCCCTACTACAGGGGTAGACTAGCAACCTTTTATCGTGTTACGCTTATCTTGGACTGAAAACTGACATTGATCAGCGGAAATTTGGAGTTACGCAATAGCTTACGGTCAAATCACGCTGAACACACCGGTTCTCGTTCGATCACCGAAGTTAAGCATCGTAGAGCCAGGTCAGTACTTAGATGGGGGACCGCTTGGGAACACCTGGTACTGTAAGCAGCCCCCTACTACAGGGGTAGACTAGCAACCTTTTATCGTGTTACGCTTATCTTGGACTGAAAACTGACATTGATCAGCGGAAATTTGGAGTTACGCAATAGCTTACGGTCAAATCACGCTGAACACACCGGTTCTCGTTCGATCACCGAAGTTAAGCATCGTAGAGCCAGGTCAGTACTTAGATGGGGGACCGCTTGGGAACACCTGGTACTGTAAGCAGCCCCCTACTACAGGGGTAGACTAGCAACCTTTTATCGTGTTACGCTTATCTTGGACTGAAAACTGACATTGATCAGCGGAAATTTGGAGTTACGCAATAGCTTACGGTCAAATCACGCTGAACACACCGGTTCTCGTTCGATCACCGAAGTTAAGCATCGTAGAGCCAGGTCAGTACTTAGATGGGGGACCGCTTGGGAACACCTGGTACTGTAAGCAGCCCCCTACTACAGGGGTAGACTAGCAACCTTTTATCGTGTTACGCTTATCTTGGACTGAAAACTGACATTGATCAGCGGAAATTTGGAGTTACGCAATAGCTTACGGTCAAATCACGCTGAACACACCGGTTCTCGTTCGATCACCGAAGTTAAGCATCGTAGAGCCAGGTCAGTACTTAGATGGGGGACCGCTTGGGAACACCTGGTACTGTAAGCAGCCCCCTACTACAGGGGTAGACTAGCAACCTTTTATCGTGTTACGCTTATCTTGGACTGAAAACTGACATTGATCAGCGGAAATTTGGAGTTACGCAATAGCTTACGGTCAAATCACGCTGAACACACCGGTTCTCGTTCGATCACCGAAGTTAAGCATCGTAGAGCCAGGTCAGTACTTAGATGGGGGACCGCTTGGGAACACCTGGTACTGTAAGCAGCCCCCTACTACAGGGGTAGACTAGCAACCTTTTATCGTGTTACGCTTATCTTGGACTGAAAACTGACATTGATCAGCGGAAATTTGGAGTTACGCAATAGCTTACGGTCAAATCACGCTGAACACACCGGTTCTCGTTCGATCACCGAAGTTAAGCATCGTAGAGCCAGGTCAGTACTTAGATGGGGGACCGCTTGGGAACACCTGGTACTGTAAGCAGCCCCCTACTACAGGGGTAGACTAGCAACCTTTTATCGTGTTACGCTTATCTTGGACTGAAAACTGACATTGATCAGCGGAAATTTGGAGTTACGCAATAGCTTACGGTCAAATCACGCTGAACACACCGGTTCTCGTTCGATCACCGAAGTTAAGCATCGTAGAGCCAGGTCAGTACTTAGATGGGGGACCGCTTGGGAACACCTGGTACTGTAAGCAGCCCCCTACTACAGGGGTAGACTAGCAACCTTTTATCGTGTTACGCTTATCTTGGACTGAAAACTGACATTGATCAGCGGAAATTTGGAGTTACGCAATAGCTTACGGTCAAATCACGCTGAACACACCGGTTCTCGTTCGATCACCGAAGTTAAGCATCGTAGAGCCAGGTCAGTACTTAGATGGGGGACCGCTTGGGAACACCTGGTACTGTAAGCAGCCCCCTACTACAGGGGTAGACTAGCAACCTTTTATCGTGTTACGCTTATCTTGGACTGAAAACTGACATTGATCAGCGGAAATTTGGAGTTACGCAATAGCTTACGGTCAAATCACGCTGAACACACCGGTTCTCGTTCGATCACCGAAGTTAAGCATCGTAGAGCCAGGTCAGTACTTAGATGGGGGACCGCTTGGGAACACCTGGTACTGTAAGCAGCCCCCTACTACAGGGGTAGACTAGCAACCTTTTATCGTGTTACGCTTATCTTGGACTGAAAACTGACATTGATCAGCGGAAATTTGGAGTTACGCAATAGCTTACGGTCAAATCACGCTGAACACACCGGTTCTCGTTCGATCACCGAAGTTAAGCATCGTAGAGCCAGGTCAGTACTTAGATGGGGGACCGCTTGGGAACACCTGGTACTGTAAGCAGCCCCCTACTACAGGGGTAGACTAGCAACCTTTTATCGTGTTACGCTTATCTTGGACTGAAAACTGACATTGATCAGCGGAAATTTGGAGTTACGCAATAGCTTACGGTCAAATCACGCTGAACACACCGGTTCTCGTTCGATCACCGAAGTTAAGCATCGTAGAGCCAGGTCAGTACTTAGATGGGGGACCGCTTGGGAACACCTGGTACTGTAAGCAGCCCCCTACTACAGGGGTAGACTAGCAACCTTTTATCGTGTTACGCTTATCTTGGACTGAAAACTGACATTGATCAGCGGAAATTTGGAGTTACGCAATTGCTTACGGTCAAATCACGCTGAACACACCGGTTCTCGTTCGATCACCGAAGTTAAGCATCGTAGAGCCAGGTCAGTACTTAGATGGGGGACCGCTTGGGAACACCTGGTACTGTAAGCAGCCCCCTACTACAGGGGTAGACTAGCAACCTTTTATCGTGTTACGCTTATCTTGGACTGAAAACTGACATTGATCAGCGGAAATTTGGAGTTACGCAATAGCTTACGGTCAAATCACGCTGAACACACCGGTTCTCGTTCGATCACCGAAGTTAAGCATCGTAGAGCCAGGTCAGTACTTAGATGGGGGACCGCTTGGGAACACCTGGTACTGTAAGCAGCCCCCTACTACAGGGGTAGACTAGCAACCTTTTATCGTGTTACGCTTATCTTGGACTGAAAACTGACATTGATCAGCGGAAATTTGGAGTTACGCAATAGCTTACGGTCAAATCACGCTGAACACACCGGTTCTCGTTCGATCACCGAAGTTAAGCATCGTAGAGCCAGGTCAGTACTTAGATGGGGGACCGCTTGGGAACACCTGGTACTGTAAGCAGCCCCCTACTACAGGGGTAGACTAGCAACCTTTTATCGTGTTACGCTTATCTTGGACTGAAAACTGACATTGATCAGCGGAAATTTGGAGTTACGCAATAGCTTACGGTCAAATCACGCTGAACACACCGGTTCTCGTTCGATCACCGAAGTTAAGCATCGTAGAGCCAGGTCAGTACTTAGATGGGGGACCGCTTGGGAACACCTGGTACTGTAAGCAGCCCCCTACTACAGGGGTAGACTAGCAACCTTTTATCGTGTTACGCTTATCTTGGACTGAAAACTGACATTGATCAGCGGAAATTTGGAGTTACGCAATAGCTTACGGTCAAATCACGCTGAACACACCGGTTCTCGTTCGATCACCGAAGTTAAGCATCGTAGAGCCAGGTCAGTACTTAGATGGGGGACCGCTTGGGAACACCTGGTACTGTAAGCAGCCCCCTACTACAGGGGTAGACTAGCAACCTTTTATCGTGTTACGCTTATCTTGGACTGAAAACTGACATTGATCAGCGGAAATTTGGAGTTACGCAATAGCTTACGGTCAAATCACGCTGAACACACCGGTTCTCGTTCGATCACCGAAGTTAAGCATCGTAGAGCCAGGTCAGTACTTAGATGGGGGACCGCTTGGGAACACCTGGTACTGTAAGCAGCCCCCTACTACAGGGGTAGACTAGCAACCTTTTATCGTGTTACGCTTATCTTGGACTGAAAACTGACATTGATCAGCGGAAATTTGGAGTTACGCAATAGCTTACGGTCAAATCACGCTGAACACACCGGTTCTCGTTCGATCACCGAAGTTAAGCATCGTAGAGCCAGGTCAGTACTTAGATGGGGGACCGCTTGGGAACACCTGGTACTGTAAGCAGCCCCCTACTACAGGGGTAGACTAGCAACCTTTTATCGTGTTACGCTTATCTTGGACTGAAAACTGACATTGATCAGCGGAAATTTGGAGTTACGCAATAGCTTACGGTCAAATCACGCTGAACACACCGGTTCTCGTTCGATCACCGAAGTTAAGCATCGTAGAGCCAGGTCAGTACTTAGATGGGGGACCGCTTGGGAACACCTGGTACTGTAAGCAGCCCCCTACTACAGGGGTAGACTAGCAACCTTTTATCGTGTTACGCTTATCTTGGACTGAAAACTGACATTGATCAGCGGAAATTTGGAGTTACGCAATAGCTTACGGTCAAATCACGCTGAACACACCGGTTCTCGTTCGATCACCGAAGTTAAGCATCGTAGAGCCAGGTCAGTACTTAGATGGGGGACCGCTTGGGAACACCTGGTACTGTAAGCAGCCCCCTACTACAGGGGTAGACTAGCAACCTTTTATCGTGTTACGCTTATCTTGGACTGAAAACTGACATTGATCAGCGGAAATTTGGAGTTACGCAATAGCTTACGGTCAAATCACGCTGAACACACCGGTTCTCGTTCGATCACCGAAGTTAAGCATCGTAGAGCCAGGTCAGTACTTAGATGGGGGACCGCTTGGGAACACCTGGTACTGTAAGCAGCCCCCTACTACAGGGGTAGACTAGCAACCTTTTATCGTGTTACGCTTATCTTGGACTGAAAACTGACATTGATCAGCGGAAATTTGGAGTTACGCAATAGCTTACGGTCAAATCACGCTGAACACACCGGTTCTCGTTCGATCACCGAAGTTAAGCATCGTAGAGCCAGGTCAGTACTTAGATGGGGGACCGCTTGGGAACACCTGGTACTGTAAGCAGCCCCCTACTACAGGGGTAGACTAGCAACCTTTTATCGTGTTACGCTTATCTTGGACTGAAAACTGACATTGATCAGCGGAAATTTGGAGTTACGCAATAGCTTACGGTCAAATCACGCTGAACACACCGGTTCTCGTTCGATCACCGAAGTTAAGCATCGTAGAGCCAGGTCAGTACTTAGATGGGGGACCGCTTGGGAACACCTGGTACTGTAAGCAGCCCCCTACTACAGGGGTAGACTAGCAACCTTTTATCGTGTTACGCTTATCTTGGACTGAAAACTGACATTGATCAGCGGAAATTTGGAGTTACGCAATAGCTTACGGTCAAATCACGCTGAACACACCGGTTCTCGTTCGATCACCGAAGTTAAGCATCGTAGAGCCAGGTCAGTACTTAGATGGGGGACCGCTTGGGAACACCTGGTACTGTAAGCAGCCCCCTACTACAGGGGTAGACTAGCAACCTTTTATCGTGTTACGCTTATCTTGGACTGAAAACTGACATTGATCAGCGGAAATTTGGAGTTACGCAATAGCTTACGGTCAAATCACGCTGAACACACCGGTTCTCGTTCGATCACCGAAGTTAAGCATCGTAGAGCCAGGTCAGTACTTAGATGGGGGACCGCTTGGGAACACCTGGTACTGTAAGCAGCCCCCTACTACAGGGGTAGACTAGCAACCTTTTATCGTGTTACGCTTATCTTGGACTGAAAACTGACATTGATCAGCGGAAATTTGGAGTTACGCAATAGCTTACGGTCAAATCACGCTGAACACACCGGTTCTCGTTCGATCACCGAAGTTAAGCATCGTAGAGCCAGGTCAGTACTTAGATGGGGGACCGCTTGGGAACACCTGGTACTGTAAGCAGCCCCCTACTACAGGGGTAGACTAGCAACCTTTTATCGTGTTACGCTTATCTTGGACTGAAAACTGACATTGATCAGCGGAAATTTGGAGTTACGCAATAGCTTACGGTCAAATCACGCTGAACACACCGGTTCTCGTTCGATCACCGAAGTTAAGCATCGTAGAGCCAGGTCAGTACTTAGATGGGGGACCGCTTGGGAACACCTGGTACTGTAAGCAGCCCCCTACTACAGGGGTAGACTAGCAACCTTTTATCGTGTTACGCTTATCTTGGACTGAAAACTGACATTGATCAGCGGAAATTTGGAGTTACGCAATAGCTTACGGTCAAATCACGCTGAACACACCGGTTCTCGTTCGATCACCGAAGTTAAGCATCGTAGAGCCAGGTCAGTACTTAGATGGGGGACCGCTTGGGAACACCTGGTACTGTAAGCAGCCCCCTACTACAGGGGTAGACTAGCAACCTTTTATCGTGTTACGCTTATCTTGGACTGAAAACTGACATTGATCAGCGGAAATTTGGAGTTACGCAATAGCTTACGGTCAAATCACGCTGAACACACCGGTTCTCGTTCGATCACCGAAGTTAAGCATCGTAGAGCCAGGTCAGTACTTAGATGGGGGACCGCTTGGGAACACCTGGTACTGTAAGCAGCCCCCTACTACAGGGGTAGACTAGCAACCTTTTATCGTGTTACGCTTATCTTGGACTGAAAACTGACATTGATCAGCGGAAATTTGGAGTTACGCAATAGCTTACGGTCAAATCACGCTGAACACACCGGTTCTCGTTCGATCACCGAAGTTAAGCATCGTAGAGCCAGGTCAGTACTTAGATGGGGGACCGCTTGGGAACACCTGGTACTGTAAGCAGCCCCCTACTACAGGGGTAGACTAGCAACCTTTTATCGTGTTACGCTTATCTTGGACTGAAAACTGACATTGATCAGCGGAAATTTGGAGTTACGCAATAGCTTACGGTCAAATCACGCTGAACACACCGGTTCTCGTTCGATCACCGAAGTTAAGCATCGTAGAGCCAGGTCAGTACTTAGATGGGGGACCGCTTGGGAACACCTGGTACTGTAAGCAGCCCCCTACTACAGGGGTAGACTAGCAACCTTTTATCGTGTTACGCTTATCTTGGACTGAAAACTGACATTGATCAGCGGAAATTTGGAGTTACGCAATAGCTTACGGTCAAATCACGCTGAACACACCGGTTCTCGTTCGATCACCGAAGTTAAGCATCGTAGAGCCAGGTCAGTACTTAGATGGGGGACCGCTTGGGAACACCTGGTACTGTAAGCAGCCCCCTACTACAGGGGTAGACTAGCAACCTTTTATCGTGTTACGCTTATCTTGGACTGAAAACTGACATTGATCAGCGGAAATTTGGAGTTACGCAATAGCTTACGGTCAAATCACGCTGAACACACCGGTTCTCGTTCGATCACCGAAGTTAAGCATCGTAGAGCCAGGTCAGTACTTAGATGGGGGACCGCTTGGGAACACCTGGTACTGTAAGCAGCCCCCTACTACAGGGGTAGACTAGCAACCTTTTATCGTGTTACGCTTATCTTGGACTGAAAACTGACATTGATCAGCGGAAATTTGGAGTTACGCAATAGCTTACGGTCAAATCACGCTGAACACACCGGTTCTCGTTCGATCACCGAAGTTAAGCATCGTAGAGCCAGGTCAGTACTTAGATGGGGGACCGCTTGGGAACACCTGGTACTGTAAGCAGCCCCCTACTACAGGGGTAGACTAGCAACCTTTTATCGTGTTACGCTTATCTTGGACTGAAAACTGACATTGATCAGCGGAAATTTGGAGTTACGCAATAGCTTACGGTCAAATCACGCTGAACACACCGGTTCTCGTTCGATCACCGAAGTTAAGCATCGTAGAGCCAGGTCAGTACTTAGATGGGGGACCGCTTGGGAACACCTGGTACTGTAAGCAGCCCCCTACTACAGGGGTAGACTAGCAACCTTTTATCGTGTTACGCTTATCTTGGACTGAAAACTGACATTGATCAGCGGAAATTTGGAGTTACGCAATAGCTTACGGTCAAATCACGCTGAACACACCGGTTCTCGTTCGATCACCGAAGTTAAGCATCGTAGAGCCAGGTCAGTACTTAGATGGGGGACCGCTTGGGAACACCTGGTACTGTAAGCAGCCCCCTACTACAGGGGTAGACTAGCAACCTTTTATCGTGTTACGCTTATCTTGGACTGAAAACTGACATTGATCAGCGGAAATTTGGAGTTACGCAATAGCTTACGGTCAAATCACGCTGAACACACCGGTTCTCGTTCGATCACCGAAGTTAAGCATCGTAGAGCCAGGTCAGTACTTAGATGGGGGACCGCTTGGGAACACCTGGTACTGTAAGCAGCCCCCTACTACAGGGGTAGACTAGCAACCTTTTATCGTGTTACGCTTATCTTGGACTGAAAACTGACATTGATCAGCGGAAATTTGGAGTTACGCAATAGCTTACGGTCAAATCACGCTGAACACACCGGTTCTCGTTCGATCACCGAAGTTAAGCATCGTAGAGCCAGGTCAGTACTTAGATGGGGGACCGCTTGGGAACACCTGGTACTGTAAGCAGCCCCCTACTACAGGGGTAGACTAGCAACCTTTTATCGTGTTACGCTTATCTTGGACTGAAAACTGACATTGATCAGCGGAAATTTGGAGTTACGCAATAGCTTACGGTCAAATCACGCTGAACACACCGGTTCTCGTTCGATCACCGAAGTTAAGCATCGTAGAGCCAGGTCAGTACTTAGATGGGGGACCGCTTGGGAACACCTGGTACTGTAAGCAGCCCCCTACTACAGGGGTAGACTAGCAACCTTTTATCGTGTTACGCTTATCTTGGACTGAAAACTGACATTGATCAGCGGAAATTTGGAGTTACGCAATAGCTTACGGTCAAATCACGCTGAACACACCGGTTCTCGTTCGATCACCGAAGTTAAGCATCGTAGAGCCAGGTCAGTACTTAGATGGGGGACCGCTTGGGAACACCTGGTACTGTAAGCAGCCCCCTACTACAGGGGTAGACTAGCAACCTTTTATCGTGTTACGCTTATCTTGGACTGAAAACTGACATTGATCAGCGGAAATTTGGAGTTACGCAATAGCTTACGGTCAAATCACGCTGAACACACCGGTTCTCGTTCGATCACCGAAGTTAAGCATCGTAGAGCCAGGTCAGTACTTAGATGGGGGACCGCTTGGGAACACCTGGTACTGTAAGCAGCCCCCTACTACAGGGGTAGACTAGCAACCTTTTATCGTGTTACGCTTATCTTGGACTGAAAACTGACATTGATCAGCGGAAATTTGGAGTTACGCAATAGCTTACGGTCAAATCACGCTGAACACACCGGTTCTCGTTCGATCACCGAAGTTAAGCATCGTAGAGCCAGGTCAGTACTTAGATGGGGGACCGCTTGGGAACACCTGGTACTGTAAGCAGCCCCCTACTACAGGGGTAGACTAGCAACCTTTTATCGTGTTACGCTTATCTTGGACTGAAAACTGACATTGATCAGCGGAAATTTGGAGTTACGCAATAGCTTACGGTCAAATCACGCTGAACACACCGGTTCTCGTTCGATCACCGAAGTTAAGCATCGTAGAGCCAGGTCAGTACTTAGATGGGGGACCGCTTGGGAACACCTGGTACTGTAAGCAGCCCCCTACTACAGGGGTAGACTAGCAACCTTTTATCGTGTTACGCTTATCTTGGACTGAAAACTGACATTGATCAGCGGAAATTTGGAGTTACGCAATAGCTTACGGTCAAATCACGCTGAACACACCGGTTCTCGTTCGATCACCGAAGTTAAGCATCGTAGAGCCAGGTCAGTACTTAGATGGGGGACCGCTTGGGAACACCTGGTACTGTAAGCAGCCCCCTACTACAGGGGTAGACTAGCAACCTTTTATCGTGTTACGCTTATCTTGGACTGAAAACTGACATTGATCAGCGGAAATTTGGAGTTACGCAATAGCTTACGGTCAAATCACGCTGAACACACCGGTTCTCGTTCGATCACCGAAGTTAAGCATCGTAGAGCCAGGTCAGTACTTAGATGGGGGACCGCTTGGGAACACCTGGTACTGTAAGCAGCCCCCTACTACAGGGGTAGACTAGCAACCTTTTATCGTGTTACGCTTATCTTGGACTGAAAACTGACATTGATCAGCGGAAATTTGGAGTTACGCAATAGCTTACGGTCAAATCACGCTGAACACACCGGTTCTCGTTCGATCACCGAAGTTAAGCATCGTAGAGCCAGGTCAGTACTTAGATGGGGGACCGCTTGGGAACACCTGGTACTGTAAGCAGCCCCCTACTACAGGGGTAGACTAGCAACCTTTTATCGTGTTACGCTTATCTTGGACTGAAAACTGACATTGATCAGCGGAAATTTGGAGTTACGCAATAGCTTACGGTCAAATCACGCTGAACACACCGGTTCTCGTTCGATCACCGAAGTTAAGCATCGTAGAGCCAGGTCAGTACTTAGATGGGGGACCGCTTGGGAACACCTGGTACTGTAAGCAGCCCCCTACTACAGGGGTAGACTAGCAACCTTTTATCGTGTTACGCTTATCTTGGACTGAAAACTGACATTGATCAGCGGAAATTTGGAGTTACGCAATAGCTTACGGTCAAATCACGCTGAACACACCGGTTCTCGTTCGATCACCGAAGTTAAGCATCGTAGAGCCAGGTCAGTACTTAGATGGGGGACCGCTTGGGAACACCTGGTACTGTAAGCAGCCCCCTACTACAGGGGTAGACTAGCAACCTTTTATCGTGTTACGCTTATCTTGGACTGAAAACTGACATTGATCAGCGGAAATTTGGAGTTACGCAATAGCTTACGGTCAAATCACGCTGAACACACCGGTTCTCGTTCGATCACCGAAGTTAAGCATCGTAGAGCCAGGTCAGTACTTAGATGGGGGACCGCTTGGGAACACCTGGTACTGTAAGCAGCCCCCTACTACAGGGGTAGACTAGCAACCTTTTATCGTGTTACGCTTATCTTGGACTGAAAACTGACATTGATCAGCGGAAATTTGGAGTTACGCAATAGCTTACGGTCAAATCACGCTGAACACACCGGTTCTCGTTCGATCACCGAAGTTAAGCATCGTAGAGCCAGGTCAGTACTTAGATGGGGGACCGCTTGGGAACACCTGGTACTGTAAGCAGCCCCCTACTACAGGGGTAGACTAGCAACCTTTTATCGTGTTACGCTTATCTTGGACTGAAAACTGACATTGATCAGCGGAAATTTGGAGTTACGCAATAGCTTACGGTCAAATCACGCTGAACACACCGGTTCTCGTTCGATCACCGAAGTTAAGCATCGTAGAGCCAGGTCAGTACTTAGATGGGGGACCGCTTGGGAACACCTGGTACTGTAAGCAGCCCCCTACTACAGGGGTAGACTAGCAACCTTTTATCGTGTTACGCTTATCTTGGACTGAAAACTGACATTGATCAGCGGAAATTTGGAGTTACGCAATAGCTTACGGTCAAATCACGCTGAACACACCGGTTCTCGTTCGATCACCGAAGTTAAGCATCGTAGAGCCAGGTCAGTACTTAGATGGGGGACCGCTTGGGAACACCTGGTACTGTAAGCAGCCCCCTACTACAGGGGTAGACTAGCAACCTTTTATCGTGTTACGCTTATCTTGGACTGAAAACTGACATTGATCAGCGGAAATTTGGAGTTACGCAATAGCTTACGGTCAAATCACGCTGAACACACCGGTTCTCGTTCGATCACCGAAGTTAAGCATCGTAGAGCCAGGTCAGTACTTAGATGGGGGACCGCTTGGGAACACCTGGTACTGTAAGCAGCCCCCTACTACAGGGGTAGACTAGCAACCTTTTATCGTGTTACGCTTATCTTGGACTGAAAACTGACATTGATCAGCGGAAATTTGGAGTTACGCAATAGCTTACGGTCAAATCACGCTGAACACACCGGTTCTCGTTCGATCACCGAAGTTAAGCATCGTAGAGCCAGGTCAGTACTTAGATGGGGGACCGCTTGGGAACACCTGGTACTGTAAGCAGCCCCCTACTACAGGGGTAGACTAGCAACCTTTTATCGTGTTACGCTTATCTTGGACTGAAAACTGACATTGATCAGCGGAAATTTGGAGTTACGCAATAGCTTACGGTCAAATCACGCTGAACACACCGGTTCTCGTTCGATCACCGAAGTTAAGCATCGTAGAGCCAGGTCAGTACTTAGATGGGGGACCGCTTGGGAACACCTGGTACTGTAAGCAGCCCCCTACTACAGGGGTAGACTAGCAACCTTTTATCGTGTTACGCTTATCTTGGACTGAAAACTGACATTGATCAGCGGAAATTTGGAGTTACGCAATAGCTTACGGTCAAATCACGCTGAACACACCGGTTCTCGTTCGATCACCGAAGTTAAGCATCGTAGAGCCAGGTCAGTACTTAGATGGGGGACCGCTTGGGAACACCTGGTACTGTAAGCAGCCCCCTACTACAGGGGTAGACTAGCAACCTTTTATCGTGTTACGCTTATCTTGGACTGAAAACTGACATTGATCAGCGGAAATTTGGAGTTACGCAATAGCTTACGGTCAAATCACGCTGAACACACCGGTTCTCGTTCGATCACCGAAGTTAAGCATCGTAGAGCCAGGTCAGTACTTAGATGGGGGACCGCTTGGGAACACCTGGTACTGTAAGCAGCCCCCTACTACAGGGGTAGACTAGCAACCTTTTATCGTGTTACGCTTATCTTGGACTGAAAACTGACATTGATCAGCGGAAATTTGGAGTTACGCAATAGCTTACGGTCAAATCACGCTGAACACACCGGTTCTCGTTCGATCACCGAAGTTAAGCATCGTAGAGCCAGGTCAGTACTTAGATGGGGGACCGCTTGGGAACACCTGGTACTGTAAGCAGCCCCCTACTACAGGGGTAGACTAGCAACCTTTTATCGTGTTACGCTTATCTTGGACTGAAAACTGACATTGATCAGCGGAAATTTGGAGTTACGCAATAGCTTACGGTCAAATCACGCTGAACACACCGGTTCTCGTTCGATCACCGAAGTTAAGCATCGTAGAGCCAGGTCAGTACTTAGATGGGGGACCGCTTGGGAACACCTGGTACTGTAAGCAGCCCCCTACTACAGGGGTAGACTAGCAACCTTTTATCGTGTTACGCTTATCTTGGACTGAAAACTGACATTGATCAGCGGAAATTTGGAGTTACGCAATAGCTTACGGTCAAATCACGCTGAACACACCGGTTCTCGTTCGATCACCGAAGTTAAGCATCGTAGAGCCAGGTCAGTACTTAGATGGGGGACCGCTTGGGAACACCTGGTACTGTAAGCAGCCCCCTACTACAGGGGTAGACTAGCAACCTTTTATCGTGTTACGCTTATCTTGGACTGAAAACTGACATTGATCAGCGGAAATTTGGAGTTACGCAATAGCTTACGGTCAAATCACGCTGAACACACCGGTCTCGTTCGATCACCGAAGTTAAGCATCGTAGAGCCAGGTCAGTACTTAGATGGGGGACCGCTTGGGAACACCTGGTACTGTAAGCAGCCCCCTACTACAGGGGTAGACTAGCAACCTTTTATCGTGTTACGCTTATCTTGGACTGAAAACTGACATTGATCAGCGGAAATTTGGAGTTACGCAATAGCTTACGGTCAAATCACGCTGAACACACCGGTTCTCGTTCGATCACCGAAGTTAAGCATCGTAGAGCCAGGTCAGTACTTAGATGGGGGACCGCTTGGGAACACCTGGTACTGTAAGCAGCCCCCTACTACAGGGGTAGACTAGCAACCTTTTATCGTGTTACGCTTATCTTGGACTGAAAACTGACATTGATCAGCGGAAATTTGGAGTTACGCAATAGCTTACGGTCAAATCACGCTGAACACACCTGGTTCTCGTTCGATCACCGAAGTTAAGCATCGTAGAGCCAGGTCAGTACTTAGATGGGGGACCGCTTGGGAACACCTGGTACTGTAAGCAGCCCCCTACTACAGGGGTAGACTAGCAACCTTTTATCGTGTTACGCTTATCTTGGACTGAAAACTGACATTGATCAGCGGAAATTTGGAGTTACGCAATAGCTTACGGTCAAATCACGCTGAACACACCGGTTCTCGTTCGATCACCGAAGTTAAGCATCGTAGAGCCAGGTCAGTACTTAGATGGGGGACCGCTTGGGAACACCTGGTACTGTAAGCAGCCCCCTACTACAGGGGTAGACTAGCAACCTTTTATCGTGTTACGCTTATCTTGGACTGAAAACTGACATTGATCAGCGGAAATTTGGAGTTACGCAATAGCTTACGGTCAAATCACGCTGAACACACCGGTTCTCGTTCGATCACCGAAGTTAAGCATCGTAGAGCCAGGTCAGTACTTAGATGGGGGACCGCTTGGGAACACCTGGTACTGTAAGCAGCCCCCTACTACAGGGGTAGACTAGCAACCTTTTATCGTGTTACGCTTATCTTGGACTGAAAACTGACATTGATCAGCGGAAATTTGGAGTTACGCAATAGCTTACGGTCAAATCACGCTGAACACACCGGTTCTCGTTCGATCACCGAAGTTAAGCATCGTAGAGCCAGGTCAGTACTTAGATGGGGGACCGCTTGGGAACACCTGGTACTGTAAGCAGCCCCCTACTACAGGGGTAGACTAGCAACCTTTTATCGTGTTACGCTTATCTTGGACTGAAAACTGACATTGATCAGCGGAAATTTGGAGTTACGCAATAGCTTACGGTCAAATCACGCTGAACACACCGGTTCTCGTTCGATCACCGAAGTTAAGCATCGTAGAGCCAGGTCAGTACTTAGATGGGGGACCGCTTGGGAACACCTGGTACTGTAAGCAGCCCCCTACTACAGGGGTAGACTAGCAACCTTTTATCGTGTTACGCTTATCTTGGACTGAAAACTGACATTGATCAGCGGAAATTTGGAGTTACGCAATAGCTTACGGTCAAATCACGCTGAACACACCGGTTCTCGTTCGATCACCGAAGTTAAGCATCGTAGAGCCAGGTCAGTACTTAGATGGGGGACCGCTTGGGAACACCTGGTACTGTAAGCAGCCCCCTACTACAGGGGTAGACTAGCAACCTTTTATCGTGTTACGCTTATCTTGGACTGAAAACTGACATTGATCAGCGGAAATTTGGAGTTACGCAATAGCTTACGGTCAAATCACGCTGAACACACCGGTTCTCGTTCGATCACCGAAGTTAAGCATCGTAGAGCCAGGTCAGTACTTAGATGGGGGACCGCTTGGGAACACCTGGTACTGTAAGCAGCCCCCTACTACAGGGGTAGACTAGCAACCTTTTATCGTGTTACGCTTATCTTGGACTGAAAACTGACATTGATCAGCGGAAATTTGGAGTTACGCAATAGCTTACGGTCAAATCACGCTGAACACACCGGTTCTCGTTCGATCACCGAAGTTAAGCATCGTAGAGCCAGGTCAGTACTTAGATGGGGGACCGCTTGGGAACACCTGGTACTGTAAGCAGCCCCCTACTACAGGGGTAGACTAGCAACCTTTTATCGTGTTACGCTTATCTTGGACTGAAAACTGACATTGATCAGCGGAAATTTGGAGTTACGCAATAGCTTACGGTCAAATCACGCTGAACACACCGGTTCTCGTTCGATCACCGAAGTTAAGCATCGTAGAGCCAGGTCAGTACTTAGATGGGGGACCGCTTGGGAACACCTGGTACTGTAAGCAGCCCCCTACTACAGGGGTAGACTAGCAACCTTTTATCGTGTTACGCTTATCTTGGACTGAAAACTGACATTGATCAGCGGAAATTTGGAGTTACGCAATAGCTTACGGTCAAATCACGCTGAACACACCGGTTCTCGTTCGATCACCGAAGTTAAGCATCGTAGAGCCAGGTCAGTACTTAGATGGGGGACCGCTTGGGAACACCTGGTACTGTAAGCAGCCCCCTACTACAGGGGTAGACTAGCAACCTTTTATCGTGTTACGCTTATCTTGGACTGAAAACTGACATTGATCAGCGGAAATTTGGAGTTACGCAATAGCTTACGGTCAAATCACGCTGAACACACCGGTTCTCGTTCGATCACCGAAGTTAAGCATCGTAGAGCCAGGTCAGTACTTAGATGGGGGACCGCTTGGGAACACCTGGTACTGTAAGCAGCCCCCTACTACAGGGGTAGACTAGCAACCTTTTATCGTGTTACGCTTATCTTGGACTGAAAACTGACATTGATCAGCGGAAATTTGGAGTTACGCAATAGCTTACGGTCAAATCACGCTGAACACACCGGTTCTCGTTCGATCACCGAAGTTAAGCATCGTAGAGCCAGGTCAGTACTTAGATGGGGGACCGCTTGGGAACACCTGGTACTGTAAGCAGCCCCCTACTACAGGGGTAGACTAGCAACCTTTTATCGTGTTACGCTTATCTTGGACTGAAAACTGACATTGATCAGCGGAAATTTGGAGTTACGCAATAGCTTACGGTCAAATCACGCTGAACACACCGGTTCTCGTTCGATCACCGAAGTTAAGCATCGTAGAGCCAGGTCAGTACTTAGATGGGGGACCGCTTGGGAACACCTGGTACTGTAAGCAGCCCCCTACTACAGGGGTAGACTAGCAACCTTTTATCGTGTTACGCTTATCTTGGACTGAAAACTGACATTGATCAGCGGAAATTTGGAGTTACGCAATAGCTTACGGTCAAATCACGCTGAACACACCGGTTCTCGTTCGATCACCGAAGTTAAGCATCGTAGAGCCAGGTCAGTACTTAGATGGGGGACCGCTTGGGAACACCTGGTACTGTAAGCAGCCCCCTACTACAGGGGTAGACTAGCAACCTTTTATCGTGTTACGCTTATCTTGGACTGAAAACTGACATTGATCAGCGGAAATTTGGAGTTACGCAATAGCTTACGGTCAAATCACGCTGAACACACCGGTTCTCGTTCGATCACCGAAGTTAAGCATCGTAGAGCCAGGTCAGTACTTAGATGGGGGACCGCTTGGGAACACCTGGTACTGTAAGCAGCCCCCTACTACAGGGGTAGACTAGCAACCTTTTATCGTGTTACGCTTATCTTGGACTGAAAACTGACATTGATCAGCGGAAATTTGGAGTTACGCAATAGCTTACGGTCAAATCACGCTGAACACACCGGTTCTCGTTCGATCACCGAAGTTAAGCATCGTAGAGCCAGGTCAGTACTTAGATGGGGGACCGCTTGGGAACACCTGGTACTGTAAGCAGCCCCCTACTACAGGGGTAGACTAGCAACCTTTTATCGTGTTACGCTTATCTTGGACTGAAAACTGACATTGATCAGCGGAAATTTGGAGTTACGCAATAGCTTACGGTCAAATCACGCTGAACACACCGGTTCTCGTTCGATCACCGAAGTTAAGCATCGTAGAGCCAGGTCAGTACTTAGATGGGGGACCGCTTGGGAACACCTGGTACTGTAAGCAGCCCCCTACTACAGGGGTAGACTAGCAACCTTTTATCGTGTTACGCTTATCTTGGACTGAAAACTGACATTGATCAGCGGAAATTTGGAGTTACGCAATAGCTTACGGTCAAATCACGCTGAACACACCGGTTCTCGTTCGATCACCGAAGTTAAGCATCGTAGAGCCAGGTCAGTACTTAGATGGGGGACCGCTTGGGAACACCTGGTACTGTAAGCAGCCCCCTACTACAGGGGTAGACTAGCAACCTTTTATCGTGTTACGCTTATCTTGGACTGAAAACTGACATTGATCAGCGGAAATTTGGAGTTACGCAATAGCTTACGGTCAAATCACGCTGAACACACCGGTTCTCGTTCGATCACCGAAGTTAAGCATCGTAGAGCCAGGTCAGTACTTAGATGGGGGACCGCTTGGGAACACCTGGTACTGTAAGCAGCCCCCTACTACAGGGGTAGACTAGCAACCTTTTATCGTGTTACGCTTATCTTGGACTGAAAACTGACATTGATCAGCGGAAATTTGGAGTTACGCAATAGCTTACGGTCAAATCACGCTGAACACACCGGTTCTCGTTCGATCACCGAAGTTAAGCATCGTAGAGCCAGGTCAGTACTTAGATGGGGGACCGCTTGGGAACACCTGGTACTGTAAGCAGCCCCCTACTACAGGGGTAGACTAGCAACCTTTTATCGTGTTACGCTTATCTTGGACTGAAAACTGACATTGATCAGCGGAAATTTGGAGTTACGCAATAGCTTACGGTCAAATCACGCTGAACACACCGGTTCTCGTTCGATCACCGAAGTTAAGCATCGTAGAGCCAGGTCAGTACTTAGATGGGGGACCGCTTGGGAACACCTGGTACTGTAAGCAGCCCCCTACTACAGGGGTAGACTAGCAACCTTTTATCGTGTTACGCTTATCTTGGACTGAAAACTGACATTGATCAGCGGAAATTTGGAGTTACGCAATAGCTTACGGTCAAATCACGCTGAACACACCGGTTCTCGTTCGATCACCGAAGTTAAGCATCGTAGAGCCAGGTCAGTACTTAGATGGGGGACCGCTTGGGAACACCTGGTACTGTAAGCAGCCCCCTACTACAGGGGTAGACTAGCAACCTTTTATCGTGTTACGCTTATCTTGGACTGAAAACTGACATTGATCAGCGGAAATTTGGAGTTACGCAATAGCTTACGGTCAAATCACGCTGAACACACCGGTTCTCGTTCGATCACCGAAGTTAAGCATCGTAGAGCCAGGTCAGTACTTAGATGGGGGACCGCTTGGGAACACCTGGTACTGTAAGCAGCCCCCTACTACAGGGGTAGACTAGCAACCTTTTATCGTGTTACGCTTATCTTGGACTGAAAACTGACATTGATCAGCGGAAATTTGGAGTTACGCAATAGCTTACGGTCAAATCACGCTGAACACACCGGTTCTCGTTCGATCACCGAAGTTAAGCATCGTAGAGCCAGGTCAGTACTTAGATGGGGGACCGCTTGGGAACACCTGGTACTGTAAGCAGCCCCCTACTACAGGGGTAGACTAGCAACCTTTTATCGTGTTACGCTTATCTTGGACTGAAAACTGACATTGATCAGCGGAAATTTGGAGTTACGCAATAGCTTACGGTCAAATCACGCTGAACACACCGGTTCTCGTTCGATCACCGAAGTTAAGCATCGTAGAGCCAGGTCAGTACTTAGATGGGGGACCGCTTGGGAACACCTGGTACTGTAAGCAGCCCCCTACTACAGGGGTAGACTAGCAACCTTTTATCGTGTTACGCTTATCTTGGACTGAAAACTGACATTGATCAGCGGAAATTTGGAGTTACGCAATAGCTTACGGTCAAATCACGCTGAACACACCGGTTCTCGTTCGATCACCGAAGTTAAGCATCGTAGAGCCAGGTCAGTACTTAGATGGGGGACCGCTTGGGAACACCTGGTACTGTAAGCAGCCCCCTACTACAGGGGTAGACTAGCAACCTTTTATCGTGTTACGCTTATCTTGGACTGAAAACTGACATTGATCAGCGGAAATTTGGAGTTACGCAATAGCTTACGGTCAAATCACGCTGAACACACCGGTTCTCGTTCGATCACCGAAGTTAAGCATCGTAGAGCCAGGTCAGTACTTAGATGGGGGACCGCTTGGGAACACCTGGTACTGTAAGCAGCCCCCTACTACAGGGGTAGACTAGCAACCTTTTATCGTGTTACGCTTATCTTGGACTGAAAACTGACATTGATCAGCGGAAATTTGGAGTTACGCAATAGCTTACGGTCAAATCACGCTGAACACACCGGTTCTCGTTCGATCACCGAAGTTAAGCATCGTAGAGCCAGGTCAGTACTTAGATGGGGGACCGCTTGGGAACACCTGGTACTGTAAGCAGCCCCCTACTACAGGGGTAGACTAGCAACCTTTTATCGTGTTACGCTTATCTTGGACTGAAAACTGACATTGATCAGCGGAAATTTGGAGTTACGCAATAGCTTACGGTCAAATCACGCTGAACACACCGGTTCTCGTTCGATCACCGAAGTTAAGCATCGTAGAGCCAGGTCAGTACTTAGATGGGGGACCGCTTGGGAACACCTGGTACTGTAAGCAGCCCCCTACTACAGGGGTAGACTAGCAACCTTTTATCGTGTTACGCTTATCTTGGACTGAAAACTGACATTGATCAGCGGAAATTTGGAGTTACGCAATAGCTTACGGTCAAATCACGCTGAACACACCGGTTCTCGTTCGATCACCGAAGTTAAGCATCGTAGAGCCAGGTCAGTACTTAGATGGGGGACCGCTTGGGAACACCTGGTACTGTAAGCAGCCCCCTACTACAGGGGTAGACTAGCAACCTTTTATCGTGTTACGCTTATCTTGGACTGAAAACTGACATTGATCAGCGGAAATTTGGAGTTACGCAATAGCTTACGGTCAAATCACGCTGAACACACCGGTTCTCGTTCGATCACCGAAGTTAAGCATCGTAGAGCCAGGTCAGTACTTAGATGGGGGACCGCTTGGGAACACCTGGTACTGTAAGCAGCCCCCTACTACAGGGGTAGACTAGCAACCTTTTATCGTGTTACGCTTATCTTGGACTGAAAACTGACATTGATCAGCGGAAATTTGGAGTTACGCAATAGCTTACGGTCAAATCACGCTGAACACACCGGTTCTCGTTCGATCACCGAAGTTAAGCATCGTAGAGCCAGGTCAGTACTTAGATGGGGGACCGCTTGGGAACACCTGGTACTGTAAGCAGCCCCCTACTACAGGGGTAGACTAGCAACCTTTTATCGTGTTACGCTTATCTTGGACTGAAAACTGACATTGATCAGCGGAAATTTGGAGTTACGCAATAGCTTACGGTCAAATCACGCTGAACACACCGGTTCTCGTTCGATCACCGAAGTTAAGCATCGTAGAGCCAGGTCAGTACTTAGATGGGGGACCGCTTGGGAACACCTGGTACTGTAAGCAGCCCCCTACTACAGGGGTAGACTAGCAACCTTTTATCGTGTTACGCTTATCTTGGACTGAAAACTGACATTGATCAGCGGAAATTTGGAGTTACGCAATAGCTTACGGTCAAATCACGCTGAACACACCGGTTCTCGTTCGATCACCGAAGTTAAGCATCGTAGAGCCAGGTCAGTACTTAGATGGGGGACCGCTTGGGAACACCTGGTACTGTAAGCAGCCCCCTACTACAGGGGTAGACTAGCAACCTTTTATCGTGTTACGCTTATCTTGGACTGAAAACTGACATTGATCAGCGGAAATTTGGAGTTACGCAATAGCTTACGGTCAAATCACGCTGAACACACCGGTTCTCGTTCGATCACCGAAGTTAAGCATCGTAGAGCCAGGTCAGTACTTAGATGGGGGACCGCTTGGGAACACCTGGTACTGTAAGCAGCCCCCTACTACAGGGGTAGACTAGCAACCTTTTATCGTGTTACGCTTATCTTGGACTGAAAACTGACATTGATCAGCGGAAATTTGGAGTTACGCAATAGCTTACGGTCAAATCACGCTGAACACACCGGTTCTCGTTCGATCACCGAAGTTAAGCATCGTAGAGCCAGGTCAGTACTTAGATGGGGGACCGCTTGGGAACACCTGGTACTGTAAGCAGCCCCCTACTACAGGGGTAGACTAGCAACCTTTTATCGTGTTACGCTTATCTTGGACTGAAAACTGACATTGATCAGCGGAAATTTGGAGTTACGCAATAGCTTACGGTCAAATCACGCTGAACACACCGGTTCTCGTTCGATCACCGAAGTTAAGCATCGTAGAGCCAGGTCAGTACTTAGATGGGGGACCGCTTGGGAACACCTGGTACTGTAAGCAGCCCCCTACTACAGGGGTAGACTAGCAACCTTTTATCGTGTTACGCTTATCTTGGACTGAAAACTGACATTGATCAGCGGAAATTTGGAGTTACGCAATAGCTTACGGTCAAATCACGCTGAACACACCGGTTCTCGTTCGATCACCGAAGTTAAGCATCGTAGAGCCAGGTCAGTACTTAGATGGGGGACCGCTTGGGAACACCTGGTACTGTAAGCAGCCCCCTACTACAGGGGTAGACTAGCAACCTTTTATCGTGTTACGCTTATCTTGGACTGAAAACTGACATTGATCAGCGGAAATTTGGAGTTACGCAATAGCTTACGGTCAAATCACGCTGAACACACCGGTTCTCGTTCGATCACCGAAGTTAAGCATCGTAGAGCCAGGTCAGTACTTAGATGGGGGACCGCTTGGGAACACCTGGTACTGTAAGCAGCCCCCTACTACAGGGGTAGACTAGCAACCTTTTATCGTGTTACGCTTATCTTGGACTGAAAACTGACATTGATCAGCGGAAATTTGGAGTTACGCAATAGCTTACGGTCAAATCACGCTGAACACACCGGTTCTCGTTCGATCACCGAAGTTAAGCATCGTAGAGCCAGGTCAGTACTTAGATGAGGGACCGCTTGGGAACACCTGGTACTGTAAGCAGCCCCCTACTACAGGGGTAGACTAGCAACCTTTTATCGTGTTACGCTTATCTTGGACTGAAAACTGACATTGATCAGCGGAAATTTGGAGTTACGCAATAGCTTACGGTCAAATCACGCTGAACACACCGGTTCTCGTTCGATCACCGAAGTTAAGCATCGTAGAGCCAGGTCAGTACTTAGATGGGGGACCGCTTGGGAACACCTGGTACTGTAAGCAGCCCCCTACTACAGGGGTAGACTAGCAACCTTTTATCGTGTTACGCTTATCTTGGACTGAAAACTGACATTGATCAGCGGAAATTTGGAGTTACGCAATAGCTTACGGTCAAATCACGCTGAACACACCGGTTCTCGTTCGATCACCGAAGTTAAGCATCGTAGAGCCAGGTCAGTACTTAGATGGGGGACCGCTTGGGAACACCTGGTACTGTAAGCAGCCCCCTACTACAGGGGTAGACTAGCAACCTTTTATCGTGTTACGCTTATCTTGGACTGAAAACTGACATTGATCAGCGGAAATTTGGAGTTACGCAATAGCTTACGGTCAAATCACGCTGAACACACCGGTTCTCGTTCGATCACCGAAGTTAAGCATCGTAGAGCCAGGTCAGTACTTAGATGGGGGACCGCTTGGGAACACCTGGTACTGTAAGCAGCCCCCTACTACAGGGGTAGACTAGCAACCTTTTATCGTGTTACGCTTATCTTGGACTGAAAACTGACATTGATCAGCGGAAATTTGGAGTTACGCAATAGCTTACGGTCAAATCACGCTGAACACACCGGTTCTCGTTCGATCACCGAAGTTAAGCATCGTAGAGCCAGGTCAGTACTTAGATGGGGGACCGCTTGGGAACACCTGGTACTGTAAGCAGCCCCCTACTACAGGGGTAGACTAGCAACCTTTTATCGTGTTACGCTTATCTTGGACTGAAAACTGACATTGATCAGCGGAAATTTGGAGTTACGCAATAGCTTACGGTCAAATCACGCTGAACACACCGGTTCTCGTTCGATCACCGAAGTTAAGCATCGTAGAGCCAGGTCAGTACTTAGATGGGGGACCGCTTGGGAACACCTGGTACTGTAAGCAGCCCCCTACTACAGGGGTAGACTAGCAACCTTTTATCGTGTTACGCTTATCTTGGACTGAAAACTGACATTGATCAGCGGAAATTTGGAGTTACGCAATAGCTTACGGTCAAATCACGCTGAACACACCGGTTCTCGTTCGATCACCGAAGTTAAGCATCGTAGAGCCAGGTCAGTACTTAGATGGGGGACCGCTTGGGAACACCTGGTACTGTAAGCAGCCCCCTACTACAGGGGTAGACTAGCAACCTTTTATCGTGTTACGCTTATCTTGGACTGAAAACTGACATTGATCAGCGGAAATTTGGAGTTACGCAATAGCTTACGGTCAAATCACGCTGAACACACCGGTTCTCGTTCGATCACCGAAGTTAAGCATCGTAGAGCCAGGTCAGTACTTAGATGGGGGACCGCTTGGGAACACCTGGTACTGTAAGCAGCCCCCTACTACAGGGGTAGACTAGCAACCTTTTATCGTGTTACGCTTATCTTGGACTGAAAACTGACATTGATCAGCGGAAATTTGGAGTTACGCAATAGCTTACGGTCAAATCACGCTGAACACACCGGTTCTCGTTCGATCACCGAAGTTAAGCATCGTAGAGCCAGGTCAGTACTTAGATGGGGGACCGCTTGGGAACACCTGGTACTGTAAGCAGCCCCCTACTACAGGGGTAGACTAGCAACCTTTTATCGTGTTACGCTTATCTTGGACTGAAAACTGACATTGATCAGCGGAAATTTGGAGTTACGCAATAGCTTACGGTCAAATCACGCTGAACACACCGGTTCTCGTTCGATCACCGAAGTTAAGCATCGTAGAGCCAGGTCAGTACTTAGATGGGGGACCGCTTGGGAACACCTGGTACTGTAAGCAGCCCCCTACTACAGGGGTAGACTAGCAACCTTTTATCGTGTTACGCTTATCTTGGACTGAAAACTGACATTGATCAGCGGAAATTTGGAGTTACGCAATAGCTTACGGTCAAATCACGCTGAACACACCGGTTCTCGTTCGATCACCGAAGTTAAGCATCGTAGAGCCAGGTCAGTACTTAGATGGGGGACCGCTTGGGAACACCTGGTACTGTAAGCAGCCCCCTACTACAGGGGTAGACTAGCAACCTTTTATCGTGTTACGCTTATCTTGGACTGAAAACTGACATTGATCAGCGGAAATTTGGAGTTACGCAATAGCTTACGGTCAAATCACGCTGAACACACCGGTTCTCGTTCGATCACCGAAGTTAAGCATCGTAGAGCCAGGTCAGTACTTAGATGGGGGACCGCTTGGGAACACCTGGTACTGTAAGCAGCCCCCTACTACAGGGGTAGACTAGCAACCTTTTATCGTGTTACGCTTATCTTGGACTGAAAACTGACATTGATCAGCGGAAATTTGGAGTTACGCAATAGCTTACGGTCAAATCACGCTGAACACACCGGTTCTCGTTCGATCACCGAAGTTAAGCATCGTAGAGCCAGGTCAGTACTTAGATGGGGGACCGCTTGGGAACACCTGGTACTGTAAGCAGCCCCCTACTACAGGGGTAGACTAGCAACCTTTTATCGTGTTACGCTTATCTTGGACTGAAAACTGACATTGATCAGCGGAAATTTGGAGTTACGCAATAGCTTACGGTCAAATCACGCTGAACACACCGGTTCTCGTTCGATCACCGAAGTTAAGCATCGTAGAGCCAGGTCAGTACTTAGATGGGGGACCGCTTGGGAACACCTGGTACTGTAAGCAGCCCCCTACTACAGGGGTAGACTAGCAACCTTTTATCGTGTTACGCTTATCTTGGACTGAAAACTGACATTGATCAGCGGAAATTTGGAGTTACGCAATAGCTTACGGTCAAATCACGCTGAACACACCGGTTCTCGTTCGATCACCGAAGTTAAGCATCGTAGAGCCAGGTCAGTACTTAGATGGGGGACCGCTTGGGAACACCTGGTACTGTAAGCAGCCCCCTACTACAGGGGTAGACTAGCAACCTTTTATCGTGTTACGCTTATCTTGGACTGAAAACTGACATTGATCAGCGGAAATTTGGAGTTACGCAATAGCTTACGGTCAAATCACGCTGAACACACCGGTTCTCGTTCGATCACCGAAGTTAAGCATCGTAGAGCCAGGTCAGTACTTAGATGGGGGACCGCTTGGGAACACCTGGTACTGTAAGCAGCCCCCTACTACAGGGGTAGACTAGCAACCTTTTATCGTGTTACGCTTATCTTGGACTGAAAACTGACATTGATCAGCGGAAATTTGGAGTTACGCAATAGCTTACGGTCAAATCACGCTGAACACACCGGTTCTCGTTCGATCACCGAAGTTAAGCATCGTAGAGCCAGGTCAGTACTTAGATGGGGGACCGCTTGGGAACACCTGGTACTGTAAGCAGCCCCCTACTACAGGGGTAGACTAGCAACCTTTTATCGTGTTACGCTTATCTTGGACTGAAAACTGACATTGATCAGCGGAAATTTGGAGTTACGCAATAGCTTACGGTCAAATCACGCTGAACACACCGGTTCTCGTTCGATCACCGAAGTTAAGCATCGTAGAGCCAGGTCAGTACTTAGATGGGGGACCGCTTGGGAACACCTGGTACTGTAAGCAGCCCCCTACTACAGGGGTAGACTAGCAACCTTTTATCGTGTTACGCTTATCTTGGACTGAAAACTGACATTGATCAGCGGAAATTTGGAGTTACGCAATAGCTTACGGTCAAATCACGCTGAACACACCGGTTCTCGTTCGATCACCGAAGTTAAGCATCGTAGAGCCAGGTCAGTACTTAGATGGGGGACCGCTTGGGAACACCTGGTACTGTAAGCAGCCCCCTACTACAGGGGTAGACTAGCAACCTTTTATCGTGTTACGCTTATCTTGGACTGAAAACTGACATTGATCAGCGGAAATTTGGAGTTACGCAATAGCTTACGGTCAAATCACGCTGAACACACCGGTTCTCGTTCGATCACCGAAGTTAAGCATCGTAGAGCCAGGTCAGTACTTAGATGGGGGACCGCTTGGGAACACCTGGTACTGTAAGCAGCCCCCTACTACAGGGGTAGACTAGCAACCTTTTATCGTGTTACGCTTATCTTGGACTGAAAACTGACATTGATCAGCGGAAATTTGGAGTTACGCAATAGCTTACGGTCAAATCACGCTGAACACACCGGTTCTCGTTCGATCACCGAAGTTAAGCATCGTAGAGCCAGGTCAGTACTTAGATGGGGGACCGCTTGGGAACACCTGGTACTGTAAGCAGCCCCCTACTACAGGGGTAGACTAGCAACCTTTTATCGTGTTACGCTTATCTTGGACTGAAAACTGACATTGATCAGCGGAAATTTGGAGTTACGCAATAGCTTACGGTCAAATCACGCTGAACACACCGGTTCTCGTTCGATCACCGAAGTTAAGCATCGTAGAGCCAGGTCAGTACTTAGATGGGGGACCGCTTGGGAACACCTGGTACTGTAAGCAGCCCCCTACTACAGGGGTAGACTAGCAACCTTTTATCGTGTTACGCTTATCTTGGACTGAAAACTGACATTGATCAGCGGAAATTTGGAGTTACGCAATAGCTTACGGTCAAATCACGCTGAACACACCGGTTCTCGTTCGATCACCGAAGTTAAGCATCGTAGAGCCAGGTCAGTACTTAGATGGGGGACCGCTTGGGAACACCTGGTACTGTAAGCAGCCCCCTACTACAGGGGTAGACTAGCAACCTTTTATCGTGTTACGCTTATCTTGGACTGAAAACTGACATTGATCAGCGGAAATTTGGAGTTACGCAATAGCTTACGGTCAAATCACGCTGAACACACCGGTTCTCGTTCGATCACCGAAGTTAAGCATCGTAGAGCCAGGTCAGTACTTAGATGGGGGACCGCTTGGGAACACCTGGTACTGTAAGCAGCCCCCTACTACAGGGGTAGACTAGCAACCTTTTATCGTGTTACGCTTATCTTGGACTGAAAACTGACATTGATCAGCGGAAATTTGGAGTTACGCAATAGCTTACGGTCAAATCACGCTGAACACACCGGTTCTCGTTCGATCACCGAAGTTAAGCATCGTAGAGCCAGGTCAGTACTTAGATGGGGGACCGCTTGGGAACACCTGGTACTGTAAGCAGCCCCCTACTACAGGGGTAGACTAGCAACCTTTTATCGTGTTACGCTTATCTTGGACTGAAAACTGACATTGATCAGCGGAAATTTGGAGTTACGCAATAGCTTACGGTCAAATCACGCTGAACACACCGGTTCTCGTTCGATCACCGAAGTTAAGCATCGTAGAGCCAGGTCAGTACTTAGATGGGGGACCGCTTGGGAACACCTGGTACTGTAAGCAGCCCCCTACTACAGGGGTAGACTAGCAACCTTTTATCGTGTTACGCTTATCTTGGACTGAAAACTGACATTGATCAGCGGAAATTTGGAGTTACGCAATAGCTTACGGTCAAATCACGCTGAACACACCGGTTCTCGTTCGATCACCGAAGTTAAGCATCGTAGAGCCAGGTCAGTACTTAGATGGGGGACCGCTTGGGAACACCTGGTACTGTAAGCAGCCCCCTACTACAGGGGTAGACTAGCAACCTTTTATCGTGTTACGCTTATCTTGGACTGAAAACTGACATTGATCAGCGGAAATTTGGAGTTACGCAATAGCTTACGGTCAAATCACGCTGAACACACCGGTTCTCGTTCGATCACCGAAGTTAAGCATCGTAGAGCCAGGTCAGTACTTAGATGGGGGACCGCTTGGGAACACCTGGTACTGTAAGCAGCCCCCTACTACAGGGGTAGACTAGCAACCTTTTATCGTGTTACGCTTATCTTGGACTGAAAACTGACATTGATCAGCGGAAATTTGGAGTTACGCAATAGCTTACGGTCAAATCACGCTGAACACACCGGTTCTCGTTCGATCACCGAAGTTAAGCATCGTAGAGCCAGGTCAGTACTTAGATGGGGGACCGCTTGGGAACACCTGGTACTGTAAGCAGCCCCCTACTACAGGGGTAGACTAGCAACCTTTTATCGTGTTACGCTTATCTTGGACTGAAAACTGACATTGATCAGCGGAAATTTGGAGTTACGCAATAGCTTACGGTCAAATCACGCTGAACACACCGGTTCTCGTTCGATCACCGAAGTTAAGCATCGTAGAGCCAGGTCAGTACTTAGATGGGGGACCGCTTGGGAACACCTGGTACTGTAAGCAGCCCCCTACTACAGGGGTAGACTAGCAACCTTTTATCGTGTTACGCTTATCTTGGACTGAAAACTGACATTGATCAGCGGAAATTTGGAGTTACGCAATAGCTTACGGTCAAATCACGCTGAACACACCGGTTCTCGTTCGATCACCGAAGTTAAGCATCGTAGAGCCAGGTCAGTACTTAGATGGGGGACCGCTTGGGAACACCTGGTACTGTAAGCAGCCCCCTACTACAGGGGTAGACTAGCAACCTTTTATCGTGTTACGCTTATCTTGGACTGAAAACTGACATTGATCAGCGGAAATTTGGAGTTACGCAATAGCTTACGGTCAAATCACGCTGAACACACCGGTTCTCGTTCGATCACCGAAGTTAAGCATCGTAGAGCCAGGTCAGTACTTAGATGGGGGACCGCTTGGGAACACCTGGTACTGTAAGCAGCCCCCTACTACAGGGGTAGACTAGCAACCTTTTATCGTGTTACGCTTATCTTGGACTGAAAACTGACATTGATCAGCGGAAATTTGGAGTTACGCAATAGCTTACGGTCAAATCACGCTGAACACACCGGTTCTCGTTCGATCACCGAAGTTAAGCATCGTAGAGCCAGGTCAGTACTTAGATGGGGGACCGCTTGGGAACACCTGGTACTGTAAGCAGCCCCCTACTACAGGGGTAGACTAGCAACCTTTTATCGTGTTACGCTTATCTTGGACTGAAAACTGACATTGATCAGCGGAAATTTGGAGTTACGCAATAGCTTACGGTCAAATCACGCTGAACACACCGGTTCTCGTTCGATCACCGAAGTTAAGCATCGTAGAGCCAGGTCAGTACTTAGATGGGGGACCGCTTGGGAACACCTGGTACTGTAAGCAGCCCCCTACTACAGGGGTAGACTAGCAACCTTTTATCGTGTTACGCTTATCTTGGACTGAAAACTGACATTGATCAGCGGAAATTTGGAGTTACGCAATAGCTTACGGTCAAATCACGCTGAACACACCGGTTCTCGTTCGATCACCGAAGTTAAGCATCGTAGAGCCAGGTCAGTACTTAGATGGGGGACCGCTTGGGAACACCTGGTACTGTAAGCAGCCCCCTACTACAGGGGTAGACTAGCAACCTTTTATCGTGTTACGCTTATCTTGGACTGAAAACTGACATTGATCAGCGGAAATTTGGAGTTACGCAATAGCTTACGGTCAAATCACGCTGAACACACCGGTTCTCGTTCGATCACCGAAGTTAAGCATCGTAGAGCCAGGTCAGTACTTAGATGGGGGACCGCTTGGGAACACCTGGTACTGTAAGCAGCCCCCTACTACAGGGGTAGACTAGCAACCTTTTATCGTGTTACGCTTATCTTGGACTGAAAACTGACATTGATCAGCGGAAATTTGGAGTTACGCAATAGCTTACGGTCAAATCACGCTGAACACACCGGTTCTCGTTCGATCACCGAAGTTAAGCATCGTAGAGCCAGGTCAGTACTTAGATGGGGGACCGCTTGGGAACACCTGGTACTGTAAGCAGCCCCCTACTACAGGGGTAGACTAGCAACCTTTTATCGTGTTACGCTTATCTTGGACTGAAAACTGACATTGATCAGCGGAAATTTGGAGTTACGCAATAGCTTACGGTCAAATCACGCTGAACACACCGGTTCTCGTTCGATCACCGAAGTTAAGCATCGTAGAGCCAGGTCAGTACTTAGATGGGGGACCGCTTGGGAACACCTGGTACTGTAAGCAGCCCCCTACTACAGGGGTAGACTAGCAACCTTTTATCGTGTTACGCTTATCTTGGACTGAAAACTGACATTGATCAGCGGAAATTTGGAGTTACGCAATAGCTTACGGTCAAATCACGCTGAACACACCGGTTCTCGTTCGATCACCGAAGTTAAGCATCGTAGAGCCAGGTCAGTACTTAGATGGGGGACCGCTTGGGAACACCTGGTACTGTAAGCAGCCCCCTACTACAGGGGTAGACTAGCAACCTTTTATCGTGTTACGCTTATCTTGGACTGAAAACTGACATTGATCAGCGGAAATTTGGAGTTACGCAATAGCTTACGGTCAAATCACGCTGAACACACCGGTTCTCGTTCGATCACCGAAGTTAAGCATCGTAGAGCCAGGTCAGTACTTAGATGGGGGACCGCTTGGGAACACCTGGTACTGTAAGCAGCCCCCTACTACAGGGGTAGACTAGCAACCTTTTATCGTGTTACGCTTATCTTGGACTGAAAACTGACATTGATCAGCGGAAATTTGGAGTTACGCAATAGCTTACGGTCAAATCACGCTGAACACACCGGTTCTCGTTCGATCACCGAAGTTAAGCATCGTAGAGCCAGGTCAGTACTTAGATGGGGGACCGCTTGGGAACACCTGGTACTGTAAGCAGCCCCCTACTACAGGGGTAGACTAGCAACCTTTTATCGTGTTACGCTTATCTTGGACTGAAAACTGACATTGATCAGCGGAAATTTGGAGTTACGCAATAGCTTACGGTCAAATCACGCTGAACACACCGGTTCTCGTTCGATCACCGAAGTTAAGCATCGTAGAGCCAGGTCAGTACTTAGATGGGGGACCGCTTGGGAACACCTGGTACTGTAAGCAGCCCCCTACTACAGGGGTAGACTAGCAACCTTTTATCGTGTTACGCTTATCTTGGACTGAAAACTGACATTGATCAGCGGAAATTTGGAGTTACGCAATAGCTTACGGTCAAATCACGCTGAACACACCGGTTCTCGTTCGATCACCGAAGTTAAGCATCGTAGAGCCAGGTCAGTACTTAGATGGGGGACCGCTTGGGAACACCTGGTACTGTAAGCAGCCCCCTACTACAGGGGTAGACTAGCAACCTTTTATCGTGTTACGCTTATCTTGGACTGAAAACTGACATTGATCAGCGGAAATTTGGAGTTACGCAATAGCTTACGGTCAAATCACGCTGAACACACCGGTTCTCGTTCGATCACCGAAGTTAAGCATCGTAGAGCCAGGTCAGTACTTAGATGGGGGACCGCTTGGGAACACCTGGTACTGTAAGCAGCCCCCTACTACAGGGGTAGACTAGCAACCTTTTATCGTGTTACGCTTATCTTGGACTGAAAACTGACATTGATCAGCGGAAATTTGGAGTTACGCAATAGCTTACGGTCAAATCACGCTGAACACACCGGTTCTCGTTCGATCACCGAAGTTAAGCATCGTAGAGCCAGGTCAGTACTTAGATGGGGGACCGCTTGGGAACACCTGGTACTGTAAGCAGCCCCCTACTACAGGGGTAGACTAGCAACCTTTTATCGTGTTACGCTTATCTTGGACTGAAAACTGACATTGATCAGCGGAAATTTGGAGTTACGCAATAGCTTACGGTCAAATCACGCTGAACACACCGGTTCTCGTTCGATCACCGAAGTTAAGCATCGTAGAGCCAGGTCAGTACTTAGATGGGGGACCGCTTGGGAACACCTGGTACTGTAAGCAGCCCCCTACTACAGGGGTAGACTAGCAACCTTTTATCGTGTTACGCTTATCTTGGACTGAAAACTGACATTGATCAGCGGAAATTTGGAGTTACGCAATAGCTTACGGTCAAATCACGCTGAACACACCGGTTCTCGTTCGATCACCGAAGTTAAGCATCGTAGAGCCAGGTCAGTACTTAGATGGGGGACCGCTTGGGAACACCTGGTACTGTAAGCAGCCCCCTACTACAGGGGTAGACTAGCAACCTTTTATCGTGTTACGCTTATCTTGGACTGAAAACTGACATTGATCAGCGGAAATTTGGAGTTACGCAATAGCTTACGGTCAAATCACGCTGAACACACCGGTTCTCGTTCGATCACCGAAGTTAAGCATCGTAGAGCCAGGTCAGTACTTAGATGGGGGACCGCTTGGGAACACCTGGTACTGTAAGCAGCCCCCTACTACAGGGGTAGACTAGCAACCTTTTATCGTGTTACGCTTATCTTGGACTGAAAACTGACATTGATCAGCGGAAATTTGGAGTTACGCAATAGCTTACGGTCAAATCACGCTGAACACACCGGTTCTCGTTCGATCACCGAAGTTAAGCATCGTAGAGCCAGGTCAGTACTTAGATGGGGGACCGCTTGGGAACACCTGGTACTGTAAGCAGCCCCCTACTACAGGGGTAGACTAGCAACCTTTTATCGTGTTACGCTTATCTTGGACTGAAAACTGACATTGATCAGCGGAAATTTGGAGTTACGCAATAGCTTACGGTCAAATCACGCTGAACACACCGGTTCTCGTTCGATCACCGAAGTTAAGCATCGTAGAGCCAGGTCAGTACTTAGATGGGGGACCGCTTGGGAACACCTGGTACTGTAAGCAGCCCCCTACTACAGGGGTAGACTAGCAACCTTTTATCGTGTTACGCTTATCTTGGACTGAAAACTGACATTGATCAGCGGAAATTTGGAGTTACGCAATAGCTTACGGTCAAATCACGCT
This sequence comes from Acanthosepion esculentum, assembly GCA_964036315.1. Taxonomy (NCBI): domain Eukaryota; kingdom Metazoa; phylum Mollusca; class Cephalopoda; order Sepiida; family Sepiidae; genus Acanthosepion; species Acanthosepion esculentum. The sequence continues at coordinate 103,022,586 of OZ038483.1, forward strand.
GAACACACCGGTTCTCGTTCGATCACCGAAGTTAAGCATCGTAGAGCCAGGTCAGTACTTAGATGGGGGACCGCTTGGGAACACCTGGTACTGTAAGCAGCCCCCTACTACAGGGGTAGACTAGCAACCTTTTATCGTGTTACGCTTATCTTGGACTGAAAACTGACATTGATCAGCGGAAATTTGGAGTTACGCAATAGCTTACGGTCAAATCACGCTGAACACACCGGTTCTCGTTCGATCACCGAAGTTAAGCATCGTAGAGCCAGGTCAGTACTTAGATGGGGGACCGCTTGGGAACACCTGGTACTGTAAGCAGCCCCCTACTACAGGGGTAGACTAGCAACCTTTTATCGTGTTACGCTTATCTTGGACTGAAAACTGACATTGATCAGCGGAAATTTGGAGTTACGCAATAGCTTACGGTCAAATCACGCTGAACACACCGGTTCTCGTTCGATCACCGAAGTTAAGCATCGTAGAGCCAGGTCAGTACTTAGATGGGGGACCGCTTGGGAACACCTGGTACTGTAAGCAGCCCCCTACTACAGGGGTAGACTAGCAACCTTTTATCGTGTTACGCTTATCTTGGACTGAAAACTGACATTGATCAGCGGAAATTTGGAGTTACGCAATAGCTTACGGTCAAATCACGCTGAACACACCGGTTCTCGTTCGATCACCGAAGTTAAGCATCGTAGAGCCAGGTCAGTACTTAGATGGGGGACCGCTTGGGAACACCTGGTACTGTAAGCAGCCCCCTACTACAGGGGTAGACTAGCAACCTTTTATCGTGTTACGCTTATCTTGGACTGAAAACTGACATTGATCAGCGGAAATTTGGAGTTACGCAATAGCTTACGGTCAAATCACGCTGAACACACCGGTTCTCGTTCGATCACCGAAGTTAAGCATCGTAGAGCCAGGTCAGTACTTAGATGGGGGACCGCTTGGGAACACCTGGTACTGTAAGCAGCCCCCTACTACAGGGGTAGACTAGCAACCTTTTATCGTGTTACGCTTATCTTGGACTGAAAACTGACATTGATCAGCGGAAATTTGGAGTTACGCAATAGCTTACGGTCAAATCACGCTGAACACACCGGTTCTCGTTCGATCACCGAAGTTAAGCATCGTAGAGCCAGGTCAGTACTTAGATGGGGGACCGCTTGGGAACACCTGGTACTGTAAGCAGCCCCCTACTACAGGGGTAGACTAGCAACCTTTTATCGTGTTACGCTTATCTTGGACTGAAAACTGACATTGATCAGCGGAAATTTGGAGTTACGCAATAGCTTACGGTCAAATCACGCTGAACACACCGGTTCTCGTTCGATCACCGAAGTTAAGCATCGTAGAGCCAGGTCAGTACTTAGATGGGGGACCGCTTGGGAACACCTGGTACTGTAAGCAGCCCCCTACTACAGGGGTAGACTAGCAACCTTTTATCGTGTTACGCTTATCTTGGACTGAAAACTGACATTGATCAGCGGAAATTTGGAGTTACGCAATAGCTTACGGTCAAATCACGCTGAACACACCGGTTCTCGTTCGATCACCGAAGTTAAGCATCGTAGAGCCAGGTCAGTACTTAGATGGGGGACCGCTTGGGAACACCTGGTACTGTAAGCAGCCCCCTACTACAGGGGTAGACTAGCAACCTTTTATCGTTTTACGCTTATCTTGGACTGAAAACTGACATTGATCAGCGGAAATTTGGAGTTACGCAATAGCTTACGGTCAAATCACGCTGAACACACCGGTTCTCGTTCGATCACCGAAGTTAAGCATCGTAGAGCCAGGTCAGTACTTAGATGGGGGACCGCTTGGGAACACCTGGTACTGTAAGCAGCCCCCTACTACAGGGGTAGACTAGCAACCTTTTATCGTGTTACGCTTATCTTGGACTGAAAACTGACATTGATCAGCGGAAATTTGGAGTTACGCAATAGCTTACGGTCAAATCACGCTGAACACACCGGTTCTCGTTCGATCACCGAAGTTAAGCATCGTAGAGCCAGGTCAGTACTTAGATGGGGGACCGCTTGGGAACACCTGGTACTGTAAGCAGCCCCCTACTACAGGGGTAGACTAGCAACCTTTTATCGTGTTACGCTTATCTTGGACTGAAAACTGACATTGATCAGCGGAAATTTGGAGTTACGCAATAGCTTACGGTCAAATCACGCTGAACACACCGGTTCTCGTTCGATCACCGAAGTTAAGCATCGTAGAGCCAGGTCAGTACTTAGATGGGGGACCGCTTGGGAACACCTGGTACTGTAAGCAGCCCCCTACTACAGGGGTAGACTAGCAACCTTTTATCGTGTTACGCTTATCTTGGACTGAAAACTGACATTGATCAGCGGAAATTTGGAGTTACGCAATAGCTTACGGTCAAATCACGCTGAACACACCGGTTCTCGTTCGATCACCGAAGTTAAGCATCGTAGAGCCAGGTCAGTACTTAGATGGGGGACCGCTTGGGAACACCTGGTACTGTAAGCAGCCCCCTACTACAGGGGTAGACTAGCAACCTTTTATCGTGTTACGCTTATCTTGGACTGAAAACTGACATTGATCAGCGGAAATTTGGAGTTACGCAATAGCTTACGGTCAAATCACGCTGAACACACCGGTTCTCGTTCGATCACCGAAGTTAAGCATCGTAGAGCCAGGTCAGTACTTAGATGGGGGACCGCTTGGGAACACCTGGTACTGTAAGCAGCCCCCTACTACAGGGGTAGACTAGCAACCTTTTATCGTGTTACGCTTATCTTGGACTGAAAACTGACATTGATCAGCGGAAATTTGGAGTTACGCAATAGCTTACGGTCAAATCACGCTGAACACACCGGTTCTCGTTCGATCACCGAAGTTAAGCATCGTAGAGCCAGGTCAGTACTTAGATGGGGGACCGCTTGGGAACACCTGGTACTGTAAGCAGCCCCCTACTACAGGGGTAGACTAGCAACCTTTTATCGTGTTACGCTTATCTTGGACTGAAAACTGACATTGATCAGCGGAAATTTGGAGTTACGCAATAGCTTACGGTCAAATCACGCTGAACACACCGGTTCTCGTTCGATCACCGAAGTTAAGCATCGTAGAGCCAGGTCAGTACTTAGATGGGGGACCGCTTGGGAACACCTGGTACTGTAAGCAGCCCCCTACTACAGGGGTAGACTAGCAACCTTTTATCGTGTTACGCTTATCTTGGACTGAAAACTGACATTGATCAGCGGAAATTTGGAGTTACGCAATAGCTTACGGTCAAATCACGCTGAACACACCGGTTCTCGTTCGATCACCGAAGTTAAGCATCGTAGAGCCAGGTCAGTACTTAGATGGGGGACCGCTTGGGAACACCTGGTACTGTAAGCAGCCCCCTACTACAGGGGTAGACTAGCAACCTTTTATCGTGTTACGCTTATCTTGGACTGAAAACTGACATTGATCAGCGGAAATTTGGAGTTACGCAATAGCTTACGGTCAAATCACGCTGAACACACCGGTTCTCGTTCGATCACCGAAGTTAAGCATCGTAGAGCCAGGTCAGTACTTAGATGGGGGACCGCTTGGGAACACCTGGTACTGTAAGCAGCCCCCTACTACAGGGGTAGACTAGCAACCTTTTATCGTGTTACGCTTATCTTGGACTGAAAACTGACATTGATCAGCGGAAATTTGGAGTTACGCAATAGCTTACGGTCAAATCACGCTGAACACACCGGTTCTCGTTCGATCACCGAAGTTAAGCATCGTAGAGCCAGGTCAGTACTTAGATGGGGGACCGCTTGGGAACACCTGGTACTGTAAGCAGCCCCCTACTACAGGGGTAGACTAGCAACCTTTTATCGTGTTACGCTTATCTTGGACTGAAAACTGACATTGATCAGCGGAAATTTGGAGTTACGCAATAGCTTACGGTCAAATCACGCTGAACACACCGGTTCTCGTTCGATCACCGAAGTTAAGCATCGTAGAGCCAGGTCAGTACTTAGATGGGGGACCGCTTGGGAACACCTGGTACTGTAAGCAGCCCCCTACTACAGGGGTAGACTAGCAACCTTTTATCGTGTTACGCTTATCTTGGACTGAAAACTGACATTGATCAGCGGAAATTTGGAGTTACGCAATAGCTTACGGTCAAATCACGCTGAACACACCGGTTCTCGTTCGATCACCGAAGTTAAGCATCGTAGAGCCAGGTCAGTACTTAGATGGGGGACCGCTTGGGAACACCTGGTACTGTAAGCAGCCCCCTACTACAGGGGTAGACTAGCAACCTTTTATCGTGTTACGCTTATCTTGGACTGAAAACTGACATTGATCAGCGGAAATTTGGAGTTACGCAATAGCTTACGGTCAAATCACGCTGAACACACCGGTTCTCGTTCGATCACCGAAGTTAAGCATCGTAGAGCCAGGTCAGTACTTAGATGGGGGACCGCTTGGGAACACCTGGTACTGTAAGCAGCCCCCTACTACAGGGGTAGACTAGCAACCTTTTATCGTGTTACGCTTATCTTGGACTGAAAACTGACATTGATCAGCGGAAATTTGGAGTTACGCAATAGCTTACGGTCAAATCACGCTGAACACACCGGTTCTCGTTCGATCACCGAAGTTAAGCATCGTAGAGCCAGGTCAGTACTTAGATGGGGGACCGCTTGGGAACACCTGGTACTGTAAGCAGCCCCCTACTACAGGGGTAGACTAGCAACCTTTTATCGTGTTACGCTTATCTTGGACTGAAAACTGACATTGATCAGCGGAAATTTGGAGTTACGCAATAGCTTACGGTCAAATCACGCTGAACACACCGGTTCTCGTTCGATCACCGAAGTTAAGCATCGTAGAGCCAGGTCAGTACTTAGATGGGGGACCGCTTGGGAACACCTGGTACTGTAAGCAGCCCCCTACTACAGGGGTAGACTAGCAACCTTTTATCGTGTTACGCTTATCTTGGACTGAAAACTGACATTGATCAGCGGAAATTTGGAGTTACGCAATAGCTTACGGTCAAATCACGCTGAACACACCGGTTCTCGTTCGATCACCGAAGTTAAGCATCGTAGAGCCAGGTCAGTACTTAGATGGGGGACCGCTTGGGAACACCTGGTACTGTAAGCAGCCCCCTACTACAGGGGTAGACTAGCAACCTTTTATCGTGTTACGCTTATCTTGGACTGAAAACTGACATTGATCAGCGGAAATTTGGAGTTACGCAATAGCTTACGGTCAAATCACGCTGAACACACCGGTTCTCGTTCGATCACCGAAGTTAAGCATCGTAGAGCCAGGTCAGTACTTAGATGGGGGACCGCTTGGGAACACCTGGTACTGTAAGCAGCCCCCTACTACAGGGGTAGACTAGCAACCTTTTATCGTGTTACGCTTATCTTGGACTGAAAACTGACATTGATCAGCGGAAATTTGGAGTTACGCAATAGCTTACGGTCAAATCACGCTGAACACACCGGTTCTCGTTCGATCACCGAAGTTAAGCATCGTAGAGCCAGGTCAGTACTTAGATGGGGGACCGCTTGGGAACACCTGGTACTGTAAGCAGCCCCCTACTACAGGGGTAGACTAGCAACCTTTTATCGTGTTACGCTTATCTTGGACTGAAAACTGACATTGATCAGCGGAAATTTGGAGTTACGCAATAGCTTACGGTCAAATCACGCTGAACACACCGGTTCTCGTTCGATCACCGAAGTTAAGCATCGTAGAGCCAGGTCAGTACTTAGATGGGGGACCGCTTGGGAACACCTGGTACTGTAAGCAGCCCCCTACTACAGGGGTAGACTAGCAACCTTTTATCGTGTTACGCTTATCTTGGACTGAAAACTGACATTGATCAGCGGAAATTTGGAGTTACGCAATAGCTTACGGTCAAATCACGCTGAACACACCGGTTCTCGTTCGATCACCGAAGTTAAGCATCGTAGAGCCAGGTCAGTACTTAGATGGGGGACCGCTTGGGAACACCTGGTACTGTAAGCAGCCCCCTACTACAGGGGTAGACTAGCAACCTTTTATCGTGTTACGCTTATCTTGGACTGAAAACTGACATTGATCAGCGGAAATTTGGAGTTACGCAATAGCTTACGGTCAAATCACGCTGAACACACCGGTTCTCGTTCGATCACCGAAGTTAAGCATCGTAGAGCCAGGTCAGTACTTAGATGGGGGACCGCTTGGGAACACCTGGTACTGTAAGCAGCCCCCTACTACAGGGGTAGACTAGCAACCTTTTATCGTGTTACGCTTATCTTGGACTGAAAACTGACATTGATCAGCGGAAATTTGGAGTTACGCAATAGCTTACGGTCAAATCACGCTGAACACACCGGTTCTCGTTCGATCACCGAAGTTAAGCATCGTAGAGCCAGGTCAGTACTTAGATGGGGGACCGCTTGGGAACACCTGGTACTGTAAGCAGCCCCCTACTACAGGGGTAGACTAGCAACCTTTTATCGTGTTACGCTTATCTTGGACTGAAAACTGACATTGATCAGCGGAAATTTGGAGTTACGCAATAGCTTACGGTCAAATCACGCTGAACACACCGGTTCTCGTTCGATCACCGAAGTTAAGCATCGTAGAGCCAGGTCAGTACTTAGATGGGGGACCGCTTGGGAACACCTGGTACTGTAAGCAGCCCCCTACTACAGGGGTAGACTAGCAACCTTTTATCGTGTTACGCTTATCTTGGACTGAAAACTGACATTGATCAGCGGAAATTTGGAGTTACGCAATAGCTTACGGTCAAATCACGCTGAACACACCGGTTCTCGTTCGATCACCGAAGTTAAGCATCGTAGAGCCAGGTCAGTACTTAGATGGGGGACCGCTTGGGAACACCTGGTACTGTAAGCAGCCCCCTACTACAGGGGTAGACTAGCAACCTTTTATCGTGTTACGCTTATCTTGGACTGAAAACTGACATTGATCAGCGGAAATTTGGAGTTACGCAATAGCTTACGGTCAAATCACGCTGAACACACCGGTTCTCGTTCGATCACCGAAGTTAAGCATCGTAGAGCCAGGTCAGTACTTAGATGGGGGACCGCTTGGGAACACCTGGTACTGTAAGCAGCCCCCTACTACAGGGGTAGACTAGCAACCTTTTATCGTGTTACGCTTATCTTGGACTGAAAACTGACATTGATCAGCGGAAATTTGGAGTTACGCAATAGCTTACGGTCAAATCACGCTGAACACACCGGTTCTCGTTCGATCACCGAAGTTAAGCATCGTAGAGCCAGGTCAGTACTTAGATGGGGGACCGCTTGGGAACACCTGGTACTGTAAGCAGCCCCCTACTACAGGGGTAGACTAGCAACCTTTTATCGTGTTACGCTTATCTTGGACTGAAAACTGACATTGATCAGCGGAAATTTGGAGTTACGCAATAGCTTACGGTCAAATCACGCTGAACACACCGGTTCTCGTTCGATCACCGAAGTTAAGCATCGTAGAGCCAGGTCAGTACTTAGATGGGGGACCGCTTGGGAACACCTGGTACTGTAAGCAGCCCCCTACTACAGGGGTAGACTAGCAACCTTTTATCGTGTTACGCTTATCTTGGACTGAAAACTGACATTGATCAGCGGAAATTTGGAGTTACGCAATAGCTTACGGTCAAATCACGCTGAACACACCGGTTCTCGTTCGATCACCGAAGTTAAGCATCGTAGAGCCAGGTCAGTACTTAGATGGGGGACCGCTTGTGAACACCTGGTACTGTAAGCAGCCCCCTACTACAGGGGTAGACTAGCAACCTTTTATCGTGTTACGCTTATCTTGGACTGAAAACTGACATTGATCAGCGGAAATTTGGAGTTACGCAATAGCTTACGGTCAAATCACGCTGAACACACCGGTTCTCGTTCGATCACCGAAGTTAAGCATCGTAGAGCCAGGTCAGTACTTAGATGGGGGACCGCTTGGGAACACCTGGTACTGTAAGCAGCCCCCTACTACAGGGGTAGACTAGCAACCTTTTATCGTGTTACGCTTATCTTGGACTGAAAACTGACATTGATCAGCGGAAATTTGGAGTTACGCAATAGCTTACGGTCAAATCACGCTGAACACACCGGTTCTCGTTCGATCACCGAAGTTAAGCATCGTAGAGCCAGGTCAGTACTTAGATGGGGGACCGCTTGGGAACACCTGGTACTGTAAGCAGCCCCCTACTACAGGGGTAGACTAGCAACCTTTTATCGTGTTACGCTTATCTTGGACTGAAAACTGACATTGATCAGCGGAAATTTGGAGTTACGCAATAGCTTACGGTCAAATCACGCTGAACACACCGGTTCTCGTTCGATCACCGAAGTTAAGCATCGTAGAGCCAGGTCAGTACTTAGATGGGGGACCGCTTGGGAACACCTGGTACTGTAAGCAGCCCCCTACTACAGGGGTAGACTAGCAACCTTTTATCGTGTTACGCTTATCTTGGACTGAAAACTGACATTGATCAGCGGAAATTTGGAGTTACGCAATAGCTTACGGTCAAATCACGCTGAACACACCGGTTCTCGTTCGATCACCGAAGTTAAGCATCGTAGAGCCAGGTCAGTACTTAGATGGGGGACCGCTTGGGAACACCTGGTACTGTAAGCAGCCCCCTACTACAGGGGTAGACTAGCAACCTTTTATCGTGTTACGCTTATCTTGGACTGAAAACTGACATTGATCAGCGGAAATTTGGAGTTACGCAATAGCTTACGGTCAAATCACGCTGAACACACCGGTTCTCGTTCGATCACCGAAGTTAAGCATCGTAGAGCCAGGTCAGTACTTAGATGGGGGACCGCTTGGGAACACCTGGTACTGTAAGCAGCCCCCTACTACAGGGGTAGACTAGCAACCTTTTATCGTGTTACGCTTATCTTGGACTGAAAACTGACATTGATCAGCGGAAATTTGGAGTTACGCAATAGCTTACGGTCAAATCACGCTGAACACACCGGTTCTCGTTCGATCACCGAAGTTAAGCATCGTAGAGCCAGGTCAGTACTTAGATGGGGGACCGCTTGGGAACACCTGGTACTGTAAGCAGCCCCCTACTACAGGGGTAGACTAGCAACCTTTTATCGTGTTACGCTTATCTTGGACTGAAAACTGACATTGATCAGCGGAAATTTGGAGTTACGCAATAGCTTACGGTCAAATCACGCTGAACACACCGGTTCTCGTTCGATCACCGAAGTTAAGCATCGTAGAGCCAGGTCAGTACTTAGATGGGGGACCGCTTGGGAACACCTGGTACTGTAAGCAGCCCCCTACTACAGGGGTAGACTAGCAACCTTTTATCGTGTTACGCTTATCTTGGACTGAAAACTGACATTGATCAGCGGAAATTTGGAGTTACGCAATATCTTACGGTCAAATCACGCTGAACACACCGGTTCTCGTTCGATCACCGAAGTTAAGCATCGTAGAGCCAGGTCAGTACTTAGATGGGGGACCGCTTGGGAACACCTGGTACTGTAAGCAGCCCCCTACTACAGGGGTAGACTAGCAACCTTTTATCGTGTTACGCTTATCTTGGACTGAAAACTGACATTGATCAGCGGAAATTTGGAGTTACGCAATAGCTTACGGTCAAATCACGCTGAACACACCGGTTCTCGTTCGATCACCGAAGTTAAGCATCGTAGAGCCAGGTCAGTACTTAGATGGGGGACCGCTTGGGAACACCTGGTACTGTAAGCAGCCCCCTACTACAGGGGTAGACTAGCAACCTTTTATCGTGTTACGCTTATCTTGGACTGAAAACTGACATTGATCAGCGGAAATTTGGAGTTACGCAGTAGCTTACGGTCAAATCACGCTGAACACACCGGTTCTCGTTCGATCACCGAAGTTAAGCATCGTAGAGCCAGGTCAGTACTTAGATGGGGGACCGCTTGTGAACACCTGGTACTGTAAGCAGCCCCCTACTACAGGGGTAGACTAGCAACCTTTTATCGTGTTACGCTTATCTTGGACTGAAAACTGACATTGATCAGCGGAAATTTGGAGTTACGCAATAGCTTACGGTCAAATCACGCTGAACACACCGGTTCTCGTTCGATCACCGAAGTTCAGCATCGTAGAGCCAGGTCAGTACTTAGATGGGGGACCGCTTGGGAACACCTGGTACTGTAAGCAGCCCCCTACTACAGGGGTAGACTAGCAACCTTTTATCGTGTTACGCTTATCTTGGACTGAAAACTGACATTGATCAGCGGAAATTTGGAGTTACGCAATAGCTTACGGTCAAATCACGCTGAACACACCGGTTCTCGTTCGATCACCGAAGTTAAGCATCGTAGAGCCAGGTCAGTACTTAGATGGGGGACTGCTTGGGAACACCTGGTACTGTAAGCAGCCCGCTACTACAGGGGTAGACTACCAACCTTTTATCGTGTTACGCTTATCTTGGACTGAAAACTGACATTGATCAGCGGAAATTTGGAGTTACGCAATAGCTTACGGTCAAATCACGCTGAACACACCGGTTCTCGTTCGATCACCGAAGTTAAGCATCGTAGAGCCAGGTCAGTACTTAGATGGGGGACCGCTTGGGAACACCTGGTACTGTAAGCAGCCCCCTACTACAGGGGTAGACTAGCAACCTTTTATCGTGTTACGCTTATCTTGGACTGAAAACTGACATTGATCAGCGGAAATTTGGAGTTACGCAATAGCTTACGGTCAAATCACGCTGAACACACCGGTTCTCGTTCGATCACCGAAGTTAAGCATCGTAGAGCCAGGTCAGTACTTAGATGGGGGACCGCTTGGGAACACCTGGTACTGTAAGCAGCCCCCTACTACAGGGGTAGACTAGCAACCTTTTATCGTGTTACGCTTATCTTGGACTGAAAACTGACATTGATCAGCGGAAATTTGGAGACACGAAATAGCTTACGGTCAAATCACGCTGAACACACCGGTACTCGTTCGATCACCGAAGTTAAGCATCGTATAGCCAGGTCAGTACTTAGATGGGGGACCGCTTGGGAACACCTGGTACTGTAAGCGGCCCCCTATTACAGGGGTAGACTAGCAACCTTTTATCGTGTTACGCTTATCTTGGACTGAAAACTGACATTGATCAGCGGAAATTTGGAGTTACGCAATAGCTTACGGTCAAATCACGCTGAACACACCGGTTCTCGTTCGATCACCGAAGTTAAGCATCGTAGAGCCAGGTCAGTACTTAGATGGGGGACCGCTTGGGAACACCTGGTACTGTAAGCAGCCCCCTACTACAGGGGTAGACTAGCAACCTTTTATCGTGTTACGCTTATCTTGGACTGAAAACTGACATTGATCAGCGGAAATTTGGAGTTACGCAATAGCTTACGGTCAAATCACGCTGAACACACCGGTTCTCGTTCGATCACCGAGGTTAAGCATCGTAGAGCCAGGTCAGTACTTAGATGGGGGACCGCTTGGGAACACCTGGTACTGTAAGCAGCCCCCTACTACAGGGGTAGATTAGCAACCTTTTATCGTGTTACGCTTATCTTGGACTGAAAACTGACATTGATCAGCGGAAATTTGGAGTTACGCAATAGCTTACGGTCAAATCACGCTGAACACACCGGTTCTCGTTCGATCACCGAAGTTAAGCATCGTAGAGCCAGGTCAGTACTTAGATGGGGGACCGCTTGGGAACACCTGGTACTGTAAGCAGCCCCCTACTACAGGGGTAGACTAGCAACCTTTTATCGTGTTACGCTTATCTTGGACTGAAAACTGACATTGATCAGCGGAAATTTGGAGTTACGCAATAGCTTACGGTCAAATCACGCTGAACACACCGGTTCTCGTTCGATCACCGAAGTTAAGCATCGTAGAGCCAGGTCAGTACTTAGATGGGGGACCGCTTGGGAACACCTGGTACTGTAAGCAGCCCCCTACTACAGGGGTAGACTAGCAACCTTTTATCGTGTTACTCTTATCTTGGACTGAAAACTGACATTGATCAGCGGAAATTTGGAGTTACGCAATAGCTTACGGTCAAATCACGCTGAACACACCGGTTCTCGTTCGATCACCGAAGTTAAGCATCGTAGAGCCAGGTCAGTACTTAGATGGGGGACCGCTTGGGAACACCTGGTACTGTAAGCAGCCCCCTACTACAGGGGTAGACTAGCAACCTTTTATCGTGTTACGCTTATCTTGGACTGAAAACTGACATTGATCAGCGGAAATTTGGAGTTACGCAATAGCTTACGGTCAAATCACGCTGAACACACCGGTTCTCGTTCGATCACCGAAGTTAAGCATCGTAGAGCCAGGTCAGTACTTAGATGGGGGACCGCTTGGGAACACCTGGTACTGTAAGCAGCCCCCTACTACAGGGGTAGACTAGCAACCTTTTATCGTGTTACGCTTATCTTGGACTGAAAACTGACATTGATCAGCGGAAATTTGGAGTTACGCAATAGCTTACGGTCAAATCACGCTGAACACACCGGTTCTCGTTCGATCACCGAAGTTAAGCATCGTAGAGCCAGGTCAGTACTTAGATGGGGGACCGCTTGGGAACACCTGGTACTGTAAGCAGCCCCCTACTACAGGGGTAGACTAGCAACCTTTTATCGTGTTACGCTTATCTTGGACTGAAAACTGACATTGATCAGCGGAAATTTGGAGTTACGCAATAGCTTACGGTCAAATCACGCTGAACACACCGGTTCTCGTTCGATCACCGAAGTTAAGCATCGTAGAGCCAGGTCAGTACTTAGAGGGGGACCGCTTGGGAACACCTGGTACTGTAAGCTTCCCCCTACTACAGGGGTAGACTAGCAACCTTTTATCGTGTTACGCTTATCTTGGACTGAAAACTGACATTGATCACCGGAAATTTGGAGTTACGCAATAGCTTACGGTCAAATCACGCTGAACACACCGGTTCTCGTTCGATCACCGAAGTTAAGCATCGTAGAGCCAGGTCAGTACTTAGATGGGGGACCGCTTGGGAACACCTGGTACTGTAAGCAGCCCCCTACTACAGGGGTAGACTAGCAACCTTTTATCGTGTTACGCTTATCTTGGACTGAAAACTGACATTGATCAGCGGAAATTTGGAGTTACGCAATAGCTTACGGTCAAATCACGCTGAACACACCGGTTCTCGTTCGATCACCGAAGTTAAGCATCGTAGAGCCAGGTCAGTACTTAGATGGGGGACCGCTTGGGAACACCTGGTACTGTAAGCAGCCCCCTACTACAGGGGTAGACTAGCAACCTTTTATCGTGTTACGCTTATCTTGGACTGAAAACTGACATTGATCAGCGGAAATTTGGAGTTACGCAATAGCTTACGGTCAAATCACGCTGAACACACCGGTTCTCGTTCGATCACCGAAGTTAAGCATCGTAGAGCCAGGTCAGTACTTAGATGGGGGACCGCTTGGGAACACCTGGTACTGTAAGCAGCCCCCTACTACAGGGGTAGACTAGCAACCTTTTATCGTGTTACGCTTATCTTGGACTGAAAACTGACATTGATCAGCGGAAATTTGGAGTTACGCAATAGCTTACGGTCAAATCACGCTGAACACACCGGTTCTCGTTCGATCACCGAAGTTAAGCATCGTAGAGCCAGGTCAGTACTTAGATGGGGGACCGCTTGGGAACACCTGGTACTGTAAGCAGCCCCCTACTACAGGGGTAGACTAGCAACCTTTTATCGTGTTACGCTTATCTTGGACTGAAAACTGACATTGATCAGCGGAAATTTGGAGTTACGCAATAGCTTACGGTCAAATCACGCTGAACACACCGGTTCTCGTTCGATCACCGAAGTTAAGCATCGTAGAGCCAGGTCAGTACTTAGATGGGGGACCGCTTGGGAACACCTGGTACTGTAAGCAGCCCCCTACTACAGGGGTAGACTAGCAACCTTTTATCGTGTTACGCTTATCTTGGACTGAAAACTGACATTGATCAGCGGAAATTTGGAGTTACGCAATAGCTTACGGTCAAATCACGCTGAACACACCGGTTCTCGTTCGATCACCGAAGTTAAGCATCGTAGAGCCAGGTCAGTACTTAGATGGGGGACCGCTTGGGAACACCTGGTACTGTAAGCAGCCCCCTACTACAGGGGTAGACTAGCAACCTTTTATCGTGTTACGCTTATCTTGGACTGAAAACTGACATTGATCAGCGGAAATTTGGAGTTACGCAATAGCTTACGGTCAAATCACGCTGAACACACCGGTTCTCGTTCGATCACCGAAGTTAAGCATCGTAGAGCCAGGTCAGTACTTAGATGGGGGACCGCTTGTGAACACCTGGTACTGTAAGCAGCCCCCTACTACAGGGGTAGACTAGCAACCTTTTATCGTGTTACGCTTATCTTGGACTGAAAACTGACATTGATCAGAGGAAATTTGGAGTTACGCAATAGCTTACGGTCAAATCACGCTGAACACACCGGTTCTCGTTCGATCACCGAAGTTAAGCATCGTAGAGCCAGGTCAGTACTTAGATGGGGGACCGCTTGGGAACACCTGGTACTGTAAGCAGCCGTCTACTACAGGGGTAGACTAGCAACCTTTTATCGTGTTACGCTTATCTTGGACTGAAAACTGACATTGATCAGCGGAAATTTGGAGTTACGCAATAGCTTACGGTCAAATCACGCTGAACACACCGGTTCTCGTTCGATCACCGAAGTTAAGCATCGTAGAGCCAGGTCAGTACTTAGATGGGGGACCGCTTGGGAACACCTGGTACTGTAAGCAGCCCCCTACTACAGGGGTAGACTAGCAACCTTTTATCGTGTTACGCTTATCTTGGACTGAAAACTGACATTGATCAGCGGAAATTTGGAGTTACGCAATAGCTTACGGTCAAATCACGCTGAACACACCGGTTCTCGTTCGATCACCGAAGTTAAGCATCGTAGAGCCAGGTCAGTACTTAGATGGGGGACCGCTTGGGAACACCTGGTACTGTAAGCAGCCCCCTACTACAGGGGTAGACTAGCAACCTTTTATCGTGTTACGCTTATCTTGGACTGAAAACTGACATTGATCAGCGGAAATTTGGAGTTACGCAATAGCTTACGGTCAAATCACGCTGAACACACCGGTTCTCGTTCGATCACCGAAGTTAAGCATCGTAGAGCCAGGTCAGTACTTAGATGGGGGACCGCTTGGGAACACCTGGTACTGTAAGCAGCCCCCTACTACAGGGGTAGACTAGCAACCTTTTATCGTGTTACGCTTATCTTGGACTGAAAACTGACATTGATCAGCGGAAATTTGGAGTTACGCAATAGCTTACGGTCAAATCACGCTGAACACACCGGTTCTCGTTCGATCACCGAAGTTAAGCATCGTAGAGCCAGGTCAGTACTTAGATGGGGGACCGCTTGGGAACACCTGGTACTGTAAGCAGCCCCCTACTACAGGGGTAGACTAGCAACCTTTTATCGTGTTACGCTTATCTTGGACTGAAAACTGACATTGATCAGCGGAAATTTGGAGTTACGCAATAGCTTACGGTCAAATCACGCTGAACACACCGGTTCTCGTTCGATCACCGAAGTTAAGCATCGTAGAGCCAGGTCAGTACTTAGATGGGGGACCGCTTGGGAACACCTGGTACTGTAAGCAGCCCCCTACTACAGGGGTAGACTAGCAACCTTTTATCGTGTTACGCTTATCTTGGACTGAAAACTGACATTGATCAGCGGAAATTTGGAGTTACGCACTAGCTTACGGTCAAATCACGCTGAACACACCGGTTCTCGTTCGATCACCGAAGTTAAGCATCGTAGAGCCAGGTCAGTACTTAGATGGGGGACCGCTTGGGAACACCTGGTACTGTAAGCAGCCCCCTACTACAGGGGTAGACTAGCAACCTTTTATCGTGTTACGCTTATCTTGGACTGAAAACTGACATTGATCAGCGGAAATTTGGAGTTACGCAATAGCTTACGGTCAAATCACGCTGAACACACCGGTTCTCGTTCGATCACCGAAGTTAAGCATCGTAGAGCCAGGTCAGTACTTAGATGGGGGACCGCTTGGGAACACCTGGTACTGTAAGCAGCCCCCTACTACAGGGGTAGACTAGCAACCTTTTATCGTGTTACGCTTATCTTGGACTGAAAACTGACATTGATCAGCGGAAATTTGGAGTTACGCAATAGCTTACGGTCAAATCACGCTGAACACACCGGTTCTCGTTCGATCACCGAAGTTAAGCATCGTAGAGCCAGGTCAGTACTTAGATGGGGGACCGCTTGGGAACACCTGGTACTGTAAGCAGCCCCCTACTACAGGGGTAGACTAGCAACCTTTTATCGTGTTACGCTTATCTTGGACTGAAAACTGACATTGATCAGCGGAAATTTGGAGTTACGCAATAGCTTACGGTCAAATCACGCTGAACACACCGGTTCTCGTTCGATCACCGAAGTTAAGCATCGTAGAGCCAGGTCAGTACTTAGATGGGGGACCGCTTGGGAACACCTGGTACTGTAAGCAGCCCCCTACTACAGGGGTAGACTAGCAACCTTTTATCGTGTTACGCTTATCTTGGACTGAAAACTGACATTGATCAGCGGAAATTTGGAGTTACGCAATAGCTTACGGTCAAATCACGCTGAACACACCGGTTCTCGTTCGATCACCGAAGTTAAGCATCGTAGAGCCAGGTCAGTACTTAGATGGGGGACCGCTTGGGAACACCTGGTACTGTAAGCAGCCCCCTACTACAGGGGTAGACTAGCAACCTTTTATCGTGTTACGCTTATCTTGGACTGAAAACTGACATTGATCAGCGGAAATTTGGAGTTACGCAATAGCTTACGGTCAAATCACGCTGAACACACCGGTTCTCGTTCGATCACCGAAGTTAAGCATCGTAGAGCCAGGTCAGTACTTAGATGGGGGACCGCTTGGGAACACCTGGTACTGTAAGCAGCCCCCTACTACAGGGGTAGACTAGCAACCTTTTATCGTGTTACGCTTATCTTGGACTGAAAACTGACATTGATCAGCGGAAATTTGGAGTTACGCAATAGCTTACGGTCAAATCACGCTGAACACACCGGTTCTCGTTCGATCACCGAAGTTAAGCATCGTAGAGCCAGGTCAGTACTTAGATGGGGGACCGCTTGGGAACACCTGGTACTGTAAGCAGCCCCCTACTACAGGGGTAGACTAGCAACCTTTTATCGTGTTACGCTTATCTTGGACTGAAAACTGACATTGATCAGCGGAAATTTGGAGTTACGCAATAGCTTACGGTCAAATCACGCTGAACACACCGGTTCTCGTTCGATCACCGAAGTTAAGCATCGTAGAGCCAGGTCAGTACTTAGATGGGGGACCGCTTGGGAACACCTGGTACTGTAAGCAGCCCCCTACTACAGGGGTAGACTAGCAACCTTTTATCGTGTTACGCTTATCTTGGACTGAAAACTGACATTGATCAGCGGAAATTTGGAGTTACGCAATAGCTTACGGTCAAATCACGCTGAACACACCGGTTCTCGTTCGATCACCGAAGTTAAGCATCGTAGAGCCAGGTCAGTACTTAGATGGGGGACCGCTTGGGAACACCTGGTACTGTAAGCAGCCCCCTACTACAGGGGTAGACTAGCAACCTTTTATCGTGTTACGCTTATCTTGGACTGAAAACTGACATTGATCAGCGGAAATTTGGAGTTACGCAATAGCTTACGGTCAAATCACGCTGAACACACCGGTTCTCGTTCGATCACCGAAGTTAAGCATCGTAGAGCCAGGTCAGTACTTAGATGGGGGACCGCTTGGGAACACCTGGTACTGTAAGCAGCCCCCTACTACAGGGGTAGACTAGCAACCTTTTATCGTGTTACGCTTATCTTGGACTGAAAACTGACATTGATCAGCGGAAATTTGGAGTTACGCACTAGCTTACGGTCAAATCACGCTGAACACACCGGTTCTCGTTCGATCACCGAAGTTAAGCATCGTAGAGCCAGGTCAGTACTTAGATGGGGGACCGCTTGGGAACACCTGGTACTGTAAGCAGCCCCCTACTACAGGGGTAGACTAGCAACCTTTTATCGTGTTACGCTTATCTTGGACTGAAAACTGACATTGATCAGCGGAAATTTGGAGTTACGCAATAGCTTACGGTCAAATCACGCTGAACACACCTGTTCTCGTTCGATCACCGAAGTTAAGCATCGTAGAGCCAGGTCGGTACTTAGATGGGGGACCGCTTGGGAACACCTGGTACTGTAAGCAGCCCCCTACTACAGGGGTAGACTAGCAACCTTTTATCGTGTTACGCTTATCTTGGACTGAAAACTGACATTGATCAGCGGAAATTTGGAGTTACGCAATAGCTTACGGTCAAATCACGCTGAACACACCGGTTCTCGTTCGATCACCGAAGTTAAGCATCGTAGAGCCAGGTCAGTACTTAGATGGGGGACCGCTTGGGAACACCTGGTACTATAAGCAGCCCACTACTAAAGGGGTAGACTAGCAACCTTTTATCGTGTTACGCTTATCTTGGACTGAAAACTGACATTGATCAGCGGAAATTTGGTGTTACGCAATAGCTTACGGTCAAATCACGCTGAACACACCGGTTCTCGTTCGATCACCGAAGTTAAGCATCGTAGAGCCAGGCAGTACTTAGATGGGGGACCGCTTGGGAACACCTGGTACTGTAAGCAGCCCCCTACTACAGGGGTAGATTAGCAACCTTTTATCGTGTTACGCTTATCTTGGACTGAAAACTGACATTGATCAGCGGAAATTTGGAGTTACGCAATAGCTTACGGTCAAATCACGCTGAACACACCGGTTCTCGTTCGATCACCGAAGTTAAGCATCGTAGAGCCAGGTCAGTACTTAGATGGGGGACCGCTTGGGAACACCTGGTACTGTAAGCAGCCCCCTACTACAGGGGTAGACTAGCAACCTTTTATCGTGTTACGCTTATCTTGGACTGAAAACTGACATTGATCAGCGGAAATTTGGAGTTACGCAATAGCTTACGGTCAAATCACGCTGAACACACCGGTTCTCGTTCGATCACCGAAGTTAAGCATCTTAGAGCCAGGTCAGTACTTAGATGGGGGACCGCTTGGGAACACCTGGTACTGTAAGCAGCCCCCTACTACAGGGGTAGACTAGCAACCTTTTATCGTGTTACGCTTATCTTGGACTGAAAACTGACATTGATCAGCGGAAATTTGGTGTTACGCAATAGCTTACGGTCAAATCACGCTGAACACACCGGTTCTCGTTCGATCACCGAAGTTAAGCATCGTAGAGCCAGGCAGTACTTAGATGGGGGACCGCTTGGGAACACCTGGTACTGTAAGCAGCCCCCTACTACAGGGGTAGACTAGCAACCTTTTATCGTGTTACGCTTATCTTGGACTGAAAACTGACATTGATCAGCGGAAATATGGAGTTACGCAATAGCTTACGGTCAAATCACGCTGAACACACCGGTTCTCGTTCGATCACCGAAGTTAAGCATCGTAGAGCCAGGTCAGTACTTAGATGGGGGACCGCTTGGGAACACCTGGTACTGTAAGCAGCCCCCTACTACAGGGGTAGACTAGCAACCTTTTATCGTGTTACGCTTATCTTGGACTGAAAACTGACATTGATCAGCGGAAATTTGGAGTTACGCAATAGCTTACGGTCAAATCACGCTGAACACACCGGTTCTCGTTCGATCACCGAAGTTAAGCATCGTAGAGCCAGGTCAGTACTTAGATGGGGGACCGCTTGGGAACACCTGGTACTGTAAGCAGCCCCCTACTACAGGGGTAGACTAGCAACCTTTTATCGTGTTACGCTTATCTTGGACTGAAAACTGACATTGATCAGCGGAAATTTGGAGTTACGTAATAGCTTACGGTCAAATCACGCTGAACACACCGGTTCTCGTTCGATCACCGAAGTTAAGCATCGTAGAGCCAGGTCAGTACTTAGATGGGGGACCGCTTGGGAACACCTGGTACTGTAAGCAGCCCCCTACTACAGGGGTAGACTAGCAACCTTTTATCGTGTTACGCTTATCTTGGACTGAAAACTGACATTGATCAGCGGAAATTTGGAGTTACGCAATAGCTTACGGTCAAATCACGCTGAACACACCGGTTCTCGTTCGATCACCGAAGTTAAGCATCGTAGAGCCAGGTCAGTACTTAGATGGGGGACCGCTTGGGAACACCTGGTACTGTAAGCAGCCCCCTACTACAGGGGTAGACTAGCAACCTTTTATCGTGTTACGCTTATCTTGGACTGAAAACTGACATTGATCAGCGGAAATTTGGAGTTACGCAATAGCTTACGGTCAAATCACGCGGAACACACCGGTTCTCGTTCGATCACCGAAGTTAAGCATCGTAGAGCCAGGTCAGTACTTAGATGGGGGACCGCTTGGGAACACCTGGTACTGTAAGCAGCCCCCTACTACAGGGGTAGACTAGCAACCTTTTATCGTGTTACGCTTATCTTGGACTGAAAACTGACATTGATCAGCGGAAATTTGGAGTTACGCAATAGCTTACGGTCAAATCACGCTGAACACACCGGTTCTCGTTCGATCACCGAAGTTAAGCATCGTAGAGCCAGGTCAGTACTTAGATGGGGGACCGCTTGGGAACACCTGGTACTGTAAGCAGCCCCCTACTACAGGGGTAGACTAGCAACCTTTTATCGTGTTACGCTTATCTTGGACTGAAAACTGACATTGATCAGCGGAAATTTGGAGTTACGCAATAGCTTACGGTCAAATCACGCTGAACACACCGGTTCTCGTTCGATCTCCGAAGTTAAGCATCGTAGAGACAGGTCAGTACTTAGATGGGGGACCGCTTGGGAACACCTGGTACTGTAAGCAGCCCACTACTACAGGGGTAGACTAGCAACCTTTTATCGTGTTACGCTTATCTTGGACTGAAAACTGACATTGATCAGCGGAAATTTGGAGTTACGCAATAGCTTACGGTCAAATCACGCTGAACACACCGGTTCTCGTTCGATCACCGAAGTTAAGCATCGTAGAGCCAGGTCAGTACTTAGATGGGGGACCGCTTGGGAACACCTGGTACTGTAAGCAGCCCACTACTACAGGGGTAGACTAGCAACCTTTTATCGTGTTACGCTTATCTTGGACTGAAAACTGACATTGATCAGCGGAAATTTGGAGTTACGCAATAGCTTACGGTCAAATCACGCTGAACACACCGGTTCTCGTTCGATCACCGAAGTTAAGCATCGTAGAGCCAGGTCAGTACTTAGATGGGGGACCGCTTGGGAACACCTGGTACTGTAAGCAGCCCCCTACTACAGGGGTAGACTAGCAACCTTTTATCGTGTTACGCTTATCTTGGACTGAAAACTGACATTGATCAGCGGAAATTTGGAGTTACGCCATAGCTTACGGTCAAATCACGCTGAACACACCGGTTCTCGTTCGATCACCGAAGTTAAGCATCGTAGAGCCAGGTCAGTACTTAGATGGGGGACCGCTTGGGAACACCTGGTACTGTAAGCAGCCCCCTACTACAGGGGTAGACTAGCAATCTTTTATCGTGTTACGCTTATCTTGGACTGAAAACTGACATTGATCAGCGGAAATTTGGAGTTACGCAATAGCTTACGGTCAAATCACGCTGAACACACCGGTTCTCGTTCGATCACCGAAGTTAAGCATCGTAGAGCCAGGTCAGTACTTAGATGGGGGACCGCTTGGGAACACCTGGTACTGTAAGCAGCCCCCTACTACAGGGGTAGACTAGCAACCTTTTATCGTGTTACGCTTATCTTGGACTGAAAACTGACATTGATCAGCGGAAATTTGGAGTTACGCAATAGCTTACGGTCAAATCACGCTGAACACACCGGTTCTCGTTCGATCACCGAAGTTAAGCATCGTAGAGCCAGGTCAGTACTTAGATGGGGGACCGCTTGGGAACACCTGGTACTGTAAGCAGCCCCCTACTACAGGGGTAGACTAGCAACCTTTTATCGTGTTACGCTTATCTTGGACTGAAAACTGACATTGATCAGCGGAAATTTGGAGTTACGCAATAGCTTACGGTCAAATCACGCTGAACACACCGGTTCTCGTTCGATCACCGAAGTTAAGCATCGTAGAGCCAGGTCAGTACTTAGATGGGGGACCGCTTGGGAACACCTGGTACTGTAAGCAGCCCCCTACTACAGGGGTAGACTAGCAACCTTTTATCGTGTTACGCTTATCTTGGACTGAAAACTGACATTGATCAGCGGAAATTTGGAGTTACGCAATAGCTTACGGTCAAATCACGCTGAACACACCGGTTCTCGTTCGATCACCGAAGTTAAGCATCGTAGAGCCAGGTCAGTACTTAGATGGGGGACCGCTTGGGAACACCTGGTACTGTAAGCAGCCCCCTACTACAGGGGTAGACTAGCAACCTTTTATCGTGTTACGCTTATCTTGGACTGAAAACTGACATTGATCAGCGGAAATTTGGAGTTACGCAATAGCTTACGGTCAAATCACGCTGAACACACCGGTTCTCGTTCGATCACCGAAGTTAAGCATCGTAGAGCCAGGTCAGTACTTAGATGGGGGACCGCTTGGGAACACCTGGTACTGTAAGCAGCCCCCTACTACAGGGGTAGACTAGCAACCTTTTATCGTGTTACGCTTATCTTGGACTGAAAACTGACATTGATCAGCGGAAATTTAGAGTTACGCAATAGCTTACGGTCAAATCACGCTGAACACACCGGTTCTCGTTCGATCACCGAAGTTAAGCATCGTAGAGCCAGGTCAGTACTTAGATGGGGGACCGCTTGGGAACACCTGGTACTGTAAGCAGCCCCCTACTACAGGGGTAGACTAGCAACCTTTTATCGTGTTACGCTTATCTTGGACTGAAAACTGACATTGATCAGCGGAAATTTGGAGTTACGCAATAGCTTACGGTCAAATCACGCTGAACACACCGGTTCTCGTTCGATCACCGAAGTTAAGCATCGTAGAGCCAGGTCAGTACTTAGATGGGGGACCGCTTGGGAACACCTGGTACTGTAAGCAGCCCCCTACTACAGGGGTAGACTAGCAACCTTTTATCGTGTTACGCTTATCTTGGACTGAAAACTGACATTGATCAGCGGAAATTTGGAGTTACGCAATAGCTTACGGTCAAATCACGCTGAACACACCGGTTCTCGTTCGATCACCGAAGTTAAGCATCGTAGAGCCAGGTCAGTACTTAGATGGGGGACCGCTTGGGAACACCTGGTACTGTAAGCAGCCCCCTACTACAGGGGTAGACTAGCAACCTTTTATCGTGTTACGCTTATCTTGGACTGAAAACTGACATTGATCAGCGGAAATTTGGAGTTACGCAATAGCTTACGGTCAAATCACGCTGAACACACCGGTTCTCGTTCGATCACCGAAGTTAAGCATCGTAGAGCCAGGTCAGTACTTAGATGGGGGACCGCTTGGGAACACCTGGTACTGTAAGCAGCCCCCTACTACAGGGGTAGACTAGCAACCTTTTATCGTGTTACGCTTATCTTGGACTGAAAACTGACATTGATCAGCGGAAATTTGGAGTTACGCAATAGCTTACGGTCAAATCACGCTGAACACACCGGTTCTCGTTCGATCACCGAAGTTAAGCATCGTAGAGCCAGGTCAGTACTTAGATGGGGGACCGCTTGGGAACACCTGGTACTGTAAGCAGCCCCCTACTACAGGGGTAGACTAGCAACCTTTTATCGTGTTACGCTTATCTTGGACTGAAAACTGACATTGATCAGCGGAAATTTGGAGTTACGCAATAGCTTACGGTCAAATCACGCTGAACACACCGGTTCTCGTTCGATCACCGAAGTTAAGCATCGTAGAGCCAGGTCAGTACTTAGATGGGGGACCGCTTGGGAACACCTGGTACTGTAAGCAGCCCCCTACTACAGGGGTAGACTAGCAACCTTTTATCGTGTTACGCTTATCTTGGACTGAAAACTGACATTGATCAGCGGGAATTTGGAGTTACGCAATAGCTTACGGTCAAATCACGCTGAACACACCGGTTCTCGTTCGATCACCGAAGTTAAGCATCGTAGAGCCAGGTCAGTACTTAGATGGGAGACCGCTTGGGAACACCTGGTACTGTAAGCAGCCCCCTACTACAGGGGTAGACTAGCAACCTTTTATCGTGTTACGCTTATCTTGGACTGAAAACTGACATTGATCAGCGGAAATTTGGAGTTACGCAATAGCTTACGGTCAAATCACGCTGAACACACCGGTTCTCGTTCGATCACCGAAGTTAAGCATCGTAGAGCCAGGTCAGTACTTAGATGGGGGACCGCTTGGGAACACCTGGTACAATAAGCAGCCCCCTACTACAGGGGTAGACTAGCAACCTTTTATCGTGTTACGCTTATCTTGGACTGAAAACTGACATTGATCAGCGGAAATTTGGAGTTACGCAATAGCTTACGGTCAAATCACGCTGAACACACCGGTTCTCGTTCGATCACTGAAGTTAAGCATCGTAGAGCCAGGTCAGTACTTAGATGGGGGACCGCTTGGGAACACCTGGTACTGTAAGCAGCCCCCTACTACAGGGGTAGACTAGCAACCTTTTATCGTGTTACGCTTATCTTGGACTGAAAACTGACATTGATCAGCGGAAATTTGGAGTTACGCAATAGCTTACGGTCAAATCACGCTGAACACACCGGTTCTCGTTCGATCACCGAAGTTAAGCATCGTAGAGCCAGGTCAGTACTTAGATGGGGGACCGCTTGGGAACACCTGGTACTGTAAGCAGCCCCCTAATACAGGGGTAGACTAGCAACCTTTTATCGTGTTACGCTTATCTTGGACTGAAAACTGACATTGATCAGCGGAAATTTGGAGTTACGCAATAGCTTACGGTCAAATCACGCTGAACACACCGGTTCTCGTTCGATCACCGAAGTTAAGCATCGTAGAGCCAGGTCAGTACTTAGATGGGGGACCGCTTGGGAACACCTGGTACTGTAAGCAGCCCCCTACTACAGGGGTAGACTAGCAACCTTTTATCGTGTTACGCTTATCTTGGACTGAAAACTGACATTGATCAGCGGAAATTTGGAGTTACGCAATAGCTTACGGTCAAATCACGCTGAACACACCGGTTCTCGTTCGATCACCGAAGTTAAGCATCGTAGAGCCAGGTCAGTACTTAGATGGGGGACCGCTTGGGAACACCTGGTACTGTAAGCAGCCCCCTACTACAGGGGTAGACTAGCAACCTTTTATCGTGTTACGCTTATCTTGGACTGAAAACTGACATTGATCAGCGGAAATTTGGAGTTACGCAATAGCTTACGGTCAAATCACGCTGAACACACCGGTTCTCGTTCGATCACCGAAGTTAAGCATCGTAGAGCCAGGTCTGTACTTAGATGGGGGACCGCTTGGGAACACCTGGTACTGTAAGCAGCCCCCTACTACAGGGGTAGACTAGCAACCTTTTATCGTGTTACGCTTATCTTGGACTGAAAACTGACATTGATCAGCGGAAATTTGGAGTTACGCAATAGCTTACGGTCAAATCACGCTGAACACACCGGTTCTCGTTCGATCACCGAAGTTAAGCATCGTAGAGCCAGATCAGTACTTAGATGGGGGACCGCTTGGGAACACCTGGTACTGTAAGCAGCCCCCTACTACAGGGGTAGACTAGCAACCTTTTATCGTGTTACGCTTATCTTGGACTGAAAACTGACATTGATCAGCGGAAATTTGGAGTTACGCAATAGCTTACGGTCAAATCACGCTGAACACACCGGTTCTCGTTCGATCACCGAAGTTAAGCATCGTAGAGCCAGGTCAGTACTTAGATGGGGGACCGCTTGGGAACACCTGGTACTGTAAGCAGCCCCCTACTACAGGGGTAGACTAGCAACCTTTTATCGTGTTACGCTTATCTTGGACTGAAAACTGACATTGATCAGCGGAAATTTGGAGTTACGCAATAGCTTACGGTCAAATCACGCTGAACACACCGGCTCTCGTTCGATCACCGAAGTTAAGCGTCGTAGAGCCAGGTCAGTACTTAGATGGGGGACCGCTTGGGAACACCTGGTACTGTAAGCAGCCCCCTACTACAGGGGTAGACTAGCAACCTTTTATCGTGTTACGCTTATCTTGGACTGAAAACTGACATTGATCAGCGGAAATTTGGAGTTACGCAATAGCTTACGGTCAAATCACGCTGAACACACCGGTTCTCGTTCGATCACCGAAGTTATCCATCGTAGAGCCAGGTCAGTACTTAGATGGGGGACCGCTTGGGAACACCTGGTACTGTAAGCAGCCCCCTACTACAGGGGTAGACTAGCAACCTTTTATCGTGTTACGCTTATCTTGGACTGAAAACTGACATTGATCAGCGGAAATTTGGAGTTACGCAATAGCTTACGGTCAAATCACGCTGAACACACCGGTTCTCGTTCGATCACCGAAGTTAAGCATCGTAGAGCCAGGTCAGTACTTAGATGGGGGACCGCTTGGGAACACCTGGTACTGTAAGCAGCCCCCTACTACAGGGGTAGACTAGCAACCTTTTATCGTGTTACGCTTATCTTGGACTGAAAACTGACATTGATCAGCGGAAATTTGGAGTTACGCAATAGCTTACGGTCAAATCACGCTGAACACACCGGTTCTCGTTCGATCACCGAAGTTAAGCATCGTAGAGCCAGGTCAGTACTTAGATGGGGGACCGCTTGGGAACACCTGGTACTGTAAGCAGCCCCCTACTACAGGGGTAGATTAGCAACCTTTTATCGTGTTACGCTTATCTTGGACTGAAAACTGACATTGATCAGCGGAAATTTGGAGTTACGCAATAGCTTACGGTCAAATCACGCTGAACACACCGGTTCTCGTTCGATCACCGAAGTTAAGCATCGTAGAGCCAGGTCAGTACTTAGATGGGGGACCGCTTGGGAACACCTGGTACTGTAAGCAGCCCCCTACTACAGGGGTAGACTAGCAACCTTTTATCGTGTTACGCTTATCTTGGACTGAAAACTGACATTGATCAGCGGAAATTTGGAGTTACGCAATAGCTTACGGTCAAATCACGCTGAACACACCGGTTCTCGTTCGATCACCGAAGTTATCCATCGTAGAGCCAGGTCAGTACTTAGATGGGGGACCGCTTGGGAACACCTGGTACTGTAAGCAGCCCCCTACTACAGGGGTAGACTAGCAACCTTTTATCGTGTTACGCTTATCTTGGACTGAAAACTGACATTGATCAGCGGAAATTTGGAGTTACGCAATAGCTTACGGTCAAATCACGCTGAACACACCGGTTCTCGTTCGATCACCGAAGTTAAGCATCGTAGAGCCAGGTCAGTACTTAGATGGGGGACCGCTTGGGAACACCTGGTACTGTAAGCAGCCCCCTACTACAGGGGTAGACTAGCAACCTTTTATCGTGTTACGCTTATCTTGGACTGAAAACTGACATTGATCAGCGGAAATTTGGAGTTACGCAATAGCTTACGGTCAAATCACGCTGAACACACCGGTTCTCGTTCGATCACCGAAGTTAAGCATCGTAGAGCCAGGTCAGTACTTAGATGGGGGACCGCTTGGGAACACCTGGTACTGTAAGCAGCCCCCTACTACAGGGGTAGATTAGCAACCTTTTATCGTGTTACGCTTATCTTGGACTGAAAACTGACATTGATCAGCGGAAATTTGGAGTTACGCAATAGCTTACGGTCAAATCACGCTGAACACACCGGTTCTCGTTCGATCACCGAAGTTAAGCATCGTAGAGCCAGGTCAGTACTTAGATGGGGGACCGCTTGGGAACACCTGGTACTGTAAGCAGCCCCTACTACAGGGGTAGACTAGCAACCTTTTATCGTGTTACGCTTATCTTGGACTGAAAACTGACATTGATCAGCGGAAATTTGGAGTTACGCAATAGCTTACGTCAAATCACGCTGAACACACCGGTTCTCGTTCGATCACCGAAGTTAAGCATCGTAGAGCCAGGTCAGTACTTAGATGGGGGACCGCTTGGGAACACCTGGTACTGTAAGCAGCCCCCTACTACAGGGGTAGACTAGCAACCTTTTATCGTGTTACGCTTATCTTGGACTGAAAACTGACATTGATCAGCGGAAATTTGGAGTTACGCAATAGCTTACGGTCAAATCACGCTGAACACACCGGTTCTCGTTCGATCACCGAAGTTAAGCATCGTAGAGCCAGGTCAGTACTTAGATGGGGGACCGCTTGGGAACACCTGGTACTGTAAGCAGCCCCTACTACAGGGGTAGACTAGCAACCTTTTATCGTGTTACGCTTATCTTGGACTGAAAACTGACATTGATCAGCGGAAATTTGGAGTTACGCAATAGCTTACGGTCAAATCACGCTGAACACACCGGTTCTCGTTCGATCACCGAAGTTAAGCATCGTAGAGCCAGGTCAGTACTTAGATGGGGGACCGCTTGGGAACACCTGGTACTGTAAGCAGCCCCCTACTACAGGGTAGACTAGCAACCTTTTATCGTGTTACGCTTATCTTGGACTGAAAACTGACATTGATCAGCGGAAATTTGGAGTTACGCAATAGCTTACGGTCAAATCACGCTGAACACACCGGTTCTCGTTCGATCACCGAAGTTAAGCATCGTAGAGCCAGGTCAGTACTTAGATGGGGGACCGCTTGGGAACACCTGGTACTGTAAGCAGCCCCCTACTACAGGGGTAGACTAGCAACCTTTTATCGTGTTACGCTTATCTTGGACTGAAAACTGACATTGATCAGCGGAAATTTGGAGTTACGCAATAGCTTACGGTCAAATCACGCTGAACACACCGGTTCTCGTTCGATCACCGAAGTTAAGCATCGTAGAGCCAGGTCAGTACTTAGATGGGGGACCGCTTGGGAACACCTGGTACTGTAAGCAGCCCCCTACTACAGGGGTAGACTAGCAACCTTTTATCG
Organism: Acanthosepion esculentum; assembly: GCA_964036315.1. Taxonomy (NCBI): domain Eukaryota; kingdom Metazoa; phylum Mollusca; class Cephalopoda; order Sepiida; family Sepiidae; genus Acanthosepion; species Acanthosepion esculentum. The sequence goes on from OZ038483.1 coordinate 103,051,624, forward strand.
TGTTACGCTTATCTTGGACTGAAAACTGACATTGATCAGCGGAAATTTGGAGTTACGCAATAGCTTACGGTCAAATCACGCTGAACACACCGGTTCTCGTTCGATCACCGAAGTTAAGCATCGTAGAGCCAGGTCAGTACTTAGATGGGGGACCGCTTGGGAACACCTGGTACTGTAAGCAGCCCCCTACTACAGGGGTAGACTAGCAACCTTTTATCGTGTTACGCTTATCTTGGACTGAAAACTGACATTGATCAGCGGAAATTTGGAGTTACGCAATAGCTTACGGTCAAATCACGCTGAACACACCGGTTCTCGTTCGATCACCGAAGTTAAGCATCGTAGAGCCAGGTCAGTACTTAGATGGGGGACCGCTTGGGAACACCTGGTACTGTAAGCAGCCCCCTACTACAGGGGTAGACTAGCAACCTTTTATCGTGTTACGCTTATCTTGGACTGAAAACTGACATTGATCAGCGGAAATTTGGAGTTACGCAATAGCTTACGGTCAAATCACGCTGAACACACCGGTTCTCGTTCGATCACCGAAGTTAAGCATCGTAGAGCCAGGTCAGTACTTAGATGGGGGACCGCTTGGGAACACCTGGTACTGTAAGCAGCCCCCTACTACAGGGGTAGACTAGCAACCTTTTATCGTGTTACGCTTATCTTGGACTGAAAACTGACATTGATCAGCGGAAATTTGGAGTTACGCAATAGCTTACGGTCAAATCACGCTGAACACACCGGTTCTCGTTCGATCACCGAAGTTAAGCATCGTAGAGCCAGGTCAGTACTTAGATGGGGGACCGCTCTGGAACACCTGGTACTGTAAGCAGCCCCCTACTACAGGGGTAGACTAGCAACCTTTTATCGTGTTACGCTTATCTTGGACTGAAAACTGACATTGATCAGCGGAAATTTGGAGTTACGCAATAGCTTACGGTCAAATCACGCTGAACACACCGGTTCTCGTTCGATCACCGAAGTTAAGCATCGTAGAGCCAGGTCAGTACTTAGATGGGGGACCGCTTGGGAACACCTGGTACTGTAAGCAGCCCCCTACTACAGGGGTAGACTAGCAACCTTTTATCGTGTTACGCTTATCTTGGACTGAAAACTGACATTGATCAGCGGAAATTTGGAGTTACGCAATAGCTTACGGTCAAATCACGCTGAACACACCGGTTCTCGTTCGATCACCGAAGTTAAGCATCGTAGAGCCAGGTCAGTACTTAGATGGGGGACCGCTTGGGAACACCTGGTACTGTAAGCAGCCCCCTACTACAGGGGTAGACTAGCAACCTTTTATCGTGTTACGCTTATCTTGGACTGAAAACTGACATTGATCAGCGGAAATTTGGAGTTACGCAATAGCTTACGGTCAAATCACGCTGAACACACCGGTTCTCGTTCGATCACCGAAGTTAAGCATCGTAGAGCCAGGTCAGTACTTAGATGGGGGACCGCTTGGGAACACCTGGTACTGTAAGCAGCCCCCTACTACAGGGGTAGACTAGCAACCTTTTATCGTGTTACGCTTATCTTGGACTGAAAACTGACATTGATCAGCGGAAATTTGGAGTTACGCAATAGCTTACGGTCAAATCACGCTGAACACACCGGTTCTCGTTCGATCACCGAAGTTAAGCATCGTAGAGCCAGGTCAGTACTTAGATGGGGGACCGCTTGGGAACACCTGGTACTGTAAGCAGCCCCCTACTACAGGGGTAGACTAGCAACCTTTTATCGTGTTACGCTTATCTTGGACTGAAAACTGACATTGATCAGCGGAAATTTGGAGTTACGCAATAGCTTACGGTCAAATCACGCTGAACACACCGGTTCTCGTTCGATCACCGAAGTTAAGCATCGTAGAGCCAGGTCAGTACTTAGATGGGGGACCGCTTGGGAACACCTGGTACTGTAAGCAGCCCCCTACTACAGGGGTAGACTAGCAACCTTTTATCGTGTTACGCTTATCTTGGACTGAAAACTGACATTGATCAGCGGAAATTTGGAGTTACGCAATAGCTTACGGTCAAATCACGCTGAACACACCGGTTCTCGTTCGATCACCGAAGTTAAGCATCGTAGAGCCAGGTCAGTACTTAGATGGGGGACCGCTTGGGAACACCTGGTACTGTAAGCAGCCCCCTACTACAGGGGTAGACTAGCAACCTTTTATCGTGTTACGCTTATCTTGGACTGAAAACTGACATTGATCAGCGGAAATTTGGAGTTACGCAATAGCTTACGGTCAAATCACGCTGAACACACCGGTTCTCGTTCGATCACCGAAGTTAAGCATCGTAGAGCCAGGTCAGTACTTAGATGGGGGACCGCTTGGGAACACCTGGTACTGTAAGCAGCCCCCTACTACAGGGGTAGACTAGCAACCTTTTATCGTGTTACGCTTATCTTGGACTGAAAACTGACATTGATCAGCGGAAATTTGGAGTTACGCAATAGCTTACGGTCAAATCACGCTGAACACACCGGTTCTCGTTCGATCACCGAAGTTAAGCATCGTAGAGCCAGGTCAGTACTTAGATGGGGGACCGCTTGGGAACACCTGGTACTGTAAGCAGCCCCCTACTACAGGGGTAGACTAGCAACCTTTTATCGTGTTACGCTTATCTTGGACTGAAAACTGACATTGATCAGCGGAAATTTGGAGTTACGCAATAGCTTACGGTCAAATCACGCTGAACACACCGGTTGTCGTTCGATCACCGAAGTTAAGCATCGTAGAGCCAGGTCAGTACTTAGATGGGGGACCGCTTGGGAACACCTGGTACTGTAAGCAGCCCCCTACTACAGGGGTAGACTAGCAACCTTGTATCGTGTTACGCTTATCTTGGACTGAAAACTGACATTGATCAGCGGAAATTTGGAGTTACGCAATAGCTTACGGTCAAATCACGCTGAACACACCGGTTCTCGTTCGATCACCGAAGTTAAGCATCGTAGAGCCAGGTCAGTACTTAGATGGGGGACCGCTCTGGAACACCTGGTACTGTAAGCAGCCCCCTACTACAGGGGTAGACTAGCAACCTTTTATCGTGTTACGCTTATCTTGGACTGAAAACTGACATTGATCAGCGGAAATTTGGAGTTACGCAATAGCTTACGGTCAAATCACGCTGAACACACCGGTTCTCGTTCGATCACCGAAGTTAAGCATCGTAGAGCCAGGTCAGTACTTAGATGGGGGACCGCTTGGGAACACCTGGTACTGTAAGCAGCCCCCTACTACAGGGGTAGACTAGCAACCTTTTATCGTGTTACGCTTATCTTGGACTGAAAACTGACATTGATCAGCGGAAATTTGGAGTTACGCAATAGCTTACGGTCAAATCACGCTGAACACACCGGTTCTCGTTCGATCACCGAAGTTAAGCATCGTAGAGCCAGGTCAGTACTTAGATGGGGGACCGCTTGGGAACACCTGGTACTGTAAGCAGCCCCCTACTACAGGGGTAGACTAGCAACCTTTTATCGTGTTACGCTTATCTTGGACTGAAAACTGACATTGATCAGCGGAAATTTGGAGTTACGCAATAGCTTACGGTCAAATCACGCTGAACACACCGGTTCTCGTTCGATCACCGAAGTTAAGCATCGTAGAGCCAGGTCAGTACTTAGATGGGGGACCGCTTGGGAACACCTGGTACTGTAAGCAGCCCCCTACTACAGGGGTAGACTAGCAACCTTTTATCGTGTTACACTTATCTTGGACTGAAAACTGACATTGATCAGCGGAAATTTGGAGTTGCGCAATAGCTTACGGTCAAATCACGCTGAACACACCGGTTCTCGTTCGATCACCGAAGTTAAGCATCGTAGAGCCAGGTCAGTACTTAGATGGGGGACCGCTTGGGAACACCTGGTACTGTAAGCAGCCCCCTACTACAGGGGTAGACTAGCAACCTTTTATCGTGTTACGCTTATCTTGGACTGAAAACTGACATTGATCAGCGGAAATTTTGAGTTACGCAATAGCTTACGGTCAAATCACGCTGAACACACCGGTTCTCGTTCGATCACCGAAGTTAAGCATCGTAGAGCCAGGTCAGTACTTAGATGGGGGACCGCTTGGGAACACCTGGTACTGTAAGCAGCCCCCTACTACAGGGGTAGACTAGCAACCTTTTATCGTGTTACGCTTATCTTGGACTGAAAACTGACATTGATCAGCGGAAATTTGGAGTTACGCAATAGCTTACGGTCAAATCACGCTGAACACACCGGTTCTCGTTCGATCACCGAAGTTAAGCATCGTAGAGCCAGGTCAGTACTTAGATGGGGGACCGCTTGGGAACACCTGGTACTGTAAGCAGCCCCCTACTACAGGGGTAGACTAGCAACCATTTATCGTGTTACGCTTATCTTGGACTGAAAACTGACATTGATCAGCGGAAATTTGGAGTTACGCAATAGCTTACGGTCAAATCACGCTGAACACACCGGTTCTCGTTCGATCACCGAAGTTAAGCATCGTAGAGCCAGGTCAGTACTTAGATGTGGGACCGCTTGGGAACACCTGGTACTGTAAGCAGCCCCCTACTACAGGGGTAGACTAGCAACCTTTTATCGTGTTACGCTTATCTTGGACTGAAAACTGACATTGATCAGCGGAAATTTGGAGTTACGCAATAGCTTACGGTCAAATCACGCTGAACACACCGGTTCTCGTTCGATCACCGAAGTTAAGCATCGTAGAGCCAGGTCAGTACTTAGATGGGGGACCGCTTGGGAACACCTGGTACTGTAAGCAGCCCCCTACTACAGGGGTAGACTAGCAACCTTTTATCGTGTTACGCTTATCTTGGACTGAAAACTGACATTGATCAGCGGAAATTTGGAGTTACGCAATAGCTTACGGTCAAATCACGCTGAACACACCGGTTCTCGTTCGATCACCGAAGTTAAGCATCGTAGAGCCAGGTCAGTACTTAGATGGGGGACCGCTCTGGAACACCTGGTACTGTAAGCAGCCCCCTACTACAGGGCTAGACTAGCAACCTTTTATCGTGTTACGCTTATCTTGGACTGAAAACTGACATTGATCAGCGGAAATTTGGAGTTACGCAATAGCTTACGGTCAAATCACGCTGAACACACCGGTTCTCGTTCGATCACCGAAGTTAAGCATCGTAGAGCCAGGTCAGTACTTAGATGGGGGACCGCTTGGGAACACCTGGTACTGTAAGCAGCCCCCTACTACAGGGGTAGACTAGCAACCTTTTATCGTGTTACGCTTATCTTGGACTGAAAACTGACATTGATCAGCGGAAATTTGGAGTTACGCAATAGCTTACGGTCAAATCACGCTGAACACACCGGTTCTCGTTCGATCACCGAAGTTAAGCATCGTAGAGCCAGGTCAGTACTTAGATGGGGGACCGCTTGGGAACACCTGGTACTGTAAGCAGCCCCCTACTACAGGGGTAGACTAGCAACCTTTTATCGTGTTACGCTTATCTTGGACTGAAAACTGACATTGATCAGCGGAAATTTGGAGTTACGCAATAGCTTACGGTCAAATCACGCTGAACACACCGGTTCTCGTTCGATCACCGAAGTTAAGCATCGTAGAGCCAGGTCAGTACTTAGATGGGGGACCGCTTGGGAACACCTGGTACTGTAAGCAGCCCCCTACTACAGGGGTAGACTAGCAACCTTTTATCGTGTTACGCTTATCTTGGACTGAAAACTGACATTGATCAGCGGAAATTTGGAGTTACGCAATAGCTTACGGTCAAATCACGCTGAACACACCGGTTCTCGTTCGATCACCGAAGTTAAGCATCGTAGAGCCAGGTCAGTACTTAGATGGGGGACCGCTTGGGAACACCTGGTACTGTAAGCAGCCCCCTACTACAGGGGTAGACTAGCAACCTTTTATCGTGTTACGCTTATCTTGGACTGAAAACTGACATTGATCAGCGGAAATTTGGAGTTACGCAATAGCTTACGGTCAAATCACGCTGAACACACCGGTTCTCGTTCGATCACCGAAGTTAAGCATCGTAGAGCCAGGTCAGTACTTAGATGTGGGACCGCTTGGGAACACCTGGTACTGTAAGCAGCCCCCTACTACAGGGGTAGACTAGCAACCTTTTATCGTGTTACGCTTATCTTGGACTGAAAACTGACATTGATCAGCGGAAATTTGGAGTTACGCAAAAGCTTACGGTCAAATCACGCTGAACACACCGGTTCTCGTTCGATCACCGAAGTTAAGCATCGTAGAGCCAGGTCAGTACTTAGATGGGGGACCGCTTGGGAACACCTGGTACTGTAAGCAGCCCCCTACTACAGGGGTAGACTAGCAACCTTTTATCGTGTTACGCTTATCTTGGACTGAAAACTGACATTGATCAGCGGAAATTTGGAGTTACGCAATAGCTTACGGTCAAATCACGCTGAACACACCGGTTCTCGTTCGATCACCGAAGTTAAGCATCGTAGAGCCAGGTCAGTACTTAGATGGGGGACCGCTTGGGTACACCTGGTACTGTAAGCAGCCCCCTACTACAGGGGTAGACTAGCAACCTTTTATCGTGTTACGCTTATCTTGGACTGAAAACTGACATTGATCAGCGGAAATTTGGAGTTACGCAATAGCTTACGGTCAAATCACGCTGAACACACCGGTTCTCGTTCGATCACCGAAGTTAAGCATCGTAGAGCCAGGTCAGTACTTAGATGGGAGACCGCTTAGGAACACCTGGTACTGTAAGCAGCCCCCTACTACAGGGGTAGACTAGCAACCTTTTATCGTGTTACGCTTATCTTGGACTGAAAACTGACATTGATCAGCGGAAATTTGGAGTTACGCAATAGCTTACGGTCAAATCACGCTGAACACACCGATTCTCGTTCGATCACCGAAGTTAAGCATCGTAGAGCCAGGTCAGTACTTAGATGGGGGACCGCTTGGGAACACCTGGTACTGTAAGCAGCCCCCTACTACAGGGGTAGACTAGCAACCTTTTATCGTGTTACGCTTATCTTGGACTGAAAACTGACATTGATCAGCGGAAATTTGGAGTTACGCAATAGCTTACGGTCAAATCACGCTGAACACACCGGTTCTCGTTCGATCATCGAAGTTAAGCATCGTAGAGCCAGGTCAGTACTTAGATGGGGGACCGCTTGGGAACACCTGGTACTGTAAGCAGCCCCCTACTACAGGGGTAGACTAGCAACCTTTTATCGTGTTACGCTTATCTTGGACTGAAAACTGACATTGATCAGCGGAAATTTAGAGTTACGCAACAGCTTACGGTCAAATCACGCTGAACACACCGGTTCTCGTTCGATCACCGAAGTTAAGCATCGTAGAGCCAGGTCAGTACTTAGATGGGGGACAGCTTGGGAACACCTGGTACTGTAAGCAGCCCCCTACTACAGGGGTAGACTAGCAACCTTTTATCGTGTTACGCTTATCTTGGACTGAAAACTGACATTGATCAGCGGAAATTTGGAGTTACGCAATAGCTTACGGTCAAATCACGCTGAACACACCGGTTCTCGTTCGATCACCGAAGTTAAGCATCGTAGAACCAGGTCAGTACTTAGATGGGGGACCGCTTGGGAACACCTGGTACTGTAAGCAGCCCCCTACTACAGGGGTAGACTAGCAACCTTTTATCGTGTTACGCTTATCTTGGACTGAAAACTGACATTGATCAGCGGAGATTTGGAGTTACGCAATAGCTTACGGTCAAATCACGCTGAACACACCGGTTCTCGTCCGATCACCGAAGTCAAGCATCGTAGAGCCAGGTCAGTACTTAGATGGGGGACCGCTTGGGAACACCTGATACTGTAAGCAGCCCCCTACTACAGGGGTAGACTAGCAACCTTTTATCGTGTTACGCTTATCTTGGACTGAAAACTGACATTGATCAGCGGAAATTTGGAGTTACGCAATAGCTTACGGTCAAATCACGCTGAACACACCGGTTCTCGTTCGATCATCGAAGTTAAGCATCGTAGAGCCAGGTCAGTACTTAGATGGGGGACCGCTTGGGAACACCTGGTACTGTAAGCAGCCCCCTACTACAGGGGTAGACTAGCAACCTTTTATCGTGTTACGCTTATCTTGGACTGAAAACTGACATTGATCAGCGGAAATTTAGAGTTACGCAACAGCTTACGGTCAAATCACGCTGAACACACCGGTTCTCGTTCGATCACCGAAGTTAAGCATCGTAGAGCCAGGTCAGTACTTAGATGGGGGACAGCTTGGGAACACCTGGTACTGTAAGCAGCCCCCTACTACAGGGGTAGACTAGCAACCTTTTATCGTGTTACGCTTATCTTGGACTGAAAACTGACATTGATCAGCGGAAATTTGGAGTTACGCAATAGCTTACGGTCAAATCACGCTGAACACACCGGTTCTCGTTCGATCACCGAAGTTAAGCATCGTAGAGCCAGGTCAGTACTTAGATGGGGGACCGCTTGGGAACACCTGGTACTGTAAGCAGCCCCCTACTACAGGGGTAGACTAGCAACCTTTTATCGTGTTACGCTTATCTTGGACTGAAAACTGACATTGATCAGCGGAAATTTGGAGTTACGCAATAGCTTACGGTCAAATCACGCTGAACACACCGGTTCTCGTTCGATCACCGAAGTCAAGCATCGTAGAGCCAGGTCAGTACTTAGATGGGGGACCGCTTGGGAACACCTGGTACTGTAAGCAGCCCCCTACTACAGGGGTAGACTAGCAACCTTTTATCGTGTTACGCTTATCTTGGACTGAAAACTGACATTGATCAGCGGAAATTTGGAGTTACGCAATAGCTTACGGTCAAATCACGCTGAACACACCGGTTCTCGTTCGATCACCGAAGTTAAGCATCGTAGAGCCAGGTCAGTACTTAGATGGGGGACCGCTTGGGAACACCTGGTACTGTAAGCAGCCCCCTACTACAGGGGTAGACTAGCAACCTTCTTTCGTGTTACGCTTATCTTGGACTGAAAACTGACATTGATCAGCGGAAATTTGGAGTTACGCAATAGCTTACGGTCAAATCACGCTGAACACACCGGTTCTCGTTCGATCACCGAAGTTAAGCATCGTAGAACCAGGTCAGTACTTAGATGGGGGACCGCTTGGGAACACCTGGTACTGTAAGCAGCCCCCTACTACAGGGGTAGACTAGCAACCTTTTATCGTGTTACGCTTATCTTGGACTGAAAACTGACATTGATCAGCGGAGATTTGGAGTTACGCAATAGCTTACGGTCAAATCACGCTGAACACACCGGTTCTCGTCCGATCACCGAAGTCAAGCATCGTAGAGCCAGGTCAGTACTTAGATGGGGGACCGCTTGGGAACACCTGATACTGTAAGCAGCCCCCTACTACAGGGGTAGACTAGCAACCTTTTATCGTGTTACGCTTATCTTGGACTGAAAACTGACATTGATCAGCGGAAATTTGGAGTTACGCAATAGCTTACGGTCAAATCACGCTGAACACACCGGTTCTCGTTCGATCACCGAAGTTAAGCATCGTAGAGCCAGGTCAGTACTTAGATGGGGGAGCGCTTGGGAACACCTGGTACTGTAAGCAGCCCCCTACTACAGGGGTAGACTAGCAACCTTTTATCGTGTTACGCTTATCTTGGACTGAAAACTGACATTGATCAGCGGAAATTTGGAGTTACGCAATAGCTTACGGTCCAATCACGCTGAACACACCGGTTCTCGTTCGATCTCCGAAGTTAAGCATCGTAGAGCCAGGTCAGCACTTAGATGGGGGACCGCTTGGGAACACCTGGTACTGTAAGCAGCCCCCTACTACAGGGGTAGACTAGCAACCTTTTATCGTGTTACGCTTATCTTGGACTGAAAACTGACATTGATCAGCGGAAATTTGGAGTTACGCAATAGCTTACGGTCAAATCACGCTGAACACACCGGTTCTCGTTCGATCACCGAAGTTAAGCATCGTAGAGCCAGGTCAGTACTTAGATGGGGGACCGCTTGGGAGCACCTGGTACTGTAAGCAGCCCCATACTACAGGGGTAGACTAGCAACCTTTTATCGTGTTACGCTTATCTTGGACTGAAAACTGACATTGATCAGCGGAAATTTGGAGTTACGCAATAGCTTACGGTCAAATCACGCTGAACACACCGGTTCTCGTTCGATCACCGAAGTTAAGCATCGTAGAGCCAGGTCTGTACTTAGATGGGGGAGCGCTTGGGAACACCTGGTACTGTAAGCAGCCCCCTACTACAGGGGTAGACTAGCAACCTTTTATCGTGTTACGCTTATCTTGGACTGAAAACTGACATTGATCAGCGGAAATTTGGAGTTACGCAATAGCTTACGGTCAAATCACGCTGAACACACCGGTTCTCGTTCGATCACCGAAGTTAAGCATCGTAGAGCCAGGTCAGTACTTAGATGGGGGACCGTGTGGGAACACCTGGTACTGTAAGCAGCCCCCTACTACAGGGGTAGACTAGCAACCTTCTTTCGTGTTACGCTTATCTTGGACTGAAAACTGACATTGATCAGCGGAAATTTAGAGTTACGCAACAGCTTACGGTTAAATCACGCTGAACACACCGGTTCTCGTTCGATCACCGAAGTTAAGCATCGTAGAGCCAGGTCAGTACTTAGATGGGGGACCGCTTGGGAACACCTGGTACTGTAAGCAGCCCCCTACTACAGGGGTAGACTAGCAACCTTTTATCGTGTTACGCTTATCTTGGACTGAAAACTGACATTGATCAGCGGAAATTTGGAGTTACGCAATAGCTTACGGTCAAATCACGCTGAACACACCGGTTCTCGTTCGATCACCGAAGTTAAGCATCGTAGAGCCAGGTCAGTACTTAGATGGGGGACAGCTTGGGAACACCTGGTACTGTAAGCAGCCCCCTACTACAGGGGTAGACTAGCAACCTTTTATCGTGTTACGCTTATCTTGGACTGAAAACTGACATTGATCAGCGGAAATTTGGAGTTACGCAATAGCTTACGGTCAAATCACGCTGAACACACCGGTTCTCGTTCGATCACCGAAGTTAAGCATCGTAGAACCAGGTCAGTACTTAGATGGGGGACCGCTTGGGAACACCTGGTACTGTAAGCAGCCCCCTACTACAGGGGTAGACTAGCAACCTTTTATCGTGTTACGCTTATCTTGGACTGAAAACTGACATTGATCAGCGGAGATTTGGAGTTACGCAATAGCTTACGGTCAAATCACGCTGAACACACCGGTTCTCGTCCGATCACCGAAGTCAAGCATCGTAGAGCCAGGTCAGTACTTAGATGGGGGACCGCTTGGGAACACCTGATACTGTAAGCAGCCCCCTACTACAGGGGTAGACTAGCAACCTTTTATCGTGTTACGCTTATCTTGGACTGAAAACTGACATTGATCAGCGGAAATTTGGAGTTACGCAATAGCTTACGGTCAAATCACGCTGAACACACCGGTTCTCGTTCGATCATCGAAGTTAAGCATCGTAGAGCCAGGTCAGTACTTAGATGGGGGACCGCTTGGGAACACCTGGTACTGTAAGCAGCCCCCTACTACAGGGGTAGACTAGCAACCTTTTATCGTGTTACGCTTATCTTGGACTGAAAACTGACATTGATCAGCGGAAATTTAGAGTTACGCAACAGCTTACGGTCAAATCACGCTGAACACACCGGTTCTCGTTCGATCACCGAAGTTAAGCATCGTAGAGCCAGGTCAGTACTTAGATGGGGGACAGCTTGGGAACACCTGGTACTGTAAGCAGCCCCCTACTACAGGGGTAGACTAGCAACCTTTTATCGTGTTACGCTTATCTTGGACTGAAAACTGACATTGATCAGCGGAAATTTGGAGTTGCGCAATAGCTTACGGTCAAATCACGCTGAACACACCGGTTCTCGTTCGATCACCGAAGTTAAGCATCGTAGAGCCAGGTCAGTACTTAGATGGGGGACCGCTTGGGAACACCTGGTACTGTAAGCAGCCCCCTACTACAGGGGTAGACTAGCAACCTTTTATCGTGTTACGCTTATCTTGGACTGAAAACTGACATTGATCAGCGGAAATTTGGAGTTACGCAATAGCTTACGGTCAAATCACGCTGAACACACCGGTTCTCGTTCGATCACCGAAGTCAAGCATCGTAGAGCCAGGTCAGTACTTAGATGGGGGACCGCTTGGGAACACCTGGTACTGTAAGCAGCCCCCTACTACAGGGGTAGACTAGCAACCTTTTATCGTGTTACGCTTATCTTGGACTGAAAACTGACATTGATCAGCGGAAATTTGGAGTTACGCAATAGCTTACGGTCAAATCACGCTGAACACACCGGTTCTCGTTCGATCACCGAAGTTAAGCATCGTAGAGCCAGGTCAGTACTTAGATGGGGGACCGCTTGGGAACACCTGGTACTGTAAGCAGCCCCCTACTACAGGGGTAGACTAGCAACCTTCTTTCGTGTTACGCTTATCTTGGACTGAAAACTGACATTGATCAGCGGAAATTTGGAGTTACGCAATAGCTTACGGTCAAATCACGCTGAACACACCGGTTCTCGTTCGATCACCGAAGTTAAGCATCGTAGAACCAGGTCAGTACTTAGATGGGGGACCGCTTGGGAACACCTGGTACTGTAAGCAGCCCCCTACTACAGGGGTAGACTAGCAACCTTTTATCGTGTTACGCTTATCTTGGACTGAAAACTGACATTGATCAGCGGAGATTTGGAGTTACGCAATAGCTTACGGTCAAATCACGCTGAACACACCGGTTCTCGTCCGATCACCGAAGTCAAGCATCGTAGAGCCAGGTCAGTACTTAGATGGGGGACCGCTTGGGAACACCTGATACTGTAAGCAGCCCCCTACTACAGGGGTAGACTAGCAACCTTTTATCGTGTTACGCTTATCTTGGACTGAAAACTGACATTGATCAGCGGAAATTTGGAGTTACGCAATAGCTTACGGTCAAATCACGCTGAACACACCGGTTCTCGTTCGATCACCGAAGTTAAGCATCGTAGAGCCAGGTCAGTACTTAGATGGGGGAGCGCTTGGGAACACCTGGTACTGTAAGCAGCCCCCTACTACAGGGGTAGACTAGCAACCTTTTATCGTGTTACGCTTATCTTGGACTGAAAACTGACATTGATCAGCGGAAATTTGGAGTTACGCAATAGCTTACGGTCCAATCACGCTGAACACACCGGTTCTCGTTCGATCTCCGAAGTTAAGCATCGTAGAGCCAGGTCAGCACTTAGATGGGGGACCGCTTGGGAACACCTGGTACTGTAAGCAGCCCCCTACTACAGGGGTAGACTAGCAACCTTTTATCGTGTTACGCTTATCTTGGACTGAAAACTGACATTGATCAGCGGAAATTTGGAGTTACGCAATAGCTTACGGTCAAATCACGCTGAACACACCGGTTCTCGTTCGATCACCGAAGTTAAGCATCGTAGAGCCAGGTCAGTACTTAGATGGGGGACCGCTTGGGAGCACCTGGTACTGTAAGCAGCCCCATACTACAGGGGTAGACTAGCAACCTTTTATCGTGTTACGCTTATCTTGGACTGAAAACTGACATTGATCAGCGGAAATTTGGAGTTACGCAATAGCTTACGGTCAAATCACGCTGAACACACCGGTTCTCGTTCGATCACCGAAGTTAAGCATCGTAGAGCCAGGTCTGTACTTAGATGGGGGAGCGCTTGGGAACACCTGGTACTGTAAGCAGCCCCCTACTACAGGGGTAGACTAGCAACCTTTTATCGTGTTACGCTTATCTTGGACTGAAAACTGACATTGATCAGCGGAAATTTGGAGTTACGCAATAGCTTACGGTCAAATCACGCTGAACACACCGGTTCTCGTTCGATCACCGAAGTTAAGCATCGTAGAGCCAGGTCAGTACTTAGATGGGGGACCGTGTGGGAACACCTGGTACTGTAAGCAGCCCCCTACTACAGGGGTAGACTAGCAACCTTCTTTCGTGTTACGCTTATCTTGGACTGAAAACTGACATTGATCAGCGGAAATTTAGAGTTACGCAACAGCTTACGGTTAAATCACGCTGAACACACCGGTTCTCGTTCGATCACCGAAGTTAAGCATCGTAGAGCCAGGTCAGTACTTAGATGGGGGACCGCTTGGGAACACCTGGTACTGTAAGCAGCCCCCTACTACAGGGGTAGACTAGCAACCTTTTATCGTGTTACGCTTATCTTGGACTGAAAACTGACATTTATCAGCGGAAATTTGGAGTTACGCAATAGCTTACGGTCAAATCACGCTGAACACACCGGTTCTCGTTCGATCACCGAAGTTAAGCATCGTAGAGCCAGGTCAGTACTTAGATGGGGGACCGCTTGGGAACACCTGGTACTGTAAGCAGCCCCCTACTACAGGGGTAGACTAGCAACCTTTTATCGTGTTACGCTTATCTTGGACTGAAAACTGACATTGATCAGCGGAAATTTGGAGTTACGCAATAGCTTACGGTCCAATCACGCTGAACACACCGGTTCTCGTTCGATCACCGAAGTTAAGCATCGTAGAGCCAGGTCAGTACTTAGATGGGGGACCGCTTGGGAACACCTGGTACTGTAAGCAGCCCCCTACTACAGGGGTAGACTAGCAACCTTTTATCGTGTTACGCTTATCTTGGACTGAAAACTGACATTGATCAGCGGAAATTTGGAGTTACGCAATAGCTTACGGTCAAATCACGCTGAACACACCGGTTCTCGTTCGATCACCGAAGTTAAGCATCGTAGAGCCAGGTCAGTACTTAGATGGGGGACCGCTTGGGAACACCTGGTACTGTAAGCAGCCCCCTACTACAGGGGTAGACTAGCAACCTTTTATCGTGTTACGCTTATCTTGGACTGAAAACTGACATTGATCAGCGGAAATTTGGAGTTACGCAATAGCTTACGGTCCAATCACGCTGAACACACCGGTTCTCGTTCGATCACCGAAGTTAAGCATCGTAGAGCCAGGTCAGTACTTAGATGGGGGACCGCTTGGGAACACCTGGTACTGTAAGCAGCCCCCTACTACAGGGGTAGACTAGCAACCTTTTATCGTGTTACGCTTATCTTGGACTGAAAACTGACATTGATCAGCGGAAATTTGGAGTTACGCAATAGCTTACGGTCAAATCACGCTGAACACACCGGTTCTCGTTCGATCACCGAAGTTAAGCATCGTAGAGCCAGGTCAGTACTTAGATGGGGGACCGCTTGGGAACACCTGGTACTGTAAGCAGCCCCCTACTACAGGGGTAGACTAGCAACCTTTTATCGTGTTACGCTTATCTTGGACTGAAAACTGACATTGATCAGCGGAAATTTGGAGTTACGCAATAGCTTACGGTCAAATCACGCTGAACACACCGGTTCTCGTTCGATCACCGAAGTCAAGCATCGTAGAGCCAGGTCAGTACTTAGATGGGGGACCGCTTGGGAACACCTGGTACTGTAAGCAGCCCCCTACTACAGGGGTAGACTAGCAACCTTTTATCGTGTTACGCTTATCTTGGACTGAAAACTGACATTGATCAGCGGAAATTTGGAGTTACGCAATAGCTTACGGTCAAATCACGCTGAACACACCGGTTCTCGTTCGATCACCGATGTTAAGCATCGTAGAGACAGGTCAGTACTTAGATGGTGGACCGCTTGGGAACACCTGGTACTGTAAGCAGCCCCCTACTACAGGGGTAGACTAGCAACCTTCTTTCGTGTTACGCTTATCTTGGACTGAAAACTGACATTGATCAGCGGAAATTTGGAGTTACGCAATAGCTTACGGTCAAATCACGCTGAACACACCGGTTCTCGTTCGATCACCGAAGTTAAGCATCGTAGAGCCAGGTCAGTACTTAGATGGGGGACCGCTTGGGAACACCTGGTACTGTAAGCAGCCCCCTACTACAGGGGTAGACTAGCAACCTTTTATCGTGTTACGCTTATCTTGGACTGAAAACTGACATTGATCAGCGGAAATTTGGAGTTACGCAATAGCTTACGGTCAAATCACGCTGAACACACCGGTTCTCGTCCGATCACCGAAGTCAAGCATCGTAGAGCCAGGTCAGTACTTAGATGGGGGACCGCTTGGGAACACCTGGTACTGTAAGCAGCCCCCTACTACAGGGGTAGACTAGCAACCTTTTATAGTGTTACGCTTATCTTGGACTGAAAACTGACATTGATCAGCGGAAATTTGGAGTTACGCAATAGCTTACGGTCAAATCACGCTGAACACACCGGTTCTCGTTCGATCACCGAAGTTAAGCATCGTAGAGCCAGGTCAGCACTTAGATGGGGGACCGCTTGGGAACACCTGGTACTGTAAGCAGCCCCCTACTACAGGGGTAGACTAGCAACCTTTTATCGTGTTACGCTTATCTTGGACTGAAAACTGACATTGATCAGCGGAAATTTGGAGTTACGCAATAGCTTACGGTCAAATCACGCTGAACACACCGGTTCTCGTTCGATCACCGAAGTTAAGCATCGTAGAGCCAGGTCAGTACTTAGATGGGGGACCGCTTGGGAGCACCTGGTACTGTAAGCAGCCCCATACTACAGGGGTAGACTAGCAACCTTTTATCGTGTTACGCTTATCTTGGACTGAAAACTGACATTGATCAGCGGAAATTTGGAGTTACGCAATAGCTTACGGTCAAATCACGCTGAACACACCGGTTCTCGTTCGATCACTGAAGTTAAGCATCGTAGAGCCAGGTCTGTACTTAGATGGGGGAGCGCTTGGGAACACCTGGTACTGTAAGCAGCCCCCTACTACAGGGGTAGACTAGCAACCTTTTATCGTGTTACGCTTATCTTGGACTGAAAACTGACATTGATCAGCGGAAATTTGGAGTTACGCAATAGCTTACGGTCAAATCACGCTGAACACACCGGTTCTCGTTCGATCACCGAAGTTAAGCATCGTAGAGCCAGGTCAGTACTTAGATGGGGGACCGTTTGGGAACACCTGGTACTGTAAGCAGCCCCCAACTACAGGGGTAGACTAGCAACCTTCTTTCGTGTTACGCTTATCTTGGACTGAAAACTGACATTGATCAGCGGAAATTTAGAGTTACGCAACAGCTTACGGTCAAATCACGCTGAACACACCGGTTCTCGTTCGATCACCGAAGTTAAGCATCGTAGAGCCAGGTCAGTACTTAGATGGGGGACCGCTTGGGAACACCTGGTACTGTAAGCAGCCCCCTACTACAGGGGTAGACTAGCAACCTTTTATCGTGTTACGCTTATCTTGGACTGAAAACTGACATTGATCAGCGGAAATTTGGAGTTACGCAATAGCTTACGGTCAAATCACGCTGAACACACCGGTTCTCGTTCGATCACCGAAGTTAAGCATCGTAGAGCCAGGTCAGTACTTAGATGGGGGACCGCTTGGGAACACCTGGTACTGTAAGCAGCCCCCTACTACAGGGGTAGACTAGCAACCTTTTATCGTGTTACGCTTATCTTGGACTGAAAACTGACATTGATCAGCGGAAATTTGGAGTTACGCAATAGCTTACGGTCCAATCACGCTGAACACACCGGTTCTCGTTCGATCACCGAAGTTAAGCATCGTAGAGCCAGGTCAGTACTTAGATGGGGGACCGCTTGGGAACACCTGGTACTGTAAGCAGCCCCCTACTACAGGGGTAGACTAGCAACCTTTTATCGTGTTACGCTTATCTTGGACTGAAAACTGACATTGATCAGCGGAAATTTGGAGTTACGCAATAGCTTACGGTCCAATCACGCTGAACACACCGGTTCTCGTTCGATCACCGAAGTTAAGCATCGTAGAGCCAGGTCAGTACTTAGATGGGGGACCGCTTGGGAACACCTGGTACTGTAAGCAGCCCCCTACTACAGGGGTAGACTAGCAACCTTTTATCGTGTTACGCTTATCTTGGACTGAAAACTGACATTGATCAGCGGAAATTTGGAGTTACGCAATAGCTTACGGTCAAATCACGCTGAACACACCGGTTCTCGTTCGATCACCGAAGTTAAGCATCGTAGAGCCAGGTCAGTACTTAGATGGGGGACCGCTTGGGAGCACCTGGTACTGTAAGCAGCCCCATACTACAGGGGTAGACTAGCAACCTTTTATCGTGTTACGCTTATCTTGGACTGAAAACTGACATTGATCAGCGGAAATTTGGAGTTACGCAATAGCTTACGGTCAAATCACGCTGAACACACCGGTTCTCGTTCGATCACTGAAGTTAAGCATCGTAGAGCCAGGTCTGTACTTAGATGGGGGAGCGCTTGGGAACACCTGGTACTGTAAGCAGCCCCCTACTACAGGGGTAGACTAGCAACCTTTTATCGTGTTACGCTTATCTTGGACTGAAAACTGACATTGATCAGCGGAAATTTGGAGTTACGCAATAGCTTACGGTCAAATCACGCTGAACACACCGGTTCTCGTTCGATCACTGAAGTTAAGCATCGTAGAGCCAGGTCTGTACTTAGATGGGGGAGCGCTTGGGAACACCTGGTACTGTAAGCAGCCCCCTACTACAGGGGTAGACTAGCAACCTTTTATCGTGTTACGCTTATCTTGGACTGAAAACTGACATTGATCAGCGGAAATTTGGAGTTACGCAATAGCTTACGGTCAAATCACGCTGAACACACCGGTTCTCGTTCGATCACCGAAGTTAAGCATCGTAGAGCCAGGTCAGTACTTAGATGGGGGACCGTTTGGGAACACCTGGTACTGTAAGCAGCCCCCAACTACAGGGGTAGACTAGCAACCTTCTTTCGTGTTACGCTTATCTTGGACTGAAAACTGACATTGATCAGCGGAAATTTAGTGTTACGCAACAGCTTACGGTCAAATCACGCTGAACACACCGGTTCTCGTTCGATCACCGAAGTTAAGCATCGTAGAGCCAGGTCAGTACTTAGATGGGGGACCGCTTGGGAACACCTGGTACTGTAAGCAGCCCCCTACTACAGGGGTAGACTAGCAACCTTTTATCGTGTTACGCTTATCTTGGACTGAAAACTGACATTGATCAGCGGAAATTTGGAGTTACGCAATAGCTTACGGTCAAATCACGCTGAACACACCGGTTCTCGTTCGATCACCGAAGTTAAGCATCGTAGAGCCAGGTCAGTACTTAGATGGGGGACCGCTTGGGAACACCTGGTACTGTAAGCAGCCCCCTACTACAGGGGTAGACTAGCAACCTTTTATCGTGTTACGCTTATCTTGGACTGAAAACTGACATTGATCAGCGGAAATTTGGAGTTACGCAATAGCTTACGGTACAATCACGCTGAACACACCGGTTCTCGTTCGATCACCGAAGTTAAGCATCGTAGAGCCAGGTCAGTACTTAGATGGGGGACCGCTTGGGAACACCTGGTACTGTAAGCAGCCCCCTACTACAGGGGTAGACTAGCAACCTTTTATCGTGTTACGCTTATCTTGGACTGAAAACTGACATTGATCAGCGGAAATTTGGAGTTACGCAATAGCTTACGGTCAAATCACGCTGAACACACCGGTTCTCGTTCGATCACCGAAGTTAAGCATCGTAGAGCCAGGTCAGTACTTAGATGGGGGACCGCTTGGGAACACCTGGTACTGTAAGCAGCCCCCTACTACAGGGGTAGACTAGCAACCTTTTATCGTGTTACGCTTATCTTGGACTGAAAACTGACATTGATCAGCGGAAATTTGGAGTTACGCAATAGCTTACGGTCAAATCACGCTGAACACACCGGTTCTCGTTCGATCACCGAAGTTAAGCATCGTAGAGCCAGGTCAGTACTTAGATGGGGGACCGCTTGGGAACACCTGGTACTGTAAGCAGCCCCCTACCACAGGGGTAGACTAGCAACCTTTTATCGTGTTACGCTTATCTTGTACTGAAAACTGACATTGATCAGCGGAAATTTGGAGTTACGCAATAGCTTACGGTCAAATCACGCTGAACACACCGGTTCTCGTTCGATCACCGAAGTTAAGCATCGTAGAGCCAGGTCAGTACTTAGATGGGGGACCGCTTGGGAACACCTGGTACTGTAAGCAGCCCCCTACTACAGGGGTAGACTAGCAACCTTTTATCGTGTTACGCTTATCTTGGACTGAAAACTGACATTGATCAGCGGAAATTTGGAGTTACGCAATAGCTTACGGTCAAATCACGCTGAACACACCGGTTCTCGTTCGATCACCGAAGTTAAGCATCGTAGAGCCAGGTCAGTACTTAGATGGGGGACCGCTTGGGAACACCTGGTACTGTAAGCAGCCCCCTACTACAGGGGTAGACTAGCAACCTTTTATCGTGTTACGCTTATCTTGGACTGAAAACTGACATTGATCAGCGGAAATTTGGAGTTACGCAATAGCTTACGGTCAAATCACGCTGAACACACCGGTTCTCGTTCGATCACCGAAGTTAAGCATCGTAGAGCCAGGTCAGTACTTAGATGGGGGACCGCTCTGGAACACCTGGTACTGTAAGCAGCCCCCTACTACAGGGGTAGACTAGCAACCTTTTATCGTGTTACGCTTATCTTGGACTGAAAACTGACATTGATCAGCGGAAATTTGGAGTTACGCAATAGCTTACGGTCAAATCACGCTGAACACACCGGTTCTCGTTCGATCACCGAAGTTAAGCATCGTAGAGCCAGGTCAGTACTTAGATGGGGGACCGCTTGGGAACACCTGGTACTGTAAGCAGCCCCCAACTACAGGGGTAGACTAGCAACCTTTTATCGTGCTACGCTTATCTTGGACTGAAAACTGACATTGATCAGCGGAAATTTGGAGTTACGCAATAGCTTACGGTCAAATCACGCTGAACACACCGGTTCTCGTTCGATCACCGAAGTTAAGCATCGTAGAGCCAGGTCAGTACTTAGATGGGGGACCGCTTGGGAACACCTGGTACTGTAAGCAGCCCCCTACTACAGGGGTAGACTAGCAACCTTTTATCGTGTTACGCTTATCTTGGACTGAAAACTGACATTGATCAGCGGAAATTTGGAGTTACGCAATAGCTTACGGTCAAATCACGCTGAACACACCGGTTCTCGTTCGATCACCGAAGTTAAGCATCGTAGAGCCAGGTCAGTACTTAGATGGGGGACCGCTTGGGAACACCTGGTACTGTAAGCAGCCCCCTACTACAGGGGTAGACTAGCAACCTTTTATCGTGTTACACTTATCTTGGACTGAAAACTGACATTGATCAGCGGAAATTTGGAGTTGCGCAATAGCTTACGGTCAAATCACGCTGAACACACCGGTTCTCGTTCGATCACCGAAGTTAAGCATCGTAGAGCCAGGTCAGTACTTAGATGGGGGACCGCTTGGGAACACCTGGTACTGTAAGCAGCCCCCTACTACAGGGGTAGACTAGCAACCTTTTATCGTGTTACGCTTATCTTGGACTGAAAACTGACATTGATCAGCGGAAATTTTGAGTTACGCAATAGCTTACGGTCAAATCACGCTGAACACACCGGTTCTCGTTCGATCACCGAAGTTAAGCATCGTAGAGCCAGGTCAGTACTTAGATGGGGGACCGCTTGGGAACACCTGGTACTGTAAGCAGCCCCCTACTACAGGGGTAGACTAGCAACCTTTTATCGTGTTACGCTTATCTTGGACTGAAAACTGACATTGATCAGCGGAAATTTGGAGTTACGCAATAGCTTACGGTCAAATCACGCTGAACACACCGGTTCTCGTTCGATCACCGAAGTTAAGCATCGTAGAGCCAGGTCAGTACTTAGATGGGGGACCGCTTGGGAACACCTGGTACTGTAAGCAGCCCCCTACTACAGGGGTAGACTAGCAACCTTTTATCGTGTTACGCTTATCTTGGACTGAAAACTGACATTGATCAGCGGAAATTTGGAGTTACGCAATAGCTTACGGTCAAATCACGCTGAACACACCGGTTCTCGTTCGATCACCGAAGTTAAGCATCGTAGAGCCAGGTCAGTACTTAGATGGGGGACCGCTTGGGAACACCTGGTACTGTAAGCAGCCCCCTACTACAGGGGTAGACTAGCAACCTTTTATCGTGTTACGCTTATCTTGGACTGAAAACTGACATTGATCAGCGGAAATTTGGAGTTACGCAATAGCTTACGGTCAAATCACGCTGAACACACCGGTTCTCGTTCGATCACCGAAGTTAAGCATCGTAGAGCCAGGTCAGTACTTAGATGGGGGACCGCTTGGGAACACCTGGTACTGTAAGCAGCCCCCTACTACAGGGGTAGACTAGCAACCTTTTATCGTGTTACGCTTATCTTGGACTGAAAACTGACATTGATCAGCGGAAATTTGGAGTTACGCAATAGCTTACGGTCAAATCACGCTGAACACACCGGTTCTCGTTCGATCACCGAAGTTAAGCATCGTAGAGCCAGGTCAGTACTTAGATGTGGGACCGCTTGGGAACACCTGGTACTGTAAGCAGCCCCCTACTACAGGGGTAGACTAGCAACCTTTTATCGTGTTACGCTTATCTTGGACTGAAAACTGACATTGATCAGCGGAAATTTGGAGTTACGCAATAGCTTACGGTCAAATCACGCTGAACACACCGGTTCTCGTTCGATCACCGAAGTTAAGCATCGTAGAGCCAGGTCAGTACTTAGATGGGGGACCGCTTGGGAACACCTGGTACTGTAAGCAGCCCCCTACTACAGGGGTAGACTAGCAACCTTTTATCGTGTTACGCTTATCTTGGACTGAAAACTGACATTGATCAGCGGAAATTTGGAGTTACGCATAGCTTACGGTCAAATCACGCTGAACACACCGGTTCTCGTTCGATCACCGAAGTTAAGCATCGTAGAGCCAGGTCAGTACTTAGATGGGGGACCGCTCTGGAACACCTGGTACTGTAAGCAGCCCCCTACTACAGGGGTAGACTAGCAACCTTTTATCGTGTTACGCTTATCTTGGACTGAAAACTGACATTGATCAGCGGAAATTTGGAGTTACGCTATAGCTTACGGTCAAATCACGCTGAACACACCGGTTCTCGTTCGATCACCGAAGTTAAGCATCGTAGAGCCAGATCAGTACTTAGATGGGGGACCGCTTGGGAACACCTGGTACTGTAAGCAGCCCCCTACTACAGGGGTAGACTAGCAACCTTTTATCGTGTTACGCTTATCTTGGACTGAAAACTGACATTGATCAGCGGAAATTTGGAGTTACGCAATAGCTTACGGTCAAATCACGCTGAACACACCGGTTCTCGTTCGATCACCGAAGTTAAGCATCGTAGAGCCAGGTCAGTACTTAGATGGGGGACCGCTTGGGAACACCTGGTACTGTAAGCAGCCCCCTACTACAGGGGTAGACTAGCAACCTTTTATCGTGTTACGCTTATCTTGGACTGAAAACTGACATTGATCAGCGGAAATTTGGAGTTACGCAATAGCTTACGGTCAAATCACGCTGAACACACCGGTTCTCGTTCGATCACCGAAGTTAAGCATCGTAGAGCCAGGTCAGTACTTAGATGGGGGACCGCTTGGGAACACCTGGTACTGTAAGCAGCCCCCTACTACAGGGGTAGACTAGCAACCTTTTATCGTGTTACGCTTATCTTGGACTGAAAACTGACATTGATCAGCGGAAATTTGGAGTTACGCAATAGCTTACGGTCAAATCACGCTGAACACACCGGTTCTCGTTCGATCACCGAAGTTAAGCATCGTAGAGCCAGGTCAGTACTTAGATGGGGGACCGCTTGGGAACACCTGGTACTGTAAGCAGCCCCCTACTACAGGGGTAGACTAGCAACCTTTTATCGTGTTACACTTATCTTGGACTGAAAACTGACATTGATCAGCGGAAATTTGGAGTTGCGCAATAGCTTACGGTCAAATCACGCTGAACACACCGGTTCTCGTTCGATCACCGAAGTTAAGCATCGTAGAGCCAGGTCAGTACTTAGATGGGGGACCGCTTGGGAACACCTGGTACTGTAAGCAGCCCCCTACTACAGGGGTAGACTAGCAACCTTTTATCGTGTTACGCTTATCTTGGACTGAAAACTGACATTGATCAGCGGAAATTTGGAGTTACGCAATAGCTTACGGTCAAATCACGCTGAACACACCGGTTCTCGTTCGATCACCGAAGTTAAGCATCGTAGAGCCAGGTCAGTACTTAGATGGGGGACCGCTTGGGAACACCTGGTACTGTAAGCAGCCCCCTACTACAGGGGTAGACTTGCAACCTTTTATCGTGTTACGCTTATCTTGGACTGAAAACTGACATTGATCAGCGGAAATTTGGAGTTACGCAATAGCTTACGGTCAAATCACGCTGAACACACCGGTTCTCGTTCGATCACCGAAGTTAAGCATCGTAGAGCCAGGTCAGTACTTAGATGGGGGACCGCTTGGGAACACCTGGTACTGTAAGCAGCCCCCTACTACAGGGGTAGACTAGCAACCTTTTATCGTGTTACGCTTATCTTGGACTGAAAACTGACATTGATCAGCGGAAATTTGGAGTTACGCAATAGCTTACGGTCAAATCACGCTGAACACACCGGTTCTCGTTCGATCACCGAAGTTAAGCATCGTAGAGCCAGGTCAGTACTTAGATGGGGGACCGCTTGGGAACACCTGGTACTGTAAGCAGCCCCCTACTACAGGGGTAGACTAGCAACCTTTTATCGTGTTACGCTTATCTTGGACTGAAAACTGACATTGATCAGCGGAAATTTGGAGTTACGCAATAGCTTACGGTCAAATCACGCTGAACACACCGGTTCTCGTTCGATCACCGAAGTTAAGCATCGTAGAGCCAGGTCAGTACTTAGATGGGGGACCGCTTGGGAACACCTGGTACTGTAAGCAGCCCCCTACTACAGGGGTAGACTAGCAACCTTTTATCGTGTTACGCTTATCTTGGACTGAAAACTGACATTGATCAGCGGAAATTTGGAGTTACGCAATAGCTTACGGTCAAATCACGCTGAACGCACCGGTTCTCGTTCGATCACCGAAGTTAAGCATCGTAGAGCCAGGTCAGTACTTAGATGGGGGACCGCTTGGGAACACCTGGTACTGTAAGCAGCCCCCTACTACAGGGGTAGACTAGCAACCTTTTATCGTGTTACGCTTATCTTGGACTGAAAACTGACATTGATCAGCGGAAATTTGGAGTTACGCAATAGCTTACGGTCAAATCACGCTGAACACACCGGTTCTCGTTCGATCACCGAAGTTAAGCATCGTAGAGCCAGGTCAGTACTTAGATGTGGGACCGCTTGGGAACACCTGGTACTGTAAGCAGCCCCCTACTACAGGGGTAGACTAGCAACCTTTTATCGTGTTACGCTTATCTTGAACTGAAAACTGACATTGATCAGCGGAAATTTGGAGTTACGCAATAGCTTACGGTCAAATCACGCTGAACACACCGGTTCTCGTTCGATCACCGAAGTTAAGCATCGTAGAGCCAGGTCAGTACTTAGATGGGGGACCGCTTGGGAACACCTGGTACTGTAAGCAGCCCCCTACTACAGGGGTAGACTAGCAACCTTTTATCGTGTTACGCTTATCTTGGACTGAAAACTGACATTGATCAGCGGAAATTTGGAGTTACGCAATAGCTTACGGTCAAATCACGCTGAACACACCGGTTCTCGTTCGATCACCGAAGTTAAGCATCGTAGAGCCAGGTCAGTACTTAGATGGGGGACCGCTTGGGTACACCTGGTACTGTAAGCAGCCCCCTACTACACGGGTAGACTAGCAACCTTTTATCGTGTTACGCTTATCTTGGACTGAAAACTGACATTGATCAGCGGAAATTTGGAGTTACGCAATAGCTTACGGTCAAATCACGCTGAACACACCGGTTCTCGTTCGATCACCGAAGTTAAGCATCGTAGAGCCAGGTCAGTACTTAGATGGGGGACCGCTTGGGAGCACCTGGTACTGTAAGCAGCCCCCTACTACAGGGGTAGACTAGCAACCTTTTATCGTGTTACGCTTATCTTGGACTGAAAACTGACATTGATCAGCGGAAATTTGGAGTTACGCAATAGCTTACGGTCAAATCACGCTGAACACACCGGTTCTCGTTCGATCACCGAAGTTAAGCATCGTAGAGCCAGGTCAGTACTTACATGGGGGACCGCTTGGGAACACCTGGTACTGTAAGCAGCCCCCTACTACAGGGGTAGACTAGCAACCTTTTATCGTGTTACGCTTATCTTGGACTGAAAACTGACATTGATCAGCGGAAATTTGGAGTTACGCAATAGCTTACGGTCAAATCACGCTGAACACACCGGTTCTCGTTCGATCACCGAAGTTAAGCATTGTAGAGCCAGGTCAGTACTTAGATGGGAGACCGCTTAGGAACACCTGGTACTGTAAGCAGCCCCCTACTACAGGGGTAGACTAGCAACCTTTTATCGTGTTACGCTTATCTTGGACTGAAAACTGACATTGATCAGCGGAAATTTGGAGATACGCAATAGCTTACGGTCAAATCACGCTGAACACGCCGATTCTCGTTCGATCACCGAAGTTAAGCATCGTAGAGCCAGGTCAGTACTTAGATGGGGGACCGCTTGGGAACACCTGGTACTGTAAGCAGCCCCCTACTACAGGGGTAGACTAGCAACCTTTTATCGTGTTACGCTTATCTTGGACTGAAAACTGACATTGATCAGCGGAAATTTGGAGTTACGCAATAGCTTACGGTCAAATCACGCTGAACACACCGGTTCTCGTTCGATCATCGAAGTTAAGCATCGTAGAGCCAGGTCAGTACTTAGATGGGGGACCGCTTGGGAACACCTGGTACTGTAAGCAGCCCCCTACTACAGGGGTAGACTAGCAACCTTTTATCGTGTTACGCTTATCTTGGACTGAAAACTGACATTGATCAGCGGAAATTTAGAGTTACGCAACAGCTTACGGTCAAATCACGCTGAACACACCGGTTCTCGTTCGATCACCGAAGTTAAGCATCGTAGAGCCAGGTCAGTACTTAGATGGGGGACAGCTTGGGAACACCTGGTACTGTAAGCAGCCCCCTACTACAGGGGTAGACTAGCAACCTTTTATCGTGTTACGCTTATCTTGGACTGAAAACTGACATTGATCAGCGGAAATTTGGAGTTACGCAATAGCTTACGGTCAAATCACGCTGAACACACCGGTTCTCGTTCGATCACCGAAGTTAAGCATCGTAGAGCCAGGTCAGTACTTAGATGGGGGACCGCTTGGGAACACCTGGTACTGTAAGCAGCCCCCTACTACAGGGGTAGACTAGCAACCTTTTATCGTGTTACGCTTATCTTGGACTGAAAACTGACATTGATCAGCGGAAATTTGGAGTTACGCAATAGCTTACGGTCAAATCACGCTGAACACACCGGTTCTCGTTCGATCACCGAAGTCAAGCATCGTAGAGCCAGGTCAGTACTTAGATGGGGGACCGCTTGGGAACACCTGGTACTGTAAGCAGCCCCCTACTACAGGGGTAGACTAGCAACCTTTTATCGTGTTACGCTTATCTTGGACTGAAAACTGACATTGATCAGCGGAAATTTGGAGTTACGCAATAGCTTACGGTCAAATCACGCTGAACACACCGGTTCTCGTTCGATCACCGAAGTTAAGCATCGTAGAGCCAGGTCAGTACTTAGATGGGGGACCGCTTGGGAACACCTGGTACTGTAAGCAGCCCCCTACTACAGGGGTAGACTAGCAACCTTCTTTCGTGTTACGCTTATCTTGGACTGAAAACTGACATTGATCAGCGGAAATTTGGAGTTACGCAATAGCTTACGGTCAAATCACGCTGAACACACCGGTTCTCGTTCGATCACCGAAGTTAAGCATCGTAGAACCAGGTCAGTACTTAGATGGGGGACCGCTTGGGAACACCTGGTACTGTAAGCAGCCCCCTACTACAGGGGTAGACTAGCAACCTTTTATCGTGTTACGCTTATCTTGGACTGAAAACTGACATTGATCAGCGGAGATTTGGAGTTACGCAATAGCTTACGGTCAAATCACGCTGAACACACCGGTTCTCGTCCGATCACCGAAGTCAAGCATCGTAGAGCCAGGTCAGTACTTAGATGGGGGACCGCTTGGGAACACCTGATACTGTAAGCAGCCCCCTACTACAGGGGTAGACTAGCAACCTTTTATCGTGTTACGCTTATCTTGGACTGAAAACTGACATTGATCAGCGGAAATTTGGAGTTACGCAATAGCTTACGGTCAAATCACGCTGAACACACCGGTTCTCGTTCGATCATCGAAGTTAAGCATCGTAGAGCCAGGTCAGTACTTAGATGGGGGACCGCTTGGGAACACCTGTACTGTAAGCAGCCCCCTACTACAGGGGTAGACTAGCAACCTTTTATCGTGTTACGCTTATCTTGGACTGAAAACTGACATTGATCAGCGGAAATTTAGAGTTACGCAACAGCTTACGGTCAAATCACGCTGAACACACCGGTTCTCGTTCGATCACCGAAGTTAAGCATCGTAGAGCCAGGTCAGTACTTAGATGGGGGACAGCTTGGGAACACCTGGTACTGTAAGCAGCCCCCTACTACAGGGGTAGACTAGCAACCTTTTATCGTGTTACGCTTATCTTGGACTGAAAACTGACATTGATCAGCGGAAATTTGGAGTTACGCAATAGCTTACGGTCAAATCACGCTGAACACACCGGTTCTCGTTCGATCACCGAAGTTAAGCATCGTAGAGCCAGGTCAGTACTTAGATGGGGGACCGCTTGGGAACACCTGGTACTGTAAGCAGCCCCCTACTACAGGGGTAGACTAGCAACCTTTTATCGTGTTACGCTTATCTTGGACTGAAAACTGACATTGATCAGCGGAAATTTGGAGTTACGCAATAGCTTACGGTCAAATCACGCTGAACACACCGGTTCTCGTTCGATCACCGAAGTCAAGCATCGTAGAGCCAGGTCAGTACTTAGATGGGGGACCGCTTGGGAACACCTGGTACTGTAAGCAGCCCCCTACTACAGGGGTAGACTAGCAACCTTTTATCGTGTTACGCTTATCTTGGACTGAAAACTGACATTGATCAGCGGAAATTTGGAGTTACGCAATAGCTTACGGTCAAATCACGCTGAACACACCGGTTCTCGTTCGATCACCGAAGTTAAGCATCGTAGAGCCAGGTCAGTACTTAGATGGGGGACCGCTTGGGAACACCTGGTACTGTAAGCAGCCCCCTACTACAGGGGTAGACTAGCAACCTTCTTTCGTGTTACGCTTATCTTGGACTGAAAACTGACATTGATCAGCGGAAATTTGGAGTTACGCAATAGCTTACGGTCAAATCACGCTGAACACACCGGTTCTCGTTCGATCACCGAAGTTAAGCATCGTAGAACCAGGTCAGTACTTAGATGGGGGACCGCTTGGGAACACCTGGTACTGTAAGCAGCCCCTACTACAGGGGTAGACTAGCAACCTTTTATCGTGTTACGCTTATCTTGGACTGAAAACTGACATTGATCAGCGGAGATTTGGAGTTACGCAATAGCTTACGGTCAAATCACGCTGAACACACCGGTTCTCGTCCGATCACCGAAGTCAAGCATCGTAGAGCCAGGTCAGTACTTAGATGGGGGACCGCTTGGGAACACCTGATACTGTAAGCAGCCCCCTACTACAGGGGTAGACTAGCAACCTTTTATCGTGTTACGCTTATCTTGGACTGAAAACTGACATTGATCAGCGGAAATTTGGAGTTACGCAATAGCTTACGGTCAAATCACGCTGAACACACCGGTTCTCGTTCGATCACCGAAGTTAAGCATCGTAGAGCCAGGTCAGTACTTAGATGGGGGAGCGCTTGGGAACACCTGGTACTGTAAGCAGCCCCCTACTACAGGGGTAGACTAGCAACCTTTTATCGTGTTACGCTTATCTTGGACTGAAAACTGACATTGATCAGCGGAAATTTGGAGTTACGCAATAGCTTACGGTCCAATCACGCTGAACACACCGGTTCTCGTTCGATCTCCGAAGTTAAGCATCGTAGAGCCAGGTCAGCACTTAGATGGGGGACCGCTTGGGAACACCTGGTACTGTAAGCAGCCCTCTACTACAGGGGTAGACTAGCAACCTTTTATCGTGTTACGCTTATCTTGGACTGAAAACTGACATTGATCAGCGGAAATTTGGAGTTACGCAATAGCTTACGGTCAAATCACGCTGAACACACCGGTTCTCGTTCGATCACCGAAGTTAAGCATCGTAGAGCCAGGTCAGTACTTAGATGGGGGACCGCTTGGGAGCACCTGGTACTGTAAGCAGCCCCATACTACAGGGGTAGACTAGCAACCTTTTATCGTGTTACGCTTATCTTGGACTGAAAACTGACATTGATCAGCGGAAATTTGGAGTTACGCAATAGCTTACGGTCAAATCACGCTGAACACACCGGTTCTCGTTCGATCACCGAAGTTAAGCATCGTAGAGCCAGGTCTGTACTTAGATGGGGGAGCGCTTGGGAACACCTGGTACTGTAAGCAGCCCCCTACTACAGGGGTAGACTAGCAACCTTTTATCGTGTTACGCTTATCTTGGACTGAAAACTGACATTGATCAGCGGAAATTTGGAGTTACGCAATAGCTTACGGTCAAATCACGCTGAACACACCGGTTCTCGTTCGATCACCGAAGTTAAGCATCGTAGAGCCAGGTCAGTACTTAGATGGGGGACCGTGTGGGAACACCTGGTACTGTAAGCAGCCCCCTACTACAGGGGTAGACTAGCAACCTTCTTTCGTGTTACGCTTATCTTGGACTGAAAACTGACATTGATCAGCGGAAATTTAGAGTTACGCAACAGCTTACGGTCAAATCACGCTGAACACACCGGTTCTCGTTCGATCACCGAAGTTAAGCATCGTAGAGCCAGGTCAGTACTTAGATGGGGGACCGCTTGGGAACACCTGGTACTGTAAGCAGCCCCCTACTACAGGGGTAGACTAGCAACCTTTTATCGTGTTACGCTTATCTTGGACTGAAAACTGACATTTATCAGCGGAAATTTGGAGTTACGCAATAGCTTACGGTCAAATCACGCTGAACACACCGGTTCTCGTTCGATCACCGAAGTTAAGCATCGTAGAGCCAGGTCAGTACTTAGATGGGGGACCGCTTGGGAACACCTGGTACTGTAAGCAGCCCCCTACTACAGGGGTAGACTAGCAACCTTTTATCGTGTTACGCTTATCTTGGACTGAAAACTGACATTGATCAGCGGAAATTTGGAGTTACGCAATAGCTTACGGTCCAATCACGCTGAACACACCGGTTCTCGTTCGATCACCGAAGTTAAGCATCGTAGAGCCAGGTCAGTACTTAGATGGGGGACCGCTTGGGAACACCTGGTACTGTAAGCAGCCCCCTACTACAGGGGTAGACTAGCAACCTTTTATCGTGTTACGCTTATCTTGGACTGAAAACTGACATTGATCAGCGGAAATTTGGAGTTACGCAATAGCTTACGGTCAAATCACGCTGAACACACCGGTTCTCGTTCGATCACCGAAGTTAAGCATCGTAGAGCCAGGTCAGTACTTAGATGGGGGACCGCTTGGGAACACCTGGTACTGTAAGCAGCCCCCTACTACAGGGGTAGACTAGCAACCTTTTATCGTGTTACGCTTATCTTGGACTGAAAACTGACATTGATCAGCGGAAATTTGGAGTTACGCAATAGCTTACGGTCCAATCACGCTGAACACACCGGTTCTCGTTCGATCACCGAAGTTAAGCATCGTAGAGCCAGGTCAGTACTTAGATGGGGGACCGCTTGGGAACACCTGGTACTGTAAGCAGCCCCCTACTACAGGGGTAGACTAGCAACCTTTTATCGTGTTACGCTTATCTTGGACTGAAAATTGACATTGATCAGCGGAAATTTGGAGTTACGCAATAGCTTACGGTCAAATCACGCTGAACACACCGGTTCTCGTTCGATCACCGAAGTTAAGCATCGTAGAGCCAGGTCAGTACTTAGATGGGGGACCGCTTGGGAACACCTGGTACTGTAAGCAGCCCCCTACTACAGGGGTAGACTAGCAACCTTTTATCGTGTTACGCTTATCTTGGACTGAAAACTGACATTGATCAGCGGAAATTTGGAGTTACGCAATAGCTTACGGTCAAATCACGCTGAACACACCGGTTCTCGTTCGATCACCGAAGTCAAGCATCGTAGAGCCAGGTCAGTACTTAGATGGGGGACCGCTTGGGAACACCTGGTACTGTAAGCAGCCCCCTACTACAGGGGTAGACTAGCAACCTTTTATCGTGTTACGCTTATCTTGGACTGAAAACTGACATTGATCAGCGGAAATTTGGAGTTACGCAATAGCTTACGGTCAAATCACGCTGAACACACCGGTTCTCGTTCGATCACCGATGTTAAGCATCGTAGAGACAGGTCAGTACTTAGATGGTGGACCGCTTGGGAACACCTGGTACTGTAAGCAGCCCCCTACTACAGGGGTAGACTAGCAACCTTCTTTCGTGTTACGCTTATCTTGGACTGAAAACTGACATTGATCAGCGGAAATTTGGAGTTACGCAATAGCTTACGGTCAAATCACGCTGAACACACCGGTTCTCGTTCGATCACCGAAGTTAAGCATCGTAGAGCCAGGTCAGTACTTAGATGGGGGACCGCTTGGGAACACCTGGTACTGTAAGCAGCCCCCTACTACAGGGGTAGACTAGCAACCTTTTATCGTGTTACGCTTATCTTGGACTGAAAACTGACATTGATCAGCGGAAATTTGGAGTTACGCAATAGCTTACGGTCAAATCACGCTGAACACACCGGTTCTCGTCCGATCACCGAAGTCAAGCATCGTAGAGCCAGGTCAGTACTTAGATGGGGGACCGCTTGGGAACACTTGGTACTGTAAGCAGCCCCCTACTACAGGGGTAGACTAGCAACCTTTTATAGTGTTACGCTTATCTTGGACTGAAAACTGACATTGATCAGCGGAAATTTGGAGTTACGCAATAGCTTACGGTCAAATCACGCTGAACACACCGGTTCTCGTTCGATCACCGAAGTTAAGCATCGTAGAGCCAGGTCAGCACTTAGATGGGGGACCGCTTGGGAACACCTGGTACTGTAAGCAGCCCCCTACTACAGGGGTAGACTAGCAACCTTTTATCGTGTTACGCTTATCTTGGACTGAAAACTGACATTGATCAGCGGAAATTTGGAGTTACGCAATAGCTTACGGTCAAATCACGCTGAACACACCGGTTCTCGTTCGATCACCGAAGTTAAGCATCGTAGAGCCAGGTCTGTACTTAGATGGGGGACCGTTTGGGAACACCTGGTACTGTAAGCAGCCCCCAACTACAGGGGTAGACTAGCAACCTTCTTTCGTGTTACGCTTATCTTGGACTAAAAACTGACATTGATCAGCGGAAATTTAGAGTTACGCAACAGCTTACGGTCAAATCACGCTGAACACACCGGTTCTCGTTCGATCACCGAAGTTAAGCATCGTAGAGCCAGGTCAGTACTTAGATGGGGGACCGCTTGGGAACACCTGGTACTGTAAGCAGCCCCCTACTACAGGGGTAGACTAGCAACCTTTTATCGTGTTACGCTTATCTTGGACTGAAAACTGACATTGATCAGCGGAAATTTGGAGTTACGCAATAGCTTACGGTCAAATCACGCTGAACACACCGGTTCTCGTTCGATCACCGAAGTTAAGCATCGTAGAGCCAGGTCAGTACTTAGATGGGGGACCGCTTGGGAACACCTGGTACTGTAAGCAGCCCCCTACTACAGGGGTAGACTAGCAACCTTTTATCGTGTTACGCTTATCTTGGACTGAAAACTGACATTGATCAGCGGAAATTTGGAGTTACGCAATAGCTTACGGTCCAATCACGCTGAACACACCGGTTCTCGTTCGATCACCGAAGTTAAGCATCGTAGAGCCAGGTCAGTACTTAGATGGGGGACCGCTTGGGAACACCTGGTACTGTAAGCAGCCCCCTACTACAGGGGTAGACTAGCAACCTTTTATCGTGTTACGCTTATCTTGGACTGAAAACTGACATTGATCAGCGGAAATTTGGAGTTACGCAATAGCTTACGGTCAAATCACGCTGAACACACCGGTTCTCGTTCGATCACCGAAGTCAAGCATCGTAGAGCCAGGTCAGTACTTAGATGGGGGACCGCTTGGGAACACCTGGTACTGTAAGCAGCCCCCTACTACAGGGGTAGACTAGCAACCTTTTATCGTGTTACGCTTATCTTGGACTGAAAACTGACATTGATCAGCGGAAATTTGGAGTTACGCAATAGCTTACGGTCAAATCACGCTGAACACACCGGTTCTCGTTCGATCACCGATGTTAAGCATCGTAGAGACAGGTCAGTACTTAGATGGGGGACCGCTTGGGAACACCTGGTACTGTAAGCAGCCCCCTACTACAGGGGTAGACTAGCAACCTTCTTTCGTGTTACGCTTATCTTGGACTGAAAACTGACATTGATCAGCGGAAATTTGGAGTTACGCAATAGCTTACGGTCAAATCACGCTGAACACACCGGTTCTCGTTCGATCACCGAAGTTAAGCATCGTAGAGCCAGGTCAGTACTTAGATGGGGGACCGCTTGGGAACACCTGGTACTGTAAGCAGCCCCCTACTACAGGGGTAGACTAGCAACCTTTTATCGTGTTACGCTTATCTTGGACTGAAAACTGACATTGATCAGCGGAAATTTGGAGTTACGCAATAGCTTACGGTCAAATCACGCTGAACACACCGGTTCTCGTCCGATCACCGAAGTCAAGCATCGTAGAGCCAGGTCAGTACTTAGATGGGGGACCGCTTGGGAACACCTGGTACTGTAAGCAGCCCCCTACTACAGGGGTAGACTAGCAACCTTTTATAGTGTTACGCTTATCTTGGACTGAAAACTGACATTGATCAGCGGAAATTTGGAGTTACGCAATAGCTTACGGTCAAATCACGCTGAACACACCGGTTCTCGTTCGATCACCGAAGTTAAGCATCGTAGAGCCAGGTCAGTACTTAGATGGGGGACCGCATGGGAACACCTGGTACTGTAAGCAGCCCCCTACTACAGGGGTAGACTAGCAACCTTTTATCGTGTTACGCTTATCTTGGACTGAAAACTGACATTGATCAGCGGAAATTTGG
Organism: Acanthosepion esculentum; assembly: GCA_964036315.1. Taxonomy (NCBI): domain Eukaryota; kingdom Metazoa; phylum Mollusca; class Cephalopoda; order Sepiida; family Sepiidae; genus Acanthosepion; species Acanthosepion esculentum. Next base: position 103,086,930 of record OZ038483.1, read on the forward strand.
AGTTACGCACTAGCTTACGGTCAATTCACGCTGAACACACCGGTTCTCGTTCGATCACCGAAGTTAAGCATCGTAGAGCCAGGTCAGCACTTAGATGGGGGACCGCTTGGGAACACCTGGTACTGTAAGCAGGCCCCTACTACAGGGGTAGACTAGCAACCTTTTATCGTGTTACGCTTATCTTGGACTGAAAACTGACATTGATCAGCGGAAATTTGGAGTTACGCAATAGCTTACGGTCAAATCACGCTGAACACACCGGTTCTTGTTCGATCACCGAAGTCAAGCATCGTAGAGCCAGTTCAGTACTTAGATGGGGGACCGCTTGGGAACACCTGGTACTGTAAGCAGCCCCCTACTACAGGGGTAGACTAGCAAACTTTTATCGTGTTACGCTTATCTTGGACTGAAAACTGACATTGATCAGGGGAAATTTGGAGTTACGCAATAGCTTACGGTCAAATCACGCTGAACACACCGGTTCTCGTTCGATCACCGAAGTTAAGCATCGTAGAGCCAGGTCAGTACTTAGATGGTGGACCGCTTGGGAACACCTGGTACTGTAAGCAGGCCCCTACTACAGGGGTAGACTAGCAACCTTTTATCGTGTTACTCTTATCTTGGACTGAAAACTGACATTGATCAGCGGAAATTTGGAGTTACGCAATAGCTTACGGTCAAATCACGCTGAACACACCGGTTCTCGTTCGATCACCGAAGTTAAGAATCGTAGAGCCAGGTCAGTACTTAGATGGGGGACCGCTTGGGAACACCTGGTACTGTAAGCAGCCCCCTACTACAGGGGTAGACTAGCAACCTTTTATCGTGTTACGCTTATCTTGGACTGAAAACTGACATTGATCAGCGGAAATTTGGAGTTACGCATTAGCTTACGGTCAAATCACGCTGAACACACCGGTTCTCGTTCGATCACCGAAGTTAAGCATCGTAGAGCCAGGTCAGTACTTAGATGGGGGACCGCTTGGGAACACCTGGTACTGTAAGCAGCCCCATACTACAGGGGTAGACTAGCAACCTTTTATCGATTTACGCTTATCTTGGACTGAAAACTGACATTGATCAGCGGAAATTTGGAGTTACGCAATAGCTTACGGTCAAATCACGCTGAACACACCGGTTCTCGTTCGATCACCGAAGTTAAGCATCGTAGAGCCAGGTCAGTACTTAGATGGGGGACCGCTTGGGAACACCTGGTACTGTAAGCAGCCCCCTACTACAGGGGTAGACTAGCAACCTTTTATCGTGTTACGCTTATCTTGGACTGAAAACTGACATTGATCAGCGGAAATTTGGAGTTACGCAATAGCTTACGGTCAAATCACGCTGAACACACCGGTTCTCGTCCGATCACCGAAGTCAAGCATCGTAGAGCCAGGTCAGTATTTATATGGGGGACCGCTTGGGAACACCTGGTACTGTAAGCAGCCCCATACTACAGGGGTAGACTAGCAACCTTTTATCGTGTTACGCTTATCTTGGACTGAAAACTGACATTGATCAGCCGAAATTTGGAGTTACGCAAGAGCTTACGGTCAAATCACGCTGAACACACCGGTTCTCGTTCGATCACCGAAGTTAAGCATCGTAGAGCCAGGTCAGTACTTAGATGGGGTTCCGCTTGGGAACACCTGGTACTGTAAGCAGCCCCCTACTACAGGGGTAGACTAGCAACCTTTTATCGTGTTACGCTTATCTTGGACTGAAAACTGACATTGATCAGCGGAAATTTGGAGTTACGCAATAGCTTACGGTCAAATCACGCTGAACACACCGGTTCTCGTTCGATCACCGAAGTCAAGCATCGTAGAGCCAGGTCAGTACTTAGATGGGGGACCGCTTGGGAACACCTGGTACTGTAAGCAGCCCCCTACTACAGGGGTAGACTAGCAACCTTTTATCGTGTTACGCTTATCTTGGACTGAAAACTGACATTGATCAGCGGAAATTTGGAGTTACGCAATAGATTACGGTCAAATCACGCTGAACACACCGGTTATCGTTCGATCACCGAAGTTAAGCATCGTAGAGCCAGGTCAGTACTTAGATGGGGGACCGCTTGGGAACACCTGGTACTGTAAGCAGCCCCCTACTACAGGGGTAGACTAGCAACCTTTTATCGTGTTACGCTTATCTTGGACTGAAAACTGACATTGATCAGCGGAAATTTGGAGTTACGCAATAGCTTACGGTCAAATCACGCTGAACACACCGGTTCTCGTTCGATCACCGAAGTCAAGCATCGTAGAGCCAGGTCAGTACTTAGATGGGGGACCGCTTGGGAACACCTGGTACTGTAAGCAGCCCCCTACTACAGGCGTAGACTAGCAACCTTTTATCGTGTTACGCTTATCTTGGACTGAAAACTGACATTGATCAGCGGAAATTTGGAGTTACGCAATAGCTTACGGTCAAATCACGCTGAACACACCGGTTCTCGTTCGATCACCGATGTTAAGCATCGTAGAGACAGGTCAGTACTTAGATGGGGGACCGCTTGGGAACACCTGGTACTGTAAGCAGCCCCCTACTACAGGGGTAGACTAGCAACCTTCTTTCGTGTTACGCTTATCTTGGACTGACATTGATCAGCGGAAATTTGGAGTTACGCAATAGCTTACGGTCAAATCACGCTGAACACACCGGTTCTCGTTCGATCACCGAAGTTAAGCATCGTAGAGCCAGGTCAGTACTTAGATGGGGGACCGCTTGGGAACACCTGGTACTGTAAGCAGCCCCCTACTACAGGGGTAGACTAGCAACCTTTTATCGTGTTACGCTTATCTTGGACTGAAAACTGACATTGATCAGCGGAAATTAGGAGTTACGCAATAGCTTACGGTCAAATCACGCTGAACACACCGGTTCTCGTCCGATCATCGAAATTCAGCATCGTAGAGCCAGGTCAGTACTTAGATGGGGGACCGCTTGGGAACACCTGGTACTGTAAGCAGCCCCCTACTACAGGGGTAGACTAGCAACCTTTTATCGTGTTACGCTTATCTTGGACTGAAAACTGACATTGATCAGCGGAAATTTGGAGTTACGCAATAGCTTACGGTCAAATCACGCTGAACACACCGGTTCTCGTTCGATCACCGAAGTTATGCATCGTAGAGCCAGGTCAGTACTTAGATGGGGGACCGCTTGGGAACACCTGGTACTGTAAGCAGCCCCCTACTACAGGGGTAGACTAGCAACCTTCTTTCGTGTTACGCTTATCTTGGACTGAAAACTGACATTGATCAGCGGAAATTTGGAGTTACGCAATAGCTTACGGTCAAATCACGCTGAACACACCGGTTCTCGTTCGATCACCGAAGTTAAGCATCGTAGAGCCAGATCAGTACTTACATGGGGGACCGCTTGGGAACACCTGGTACTGTAAGCAGCCCCCTACTACAGGGGTAGACTAGCAACCTTTTATCGTGTTACGCTTATCTTGGACTGAAAACTGACATTGATCAGCGGAAATTTGGAGTTACGCAATAGCTTACGGTCAAATCACGCTGAACACACCGGTTCTCGTCCGATCACCGAAGTCAAGCGTCGTAGAGCCAGGTCAGTATTTAGATGGGTGACCGCTTGGGAACACCTGGTACTGTAAGCAGCCCCATACTACAGGGGTAGACTAGCAACCTTTTATCGTGTTACGCTTATCTTGGACTGAAAACTGACATTGATCAGCGGAAATTTGGAGTTACGCAAGAGCTTACGGTCAAATCACGCTGAACACACCGGTTCTCGTTCGATCACCGAAGTTAAGCATCGTAGAGCCAGGTCAGTACTTAGATGGGGTTCCGCTTGGGAACACCTAGTACTGTAACCAGCCCCCTACTACAGGGGTAGACTAGCAACCTTTTATCGTGTTACGCTTATCTTGGACTGAAAACTGACATTGATCAGCGGAAATTTGGAGTTACGCAATAGATTACGGTCAAATCACGCTGAACACACCGGTTCTCGTTCGATCACCGAAGTTAAGCATCGTAGAGCCAGGTCAGTACTTAGATGGGGGACCGCTTGGGAACACCTGGTACTGTAAGCAGCCCCCTACTACAGGGGTAGACTAGCAACCTTTTATCGTGTTACGCTTATCTTGGACTGAAAACTGACATTGATCAGCGGAAATTTGGAGTTACGCAATAGCTTACGGTCAAATCACGCTGAACAGACCGGTTCTCGTTCGATCACCGAAGTTAAGCATCGTAGAGCCAGGTCAGCACTTATATGGGGGACCGCTTGGGAACACCTGGTACTGTAAGCAGCCCCCTACTACAGGGGTAGACTAGCAACCTTTTATCGTGTTACGCTTATCTTGGACTGAAAACTAACATTGATCAGCGGAAATTTGGAGTTACGCAATAGCTTACGGTCAAATCACGCTGAACACACCGGTTCTCGTTCGATCACCGAAGTTAAGCATCGTAGAGCCAGGTCAGTACTTAGATGGGGGACCGCTTGGGAACACCTGGTACTGTAAGCAGCCCCCTACTACAGGGGTAGACTAGCAACCTTTTATCGTGTTACGCTTATCTTGGACTGAAAACTGACATTGATCAGCGGAAATTTGGAGTTACGCAATAGCTTACGGTCAAATCACGCTGAACACACCGGTTCTCGTCCGATCATCGAAGTTAAGCATCGTAGAGCCAGGTCAGTACTTAGATGGGGGACCGCTTGGGAACACCTGGTACTGTAAGCAGCCCCCTACTACAGGGGTAGACTAGCAACCTTTTATCGTGTTACGCTTATCTTGGACTGAAAACTGACATTGATCAGCGGAAATTTGGAGTTACGCAATAGCTTACGGTCAAATCACGCTGAACACACCGGTTCTCGTTCGATCACCGAAGTTAAGCATCGTAGAGCCAGGTCAGTACTTAGATGGGGGACCGCTTGGGAACACCTGGTACTGTAAGCAGCCCCCTACTACAGGGGTAGACTAGCAACCTTCTTTCGTGTTACGCTTATCTTGGACTGAAAACTGACATTGATCAGCGGAAATTTGGAGTTACGCAATAGCTTACGGTCAAATCACGCTGAACACACCGGTTCTCGTTCGATCACCGAAGTTAAGCATCGTAGAGCCAGATCAGTACTTACATGGGGGACCGCTTGGGAACACCTGGTACTGTAAGCAGCCCCCTACTACAGGGGTAGACTAGCAACCTTTTATCGTGTTACGCTTATCTTGGACTGAAAACTGACATTGATCAGCGGAAATTTGGAGTTACGCAATAGCTTACGGTCAAATCACGCTGAACACACCGGTTCTCGTTCGATCACCGAAGTTAAGCATCGTAGAGCCAGGTCAGCACTTATATGGGGGACCGATTGGGAACACCTGGTACTGTAAGCAGCCCCCTACTACAGGGGTAGACTAGCAACCTTTTATCGTGTTACGCTTATCTTGGACTGAAAACTAACATTGATCAGCGGAAATTTGGAGTTACGCAATAGCTTACGGTCAAATCACGCTGAACACACCGGTTCTCGTTCGATCACCGAAGTTAAGCATCGTAGAGCCAGGTCAGTACTTAGATGGGGGACCGCTTGGGAACACCTGGTACTGTAAGCAGCCCCCTACTACAGGGGTAGACTAGCAACCTTTTATCGTGTTACGCTTATCTTGGACTGAAAACTGACATTGATCAGCGGAAATTTGGAGTTACGCAATAGCTTACGGTCAAATCACGCTGAACACACCGGTTCTCGTCCGATCATCGAAGTTAAGCATCGTAGAGCCAGGTCAGTACTTAGATGGGGGACCGCTTGGAACACCTGGTACTGTAAGCAACCCCCTACTACAGGGGTAGACTAGCAACCTTTTATCGTGTTACGCTTATCTTGGACTGAAAACTGACATTGATCAGCGGAAATTTGGAGTTACGCAATAGCTTACGGTCAAATCACGCTGAACACACCGGTTCTCGTTCGATCACCGAAGTTAAGCATCGTAGAGCCAGGTCAGTACTTAGATGGGGGACCGCTTGGGAACACCTGGTACTGTAAGCAGCCCCCTACTACAGGGGTAGACTAGCAACCTTCTTTCGTGTTACGCTTATCTTGGACTGAAAACTGACATTGATCAGCGGAAATTTGGAGTTACGCAATAGCTTACGGTCAAATCACGCTGAACACACCGGTTCTCGTTCGATCACCGAAGTTAAGCATCGTAGAGCCAGATCAGTACTTACATGGGGGACCGCTTGGGAACACCTGGTACTGTAAGCAGCCCCCTACTACAGGGGTAGACTAGCAACCTTTTATCGTGTTACGCTTATCTTGGACTGAAAACTGACATTGATCAGCGGAAATTTGGAGTTACGCAATAGCTTACGGTCAAATCACGCTGAACACACCGGTTCTCGTCCGATCACCGAAGTCAAGCATCGTAGAGCCAGGTCAGTATTTAGATGGGGGACCGCTTGGGAACACCTGGTACTGTAAGCAGCCCCCTACTACAGGGGTAGACTAGCAACCTTTTATCGTGTTACGCTTATCTTGGACTGAAAACTGACATTGATCAGCGGAAATTTGGAGTTGCGCAAGAGCTTACGGTCAAATCACGCTGAACACACCGGTTCTCGTTCGATCACCGAAGTTAAGCATCGTAGAGCCAGGTCAGTACTTAGATGGGGTTCCGCTTGGGAACACCTGGTACTGTAAGCAGCCCCCTACTACAGGGGTAGACTAGCAACCTTTTATCGTGTTACGCTTATCTTGGACTGAAAACTGACATTGATCAGCGGAAATTTGGAGTTACGCAATAGATTACGGTCAAATCACGCTGAACACACCGGTTATCGTTCGATCACCGAAGTTAAGCATCGTAGAGCCAGGTCAGTACTTAGATGGGGGACCGCTTGGGAACACCTGGTACTGTAAGCAGCCCCCTACTACAGGGGTAGACTAGCAACCTTTTATCGTGTTACGCTTATCTTGGACTGAAAACTGACATTGATCAGCGGAAATTTGGAGTTACGCAATAGCTTACGGTCAAATCACGCTGAACACACCGGTTCTCGTTCGATCACCGAAGTTAAGCATCGTAGAGCCAGGTCAGCACTTATATGGGGGACCGCTTGGGAACACCTGGTACTGTAAGCAGCCCCCTACTACAGGGGTAGACTAGCAACCTTTTATCGTGTTACGCTTATCTTGGACTGAAAACTAACATTGATCAGCGGAAATTTGGAGTTACGCAATAGCTTACGGTCAAATCACGCTGAACACACCGGTTCTCGTTCGATCACCGAAGTTAAGCATCGTAGAGCCAGGTCAGTACTTAGATGGGGGACCGCTTGGGAACACCTGGTACTGTAAGCAGCCCCCTACTACAGGGGTAGACTAGCAACCTTTTATCGTGTTACGCTTATCTTGGACTGAAAACTGACATTGATCAGCGGAAATTTGGAGTTACGCAATAGCTTACGGTCAAATCACGCTGAACACACCGGTTCTCGTCCGATCATCGAAGTTAAGCATCGTAGAGCCAGGTCAGTACTTAGATGGGGGACCGCTTGGGAACACCTGGTACTGTAAGCAGCCCCCTACTACAGGGGTAGACTAGCAACCTTTTATCGTGTTACGCTTATCTTGGACTGAAAACTGACATTGATCAGCGGAAATTTGGAGTTACGCAATAGCTTACGGTCAAATCACGCTGAACACACCGGTTCTCGTTCGATCACCGAAGTTAAGCATCGTAGAGCCAGGTCAGTACTTAGATGGGGGACCGCTTGGGAACACCTGGTACTGTAAGCAGCCCCCTACTACAGGGGTAGACTAGCAACCTTCTTTCGTGTTACGCTTATCTTGGACTGAAAACTGACATTGATCAGCGGAAATTTGGAGTTACGCAATAGCTTACGGTCAAATCACGCTGAACACACCGGTTCTCGTTCGATCACCGAAGTTAAGCATCGTAGAGCCAGGTCAGCACTTATATGGGGGACCGCTTGGGAACACCTGGTACTGTAAGCAGCCCCCTACTACAGGGGTAGACTAGCAACCTTTTATCGTGTTACGCTTATCTTGGACTGAAAACTGACATTGATCAGCGGAAATTTGGAGTTACGCAATAGATTACGGTCAAATCACGCTGAACACACCGGTTATCGTTCGATCACCGAAGTTAAGCATCGTAGAGCCAGGTCAGTACTTAGATGGGGGACCGCTTGGGAACACCTGGTACTGTAAGCAGCCCCCTACTGCAGGGGTAGACTAGCAACCTTTTATCGTGTTACGCTTATCTTGGACTGAAAACTGACATTGATCAGCGGAAATTTGGAGTTACGCAATAGCTTACGGTCAAATCACGCTGAACACACCGGTTCTCGTTCGATCACCGAAGTTAAGCATCGTAGAGCCAGGTCAGCACTTATATGGGGGACCGCTTGGGAACACCTGGTACTGTAAGCAGCCCCCTACTACAGGGGTAGACTAGCAACCTTTTATCGTGTTACGCTTATCTTGGACTGAAAACTGACATTGATCAGCGGAAATTTGGAGTTACGCAATAGCTTACGGTCAAATCACGCTGAACACACCGGTTCTCGTTCGATCACCGAAGTCAAGCATCGTAGAGCCAGGTCAGTACTTAGATGGGGGACCGCTTGGGAACACCTGGTACTGTAAGCAGCCCCCTACTACAGGGGTAGACTAGCAACCTTTTATCGTGTTACGCTTATCTTGGACTGAAAACTGACATTGATCAGCGGAAATTTGGAGTTACGCAATAGCTTACGGTCAAATCACGCTGAACACACCGGTTCTCGTTCGATCACCGAAGTTAAGCATCGTAGAGCCAGGTCAGTACTTAGATGGGGGACCGCTTGGGAACACCTGGTACTGTAAGCAGCCCCCTACTACAGGGGTAGACTAGCAACCTTTTATCGTGTTACGCTTATCTTGGACTGAAAACTGACATTGATCAGCGGAAATTTGGAGTTACGCAATAGCTTACGGTCAAATCACGCTGAACACACCGGTTCTCGTCCGATCATCGAAGTTAAGCATCGTAGAGCCAGGTCAGTACTTAGATGGGGGACCGCTTGGGAACACCTGGTACTGTAAGCAGCCCCCTACTACAGGGGTAGACTAGCAACCTTTTATCGTGTTACGCTTATCTTGGACTGAAAACTGACATTGATCAGCGGAAATTTGGAGTTACGCAATAGCTTACGGTCAAATCACGCTGAACACACCGGTTCTCGTTCGATCACCGAAGTTAAGCATCGTAGAGCCAGGTCAGTACTTAGATGGGGGACCGCTTGGGAACACCTGGTACTGTAAGCAGCCCTATAATACAGGGGTAGACTAGCAACCTTTTATCGTGTTACGCTTATCTTGGACTGAAAACTGACATTGATCAGCGGAAATTTGGAGTTACGCAATAGCTTACGGTCAAATCACGCTGAACACACCGGTTCTCGTTCGATCACCGAAGTTAAGCATCGTAGAGCCAGGTCAGTACTTAGATGGGGGACCGCTTGGGAACACCTGGTACTGTAAGCAGCCCCCTACTACAGGGGTAGACTAGCAACCTTTTATCGTGTTACGCTTATCTTGGACTGAAAACTGACATTGATCAGCGGAAATTTGGAGTTACGCAATAGCTTACGGTCAAATCACGCTGAACACACCGGTTCTCGTTCGATCACCGAAGTTAAGCATCGTAGAGCCAGGTCAGTACTTAGATGGGGGACCGCTTGGGAACACCTGGTACTGTAAGCAGCCCCCTACTACAGGGGTAGACTAGCAACCTTTTATCGTGTTACGCTTATCTTGGACTGAAAACTGACATTGATCAGCGGAAATTTGGAGTTACGCAATAGCTTACGGTCAAATCACGCTGAACACACCGGTTCTCGTTCGATCACCGAAGTTAAGCATCGTAGAGCCAGGTCAGCACTTAGATGGGGGACTGCTTGGGAACACCTGGTGCTGTAAGCAGCCCCCTACTACAGGGGTAGACTAGCACCCTTTTATCGTGTTACGCTTATCTTGGACTGAAAACTGACATTGATCAGCGGAAATTTGGAGTTACGCAATAGCTTACGGTCAAATCACGCTGAACACACCGGTTCTCGTTCGATCACCGAAGTCAAGAATCATAGAGCCAGGTCAGTACTTAGATGGGGGACCGCTTGGGAACACCTGGTACTGTAAGCAGCCCCTACTACAGGGGTAGATTAGCAACCTTTTATCGTATTACGCTTATCTTGGACTGAAAACTGACATTGATCAGCGGAAATTTGGAGTTATGCAATAGCTTACGGTCAAATCACGCTGAACACACCGGTTCTCGTTCGATCACCGAAGTTAAGCATCGTAGAGCCAGGTCAGTACTTAGATGGGGGACCGCTTGGGAACACCTGGTACTGTAAGCAGCCCCCTACTGCAGGGGTAGACTAGCAACCTTTTATCGTGTTACGCTTATCTTGGACTGAAAACTGACATTGATCAGCGGAAATTTGGAGTTACGCAATAGCTTACGGTCAAATCACGCTGAACACACCGGTTCTCGTTCGATCACCGAAGTCAAGCATCATAGAACCAGGTCATTACTTAGATGGGGGACCGCTTGGGAACACCTGGTACTGTAAGCAGCCCCCTACTACAGGGGTAGACTAGCAACCTTTTATCGTATTACGCTTATCTTGGACTGAAAACTGACATTGATCAGCGGAAATTTGGAGTTACGCAATAGCTTACGGTCAAATCACGCTGAACACACCGGTTCTCGTTCGATCACCGAAGTTAAGCATCGTAGAGCCAGGTCAGTACTTAGATGGGGGACCGCTTGGGAACACCTGGTACTATAAGCAGCCCCCTACTACAGGGGTAGACTAGCAACCTTTTATCGTGTTACGCTTATCTTGGACTGAAAACTGACATTGATCAGCGGAAATTTGGAGTTACGCAATAGCTTACGGTCAAATCACGCTGAACACACCGGTTCTCGTTCGATCACCGAAGTTAAGCATCGTAGAGCCAGGTCAGTACTTAGATGGGGGACCGCTTGGGAACACCTGGTACTGTAAGCAGCCCCCTACTACAGGGGTAGACTAGCAACCTTTTATCGTGTTACGCTTATCTTGGACTGAAAACTGACATTGATCAGCGGAAATTTGGAGTTACGCAATAGCTTACGGTCAAATCACGCTGAACACACCGGTTCTCGTTCGATAACCGAAGTTAAGCATCGTAGAGCCAGGTCAGTACTTAGATGGGGGACCGCTTGGGAACACCTGGTACTGTAAGCAGCCACCTACTACAGGGGTAGACTAGCAACCTTTTATCGTGTTACGCTTATCTTGGACTGAAAACTGACATTGATCAGCGGAAATTTGGAGTTACGCAATAGCTTACGGTCAAATCACGCCCGAACACACCGGTTCTCGTTCGATCACCGAAGTTAAGCATCGTAGAGCCAGGTCAGTACTTAGATGGGGGACCGCTTGGGAACACCTGGTACTGTAAACAGCCCCCTACTACAGGGGTAGACTAGCAACCTTTGATCGTGTTACGCTTATCTTGGACTGAAAACTGACATTGATCAGCGGAAATTTGGAGTTACGCAATAGCTTACGGTCAAATCACGCTGAACACACCGGTTCTTGTTCGATCACCGAAGTCAAGCATCGTAGAGCCAGGTCAGTACTTAGATGGGTGACCGCTTGGGAACACCTGGTACTGTAAGCAGCCCCCTACTACAGGGGTAGACTAGCAACCTTTTATCGTGTTACGCTTATCTTGGACTGAAAACTGACATTGATCAGCGGAAATTTGGAGTTACGCAATAGCTTACGGTCAAATCACGCTGAACACACCGGTTCTCGTTCGATCACCGAAGTTAAGCATCGTAGAGCCAGTTCAGTACTTAGATGGGGGACCGCTTGGGAACACCTGGTACTGTACGCAGCCCCCTACTACAGGGGTAGACTAGCAACCTTTTATCGTGTTACGCTTATCTTGGACTGAAAACTGACATTGATCAGCGGAAATTTGGAGTTACGCAATAGCTTACGGTCAAATCACGCTGAACACACCGGTTCTCGTTCGATCACCGAACTTAAGCATCGTAGAGCCAGGTCAGTACTTAGATGGGGGACCGCTTGGGAACACCCGGTACTGTAAGCAGCCCCCTACTACAGGGGTAGACTAGCAACCTTTTATCGTGTTACGCTTATCTTGGACTGAAAACTGACATTGATCAGCGGAAATTTGGAGTTACGCAATAGATTACGGTCAAATCACGCTGAACACACCGGTTCTCGTTCGATCACCGAAGTCAAGCATCGTAGAGCCAGGTCAGTACTTAGATGGGGGACCGCTTGGGAACACCTGGTACTGTAAGCAGCCCCCTACTACAGGGGTAGACTAGCAACCTTTTATCGTGTTACGCTTATCTTGGACTGAAAACTGACATTGATCAGCGGAAATTTGGAGTTACGCAATAGCTTACGGTCAAATCACGCTGAACACACCGGTTCTCGTTCGATCACCGAAGTTAAGCATCGTAGAGCCAGGTCAGTACTTAGATGGGGTTCCGCTTGGGAACACCTGGTACTGTAAGCAGCCCCCTACTACAGGGGTAGACTAGCAACCTTTTATCGTGTTACGCTTATCTTGGACTGAAAACTGACATTGATCAGCGGAAATTTGGAGTTACGCAATAGCTTACGGTCAAATCACGCTGAACACACCGGTTCTCGTTCGATAACCGAAGTTAAGCATCGTAGAGCCAGGTCAGTACTTAGATGGGGGACCGCTTGGGAACACCTGGTACTGTAAGCAGCCACCTACTACAGGGGTAGACTAGCAACCTTTTATCGTGTTACGCTTATCTTGGACTGAAAACTGACATTGATCAGCGGAAATTTGGAGTTACGCAATAGCTTACGGTCAAATCACGCTGAACACACCGGTTCTCGTTCGATCACCGAAGTTAAGCATCGTAGAGCCAGGTCAGTACTTAGATGGGGGACCGCTTGGGAACACCTGGTACTGTAAACAGCCCCCTACTACAGGGGTAGACTAGCAACCTTTGATCGTGTTACGCTTATCTTGGACTGAAAACTGACATTGATCAGCGGAAATTTGGAGTTACGCAATAGCTTACGGTCAAATCACGCTGAACACACCGGTTCTTGTTCGATCACCGAAGTCAAGCATCGTAGAGCCAGGTCAGTACTTAGATGGGTGACCGCTTGGGAACACCTGGTACTGTAAGCAGCCCCCTACTACAGGGGTAGACTAGCAACCTTTTATCGTGTTACGCTTATCTTGGACTGAAAACTGACATTGATCAGCGGAAATTTGGAGTTACGCAATAGCTTACGGTCAAATCACGCTGAACACACCGGTTCTCGTTCGATCACCGAAGTTAAGCATCGTAGAGCCAGTTCAGTAGTTAGATGGGGGACCGCTTGGGAACACCTGGTACTGTACGCAGCCCCCTACTACAGGGGTAGACTAGCAACCTTTTATCGTGTTACGCTTATCTTGGACTGAAAACTGACATTGATCAGCGGAAATTTGGAGTTACGCAATAGCTTACGGTCAAATCACGCTGAACACACCGGTTCTCGTTCGATCACCGAACTTAAGCATCGTAGAGCCAGGTCAGTACTTAGATGGGGGACCGCTTGGGAACACCCGGTACTGTAAGCAGCCCCCTACTACAGGGGTAGACTAGCAACCTTTTATCGTGTTACGCTTATCTTGGACTGAAAACTGACATTGATCAGCGGAAATTTGGAGTTACGCAATAGATTACGGTCAAATCACGCTGAACACACCGGTTCTCGTTCGATCACCGAAGTCAAGCATCGTAGAGCCAGGTCAGTACTTAGATGGGGGACCGCTTGGGAACACCTGGTACTGTAAGCAGCCCCCTACTACAGGGGTAGACTAGCAACCTTTTATCGTGTTACGCTTATCTTGGACTGAAAACTGACATTGATCAGCGGAAATTTGGAGTTACGCAATAGCTTACGGTCAAATCACGCTGAACACACCGGTTCTCGTTCGATCACCGAAGTTAAGCATCGTAGAGCCAGGTCAGTACTTAGATGGGGTTCCGCTTGGGAACACCTGGTACTGTAAGCAGCCCCCTACTACAGGGGTAGACTAGCAACCTTTTATCGTGTTACGCTTATCTTGGACTGAAAACTGACATTGATCAGCGGAGATTTGGAGTTACGCAATAGCTTACGGTCAAATCACGCTGAACACACCGGTTCTCGTCCGATCACCGAAGTCAAGCATCGTAGAGCCAGGTCAGTACTTAGATGGGGGACCGCTTGGGAACACCTGATACTGTAAGCAGCCCCCTACTACAGGGGTAGACTAGCAACCTTTTATCGTGTTACGCTTATCTTGGACTGAAAACTGACATTGATCAGCGGAAATTTGGAGTTACGCAAGAGCTTACGGTCAAATCACGCTGAACACACCGGTTCTCGTTCGATCACCGAAGTTAAGCATCGTAGAGCCAGGTCAGTACTTAGATGGGGGACCGCTTGGGAACACCTGGTACTGTAAGCAGCCCCCTACTACAGGGGTAGACTAGCAACCTTTTATCGTGTTACGCTTATCTTGGACTGAAAACTGACATTGATCAGCGGAAATTTGGAGTTACGCAATAGCTTACGGTCAAATCACGCTGAACACACCGGTTCTCGTTCGATAACCGAAGTTAAGCATCGTAGAGCCAGGTCAGTACTTAGATGGGGGACCGCTTGGGAACACCTGGTACTGTAAGCAGCCACCTACTACAGGGGTAGACTAGCAGCCTTTTATCGTGTTACGCTTATCTTGGACTGAAAACTGACATTGATCAGCGGAAATTTGGAGTTACGCAATAGCTTACGGTCAAATCACGCTGAACACACCGGTTCTCGTTCGATCACCGAAGTTAATCATCGTAGAGCCAGGTCAGTACTTAGATGGGGGACCGCTTGGGAACACCTGGTACTGTAAACAGCCCCCTACTACAGGGGTAGACTAGCAACCTTTGATCGTGTTACGCTTATCTTGGACTGAAAACTGACATTGATCAGCGGAAATTTGGAGTTACGCAATAGCTTACGGTCAAATCACGCTGAACACACCGGTTCTTGTTCGATCACCGAAGTCAAGCATCGTAGAGCCAGGTCAGTACTTAGATGGGTGACCGCTTGGGAACACCTGGTACTGTAAGCAGCCCCCTACTACAGGGGTAGACTAGCAACCTTTTATCGTGTTACGCTTATCTTGGACTGAAAACTGACATTGATCAGCGGAAATTTGGAGTTACGCAATAGCTTACGGTCAAATCACGCTGAACACACCGGTTCTCGTTCGATCACCGAAGTTAAGCATCGTAGAGCCAGTTCAGTACTTAGATGGGGGACCGCTTGGGAACACCTGGTACTGTACGCAGCCCCCTACTACAGGGGTAGACTAGCAACCTTTTATCGTGTTACGCTTATCTTGGACTGAAAACTGACATTGATCAGCGGAAATTTGGAGTTACGCAATAGCTTACGGTCAAATCACGCTGAACACACCGGTTCTCGTTCGATCACCGAACTTAAGCATCGTAGAGCCAGGTCAGTACTTAGATGGGGGACCGCTTGGGAACACCCGGTACTGTAAGCAGCCCCCTACTACAGGGGTAGACTAGCAACCTTTTATCGTGTTACGCTTATCTTGGACTGAAAACTGACATTGATCAGCGGAAATTTGGAGTTACGCAATAGATTACGGTCAAATCACGCTGAACACACCGGTTCTCGTTCGATCACCGAAGTCAAGCATCGTAGAGCCAGGTCAGTACTTAGATGGGGGACCGCTTGGGAACACCTGGTACTGTAAGCAGCCCCCTACTACAGGGGTAGACTAGCAACCTTTTATCGTGTTACGCTTATCTTGGACTGAAAACTGACATTGATCAGCGGAAATTTGGAGTTACGCAATAGCTTACGGTCAAATCACGCTGAACACACCGGTTCTCGTTCGATCACCGAAGTTAAGCATCGTAGAGCCAGGTCAGTACTTAGATGGGGTTCCGCTTGGGAACACCTGGTACTGTAAGCAGCCCCCTACTACAGGGGTAGACTAGCAACCTTTTATCGTGTTACGCTTATCTTGGACTGAAAACTGACATTGATCAGCGGAGATTTGGAGTTACGCAATAGCTTACGGTCAAATCACGCTGAACACACCGGTTCTCGTCCGATCACCGAAGTCAAGCATCGTAGAGCCAGGTCAGTACTTAGATGGGGGACCGCTTGGGAACACCTGATACTGTAAGCAGCCCCCTACTACAGGGGTAGACTAGCAACCTTTTATCGTGTTACGCTTATCTTGGACTGAAAACTGACATTGATCAGCGGAAATTTGGAGTTACGCAAGAGCTTACGGTCAAATCACGCTGAACACACCGGTTCTCGTTCGATCACCGAAGTTAAGCATCGAAGAGCCAGGTCAGTACTTAGATGGGGGACCGCTTGGGAACACCTGGTACTGTAAGCAGCCCCCTACTACAGGGGTAGACTAGCAACCTTTTATCGTGTTACGCTTATCTTGGACTGAAAACTGACATTGATCAGCGGAAATTTGGAGTTACGCAATAGCTTACGGTCAAATCACGCTGAACACACCGGTTCTCGTTCGATCACCGAAGTTAAGCATCGTAGAGCCTGGTCAGTACTTAGATGGGGGACCGCTTGCGAACACCTGGTACTGTAAGCAGCCCTCTACTACAGGGGTAGACTAGCAACCTTTTATCGTGTTACGCTTATCTTGGACTGAAAACTGACATTGATCAGCGGAAATTTGGAGTTACGCAATAGCTTACGGTCAAATCACGCTGAACACACCGGTTCTCGTTCGATCACCGAAGTTAAGCATCGTAGAGCCAGGTCGGTACTTAGATGGGGGACCGCTTGGGAACACCTGGTACTGTAAGCAGCCCCCTACTACAGGGGTAGACTAGCAACCTTTTATCGTGTTACGCTTATCTTGGACTGAAAACTGACATTGATCAGCGGAAATTTGGAGTTAGGCAATAGCTTACGGTCCAATCACGCTGAACACAGCGGTTCTCGTTCGATCACCGAAGTTAAACATCGTAGAGCCAGGTCAGTACTTAGATGGGGGACCGCTTGGGAACACCTGGTACTGTAAGCAGCCCCCTATTACAGGGGTAGACTAGCAACCTTTTATCGTGTTACGCTTATCTTGGACTGAAAACTGACATTGATCAGCGGAAATTTGGAGTTACGCAATAGCTTACGGTCAAATCACGCTGAACACACCTGTTCTCGTTCGATCACCGAAGTTAAGCATCGTAGAGCCAGGTCAGTACTTAGATGGGGTTCCGCTTGGGAACACCTGGTACTGTAAGCAGCCCCCTACTACAGGGGTAGACTAGCAAACTTTTATCGTGTTACGCTTATCTTGGACTGAAAACTGACATTGATCAGCGGAAATTTGGATTTACGCAATAGCTTACGGTCAAATCACGCTGAACACACCGGTTCTCGTTCGATCACCGAAGTTAAGCATCGTAGAGCCAGGTCAGTCCTTAGATGGGGGACCGCTTGGGAACACCTGGTACTGTAAGCAGCCCCCTACTACAGGGGTAGACTAGCAACCTTTTATCGTGTTACGCTTATCTTGGACTGAAAACTGACATTGATCAGCGGATATTTGGAGTTACGCAATAGCTTACGGTCAAATCACGCTGATCACACCGGTTCTCGTTCGATCACCGAAGTCAAGCATCGTAGAGCCAGGTCAGTACTTAGATGGGGGACCGCTTGGGAACGCCTGGTACTGTAAGCAGCCCCCTACTACAGGGGTAGACTAGCAAACTTTTATCGTGTTACGCTTATCTTGGACTGAAAACTGACATTGATCAGCGGAAATTTGGAGTTACGCAATAGCTTACGGTCAAATCACGCTGAACACACCGGTTCTCGTTCGATCACCGAAGTTAAGCATCGTAGAGCCAGGTCATTACTTAGATGGGGGACCGCTTGGGAACACCTGGTACTGTAAGCAGCCCCCTACTACAGGGGTAGACTAGCAACCTTTTATCGTGTTACGCTTATCTTGGACTGAAAACTGACATTGATCAGCGGAAATTTGGAGTTACGCAATAGCTTACGGTCAAATCACGCTGAACACACCGGTTCTCGTTCGATCACCGATGTTAAGCATCGTAGAGACAGGTCAGTACTTAGATGGTGGACCGCTTGGGAACACCTGGTACTGTAAGCAGCCCCCTACTACAGGGGTAGACTAGCAACCTTCTTTCGTGTTACGCTTATCTTGGACTGAAAACTGACATTGATCAGCGGAAATTTGGAGTTAGGCAATAGCTTACGGTCCAATCACGCTGAACACAGCGGTTCTCGTTCGATCACCGAAGTTAAACATCGTAGAGCCAGGTCAGTACTTAGATGGGGGACCGCTTGGGAACACCTGGTACTGTAAGCAGCCCCCTATTACAGGGGTAGACTAGCAACCTTTTATCGTGTTACGCTTATCTTGGACTGAAAACTGACATTGATCAGCGGAAATTTGGAGTTACGCAATAGCTTACGGTCAAATCACGCTGAACACACCTGTTCTCGTTCGATCACCGAAGTTAAGCATCGTAGAGCCAGGTCAGTACTTAGATGGGGTTCCGCTTGGGAACACCTGGTACTGTAAGCAGCCCCCTACTACAGGGGTAGACTAGCAAACTTTTATCGTGTTACGCTTATCTTGGACTGAAAACTGACATTGATCAGCGGAAATTTGGATTTACGCAATAGCTTACGGTCAAATCACGCTGAACACACCGGTTCTCGTTCGATCACCGAAGTTAAGCATCGTAGAGCCAGGTCAGTACTTAGATGGGGGACCGCTTGGGAACACCTGGTACTGTAAGCAGCCCCCTACTACAGGGGTAGACTAGCAACCTTTTATCGTGTTACGCTTATCTTGGACTGAAAACTGACATTGATCAGCGGATATTTGGAGTTACGCAATAGCTTACGGTCAAATCACGCTGATCACACCGGTTCTCGTTCGATCACCGAAGTAAAGCATCGTAGAGCCAGGTCAGTACTTAGATGGGGGACCGCTTGGGAACGCCTGGTACTGTAAGCAGCCCCCTACTACAGGGGTAGACTAGCAAACTTTTATCGTGTTACGCTTATCTTGGACTGAAAACTGACATTGATCAGCGGAAATTTGGAGTTACGCAATAGCTTACGGTCAAATCACGCTGAACACACCGGTTCTCGTTCGATCACCGAAGTTAAGCATCGTAGAGCCAGGTCATTACTTAGATGGGGGACCGCTTGGGAACACCTGGTACTGTAAGCAGCCCCCTACTACAGGGGTAGACTAGCAACCTTTTATCGTGTTACGCTTATCTTGGACTGAAAACTGACATTGATCAGCGGAAATTTGGAGTTACGCAATAGCTTACGGTCAAATCACGCTGAACACACCGGTTCTCGTTCGATCACCGAAGTTAAGCAACGTAGAGCCAGGTCAGTACTTAGATGGGGGACCGCTTGGGAACACCTGGTACTGTAAGCAGCCCCCTACTACAGGGGTAGACTAGCAACCTTTTATCGTGTTACGCTTATCTTGGACTGAAAACTGACATTGATCAGCGGAAATTTGGAGTTACGCAATAGCTTACGGTCAAATCACGCTGAACACACCGGTTCTCGTTCGATCACCGAAGTTAAGCATCGTAGAGCCAGGTCAGTACTTAGATGGGGGACCGCTTGGGAACACCCGGTACTGTAAGCAGCCCCCTACTACAGGGGTAGACTAGCAACCTTTTATCGTGTTACGCTTATCTTGGACTGAAAACTGACATTGATCAGCGGAAATTTGGAATTACGCCATAGATTACGGTCAAATCACGCTGAACACACCGGTTCTCGTTCGATCACCGAAGTCAAGCATCGTAGAGCCAGGTCAGTACTTAGATGGGGGACCGCTTGGGAACACCTGGTACTGTAAGCAGCCCCCTACTACAGGGGTAGACTAGCAACCTTTTATCGTGTTACGCTTATCTTGGACTGAAAACTGACATTGATCAGCGGAAATTTGGAGTTACGCAATAGCTTACGGTCAAATCACGCTGAACACACCGGTTCTCGTTCGATCACCGAAGTTAAGCATCGTAGAGCCAGGTCAGTACTTAGATGGGGGACCGCTTGGGAACACCTGGTACTGTAAGCAGCCCCCTATTACAGGGGTAGACTAGCAACCTTTTATCGTGTTACGCTTATCTTGGACTGAAAACTGACATTGATCAGCGGAAATTTGGAGTTACGCAATAGCTTACGGTCAAATCACGCTGAACACACCGGTTCTCGTTCGATCACCGAAGTTAAGCATCGTAGAGCCAGGTCAGTACTTAGATGGGGTTCCGCTTGGGAACACCTGGTACTGTAAGCAGCCCCCTACTACAGGGGTAGACTAGCAAACTTTTATCGTGTTACGCTTATCTTGGACTGAAAACTGACATTAATCAGCGGAAATTTGGAGTTACGCAATAGCTTACGGTCAAATCAGGCTGAACACACCGGTTCTCGTTCGATCACCGAAGTCAAGCATCGTAGAGCCAGGTCAGTACTTAGATGGGGGACCGCTTGGGAACGCCTGGTACTGTAAGCAGCCCCCTACTACAGGGGTAGACTAGCAACCTTTTATCGTGTTACGCTGATCTTGGACTGAAAACTGACATTGATCAGCGGAAATTTGGAGTTACGCAATAGCTTACGGTGAAATCACGCTGAACACACCGGTTCTCGTTCGATCACCGAAGTTAAGCATCGTAGAGCCAGGTCAGTACTTAGATGGGGGACCGCTTGGGAACACCTGGTACTGTAAGCAGCCCCCTACTACAGGGGTAGACTAGCAACCTTTTATCGTGTTACGCTTATCTTGGACTGAAAACTAACATTGATCAGCGGAAATTTGGAGTTACGCAATAGCTTACGGTCAAATCACGCTGAACACACCGGTTCTCGTTCGATCACCGAAGTTAAGCATCGTAGAGCCAGGTCAGTACTTAGATGGGGGACCGCTTGGGAACACCTGGTACTGTAAGCAGCCCCCTACTACAGGGGTAGACTAGCAACCTTTTATCGTGTTACGCTTATCTTGGACTGAAAACTGACATTGATCAGCGGAAATTTGGAGTCACGCAAGAGCTTACGGTCAAATCACGCTGAACACACCGGTTCTCGTTCGATCACCGAAGTTAAGCATCGAACAGCCAGGTCAGTACTTAGATGGGGGACCGCTTGGGAACACCTGGTACTGTAAGCAGCCCCCTACTACAGGGGTAGACTAGCAACCTTTTATCGTGTTACGCTTATCTTGGACTGAAAACTGACATTGATCAGCGGAAATTTGGAGTTACGCAATAGCTTACGGTCAAATCACGCTGAACACACCGGTTCTCGTTCGATCACCGAAGTTAAGCATCGTAGAGCCAGGTCAGTACTTAGATGGGGGACCGCTTGGGAACACCCGGTACTGTAAGCAGCCCCCTACTACAGGGGTAGACTAGCAACCTTTTATCGTGTTACGCTTATCTTGGACTGAAAACTGACATTGATCAGCGGAAATTTGGAGTTACGCCATAGATTACGGTCAAATCACGCTGAACACACCGGTTCTCGTTCGATCACCGAAGTCAAGCATCGTAGAGCCAGGTCAGTACTTAGATGGGGGACCGCTTGGGAACACCTGGTACTGTAAGCAGCCCCCTACTACAGGGGTAGACTAGCAACCTTTTATCGTGTTACGCTTATCTTGGACTGAAAACTGACATTGATCAGCGGAAATTTGGAGTTACGCAATAGCTTACGGTCAAATCACGCTGAACACACCGGTTCTCGTTCGATCACCGAAGTTAAGCATCGTAGAGCCAGGTCAGTACTTAGATGGGGGACCGCTTGGGAACACCTGGTACTGTAAGCAGCCCCCTATTACAGGGGTAGACTAGCAACCTTTTATCGTGTTACGCTTATCTTGGACTGAAAACTGACATTGATCAGCGGAAATTTGGAGTTACGCAATAGCTTACGGTCAAATCACGCTGAACACACCGGTTCTCGTTCGATCACCGAAGTTAAGCATCGTAGAGCCAGGTCAGTACTTAGATGGGGTTCCGCTTGGGAACACCTGGTACTGTAAGCAGCCCCCTACTACAGGGGTAGACTAGCAAACTTTTATCGTGTTACGCTTATCTTGGACTGAAAACTGACATTAATCAGCGGAAATTTGGAGTTACGCAATAGCTTACGGTCAAATCAGGCTGAACACACCGGTTCTCGTTCGATCACCGAAGTCAAGCATCGTAGAGCCAGGTCAGTACTTAGATGGGGGACCGCTTGGGAACGCCTGGTACTGTAAGCAGCCCCCTACTACATGGGTAGACTAGCAACCTTTTATCGTGTTACGCTGATCTTGGACTGAAAACTGACATTGATCAGCGGAAATTTGGAGTTACGCAATAGCTTACGGTCAAATCACGCTGAACACACCGGTTCTCGTTCGATCACCGAAGTTAAGCATCGTAGAGCCAGGTCAGTACTTAGATGGGGGACCGCTTGGGAACACCTGGTACTGTAAGCAGCCCCCTACTACAGGGGTAGACTAGCAACCTTTTATCGTGTTACGCTTATCTTGGACTGAAAACTAACATTGATCAGCGGAAATTTGGAATTACGCAATAGCTTACGGTCAAATCACGCTGAACACACCGGTTCTCGTTCGATCACCGAAGTTAAGCATCGTAGAGCCAGGTCAGTACTTAGATGGGGGACCGCTTGGGAACACCTGGTACTGTAAGCAGCCCCCTACTACAGGGGTAGACTAGCAACCTTTTATCGTGTTACGCTTATCTTGGACTGAAAACTGACATTGATCAGCGGAAATTTGGAGTTACGCAAGAGCTTACGGTCAAATCACGCTGAACACACCGGTTCTCGTTCGATCACCGAAGTTAAGCATCGAAGAGCCAGGTCAGTACTTAGATGGGGGACCGCTTGGGAACACCTGGTACTGTAAGCAGCCCCCTACTACAGGGGTAGACTAGCAACCTTTTATCGTGTTACGCTTATCTTGGACTGAAAACTGACATTGATCAGCGGAAATTTGGAGTTACGCAATAGCTTACGGTCAAATCACGCTGAACACACCGGTTCTCGTTCGATCACCGAAGTTAAGCATCGTAGAGCCAGGTCAGTACTTAGATGGGGGACCGCTTGGGAACACCTGGTACTGTAAGCAGCCCCCTACTACAGGGGTAGACTAGCAACCTTTTATCGTGTTACGCTTATCTTGGACTGAAAACTGACATTGATCAGCGGAAATTTGGAGTCACGCAATAGCTTACGGTCAAATCACGCTGAACACACCGGTTCTCGTTCGATCACCGAAGTTAAGCATCGTAGAGCCAGGTCGGTACTTAGATGGGGGACCGCTTGGGAACACCTGGTACTGTAAGCAGCCCCCTACTACAGGGGTAGACTAGCAACCTTTTATCGTGTTACGCTTATCTTTTACTGAAAACTGACATTGATCAGCGGAAATTTGGAGTTACGCAATAGCTTACGGTCAAATCACGCTGAACACACCGGTTCTCGTTCGATCACCGAAGTTAAACATCGTAGAGCCAGGTCAGTACTTAGATGGGGGACCGCTTGGGAACACCTGGTACTGTAAGCAGCCCCCTATTACAGGGGTAGACTAGCAACCTTTTATCGTGTTACGCTTATCTTGGACTGAAAACTGACATTGATCAGCGGAAATTTGGAGTAACGCAATAGCTTACGGTCAAATCACGCTGAACACACCTGTTCTCGTTCGATCACCGAAGTTAAGCATCGTAGAGCCAGGTCAGTACTTAGATGGGGTTCTTCTTGGGAATACCTGGTACTGTAAGCAGCCCCCTACTACAGTGGTAGACTAGCAAACTTTTATCGTGTTACGCTTATCTTGGACTGAAAACTGACATTGATCAGCGGAAATTTGGAGTTACGCAATAGCTTACGGTCAAATCACGCTGAACACACCGGTTCTAGTTCGATCACCGAAGTTAAGCATCGTAGAGCCAGGTCAGTACTTAGATGGGGGACCGCTTGGGAACACCTGGTACTGTAAGCAGCCCCCTACTACAGGGGTAGACTAGCAACCTTTTATCGTGTTACGCTTATCTTGGACTGAAAACTGACATTGATCAGCGGATATTTGGAGCTACGCAATAGCTTACGGTCAAATCACGCTGATCACACCGGTTCTCGTTCGATCACCGAAGTCAAGCATCGTAGAGCCAGGTCAGTACTTAGATGGGGGACCGCTTGGGAACGCCTGGTACTGTAAGCAGCCCCCTACTACAGGGGTAGACTAGCAACCTTTTATCGTGTTACGCTTATCTTGGACTGAAAACTGACATTGATCAGCGGAAATTTGGAGTTACGCAATAGCTTACGGTCAAATCACGCTGAACACACCGGTTCTCGTTCGATCACCGAAGTAAAGCATCGTAGAGCCAGGTCAGTACTTAGATGGGGGACCGCTTGGGAACACCTGGTACTGTAAGCAGCCCCGTACTACAGGGGTAGACTAGCAACCTTTTATCGTGTTACGCTTATCTTGGACTGAAAACTGACATTGATCAGCGGAAATTTGGAGTTACGCAATTGCTTACGGTCAAATCACGCTGAACACACCGGTTCTCGTTCGATCACCGAAGTTAAGCATCGTAGAGCCAGGTCAGTACTTAGATGGGGGACCGCTTGGGAACACCTGGTACTGTAAGCAGCCCCCTACTACAGGGGTAGACTAGCAACCTTTTATCGTGTTACGCTTATCTTGGACTGAAAACTGACATTGATCAGCGGAAATTTGGAGTCACGCAATAGCTTACGGTCAAATCACGCTGAACACACCGGTTCTAGTTCGATCGCCGAAGTTAAGCATCGTAGAGCCAGGTCAGTACTTAGATGGGGGACCGCTTGGGAACACCTGGTATTGTAAGCAGCCCCCTACTACAGGGGGAGACTAGCAACCTTTTATCGTTTTACGCTTATCTTGGTCTGAAAACTGACATTGATCAGCGGAAATTCGGAGTAACGCAATAGTTTACGGTCAAATCACGATGAACACACCGGTTCTCGTTCGATGACCGAAGTTAAGCATCGTAGAGCCAGGTCAGTACTTAGATGGGGGACCGCTTGGGAACACCTGGTACTGTAAGCAGCCACCTACTACAGGGGTAGACTAGCAACCTTTTATCGTGTTACGCTTATCTTGGACTGAAAACTGACATTGATCAGCGCAAATTTGAAGTAACGCAATAGCTTACGGTCAAATCACGCTGAACACACCGGTTCTCGTTCGATCACCGAAGTTAAGCATCGTAGAGCCTGGTCAGTACTTATATGGGGTACCGCTTGGGAACACCTGGTACTGTAAGCAGCCCCCTACAACAGGGGTAGACTAGCAACCTTTTATCGTGTTACGCTTATCTTGGACTGAAAACTGACATTGATCAGCGGAAATTTGGAACAAGGCAATATCTGACGGTCAAATCACGCTGAACACACCGGTTCTCGTTCGATCGTCGAAGTTAAGCATCGTAGAGCCAGGTCAGTACTTAGATGGGGGGCCGCGTGGGAACACCTGGTACTATAAGCAGCCCCCTACTACAGGGGTAGACTAGCAACCTTTTATCGTGTTACACTTAACTTGGACTGAAAACTGACATTGATCAGCGGAAATTTGGAGTAACGCGATAGCTTACGGTCAAATCACGCTGAACACACCGGTTCTCGTTCGATCACCGAAGTTAAGCATCGTAGAGCCAGGTCAGTACTTAGATGGGGGACCGCTTGGGAACACCTGGTACTGTAAGCAGCCCCCTACTACAGGGGTAGACTAGCAACCTTTTATCGTGTTACGCTTATCTTGGACTGAAAACTGACATTGATCAGCGGATATTTGGAGCTACGCAATAGCTTACGGTCAAATCACGCTGATCACACCGGTTCTCGTTCGATCACCGAAGTCAAGCATCGTAGAGCCAGGTCAGTACTTAGATGGGGGACCGCTTGGGAACGCCTGGTACTGTAAGCAGCCCCCTACTACAGGGGTAGACTAGCAACCTTTTATCGTGTTACGCTTATCTTGGACTGAAAACTGACATTGATCAGCGGAAATTTGGAGTTACGCAATAGCTTACGGTCAAATCACGCTGAACACACCGGTTCTCGTTCGATCACCGAAGTTAAGCATCGTAGAGCCAGGTCAGTACTTAGATGGGGGACCGCTTGGGAACACCTGGTACTGTAAGCAGCCCCGTACTACAGGGGTAGACTAGCAACCTTTTATCGTGTTACGCTTATCTTGGACTGAAAACTGACATTGATCAGCGGAAATTTGGAGTTACGCAATTGCTTACGGTCAAATCACGCTGAACACACCGGTTCTCGTTCGATCACCGAAGTTAAGCATCGTAGAGCCAGGTCAGTACTTAGATGGGGGACCGCTTGGGAACACCTGGTACTGTAAGCAGCCCCCTACTACAGGGGTAGACTAGCAACCTTTTATCGTGTTACGCTTATCTTGGACTGAAAACTGACATTGATCAGCGGAAATTTGGAGTTACGCAATAGCTTACGGTCAAATCACGCTGAACACACCGGTTCTAGTTCGATCACCGAAGTTAAGCATCGTAGAGCCAGGTCAGTACTTAGATGGGGGACCGCTTGGGAACACCTGGTATTGTAAGCAGCCCCCTACAACAGGGGGAGACTAGCAACCTTTTATCGTTTTACGCTTATCTTGGTCTGAAAACTGACATTGATCAGCGGAAATTCGGAGTAACGCAATAGTTTACGGTCAAATCACGCTGAACACACCGGTTCTCGTTCGATGACCGAAGTTAAGCATCGTAGAGCCAGGTCAGTACTTAGATGGGGGACCGCTTGGGAACACCTGGTACTGTAAGCATCCACCTACTACAGGGGTAGACTAGCAACCTTTTATCGTGTTACGCTTATCTTGGACTGAAAACTGACATTGATCAGCGCAAATTTGAAGTAACGCAATAGCTTACGGTCAAATCACGCTGAACACACCGGTTCTCGTTCGATCACCGAAGTTAAGCATCGTAGAGCCTGGTCAGTACTTATATGGGGGACCGCTTGGGAACACCTGGTACTGTAAGCAGCCCCCTACAACAGGGGTAGACTAGCAACCTTTTATCGTGTTACGCTTATCTTGGACTGAAAACTGACATTGATCAGCGGAAATTTGGAGTAAGGCAATATCTGACGGTCAAATCACGCTGAACACACCGGTTCTCCTTCGATGACCGAAGTTAAGCATCGTAGAGCCAGGTCAGTACTTAGATGGGGGACCGCTTGGGAACACCTGGTACTGTAGGCAGCCCCCTACTACAGGGGTAGACTAGCAACCTTTTATCGTGTTACGCTTATCTTGGACTGAAAACTGACATTGATCAGCGGAAATTTGGAACAAGGCAATATCTGACGGTCAAATCACGCTGAACACACCGGTTCTCGTTCGATCACCGAAGTTAAGCATCGTAGAGCCAGGTCAGTACTTAGATGGGGGACCGCTTGGGAACACCTGGTACTGTAAGCAGCCGCCTACTACAGGGGTAGACTAGCAACCGTTTATCGTGTTACGCGTATCTTGGACTGAAAACTGACATTGATCAGCGGAAATTTGGAGTAACGCAATAGCTTCCGGTCAAATCACGCTGAACACACCGGTTCTAGTTCGATCACCGAAATTAAGCATCGTAGAGCCAGGTCAGTACTTAGATGGGGGACCGCTTGGGAACACCTGGTATTGTAAGCAGCCCCCTAATACAGGGGGAGACTAGCAACGTTTTACGCTTATCTTGGTCTGAAAACTGACATTGATCAGCGGAAATTCGGAGTAACGCAATAGTTTACGGTCAAATCACGCTGAACACACCGGTTCTCGTTCGATGACCGAAGTTAAGCATCGTAGAGCCAGGTCAGTACTTAGATGGGGGACCGCTTGGGAACACCTGGTACTGTAAGCAGCCCCCTACTACAGGGGTAGACTAGCAACCGTTTATCGTGTTACGCGTATCTTGGACTGAAAACTGACATTGATCAGCGGAAATTTGGAGTAATGCAATAACTTACGGTCAAATCACGCTGAACACAACGGTTCTCGTTCGATCACCGAAGTTAAGCATCGTAGAGCCACGTCAGTACTTAGATGGGGCACCGCTTGAGAACACCTGGTACTGTAAGCAGCCCCGTACTACAGGGGTAGACTAGCAACCTTTTATCGTGTTACGCTTATCTTGGACTGAAAACTGACATTGAACAGCGGAGAATTGGAATAAAGCAGTAGCTTACGGTCAAATCACGCTGAACACACCGGTTCTCGTTCGATCACCGAAGTTAAGCGTCGTAGAGCCAGGTCAGTACTTAGATGGGGGGCCGCTTGGGAACACCTGGTACTGTAAGCAGCCCCCTACTAGAGGGGTAGACTAGCAACCTTTTATCGTGTTACGCTTATCTTGGACTGAAAACTGACATTGATCAGCGGAAATTTGGAGTAACGCAATATCTGACGGTCAAATCACGCTGAACACACCGGTTCTCGTTCGATCACCGAAGTTAAGCATCGTAGAGTCAGGTCAGTACTTATATGGGGGACCGCTTGGGAACACCTGGTACTGTAAGCAGCCCCCTACAACAGGGGTAGACTAGCAACCTTTTATCGTGTTACGCTTATCTTGGACTGAAAACTGACATTGATCAGCGGAAATTTGGAGTAACGCAATAGCTTCCGGTCAAATCACGCTGAACACACCGGTTCTAGTTCGATCACCGAAGTTAAGCATCGTAGAGCCAGGTCAGTACTTAGATTGGGACCGCTTGGGAACACCTGGTATTGTAAGCAGCCCCCTAATACAGGGGGAGACTAGCAACCTTTTATCGTTTTACGCTTATCTTTGTCTGAAAACTGACATTGATCAGCGGAAATTCGGAGTAACGCAATAGTTTACGGTCAAATCACGCTGAACACACCGGTTCTCGTTTGATGACCGAAGTTAAGCATCGTAGAGCCAGGTCAGTACTTAGATGGGGGACCGCTTGGGAACACCTGGTACTGTAAGCAGCCCCCTACTACAGGGGTAGACTAGCAACCTTTTATCGTGTTACGCTTATCTTGGACTGAAAACTGACATTGATCAGCGGAAATTTGGAGTTACGCAATAGCTTACAGTCAAATCACGCTGAACACACCGGTTCTCGTTCGATCACCGAAGTTAAGCATCGTAGAGCCAGGTCGGTACTTAGATGGGGGACCGCTTGGGAACACCTGGTACTGTAAGCAGCCCCCTACTACAGGGGTAGAATAGCAACCTTTTATCGTGTTACGCTTATCTTTTACTGAAAACTGACATTGATCAGCGGAAATTTGGAGTTACGCAATAGCTTACGGTCAAATCACGCTGAACACACCGGTTCTCGTTCGATCACCGAAGTT
This sequence comes from Acanthosepion esculentum, assembly GCA_964036315.1. NCBI lineage: Eukaryota > Metazoa > Mollusca > Cephalopoda > Sepiida > Sepiidae > Acanthosepion > Acanthosepion esculentum. Next base: position 103,116,543 of record OZ038483.1, read on the forward strand.
AAGCATCGTAGAGCCAGGTCAGTACTTAGATGGGGGACCGCTTGGGAACACCTGGTACTGTAAGCAGCCCCCTACTACAGGGGTAGACTAGCAACCTTTTATCGTGTTACGCTTATCTTGGACTGAAAACTGACATTGATCAGCGGAAATTTGGAGTTACGCAATAGCTAACGGTCAAATCACGCTGAACACACCGGTTCTCGTTCGATCACCGAAGTTAAGCATCGTAGAGCCAGGTCAGTACTTAGATGGGGGACCGCTTGGGAACACCTGGTACTGTAAGCAGCCCCCTACTACAGGGGTAGACTAGCAACCTTTTATCGTGTTACGCTTATCTTGGACTGAAAACTGACATTGATCAGCGGAAATTTGGAGTTACGCAATAGCTTACGGTCAAATCACGCTGAACACACCGGTTCTCGTTCGATCACCGAAGTTTAGCATCGAAGAGCCAGGTCAGTACTTAGATGGGGGACCGCTTGGGAACACCTGGTACTGTAAGCAGCCCCGTACTACAGGTGTAGACTAGCAACCTTTTATCGTGTTACGCTTATCTTGGACTGAAAACTGACATTGATCAGCGGAAATTTGGAGTTACGCAATTGCTTACGGTCAAATCACGCTGAACACACCGGCTCTCGTTCGATCACCGAAGTTAAGCATCGTAGAGCCAGGTCAGTACTTAGATGGGGGACCGCTTGGGAACACCTGGTACTGTAAGCAGCCCCCTACTACAGGGGTGGACTAGCAACCTTTTATCGTGTTACGCTTATCTTGGACTGAAAACTGACATTGATCAGCGGAAATTTGGAGTTACGCAATAGCTTACGGTCAAATCACGGTGAACACACCGGTTCTAGTTCGATCACCGAAGTTAAGCATCGTAGAGCCAGGTCAGTACTTAGATGGGGGACCGCTTGGGAACACCTGGTATTGTAAGCAGCCCCCTACTACAGGGGGAGACTAGCAACCTTTTATCGTTTTACGCTTATCTTGGTCTGAAAACTGACATTGATCAGCGGAAATTCGGAGTAACGCAATAGTTTACGGTCAAATCACGCTGAACACACCGGTTCTCGTTCGATGACCGAAGTTAAGCATCGTAGAGCCAGGTCAGTACTTAGATGGGGGACCGCTTGGGAACACCTGGTACTGTAAGCAGCCACCTACTACAGGGGTAGACTAGCAACCTTTTATCGTGTTACGCTTATCTTGGACTGAAAACTGACATTGATCAGCGCAAATTTGAAGTAACGCGATAGCTTACGGTCAAATCACGCTGAACACACCGGTTCTCGTTCGATCACCGAAGTTAAGCATCGTAGAGCCAGGTCAGTACTTATATGGGGTTCCGCTTGGGAACACCTGGTACTGTAAACAGCCCCCTACTACAGGGGTAGACTAGCAACCTTTTATCGTGTTACGCTTATCTTGGACTGAAAACTGACATTGATCAGCGGAAATTCGGAGTAACGCAATAGTTTACGGTCAAATCACGCTGAACACCCCGGTTCTCCTTCGATGACCGAAGTTAAGCATCGTAGAGCCAGGTCAGTACTTAGATGGGGGACCGCTTGGGAACACCTTGTACTGTAAGCAGCCCCCTACTACAGGGGTAGTCTAGCAACCTTTTATCGTGTTACGCTTATCTTGGACTGAAAACTGACATTGATCAGCGCAAATTTGAAGTAACGCAATTGCTTACGGTCAAATCACGCTGAACACACCGGTTCTCGTTCGATCACCGAAGTTAAGCATCGTAGAGCCAGGTCAGTACTTAGATGGGGGACCGCTTGGGAACACCTGGTACTGTAAGCAGCCCCCTACTACATGTGTAGACTAGCAACCTTTTATCGTGTTACGCTTATCTTGGACTGAAAATTGACATTGATCAGCGGAAATTTGGAGTTACGCAATAGCTTGCGGTCAAATCACGCTGAACACACCGGTTCTCGTTCGATCACCGAAGTTAAGCATCGTAGAGCCAGGTCAGTACTTAGATGGGGGACCGCTTGGGAACACCTGGTACTGTAAGCAGCCCCCTACTACAGGGGTAGACTAGCAACCTTTTATCGTGTTACGCTTATCTTTGACTGAAAACTGACATTGATCAGCGGAAATTTCGAGTAACGCCATAGTTTACGGTCAAATCACGCTGAACACACCGGTTCTCGTTCGATGACCGAAGTTAAGCATCGTAGAGCCAGCTCAGTACTTAGATGGGGGACCGCTTGGGAACACCTGGTACTGTAAGCAGCCCCCTACTACAGGTTGACTAGCAACCGTTTATCGTGTTACGCTTATCTTGGACTGAAAACTGACATTGAACAGCGGAAATTTGGAGTAACGCAATAGCTTACGGTCAAATCACGCTGAACACACCGGTTCTCCTTCGATGACCGAAGTTAAGCATCGTAGAGCCAGGTCAGTACTTAGATGGGGGACCGCTTGGGAACACCTGGTACTGTAAGCAGCCCCCTACTACAGGGGTAGACTAGCAACCTTTTATCGTGTTACGCTTATCTTGGACTGAAAACTGACATTGATCAGCGGAAATTTGGAGTTACGCAATAGCTTACAGTCAAATCACGCTGAACACACCGGTTCTCGTTCGATCACCGAAGTTAAGCATCGTAGAGCCAGGTCGGTACTTAGATGGGGGACCGCTTGGGAACACCTGGTACTGTAAGCAGCCCCCTACTACAGGGGTAGAATAGCAACCTTTTATCGTGTTACGCTTATCTTTTACTGAAAACTGACATTGATCAGCGGAAATTTGGAGTTACGCAATAGCTTACGGTCAAATCACGCTGAACACACCGGTTCTCGTTCGATCACCGAAGTTAAGCATCGTAGAGCCAGGTCATTACTTAGATGGGGGACCGCTTGGGAACACCTGGTACTGTAAGCAGCCCCCTACTACAGGGGTAGACTAGCAACCTTTTATCGTGTTACGCTTATCTTGGACTGAAAACTGACATTGATCAGCGGAAATTTGGAGTTACGCAATAGCTAACGTTCAAATCACGCTGAACACACCGGTTCTCGTTCGATCACCGAAGTTAAGCATCGTAGAGCCAGGTCAGTACTTAGATGGGGGACCGCTTGGGAACACCTGGTACTGTAAGCAGCCCCCTACTACAGGGGTAGACTAGCAACCTTTTATCGTGTTACGCTTATCTTGGACTGAAAACTGACATTGATCAGCGGAAATTTGGAGTTACGCAATAGCTTACGGTCAAATCACGCTGAACACACCGGTTCTCGTTCGATCACCGAAGTTTAGCATCGAAGAGCCAGGTCAGTACTTAGATGGGGGACCGCTTGGGAACACCTGGTACTGTAAGCAGCCCCGTACTACAGGTGTAGACTAGCAACCTTTTATCGTGTTACGCTTATCTTGGACTGAAAACTGACATTGATCAGCGGAAATTTGGAGTTACGCAATTGCTTACGGTCAAATCACGCTGAACACACCGGCTCTCGTTCGATCACCGAAGTTAAGCATCGTAGAGCCAGGTCAGTACTTAGATGGGGGACCGCTTGGGAACACCTGGTACTGTAAGCAGCCCCCTACTACAGGGGTGGACTAGCAACCTTTTATCGTGTTACGCTTATCTTGGACTGAAAACTGACATTGATCAGCGGAAATTTGGAGTTACGCAATAGCTTACGGTCAAATCACGGTGAACACACCGGTTCTAGTTCGATCACCGAAGTTAAGCATCGTAGAGCCAGGTCAGTACTTAGATGGGGGACCGCTTGGGAACACCTGGTATTGTAAGCAGCCCCCTACTACAGGGGGAGACTAGCAACCTTTTATCGTTTTACGCTTATCTTGGTCTGAAAACTGACATTGATCAGCGGAAATTCGGAGTAACGCAATAGTTTACGGTCAAATCACGCTGAACACACCGGTTCTCGTTCGATGACCGAAGTTAAGCATCGTAGAGCCAGGTCAGTACTTAGATGGGGGACCGCTTGGGAACACCTGGTACTGTAAGCAGCCCCCTACTACAGGGGTAGACTAGCAACCGTTTATCGTGTTACGCGTATCTTGGACTGAAAACTGACATTGATCAGCGGAAATTTGGAGTTACGCAATAGCTTACGGTCAAATCACGCTGAACACACCGGTTCTAGTTCGATCACCGAAGTTAAGCATCGTAGAGCCAGGTCAGTACTTAGATGGGGGACCGCTTGGGAACACCTGGTACTGTAAGCAGCCCCCTACTACAGGGGTAGACTAGCATCCTTTTATCGTGTTACACTTAACTTGGACTGAAAACTGACATTGATCAGCGGAAATTTGGAGTAACGCGATAGCTTACGGTCAAATCACGCTGAACACACCGGTTCTCGTTCGATCACCGAAGTTAAGCATCGTAGAGCCAGGTCAGTACTTAGATGGGGGACCGCTTGGGAACACCTGGTACTGTAAGCAGCCCCCTACTACAGGGGTAGACTAGCAACCGTTTATCGTGTTACGCGTATCTTGGACTGAAAACTGACATTGATCAGCGGAAATTTGGAGTAACGCAATAGCTTCCGGTCAAATCACGCTGAACACACCGGTTCTAGTTCGATCACCGAAATTAAGCATCGTAGAGCCAGGTCAGTACTTAGATGGGTGACCGCTTGGGAACACCTGGTACTGTAAGCAGCCCCCTACTACAGGGGTAGACTAGCAACCTTTTATCGTGTTACGCTTATCTTTGACTGAAAACTGACATTGATCAGCGGAAATTTAGAGAAACGCCATAGTTTACGGTCAAATCACGCTGAACACACCGGTTCTCGTTCGATGACCGAAGTTAAGCATCGTAGAGCCAGCTCAGTACTTAGATGGGGGACCGCTTGGGAACACCTGGTACTGTAAGCAGCCCCCTACTACAGGGTTGACTAGCAACCGTTTATCGTGTTACGCTTATCTTGGACTGAAAACTGACATTGAACAGCGGAGATTTGGAGTAACGCAATAGCTTACGGTCAAATCACGCTGAACACACCGGTTCTCCTTCGATGACCGAAGTTAGGCATCGTAGAGCCAGGTCAGTACTTAGATGGGGGACCGCTTGGGAACACCTGGTACTGTAAGCAGCCCCCTACTACAGGGGTAGTCTAGCAACCTTTTATCGTGTTACGCTTATCTTGGACTGAAAACTGACATTGATCAGCGCAAATTTGAAGTAACGCAATAGCTTACGGTCAAATCACGCTGAACACACCGGTTCTCGTTCGATCACCGAAGTTAAGCATCGCAGAGCCAGGTCAGTACTTAGATGGGGGACCGCTTGGGAACACCTGGTACTGTAAGCAGCCCCCTACTACAGGGGTAGACTAGCAACCTTTTATCGTGTTACGCTTATCTTGGACTGAAAATTGACATTGATCAGCGGAAATTTGGAGTTACGCCATAGCTTGCGGTCAAATCACGCTGAACACACCGGTTCTCGTTCGATCACCGAAGTTAAGCATCGTAGAGCCAGGTCAGTACTTAGATGGGGGACCGCTTGGGAACACCTGGTACTGTAAGCAGCCCCCTACTACAGGGGTAGACTAGCAACCTTTTATCGTGTTACGCTTATCTTTGACTGAAAACTGACATTGATCAGCGGAAATTTAGAGTAACGCCATAGTTTACGGTCAAATCACGCTGAACACACCGGTTCTCGTTCGATGACCGAAGTTAAGCATCGTAGAACCAGCTCAGTACTTAGATGGGGGACCGCTTGGGAACACCTGGTACTGTAAGCAGCCCCCTACTACAGGTTGACTAGCAACCGTTTATCGTGTTACGCTTATCTTGGACTGAAAACTGACATTGAACAGCGGAAATTTGGAGTAACGCAATAGCTTACGGTCAAATCACGCTGAACACACCGGTTCTCCTTCGATAATCGAAGTTAAGCATCGTAGAGCCAGGTCAGTACTTAGATGGGGGACCGCTTGGGAACACCTGGTACTGTAAGCAGCCCCCTACTACAGGGGTAGTCTAGCAACCTTTTATCGTGTTACGCTTATCTTGGACTGAAAACTGACATTGATCAGCGCAAATTTGAAGTAACGCAATAGCTTACGGTCAAATCACGCTGAACACACCGGTTCTCGTTCGATCACCGAAGTTAAGCATCGTAGAGCCAGGTCAGTACTTAGATGGGGGACCGCTTGGGAACACCTGGTACTGTAAGCAGCCCCCTACTACAGGGGTAGACTGGCAACCTTTTATCGTGTTACGCTTATCTTGGACTGAAAATTGACATTGATCAGCGGAAATTTGGAGTTACGCAATAGCTTGCGGTCAAATCACGCTGAACACACCGGTTCTCGTTCGATCACCGAAGTTAAGCATCGTAGAGCCAGGTCAGTACTTAGATGGGGGACCGCTTGGGAACACCTGGTACTGTAAGCAGCCCCCTACTACAGGGGTAGACTAGCAACCTTTTATCGTGTTACGCTTATCTTTGACTGAAAACTGACATTGATCAGCGGAAATTTAGATTAACGCCATAGTTTACGATCAAATCACGCTGAACACACCGGTTCTCGTTCGATGACCGAAGTTAAGCATCGTAGAGCCAGCTCAGTACTTAGATGGGGGACCGCTTGGGAACACCTGGTACTGTAAGCAGCCCCCTACTACAGGGGTAGACTAGCAACCGTTTATCGTGTTACGCTTATCTTGGACTGAAAACTGACATTGAACAGCGGAGATTTGGAGTAACGCAATAGCTTACGGTCAAATCATGCTGAACACACCGGTTCTCGTTCGATCACCGAAGTTAAGCATCGTAGAGCCAGGTCAGTACTTAGATGTGGGACTGCTTGGGAACACCTGGTACTGTAGGCAGCCCCCTACTACAGGGGTAGACTAGCAACCTTTTATCGTGTTACGCTTATCTTGGACTGAAAATTGACATTGATCAGCGGAAATTTGGAGTTACGCAATAGCTTGCGGTCAAATCACGCTGAACACACCGGTTCTCGTTCGATCACCGAAGTTAAGCATCGTAGAGCCAGGTCAGTACTTAGATGGGGGACCGCTTGGGAACACCTGGTACTGTAAGCAGCCCCCTACTACAGGGGTAGACTGGCAACCTTTTATCGTGTTACGCTTATCTTGGACTGAAAATTGACATTGATCAGCGGAAATTTGGAGTTACGCAATAGCTTACGGTCAAATCACGCTGAACACACCGGTTCTCGTTCGATCACCGAAGTTAAGCATCGTAGAGCCAGCTCAGTACTTAGATGGGGGACCGCTTGGGAACACCTGGTACTGTAAGCAGCCCCCTACTACAGGGGTAGACTGGCAACCTTTTATCGTGTTACGCTTATCTTGGACTGAAAATTGACATTGATCAGCGGAAATTTGGAGTTACGCAATAGCTTGCGGTCAAATCACGCTGAACACACCGGTTCTCGTTCGATCACCGAAGTTAAGCATCGTAGAGCCAGGTCAGTACTTAGATGGGGGACCGCTTGGGAACACCTGGTACTGTAAGCAGCCCCCTACTACAGGGGTAGACTAGCAACCTTTTATCGTGTTACGCTTATCTTTGACTGAAAACTGACATTGATCAGCGGAAATTTAGATTAACGCCATAGTTTACGATCAAATCACGCTGAACACACCGGTTCTCGTTCGATGACCGAAGTTAAGCATCGTAGAGCCAGGTCAGTACTTAGATGGGGGACCGCTTGGGAACACCTGGTACTGTAAGCAGCCCCCTACTACAGGGGTAGACTAGCAACCGTTTATCGTGTTACGCGTATCTTGGACTGAAAACTGACATTGATCAGCGGAAATTTGGGGTAACGCAATAGCTTCCGGTCAAATCACGCTGAACACACCGGTTCTAGTTCGATCACCGAAGTTAAGCATCGTAGAGCCAGGTCAGTACTTAGATGGGGGACCGCTTGGGAACACCTGGTACTGTAAGCAGCCCCCTACTACAGGGGTAGACTAGCAACCTTTTATCGTGTTACGCTTATCTTGGACTGAAAACTGACATTGATCAGCGGAAATTTGGAGTTACGCAATAGCTTACGGTCAAATCACGCTGAACACACCAGTTCTAGTTCGATCACCGAAGTTAAGCATCGTAGAGCCAGGTCAGTACTTAGATGGGGGACCGCTTGGGAACACCTGGTACTGTAAGCAGCCCCCTACTACAGGGGTAGACTAGCAACCTTTTATCGTGTTACGCTTATCTTGGACTGAAAACTGACATTGATCAGCGGAAATTTGGAGTTACGCAATAGCTTACGGTCAAATCACGCTGAACACACCGGTTCTAGTTCGATCACCGAAGTTAAGCATCGTAGAGCCAGGTCAGTACTTAGATGGGGGACCGCTTGGGAACACCTGGTACTGTAAGCAGCCCCCTACTACAGGGGTAGTCTAGCAACCTTTTATCGTGTTACGCTTATCTTGGACTGAAAACTGACATTGATCAGCGGAAATTTGGAGTTACGCAATAGCTTACGGTCAAATCACGCTGAACACACCGGTTCTAGTTCGATCACCGAAGTTAAGCATCGTAGAGCCAGGTCAGTACTTAGATGGGTGACCGCTTGGGAACACCTGGTACTGTAAGCAGCCCCCTACTACAGGGGTAGACTAGCAACCTTTTATCGTGTTACGCTTATCTTTGACTGAAAACTGACATTGATCAGCGGAAATTTAGAGTAACGCCATAGTTTACGGTCAAATCACGCTGAACACACCGGTTCTCGTTCGATGACCGAAGTTAAGCATCGTAGAGCCAGCTCAGTACTTAGATGGGGGACCGCTTGGGAACACCTGGTACTGTAAGCAGCCCCCTACTACAGGGTTGACTAGCAACCGTTTATCGTGTTACGCTTATCTTGGACTGAAAACTGACATTGATCAGCGGAAATTTGGAGTAACGCAATATCTGACGGTCAAATCACGCTGAACACACCGGTTCTCGTTCGATCATCGAAGTTAAGCATCGTAGAACCAGGTCAGTACTTAGATGGGGGGCCGCGTGGGAACACCTGGTACTATAAGCAGCCCCCTACTACAGGGGTAGACTAGCAACCTTTTATCGTGTTACACTTAACTTGGACTGAAAACTGACATTGATCAGCGGAAATTTGGAGTAACGCAATAGCTTACGGTCAAATCACGCTGAACACACCGGTTCTCGTTCGATCACCGAAGTTAAGCATCGTAGAGCCAGGTCAGTACTTATATGGGGGACCGCTTGGGAACACCTGGTACTGTAAGCAGCCCCCTACAACAGGGGTAGACTAGCAACCTTTTATCGTGTTACGCTTATCTTGGACTGAAAACTGACATTGATCAGCGAAATTTGGAGTAACGCAATAGCTTCCGGTCAAATCACGCTGAACACACCGGTTCTAGTTCGATCACCGAAGTTAAGCATCGTAGAGCCAGGTCAGTACTTAGATGGGGGACCGCTTGGGAACACCTGGTATTGTAAGCAGCCCCCTACTACAGGGGGAGACTAGCAACCTTTTATCGTTTTACGCTTATCTTGGTCTGAAAACTGACATTGATCAGCGGAAATTTGGAGTAATGCAATAGATTACGGTCAAATCACGCTGAACACACCGGTTCTCGTTCGATGACCGAAGTTAATCATCGTAGAGCCAGGTCAGTACTTAGATGGGGGACCGCTTGGGAACACCTGGTACTGTAAGCAGCCCCCTACTACAGGGGTAGACTAGCAACCTTTTATCGTGTTACGCTTATCTTGGACTGAAAACTGACATTGATCAGCGGAAATTTGGAGTTACGCAATAGCTTACGGTCAAATCACGCTGAACACACCGGTTCTCGTTCGATCACCGAAGTTAAGCATCGTAGAGCCAGGTCAGTACTTAGATGGGGGACCGCTTGGGAACACCTGGTACTGTAAGCAGCCCCCTACTACAGGTTGACTAGCAACCGTTTATCGTGTTACGCTTATCTTGGACTGAAAACTGACATTGAACAGCGGAAATTTGGAGTAACGCAATAGCTTACGGTCAAATCACGCTGAACACACCGGTTCTCGTTCGATGACCGAAGTTAAGCATCGTAGAGCCAGGTCAGTACTTAGATGGGGGACCGCTTGGGAACACCTGGTACTGTAAGCAGCCCCCTACTACAGGGGTAGACTAGCAACCGTTTATCGTGTTACGCGTATCTTGGACTGAAAACTGACATTGATCAGCGGAAATTTGGAGTAACGCAATAGCTTCCGGTCAAATCACGCTGAACACACCGGTTCTAGTTCGATCACCGAAGTTAAGCATCGTAGAGCCAGGTCAGTACTTAGATGGGTGACCGCTTGGGAACACCTGGTACTGTAAGCAGCCCCCTACTACAGGGGTAGACTAGCAACCTTTTATCGTGTTACGCTTATCTTTGACTGAAAACTGACATTGATCAGCGGAAATTGAGAGTAACGCCATAGTTTACGGTCAAATCACGCTGAACACACCGGTTCTCGTTCGATGACCGAAGTTAAGCATCGTAGAGCCAGCTCAGTACTTAGATGGGGGACCGCTTGGGAACACCTGGTACTGTAAGCAGCCCCCTACTACAGGGGTAGACTAGCAACCGTTTATCGTGTTACGCTTATCTTGGACTGAAAACTGACATTGAACAGCGGAGATTTGGAGTAACGCAATAGCTTACGTTCAAATCACGCTGAACACACCGGTTCTCGTTCGATCACCGAAGTTAAGCATCGTAGAGCCAGGTCAGTACTTAGATGGGGGACCGCTTGGGAACACCTGGTACTGTAGGCAGCCCCCTACTACAGGGGTAGACTAGCAACCTTTTATCGTGTTACGCTTATCTTGGACTGAAAACTGACATTGATCAGCGGAAATTTGGAGTAACGCAATATCTGACGGTCAAATCACGCTGAACACACCGGTTCTCGTTCGATCATCGAAGTTAAGCATCGTAGAACCAGGTCAGTACTTAGATGGGGGGCCGCGTGGGAACACCTGGTACTATAAGCAGCCCCCTACTACAGGGGTAGACTAGCAACCTTTTATCGTGTTACACTTAACTTGGACTGAAAACTGACATTGATCAGCGGAAATTTGGAGTAACGCAATAGCTTACGGTCAAATCACGCTGAACACACCGGTTCTCGTTCGATCACCGAAGTTAAGCATCGTAGAGCCAGGTCAGTACTTATATGGGGGACCGCTTGGGAACACCTGGTACTGTAAGCAGCCCCCTACAACAGGGGTAGACTAGCAACCTTTTATCGTGTTACGCTTATCTTGGACTGAAAACTGACATTGATCAGCGAAATTTGGAGTAACGCAATAGCTTCCGGTCAAATCACGCTGAACACACCGGTTCTAGTTCGATCACCGAAGTTAAGCATCGTAGAGCCAGGTCAGTACTTAGATGGGGGACCGCTTGGGAACACCTGGTATTGTAAGCAGCCCCCTACTACAGGGGGAGACTAGCAACCTTTTATCGTTTTACGCTTATCTTGGTCTGAAAACTGACATTGATCAGCGGAAATTTGGAGTAATGCAATAGATTACGGTCAAATCACGCTGAACACACCGGTTCTCGTTCGATGACCGAAGTTAATCATCGTAGAGCCAGGTCAGTACTTAGATGGGGGACCGCTTGGGAACACCTGGTACTGTAAGCAGCCCCCTACTACAGGGGTAGACTAGCAACCTTTTATCGTGTTACGCTTATCTTGGACTGAAAACTGACATTGATCAGCGGAAATTTGGAGTTACGCAATAGCTTACGGTCAAATCACGCTGAACACACCGGTTCTCGTTCGATCACCGAAGTTAAGCATCGTAGAGCCAGGTCAGTACTTAGATGGGGGACCGCTTGGGAACACCTGGTACTGTAAGCAGCCCCCTACTACAGGTTGACTAGCAACCGTTTATCGTGTTACGCTTATCTTGGACTGAAAACTGACATTGAACAGCGGAAATTTGGAGTAACGCAATAGCTTACGGTCAAATCACGCTGAACACACCGGTTCTCGTTCGATGACCGAAGTTAAGCATCGTAGAGCCAGGTCAGTACTTAGATGGGGGACCGCTTGGGAACACCTGGTACTGTAAGCAGCCCCCTACTACAGGGGTAGACTAGCAACCGTTTATCGTGTTACGCGTATCTTGGACTGAAAACTGACATTGATCAGCGGAAATTTGGAGTAACGCAATAGCTTCCGGTCAAATCACGCTGAACACACCGGTTCTAGTTCGATCACCGAAGTTAAGCATCGTAGAGCCAGGTCAGTACTTAGATGGGTGACCGCTTGGGAACACCTGGTACTGTAAGCAGCCCCCTACTACAGGGGTAGACTAGCAACCTTTTATCGTGTTACGCTTATCTTTGACTGAAAACTGACATTGATCAGCGGAAATTGAGAGTAACGCCATAGTTTACGGTCAAATCACGCTGAACACACCGGTTCTCGTTCGATGACCGAAGTTAAGCATCGTAGAGCCAGCTCAGTACTTAGATGGGGGACCGCTTGGGAACACCTGGTACTGTAAGCAGCCCCCTACTACAGGGGTAGACTAGCAACCGTTTATCGTGTTACGCTTATCTTGGACTGAAAACTGACATTGAACAGCGGAGATTTGGAGTAACGCAATAGCTTACGTTCAAATCACGCTGAACACACCGGTTCTCGTTCGATCACCGAAGTTAAGCATCGTAGAGCCAGGTCAGTACTTAGATGGGGGACCGCTTGGGAACACCTGGTACTGTAGGCAGCCCCCTACTACAGGGGTAGACTAGCAACCTTTTATCGTGTTACGCTTATCTTGGACTGAAAACTGACATTGATCAGCGGAAATTTGGAGTAAGGCAATATCTGACGGTCAAATCACGCTGAACACACCGGTTCTCGTTCGATCATCGAAGTTAAGCATCGTAGAGCCAGGTCAGTACTTAGATGGGGGACCGCTTGGGAACACCTGGTACTGTAAGCAGCCCCCTACTACAGGGGTAGACTAGCAACCGTTTATCGTGTTACGCGTATATTGGACTGAAAACTGACATTGATCAGCGGAAATTTGGACTAACGCAATAGCTTCCGGTCAAATCACGCTGAACACACCGGTTCTAGTTCGATCACCGAAGTTAAGCATCGTAGAGCCAGGTCAGTACTTAGATGGGGGACCGCTTGGGAACACCTGGTATACTAAGCAGCCCCCTAATACAGGGGGAGACTAGCAACCTTTTATCGTTTTACGCTTATCTTGGTCTGAAAACTGACATTGATCGGCGGAAATTCGGAGTAACGCAATAGTTTACGGTCAAATCACGCTGAACACACCGGTTCTCGTTCGATGACCGAAGTTAAGCATCGTAGAGCCAGGTCAGTACTTAGATGGGGGACCGCTTGGGAACACCTGGTACTGTAAGCAGCCCCCTACTACAGGGGTAGACTAGCAACCTTTTATCGTGTTACGCTTATCTTGGACTGAAAACTGACATTGATCAGCGCAAATTTGAAGTAACGCAATAGCTTACGGTCAAATCACGCTGAACACACCGGTTCTCGTTCGATCACCGAAGTTAAGCATCGTAGAGCCAGGTCAGTACTTAGATGGGGGACCGCTTGGGAACACCTGGTACTGTAAGCAGCCCCCTACTACAGGGGTAGACTAGCAACCGTTTATCGTGTTACGCGTATCTTGGACTGAAAACTGACATTGATCAGCGGAAATTTGGAGTAACGCAATAGCTTCCGGTCAAATCACGCTGAACACACCGGTTCTAGTTCGATCACCGAAGTTAAGCATCGTAGATCCAGGTCAGTACTTAGATGGGGGACCGCTTGGGAACACCTGGTACTGTAAGCAGCCCCCTACTACAGGGGTAGACTAGCAACCGTTTATCGTGTTACGCGTATCTTGGACTGAAAACTGACATTGATCAGCGGAAATTTGGAGTAACGCAATAGCTTCCGGTCAAATCACGCTGAACACACCGGTTCTAGTTCGATCACCGAAGTTAAGCATCGTAGAGCCAGGTCAGTACTTAGATGGGGGACCGCTTGGGAACACCTGGTACTGTAAGCAGCCCCTTACTACAGGGGTAGACTAGCAACCTTTTATCGTGTTACGCTTATCTTGGACTGAAAACTGACATTGATCAGCGGAAATTTGGAGTTACGCAATAGCTTACGGTCAAATCACGCTGAACACACCGGTTCTCGTTCGATCACCGAAGTTAAGCATCGTAGGGCCAGGTCAGTACTTAGATGGGGGACCGCTTGGGAACACCTGGTACTGTAAGCAGCCCCCTACTACAGGGGTATACTAGCAACCTTTTATCGTGTTACGCTTATCTTGGACTGAAAACTGACATTGATCAGCGGAAATTTGGAGTTACGCAATAGCTTACGGTCAAATCACGCTGAACACACCGGTTCTCGTTCGATCACCGAAGTTAAGCATCGTAGAGCCAGGTCAGTACTTAGAGGGGGGACCGCTTGGGAACACCTGGTACTGTAAGCAGACCCCTACTACAGGGGTAGACTAGCAACCTTTTATCGTGTTACGCTTATCTTGGACTGAAAACTGACATTGATCAGCGGAAATTTGGAGTTACGCAATAGCTTACGGTCAAATCACGCTGAACACACCGGTTCTCGTTCGATCACCGAAGTTAAGCATCGTAGAGCCAGGTCAGTACTTAGATGGGGGACCGCTTGGGAACACCTGGTACTGTAAGCAGCCCCCTACTACAGGGGTAGACTAGCAACCTTTTATCGTGTTACGCTTATCTTGGACTGAAAACTGACATTGATCAGCGGAAATTTGGAGTTACGCAATAGTTTACGGTCAAATCACGCTGAACACACCGGTTCTCGTTCGATCACCGATGTTAAGCATCGTAGAGCCAGGTCAGTACTTAGATGGGGGACCGCTTGGGAACACCTGGTACTGTAAGCAGCCCCCTACTACAGGGGTAGACTAGCAACCTTTTATCGTGTTACGCTTATCTTGGACTGAAAACTGACATTGATCAGCGGAAATTTGGAGTTACGCAATAGCTTACGGTCAAATCACGCTGAACACACCGGTTCTCGTTCGATCACCGAAGTTAAGCATCGTAGAGCCAGGTCAGTACTTAGATGGGGGACCGCTTGGGAACACCTGGTACTGTAAGCAGCCCCCTACTACAGGGGTAGACTAGCAACCTTTTATCTTGTTACGCTTATCTTGGACTGAAAACTGACATTGATCAGCGGAAATTTGGAGTAACGCAATATCTGACGGTCAAATCACGCTGAACACACCGGTTCTCGTTCGATCATCGAAGTTAAGCATCGTAGAACCAGGTCAGTACTTAGATGGGGGGCCGCGTGGGAACACCTGGTACTATAAGCAGCCCCCTACTACAGGGGTAGACTAGCAACCTTTTATCGTGTTACACTTAACTTGGACTGAAAACTGACATTGATCAGCGGAAATTTGGAGTAACGCAATAGCTTACGGTCAAATCACGCTGAACACACCGGTTCTCGTTCGATCACCGAAGTTAAGCATCGTAGAGCCAGGTCAGTACTTATATGGGGGACCGCTTGGGAACACCTGGTACTGTAAGCAGCTCCCTACAACAGGGGTAGACTAGCAACCTTTTATCGTGTTACGCTTATCTTGGACTGAAAACTGACATTGATCAGCGAAATTTGGAGTAACGCAATAGCTTCCGGTCAAATCACGCTGAACACACCGGTTCTAGTTCGATCACCGAAGTTAAGCATCGTAGAGCCAGGTCAGTACTTAGATGGGGGACCGCTTGGGAACACCTGGTATTGTAAGCAGCCCCCTACTACAGGGGGAGACTAGCATCGTTTTACGCTTATCTTGGTCTGAAAACTGACATTGATCAGCGGAAATTTGGAGTAACGCAATAGTTTACGGTCAAATCACGCTGAACACACCGGTTCTCGTTCGATGACCGAAGTTAAGCATCGTAGAGCCAGGTCAGTACTTAGATGGGGGACCGCTTGGGAACACCTGGTACTGTAAGCAGCCCCCTACTACAGGGGTAGACTAGCAACCTTTTATCGTGTTACACTTAACTTGGACTGAAAACTGACATTGATCAGCGGAAATTTGGAGTAACGCAATAGCTTACGGTCAAATCACGCTGAAAACACCGGTTCTCGTTCGATCACCGAAGTTAAGCATCGTAGAGCCAGGTCAGTACTTATATGGGGGACCGCTTGGGAACACCTGGTACTGTAAGCAGCCCCCTACAACAGGGGTAGACTAGCAACCTTTTATCGTGTTACGCTTATCTTGGACTGAAAACTGACATTCATCATCGGAAATTAGGGGTAACGCAACCGCTTACGGTCAAATCACGCAGTAAAACCCGGTTCTCGTTCAATCACCGAAGTTAAGCGTCGTAGAGCCAAGTCAGTACTTCGATGGGGCCCGCTTGTGTACACCTGGTACTTTAAGCAGCCCCCTACTACAGGCGTAATCTCGCATCGTTTTACGCTTATCTTTGAATGAAAACTGACATTCATCAGCGGAAATTTGGGTTACCGCAATAGCTTACGTTCAAATCACTCTGAAAACACCGGTTCTTGTTCGATCACCGAAGTTCAGCCTCGTAGATGTAGGTTAGTACTTAGTTTGGGGACCGCCTTCTAACACCAGGTCCTGTAAGCAGATTCTTGCTACAGGGGTAAACTTTCAACCTTTCATAATTTTTTCGCCCATTTTGTCATGAAAACTGGCTTTCTTCATCGGAAATTTGTGGTAACGCGATCGCTTACAATCAAATCTCTCTGAAAACACCTGTTCTCGTTCGATCATCGAAGTTAAGCATCGTAGATCTATATCAGTACTTAGATGGGGGACCGCTTGGGAACACCTGGTACTGACTCCTACTACCGAGTTAAATTTACAATTTTTCGTCGTTTTCAGTGTTATCTTGGAAGTTAACCTGACATTCATCATCAGAAATTTGTGATTTTCTATCACTTACGGTCAAATCATGATGAAATCGCCGTTTTTCCTTCTCTCACTGATCATCCTTTCCACAATTCATTACTTAGATGGGCGATCCCTTGGGAACATCTAATAGTGTACGCAGACCCCTTCTACCCGCTTAATTTTCCATATTTTTTTCTTTTGTTTTCTTCGACTGGTATTCATCTATGGATTTTTTGAGTCTCGATGGAAACAACGGTTCTCGTTCTATCACAGAATTTCAGCATCGTAGAGCTCGTTCAGTACTTATATATGGGAGACCTCTTGCAAGTACTTTTTACTCTAACTGGACCTCGTGTTAAACTTTCATTTGTTTTCCTTGCAATGAAATCTGACTTTCATCAGCGGAATTTTTGGGAAACGCAATTGTTTGCGCTCAATTCCAGAATAAATCTCTGGTTCTTCTTCGCTTACGGTCAAATGGACGTGGACACACCCGGACGTCCTTCAATCACCGAAGATAAGCAGCGTCGAGACATGTCTGTGCGTAGATGGGTGTCACTTGAGAATGCGTAAACGCCTCCCATCTCTGGAAATGTTTGTTAATTTCCAACTGACAACTCTTTTGGTTTACATCTCATATTCTTCTGTGTATATTTTCGTTCACTTATTTTCTTATAGTCAAATCTCACTGAAAACCCCATTTCTCGTCCGATCAGCGAAATTTAAATAAAGTCGATCCAGATCATTACTTAGTTTGTGACCCTTGTAATTAACACCCATTGTCCGTGAATTTCTTTATATTCCAACAGATCATTCTTTGCGTTGAAAACTAACATTCATCAATCGATTGTTGAATGAACGCACTAGCTTACGGTCAAATCACACTGATAATTCCGGTTCTCGTTTGGTCCTCAATGTTAAGCCTGTGCCAAAGCAGATACTTATTTGGGGGTGGGGGTGCCGCTGGAGAACACATGGTACTGTAATCAACGCTCACCTCCACTCGGGGCATCTTTTTTTCTTTTTTTCCATCGCTTCTTCATTCAGTTGTCTACTTACTTCCTGTTTTTTTTTTTAATTACCTTACCTTACGACAACATCACTTTGTATTACCGGTACTCATACGATCACCGACGTTAAGCAACGTTGAACATGGCCTGCAGTGCTCGTTAATATCAGCTTCTGTAAGCATTAATGTTCGGGTTGTGTAAGGCGGAATGGGACATTCAGTCTGGTTCGTTACATTCGCATTACATTAAATAGTTTAATTGTATCAGAAAATCATTATTATCTCCAAAGTATTTTTATAATCCAAATAGATGTTTTCGGCTTAAAATGGTTGATAATCCGTAAAAAACAACAAATCGATTAATCAAAAAAAACTTTTCTTACACATGCTGAGGAACTTCTGTTTTCAACATTCTTTAAAGTTTAATTTTTGGCTTCGAATAAGCTTTTGTTATACTTACGTAATGTTTTGTTTTTGTTTGGGCGTTCACTTTCTCCACATAGCTGGGACCCTAACAGGTGCAGGGTGGACCTGGGAACAGCAGCAATTAAGGGGTGGTTCCACGCTCCTCAAAATCAGACGCCTGGCTTTTGGATGTAGTTTACCCAGGACAGATACGCCGAGGTATTTGAATTTTTTACTTCGTCTGTCACGAAACGTGGAGATCCCAGTGAGAATCGATCTCACTACAGTGTAACGATATGCAATTATTTATCTCAGTAACGAGGCTACAACATGCTTGGTCTGGCACAAGATTACACAAATAGGGCACTCAGTGAAAAGTGAAATCACTACAACAGAATTAAGTTGAACTCGATATGGTAAGCAAAAAGCAATAAAGATCATATGAAGCCAAAGTATGGTAAGTAAATTGATTTTCGCCGAATATCTTTAGGCGAGCAGACTCTGGCGTGTGTCAGCTGCCAATGCAATCGATCTTGATGTTACGCAATGGAGGAGGGAGATAAGAAGAAAGAGGAAGCGAAAGAAGGAAGATCTATTAACTGATAAACAGACAGACATGGAAAGATACAAGTGAAATTAAAATGTCGGTCACTTAGTTCAGATGGATTGCTAATGCTAGGTATGGAAACAGACTGAAGTACAGAAACGAATAAACTGACTAAATAAATATATCTGATAGATAGATAGATAGATAGATAGATAGATAGATAGATAGATATGTAAAATAAACTGAGTTAGAAACCGAGTAAAATGTTCAGGATATGAAGATAGATAGATAGATAGATAGATAGATAAATGTGTAATAGATGTGTAAAATAAACTGAGTTAGAGACCGAATTATATTAGATTTCAATGTTTTTACAACCGATATTGGTAAAATGTTCAGAATATAATAGCAAACTGTCTAGATAGATAGATAGATAGATTCACAAATGTTATTTATAAAAAAAGAACTCCAGCGTGTTCGGACTAAATTCGACAGTCTTTTTGTTTTTAAGGAAAACAAAGTGAATATCTAAGCTGAAAATCAGTTTATTTGATAAATAGAAAAGTGGCATACGGGTTATAATAATCAAAAGATAATTCACTTTCAAAGCCACCCTCAGCATCTACTACGTACTTGATCCGACTCCGTAATCTAAACGCCTCTTTGATCCTGTAGACAAATTTAAAATCTATACGCTTATATTTATATAAATAGCTAAATACGCAATCTAGTAAAAGCATCTCGCCATTGCACTAAATAGTAAACGCAGTGTGACTGATGACTTTCTCATCCACGTCCACACATAATCATGGGATTACAATCAGGGAAGTTAGGGGACTAAATGTTGGGGCTGGTGAAGTCGTAAAAATTATCTGACAACCACTTCTGACTCTTCCGAGAGGTATAGCAAAACCTTGCTGCCACACATGTAATCTTCCAGCAGCCACCATCTCCAACCAAATTCATCAACTCCACATAGCCATCTGAATTGAGCCTGAGACCCTGTTCAATGATATGATATGCCCTCACTGGAGACCACCCAAAAATCATCACGGTTTGGGAAAAACGGGTCTTCATGACACGAGGATTTCATTTGTTGTTCTGGATGTTGTGCAGCTGGTCCTGACAAAAATTATTTTCATTAGTTCAAAGGGATGTTTCACTTGTTTAGGAGTTTCTTTGTTCTTTGTCAGATGGACTTTATCGAGTCTTTTCTGTAAGAATTTTGACCTTTACACCTTTTGTATGACTGGTAGTAGAGGTACTCATTCAAGGCCACCTTCATGGTGGAAATGGTAACACCCATTTCTCGGGCAAAAACCCACATTCCCTTTCCATCGCTTTTATCTGCAGTTGTTGGTTGAATTTTGTTTCCTATAAGCAAAGGCCTTGTTTCTCAGCTTTTTTCATATTGATTAACATCTTTGGTTAATTTGTTTACAATTTTCCATTAAACTCGGAAAAACGCTGTTTTTTTGGGGGGGGGGTGATTGTTTTATTGCGTAATTGAGTTGATAGTTAATGAAAGATGCAACAGCTCCGATTATGCATCTTCTTGATAACCAACCAGCAAAAACGCGAGTCATCGTCAAACCAATTTAAAACCCGCGTGCTGGTATGTCCGCGTATGCGTAATTTAGACTTAAAAAACAAGATACTTTCAAAATGGCAGAGTCATAGGTAAAAAAAAAAAACAAATTTAAAATCTATACGCTTATATTTATATAAATAGCTAAATACGCAAACTAGTAAAAGCATCTCGCCATTGCACTAAATAGTAAATTCTGTGATTGCCGTAGAACAAAACACGAAAGAAGAATGAAAATGTTAAATCAAGTATCAGCTAATAATTGTCAGGTTACCACGTGTATATTATTATATTATATATAATGTAATAATATACACGTGGTAGACTGACAATATATATATATATATATATATATATATATATATATATATAGAGAGAGAGAGAGAGAGAGAGAGAGAGAGAGAGGGGAGAGAGGGCAACTCGAGGTAGGGGGTTACTGTGTGGTATTGTATGGTGTTATTTTCATTAGTTCAACTGGACAAAAGGGCAAGACGTGAAAATTCTTGGGGTTATGCAGGAAAAGATATAGGCCAAAAGGTCAAGATTTAATCAGTGAATAACTTTTCAGAGTTCAGTCAAAATGTGTGTGTGTGTGTGTGTGTGTGTGTGTGTGTGTGTGTGTGTGTGTGTGTGTGTGTGTGTGTGTGTTACAGATAAAACCAAATTTCTGAATAATAATATTGGACATACATGCCTATCAAGAAGGCTCACGTTAAATCTCTCTGACCATAGCTCGATTAGGAACCATTTAAATACACGGAAACCTACCGAACTCTTACCATAATATATTGGTAGTAAAGATGATTATAATAGCCTCATTCACATATTTTAAAAAATGACTAACATAATGGAAGCATTAAGAATAAAAAAGGAAAAGCCAACACACAACTTTGAACACGGCGACAGCGAGATCTCCCAGTTTGGAAATTAAAATTATATGCCCATCGCTATAGATTCACACATATATAAACAAAATTTACATGCTCAGTTGCATTTTTTAAAAATATCCTCGATAAGGCAAAATGGAAATTTAATTGACAAAATGGAAAACGCCAAAATGACTCATATACATATATAAATACATATATATATATATATTGTAATATATATATTCATTGTAATATAAATTGAACTGCACCACATATTTGATTTAAAGGAACTAATCCGACGTGCAAATTACTCTATTTAGTTCATGCCATATTGGCTGATGAACTCCTACAACAAAGAATTCTCAAATAGTAAAAAAATTCTCAAATTAGTAAAAAAACAAAAAACAAAAAAAATTCTTTTAAAATTAAAAAAAAAAAACTTCAACCTATATTATGTGTGTGTGTGTGTGTGTGTGTGTGTGTGTGTGTGTGTGTGTGTGTGTTTGTATACATAAATATTAGTACGCAGTGTGAAGCCGCTTGGCACAGATTGACCTTGAACTCTATTGCGATATAACGCACAGATTGACTTTGAACTCTATTAAGATATAACGTTCTCGCTCATTTCCGTTGTTTATGGCGGTGCTTGGAAGGAAATAGTGTCATCGTTCCACTACACCGCAGAGGTTCCATCAGTGACCACGGCTTATACAGCAGTTATGGTCTCGATAACATTCCTTATGTCAGACAACCACCATATTCCACAGATTTTGCGTCTTTTTCCTATCCAAAAATCAAATCCCACTTGAAAGGAAAAAGATTTCAAGACTTCGAGGAAATCCATTCGAAATTGCTAGTTGTAACTGTAAGTTCTATGCTAAAAGTTTCTTCTCTCGGATTTCTCGCTTGTGGAACTGTCCCCCAGCCTCTTGCTTTTCAGTCAATATTGATCTTTAGAAGTTTAAGTGCAATCTCAAACGTTACCTTCTGTCTACTTAATTCCTATCCTTTTATTGCTCTCGCTCCTTAATTGTTGTTTTATTTTTCTCATATTCTCTCACACTCAGTAACCACGCCCGTGTGTCTTAATGGCTTTATTGCCTTGCCTGTGGTGAAACGATTTTTTAAAATAATCATCATTAAAATTTTGTGTGTTCATAAATGAAATAACATTCAGACTCCGTGAAATAAACAGTTAAATAAGCAATGTTGTAACATTTGCTGCTTGTGTGCTTCTGAGTCTGTGTCTGCGTGTGTGTCTGAGTGTGTGTCTGAGTGTGTGTCTGAGAGTGTATCTGAGTCTGTGTTTGAGTGTGTGTCTGCGTGTGTGTCTGAGTTTTAATCATTGGTTCGAGAAGTCGGTTGTATGCAGTTAATAGGGGAATAGGAATTAATTAGGACGTTTTTGTTTATGGATTTCTTAAAAAAGGTAACAATTACAAACTAGCTTTTAAAATTTACCGCAAACAAAAAACGATTAATTAATCTAAATTCCCATCTCAATCAAAAAATAACATTAGGATCCGTCATTAGATTCTACTTTAGAGCCCTTATGTAACCTATATATATAATTGTATATTTGAACAGCAATACCTTTTTTTATACATCTTTCATTGAAGATTACTCACAAGGCACTGTGATTAAGCTTTTTATTAAATTTTTCATTCATTCATTATTTTCGATTTACGAAGTTCATTCGAAGAGGAACATTTTACTTCCTACTGTTTGCTTTTAGGAAGAAAAATAAATACAGTTTAACCCGGATATAAGAGAAACCCGGATATAAGAGAGATTTTATCTGGTCCCAAATTAGAGCCATACTTACCTAAACAAAATAGACCAAACCCGGATATAAGAGAAACCCGGATATAAGACACTTCTTCTCCGGGCACCGACTACACTCTTATATCCGGGTTAAAGATTTTCCTTCTGTTTTGTTAATTTCTGCCAAGTGAGAAAAATAAGGGGGAGGAAAAAGAGATAGATAGATAGATAGATAGATAGATAGATAGATAGATAGATAGATAGATAGATAGATAGATAGATAGATAGATAGATAGATAGATAGATAGATAGATAGATACTCTGTATTCGGCCCTTCAAAACTGTGGTTGGTTCTGCACAAAGCCTTCACCACTATAATCAAATCATATGTCCTGGTGTCTGGCTGTCGGTTCCTAGGAACTGAGCTGCTTGACCCTCATACGTCGTATACGACGGGTGAGTCCACCATATATATATATATATATATATATATATATATATATATATAACTGCACAAAACATCTGTTGATCCGAATGCTTTTGATGAATCTATTCGCCATTATCAAGAATATTTTTTTTTGTTTAACTGAATACATAGATCTTTTTATGTATATATAAGGACGGAAATGTTTCTTTTTTTATTTTCCGAACATGGTCAACATGTTGGGGCCGTGTTCATATTATTCAGAGTTATCTCCTTTCTTATTATTGACGCTTCCATTATTTTTAACCGTTTTTTGCATGTAGATAAGGCTATTAGAGAAGTATATTGCGGACAGAGATTGGTAAGTCTCCGTGTGTGTTCAAGTGGCGCCTAATGAGGTTATAATCCGAAAGATGTAAATATACATATAGTTACTGCACACTTTACATAGTTCAATTTTTTTCCAGTTTTTTCTCATGAGAGTGCTACAGGTTTTCCCCATTCCCAAATGGCGTAACGTGTAGAAGAAATTGTCTTTGAATTACACGGGAAAACGTTTTGAGCGTTCCTCTGTTTCTACCTGTCCCGGTGTCAACATGTGTCTTGATGTGGAAGTTTTGAAATACAACAGTACCTTTGACTGCCATGCCACACACATTTTTATATCATATCATGTTCTTTTCTGGACACTCAAAACGTTCAAATAACTTACCCAAAACCTATGAACTTTTCCAGAATTAAAGTCAGATATTTCTGCAATTATTTCAGCATTGTCAATAGTAGTAAAAAAAAATCTCGGCTATTTGAGGTTTGTTGGTAACGCTCAAAGTTTTTCACCCATATAAATTATATTATATTTGGTATTTCACTTTACGCCTTTTCGGTTTCCGAAAAAGATTCACCACCATGCACTACTTTCAGCTAGTACACAATCCCGTACATAGATTATAGTGATTTTCTAAGGATAGCTTAGATGTGTCACAAGGCCAAAAGTATGGCTTGCCCAATGAGGATCGAACTCACTACTCAGTCTTAAATGTTCTAACAATACATAAATTATATTATATTAGCAGTACATAAATTATATGTGTGTGCGCACGCGCGTTTGAATATATATATATATATATGCGTGCGTATGTGTGTCTGTGCGTGTGAGTGTGTGCGTGTGTATACGCATGCAGTGCAGGAGAACAATATGCACTTAAGATATAGTTAAAATAGACCTGATTTATAAAATGAAAAGAAATCGTTTGAATTTAAACAAGCATATCTAAGAACAAGTAGAAAAGTTAGGAAAAGTTAAAATGGAAATGTCTTCTCGCAATTTTTATTAAATATATTCTGTTCACCTTTTTTTGCTTTCATGATTTTTACTCTTTTTCTTCTTTTACTTTTACATATAAATATATATATATATATATATATATATATATATATATTTTCTTTCTCCCTCTTTTTCTTTTCACTCGGCAGAAATACGTAAATATATAAGCAAATGTAACTAAAATCTTTAACCTACTTAAACACATTTACGTATTTCTTTTTTTCTTCCTAAAAGGAAACACTAGAAAATAAAACTTTCCTCTCCGAATGAACTTCGTAAATCCCAAAAAGATTCCTGTTAAAAGTGCAACGCCTGTAGAGCCATGATTTATGTGCTGATCTCTCAAGCAGTTTTCAGTGATTTACTTCCTACCTTGTTCAATAAATATCTACCGATTATTTTTTAATACAAAATTGCTTTCTTTTTTAATACAGGATAGCCAAAATTTAATTCTAGTTTGTCTCTGTAGGATTTGCGGGGTCATTCACATCAAAGCAACAGAAATTAACCTCGTATTCACGGAGATAAAAGCATACGTGACAGGAAATAAAACGTACAGAAATAATAGGAAATCGTGGCAAAGTGTATTGTAATTTCATACAATTTATTTATATTTCTCTTGTGCGTATTAATGTGTGCATTTTTAGGTTACAATTGTTTCATGGTATCACGGAGAGAAGTCGGACAAATGCTTCCCGTACAAAGGTTCATGTCAAGAGGTTGAATTTAAAGTCTTTTTGGCGGAATATCCGTATTTCCGGTAGAAACAGTTTTTGTTGAATGCTGGGAGAGTTGTAATATTTTTACTTTTATTTAATTTATTTCAAACAAAGTTTAAATATTATTGTTTTATTTTATTTTATTTATAATTTTCATTATTATTATTATTTATTTATTTATATTAATATGTCCCTACAGATTCGGATGATTTGTAGTGTTGGGTTTTTAGATATTTACCTACTCCGGACGTCGAGGAAATCCCAAACAGAAAATAAGGAGGTACTAAGTAACAAGAGACTTTTACCACATTTATTACATGTATCGCAACATAAAACAAAAGACACAACAAACAATAGGTTATTACACACAAGGTGTCTGTACCCTTGTGGGGATTTCTTTACCTCTCGACGTGGGGGGGTATGGTGCTCGGTTTAGTAGTTGAAGTTCACCTTGTTATATTGACTCGGAACTACTCAATATAGTTTCTGGTTTTAGTCACTGCCAAACGCCCTCTGCTTTAGATAAGCCCAAGACGCAGGGAGTTGTCATGTGACCGTTTGAAACGGGAATTTATGAGATCTCAAAATAGATCTCGTATGGCAGTGTATCCCTACAGTAAGCACCTGTATATGTGTTTGTGTATTTTATTAACGTTCAATCAATACAAGGGCCTCTCAAGGTGGAGGTGTTGAATTGTATTAGCGTAAGAAAAGGGCAAGAAAGTAGGTGATCATAGATTTCGACAGATTCTAATTAAAAGCGGCTAATGTGAAAATATCACAATACAAAAATACGTTTGATTACCTTGAATACAATAACGCTGTAATTTCGGATAGCGGGGGAAAACAGTAGAGTGGAACAGTTTACCGGTGTCTTGTCCACAATTTCGAATTCGGAATTGACTTCCTGCTACGCTGACATAGCCCGAAGGAGTGGAGATAGATTCGTTTCTTTCTGAAGAAAATTTGTGCGAAGCCTGAATTTGAACTCAACCCGCCGATTCTACTTTTCGCGTCGGTAACTTGTAATATTTTGTAGTTCCCCTCGCCCCTTCGAGCGTTTCATATGAACAGAAAACACTGTTAAATGCTAAACCGGATATCCGATGTTGAAAAATAAAGAATTATTACCATCAATACATTTTTGAAAATAAAAAATATATTACCAGCAATAGATTTTTGAAAATCTTGTCGGCGTTAAATAAAACATTACGATTGATATGCTGTAAAACAAACCAAACCAAACCCTATTCCTAACTCCTAGGAGGGCTAACTGTCAACCAGTCTAAGAGTATAAAATTTACGAATTCAAAACCAGTGAATGCTGTGACATTAGCAGCCTAATCGATTACCGGACTCGTAACGAGATATTATTCATTTGTTTAGTAATATTTATTTCGAAATTAATAATAATATCTTGTAATAAAAGCCCTACCAACAAACATGACTGATCCGGGTTCAAATATCTCTAAAGAGATTTGATACGACAAACCATTCCATACGAACTTGTGTATGGATGGCGGGGCTTGGCATGGGGAGAAACGCTGCTAAGAACCTCGAATGATAGGGAGTTGTGGAGAGCCATGATCACCCACGTAATGCTGAAAGAAGATGGCCGTAGAGCAATTTCAGGAAAGTTACTCACATGAAGTGATTGAAGGGCTGACTATTGACTTCTGTTGTTATCCATGTTGTTTGGCTCGATTGTAAATAGCTAATCTGCCTTCACTGAACCAGGATTAAATATTGTACAAAACGCGGGTACAATAATTTGCTAAGTTAACAAGGAAAAATAATCACTTTTATTTGTGAGGATACTGAGAGCAAACTGCCTAGCGCAGCCACTCGTTTACCTAGCTAATCCCCATTGCAGACGCCTGCTCGGGCACATTAGTCCAGCTCTGATTTATATTGCAACTAGGCTGAGCGGACAATAATTACAGTTTCTGAGAGAGATCGTTATCTAGCGTGATCAACGGTTTGAACAAGGCTAGCAGGCTCAAACACTTGGTCACGATTATTTGCTCGCACAACCACTGACAGCTACTAAGAGTTCCGTCTACCCAATTTCACTCACAAGGTATGGTTTTCAGGCGCTTTCCAAAGGTTCCGCACGCTGGGTTCATCTCCTCCAGACCTAGAGCATCAAGAAGTCACCTTCCTGACAAATTGATCAAAGGTGAGTATATTATTGTCGGAAAGCGAACGTTCTAACCACTCGGTCACGTTCCCATCTAGATTGAGAGTCGGTACACAAAACCAAACCAAAATAAAGAAGCCTAAGACAAGGATGTGTGTATTGTCAACGGATTTGTTCAGCCTAAAGAAGCTGGAAGCTCTACAAAGAATTATTATCGATCAGCGGAATAATGACAGTATAAAGATACGCCTGTGACATTGCGTTGATGACAGACACAGAAAGTAAACTACTAGATAATCTAGCAAAGGAAAGCGAGAAGAAAGGACTATGCATCGACAGAAATTATGGACGTCAGCAAAATGCGAACCACGATTTGGAGATGAGAAAGCAAATACTAAAGTTTTAAATGTTTAAAAGTTTAAATTTAATGGAAAATGCGACACCGAAATCCGACAGTACATCGGATTAGCGAAAAATTCATTCCAGAAGCTAAAAAAAAAGTACTAAGAAACAGGAAATGTTGGCTAGAAACAAAGAAAAAGTCTTGAATTGCTATGTGATATCAATGGCAGCGAATGACAATCTCACCACAGACGGAGAGAGAAATGTAGGGAACACTAATGTGGTTATTACAGAAAGACACAGTTGTTAGAAATTAAAATAAAAATCACAAAAATAAATATTTTTCTATATTTACGTACGTATATTTATTTTGTAGATACGCTGTATTTTATTTTAAAATGAAAATGTGTATCCAACCGTCAAACTATTTAGCAGACGTATTGCTAGTTTTTTTTAGACGTATTGCTAGATGTTTTTTGAACACGTTTTAATTATCGATTTTTTGTATACTAGCGGGAAAAAAGGAAATGAAAAGGTAACCAATCCGTTTATTTTGACCGTATAGCGTCTTCTAGTGGGTATACAAATTGATTCGATTGTTGCCCCCCCCCCCCCCACTTTTAATGTTTCTAGTATTATCGTCTCGTAAACGTTCGAGATCGCAGGTGTCAACTTCCATTTTATTTTTCCGATAGAATTCCATGAATTGAGCGAATAAGCAACGAGGAAGTCTTAAAGAAAAATGGTGGCGAAAAGGACATACACAGAATCAGAGACAACTGGAAATTCTTCGGCACGTAATGAGGAAGGAATGCTTGGAAATGTTAACTCTCACAGAGCATATTTATTGATGTCAATTGGGACAAGGGAAGTCAGCGTGTCACCAACCCGACAAGCTTGTGTAAATGGATAGTAAGACAGGCAGTGGGAAGCTTGACATACGGAGAAACGGTTCTAGGGGACCACGGACAACAGGTAGTTGTGGAGAGCTATGATCACCCATGTCCTAAAGAAAACTGTAGAGCAAATCCCGGAAGGTACTCACAAGAGGTGATGGACGGGCTGACTAAAAAGACAGAATTAATTTTACAATTGGTTGGAGAGACAAGCATCAAATGGGGAAAGTAACCTCCCGGCTGACGGAATGAAATCAGAACTAGTGAGGCGGTAATGTAAATTACTTTCGTTGAAGGAAGAAACTCTTTCTCTTCCAATGACGAAGAGATTAGACTCCGGAAACCGGTGACAAGGTATAAATCGCTTGGTACTTAATGCATTAATCATCATTAATCATTCTTGCTGGTTCCAATCTATTGGGAATGACTACAAAAACACCCCCACTCCGCAAGGTATAGGAAATTCTGGAGAGCCATGAGCGGCCACGTCCTGAAGGGGCGCGGCACGGAGAAGAAGCTGGGAAAACATAGACTCTGTTTCATCAGTGTGTGATTATCTATCTATCTATCTATCTATCTATCTACCTATCTATCTATCTATCTATCCCAGTCTGTTCTTATCTATCTATCCATCTATCTATCTATCTCAGCCTGTTCAAATCTTATCTCAGTCTCTGATATGGATGACAAAAACATTGGCTCCTGGAAAATTAATTTGGCTTGAGCTCTCTGGTTTGAGGTGTGGGTTTGTAAACAGTGATGAGCTGTGAAACAGCGAAACAGTCTGTCTGTGGATGACAAAAATATTGGCCCCTGAAAATTTAATTTCGGTTGAGCTCTCTGGTTTGAGGTGTGGGTTTGTAAACAGTGACTATTTAAGCTAATATTGCACGACTCTTCGGCAGAATTGAGTCACTGTCAGTCACTGTGTGTTTATCTAAATCTAAAAATAAACACGCTAAAATTCACCTTCATCCCTGCCGTGCGCCGACGGCTTACGCGTTCTTCGACAGGCATAAACCTGCTTTTCCTATACAGAAACCATCATTTGAGGTGACGTGCTGTACCATTCAGCTACAGAGAAGCGTTTGGTTAGCAAAGTCCGAATTACTGTTTATAAACACGACGATTTTTCTCGGTCGATTATATCTGCTCACGAAACGCATCTTCATATCAACAATGGCAACATATAATGAAATTGATTAAGTCCAACAATTATTTAATGTATTTTTTGTTTATACGTTAGTTTTGTAGATACAATACATTTAAGGAAATGCTCTATTTTTAAGTAAACATTATTAGTTAAATTTAGAGTCTTTTAATTGTCGGACTTAATCCATTTCATTATATATATATATATATATATATATATATATATATATATATATATATATATATATATATACAAACACGTGTGTGTGTGTGTGTGTAGATTGATAATAAAACTTATAATATTAATTAGTAGGCTTCTTGACGAAATTAAAGTATGGTGAGAAACATTTTAAAATTTGGAATTTTAGGACACGTATTAACAATAACATTTTAGCTCTTGTATATAAATACTTGTTACAGAATAAATTCCTTGCACCTGCTTATCGCTCAGGATGTAACACGTCGGTTAAGATGTTTTCTTTTTGTCTTTATTCATATTGCGTTTTTACAGATATTTATATATATATATATATATATATATATTGTTAAATATTTAAGCTTACCAACTTTAACAAATTATTGTACTATCATAAATAGTTGGTCGTTATTTTAAAAAGTAAGTTGCAGGTCGTTATTTTAAGAAGTAGGGGGGTACAAATGAAAAGATCTGAAATTGAATTTTTTTTCCATTCCACTAAAACAGATTCTTTCTTTCGTTCTTTCATTTACTCATTGAAATTAAGTGGCGTATCTGATATATTTTGCATCTTTCCACGCGATCAAAACGGAATATTCTATTATTTATGAGGGATTGACAGGAGACGTTAAATACTTCTATTTTCTATTCTTTCTTTATGTCCTTCATTCTTTAATGTAGTACCGTCTTTTTCACTCACTCAAAACAGAATAGTCCATTATTTAAGGGGTATTGGCAGTGCGTAACTGAACTGAGAATTATAATAAGATGCTGTTAAAATCAACAGCTATTGCGCCCATAGAAAGAAGGAAAGATAAATCGCATTGATAATGAAATAGTTTTTATTCAAAATAATATTTGGTGTGTCAAATATATTTCACCTTTAAACTACAGACTTTTGTGCACATGCGTATTCATAAGAAAAAAAACTAAGAAAGAAAATCTATCCACCAAATATCTGATAAATAGAGTGAGAGAGAATATTTGAATAAAATCTTTCTATTTGTTGCTTTCTTGTCGTGTCTTTTCTTTTCTCTTTAAGATTCTACATATTACATAGCATTTAAATATATCCCAACTATGCTCGGAAATGTCAGTATTAAGCAGGTGTGGAATTTTTACTGGAAAGTGCGACACGGAAGTTGGAAGGCGAATAAGAATGGAGAAAGTTACTTTTTAGAAAATTATAAAATATACACAAAACAGCTCTGAATTCAAAACGTCGCCACCTGAAGAAGCAGTACAAACATGGGTAGACACGAGATACAAATACTATGACCCGATAGGTTTTATCATCTATAGCTGATTCCATTGGAAATTAATTATCTAGTACACGTGAAAATTTAATGCTTTTCTTGTTTTATTTTTATTTATTTTTTTATTAATCTTAATTCTTAAGTTAATGATGGAATAGGCTCATGGCGAGTTCTACGACAATGAAATATCTGTAGAAATTCCCCTATCGTATCGTTAAATATTTGAACATACCAGCTAAAACAAAATATTTCAATAACTATTATAAATATGAATGTTGGTCGTTATTTTAAGAAGTAAGGGGGTACAAATGAAAAGATTTGAAATTGACAACTTTTTCCATTTTACTGAAACAGATGTGAAACACTTCCCTTCTTTCTTTCTTTTTTTCTTTCTTTCGGTCTTTCCTTCATTCACACATTGAATTTAAGTAGCGTATCTGACGTTTGCGTCTTTCCACGCGATCAAAACGGAATAGTCTATTATTTATAAGCGATTGACAGGAGACGTTAAATACTTCTATTTTTTCTTCTTTCTTTATTTCGTCCATTTTTTTTTTTTTTTTAGTGCGATGCCGTCTTTCCGCTCAACCAAAACGGAATAGTCCATTATTTATGGGGTATTGGCAGTGCGTAACGGTCGTGCTAACAAAGAGAGGGAGACAATGAAAGATATAATAAGATGCTGTCAAAATCAGCGGGTATTGCGCCCATGGAAAGAAGGAAGTATTGATCGATTGGTAGTAATGTGACGCATAAATGCGAGGGTGCATCGTGAGTTTTAAAGACAATAATATCCTCGGTTCTTCTGGGATTGAATAAATGACTAATATCATTACTTACAAAGATGTCTTGATGTTAATGTAGAAAAATAAAGCTTATACTTTTCAAAAGCGTGCTCTGAATTCCATTTATTTCCACGAACGTTTTTAACGACACTCGTACTAAGAACTGATCATTTTAGATAAGCCTAAACGTTCCTCGTGCCATCAAGTGACAAAAAATATCGAAATTTTAAACCAACGTCTTAAAAATAAGACTACATCAAGATGTAATGCCTCTTTTATATGCCACGTTCCTTCAGGACGCGGACGACCCTGGTCCTCCATAATGTCCTGTCTTTTCTGTTTCTCTTTCTCCTTATTCTATCTTCCATTCGAACAAATTTACTACGTCTGTTACTCGCTGTTTCCTCCTGCTTCAATATGTCCTGTGAGTTTTAAACTCTCCAAACGCTCTTTTCTCATTATGTGCCTCACAAATTCCCCCTGCCACTTTGTGATTTTAAGTACCCTATTCTGTGGATCTTATTTTTCTTAAAGATTTCTCGTTTCTATTCTCAGTATTCGTCGGTAGAGCCACATCTCTGTCGCTTCTCGTCTCTTCTTCATCTGTCAGGAGATTGTCCAGCATTCGCTGCCATACAAGACATTTGATATTAATTAGCAATAAGAGGCCTCCATTTTTATTCCTAAGAAAATTGTCTTTTTTTTTTGCTTAGTTTCTGGAAAGCAACTTTTTCTATTCCGGTGCGCCTTCAGAATTCTATATCAACTTTCACTATTAGTACATAACTTTTAGATTTATACCAGCTTGATTTTGACGTCCTCATTATGTAACTCACACCTTGTACTGCTCTTTTGCTGATTACCATGCATTCTATCTCCTTGCAGATAATAGCAAGTCCTTTCTTCTGACTTTCCTTTTTCTTCTGGGTGATTAAAAAGCTTATTTCGATGTTCATTACTACTGTAACAAGTCCGTTCGTCAGTAAGCAAACGATACTTATGGCTTTGGGCTATAGACTGAACTCTGCCGGAATTGTTAGTGAGATAGTCTAGCGGGCAATTGTGACTTTATACTAAGATAACATTGGATGTTTTAAGTTTTAAAAGAATCTTTTATTAGGTACAGATTTTCTTCGTTTCTATTTAGAAAGGATTGGTTGCTTCTTTTTTGGGTGGGGTGGGTGACGGGTATTATGACTGTGTGTATTTGCTTTTAGCGGATTTTTTTTTCTCAGTGCATTTTTAGATTTTTCTCCCTGTCGATTGTAATACTTTTCCGTTTTTCAAGACTTGATTTCAGGCCAGACTCGAAACCAATAAAGGAGATCGAATATCTCTTTGACGTTCGCATTCTTCCGTTATAATTGACTGGTCGATTAAACAATCCAAACGAAAAAGATATAAAAAAAAAAAACGTATAGAACTTTGAAAGAAATGTCAGAGTTAAATGTTTTCTTTTTCATCGATATTTTTCTTCCATTTTCTTTCTTTTTTTTTCTTTTTTTTACCCCGCTATTTTAGTCTAGTTCATCTTCTTGCACACCTCGCCGTCTTTATATCGCTTCCTGATTTTTCTTTCATTCAATTTATTTCATTTTCTTTTTTTTTTTCTCTCGCTTATTTTTTCTTAAAGTGGAAGTCGGTACCGTTAAACATGTTTCTCTCTTTAGGTCTTCTTCCCTCCTCTTCCATTCTCTTGTTCTTTTTCATTCTTTATCGTGTTTAAAAACAGCCTGCCATTCAGAACACCTCGACGGTCTTTTCCGAATAGAAACAAAGATATCACGCCCGCGAAAGTCTATCAATGTCCGTGCGTCTATTAGAGTAAGCACACTTCCTTTCCAGACCATCGTTTGTGGATTGCTTCACGGTCAGTTTTCAGCCGATCGTATATTAGTCGTCTCTACAAAGTAGATATGTCCGATTGTAGCTTGCACAGACTTGGGTACAAATTGCCTATTTTAAGATTTCTTACCGAGCGTGTTAACACGTTCAACGACAGGAAAATCATCGCCGGCAAATTTAAACTCACTCTGCATCATTCTTTTCGTTTCTCTGAAGTATATTTAAAGTGATAAATTTTAAGTTTTATCAGCCTTGTGGCTGAGATAGGTGGGTCAGTTCCAGTGGTTGGTTTTCGAGCCCAGATAATTGAGTGCAGTTTTATACATTTCAGGTGAAATGTCCGATTCCTATCCAAGCGACAGTGAATGCATTGAATATGACATTGTCTTCGATCATAAGACAAGATCCAGTGATGAGATATCGGATGCTTTTACAAACGATCGTTTTCTTCTTCTTTGCACCGTGCCCTTTCAGGACGTAGGCGATCATGGTTCTCCACAACGTACTGTCCTTTTGTGGCTGTTAGTAAATTTTGTCTTTTTGCTATCCCCGTAATCTCAAGCACAAGTTCGTTAGGCAGGTTCTGTCCCTCTTACCTTTAATATGTCCTGTGAGTGTCAAATGTTCTCAGCCCGATTTCCTTATTATGTGTCCTAGAAATTTCTTTTTTTATCTATATATTAAATACGAATGTCAGTGGGTCACTGTGTCACAATTTTTCAACTTAAAGGGACACAACTTTCAATAGCTCATTTCAAATGGAAAAAAAATACTGTTCGCAAATTACAGTTTCAAATTTACTCCTAAAGGCAGTAGCTCAACGTTTTTGAATCAGACCGACTCCATGAGCAAATTAAAAACATTTCGCGCCGGATCCGGAACCGCAATCCTGAAATTTTGGATTCCCAAGTTTTCATCAATGCGATTGTTTTCGGATTCCGCCATCTTTGGTTTCTACTGATAAAAACAATTAAAGGGACACAACTCTCTACCTTTGAATAGCTCATGTTCAAATGAAAAAACTACCGTTGGCAAATTACAGAGTTTCAAAATAAAATTATCTGTGTTTTCAACTTTACTCCGAGAGGCCGTAACCTAATATATCATACCATTTGGGAATCCGGCCAACTCCTCGAGCAAATTAAAACATTTCGGGATGGATCAGGACCCGCAATAATGAAAATTTGGATTCTCAAATTTTCATTATTGCGATTGTTTTCAGATTCCGACATCTCTGGCTTCTACTGATAAAAACAATTTAAGGGACACAACTCTCTACCATTGAATAGCTCATGTACAAATGACTATAATAGTGTTACATCACAGAGAATTGAATTCTGACTATAGTAGTGTCACACCATAATAAGATGAATTCTGACTATAATAGTGTCACATCATAACTAGATGAATTCTGACTATAATAGTCCCACATCATAACTAGATGAATTCTGACTATAATAGTGTCACATCATAACTAGATGAATTCTGACTATAATAGTCCCACATCATAACTAGATGAATTCTGACTATAATAGTGTCACATCATAACTCGATGAATTCTGACTATAATAGTGTCACATCATAACTAGATGAATTCTGACTATAATAGTCCCACATCATAACTAGATGAATTCTGACTATAATAGTGTCACATCATAACTAGATGAATTCTGACTATAAACAAGAGAAAATGTCGCTACATCCTCCTAAATGATTATAATAAATACCACCTATTCATGATTTATTACAAACAATTCACGAGGAAGACAAGCTTGAAGAATTTGACACTGACGGGTCCTATTGAAAGCAAGGGAGACAATGGAAAACAGCAAATTACTTAATTCACGAGATTATATAAATTGTGAGCAGAACAGTGATTAGGAGGGATAGAAAAAAGACAAATCTTACTAAGAGCTACAAAGGACAGGAAGTTATGGAGAGCCATGATCGCCCACGTCCTGAGGGACACGGCACAAAGAACAAAAAACAACAATAATTATTTTAATTTTTTTAATGCGATTATGTCTCTACACAGTTTTTCATTTTTATCTGTGAAATGTCATGCCTTCTTAGGAAAGATAGTGGAGAAGTTTCTCGTTGCCTTATGCATGGTTTGGAATGCTGAGTTTTCCTTGTATTAGACGATTTGCCACCTAAGTCTAGAGAGTCCAGTTTGAATTCATTTCAGAAGGAGAAAATGGATTCATGCCTTTCCCAATGTCATTTTTTTAAAGAATGAACGCCACTGACGAGGCCGCAATTGGAAATCCGCTCGCAGATTTCACTTTGCGGACGCCGATAACACTTACACTACCAGCACATCCTCATTGTTTCACGTAAATTTAGTAAATAATTACATTGAAAAAGTTAGCTTAGGCTAAGACAAGACTATGATTTTTGAGAATTCATTCTTACTAACAGCTACAAAGGACAGGGAGTTGTGGAGAGCCATGGTCCATCTTTATCGTCAAACAGAAAAACTTGATCATTACCAATAACAGGTGACCTAAAAAGAAATCACATTATGTAAAACAATGGTGTTTATGAATTCTTGTGCACTTTCGGAGATTGCATCTCCGGCAATAAAAAAAAATTAAATTCTTACATTGGTTTCACAATCACCACCCTCTCTCGGAGGTTAGCTTGTCACTTATTGCAACATAGTGAAAATTGTACACATATCGATCATCATATTACAAACAACCAAAATGTGAGTTAACATGAAACAAATATTGGTAAATAATGCTAAAGTTCTATACAGGACTCTCTATCAAGAGAAAAAAATACTTGTAGCTATCATTGCGGAAAAGAAACGGTCTACATTAAGCGTAATGTCTTTCACTGCAGTAGAAAGGCATTTAAAATATACTTACAATTTCTTTTTAGTTTAGTACGTTCTTCCACGGCCGCTAAAAAGTTGCCTGATCTCAGGCAACTTGTTTTATTTGAAATGTATATCCATTATATATAGTTGCAAACCGTGTGGCACGAGACGTCACCTGTATACTTAAATCAAAATTGTAACATTTCTAAAAAGTACGAGGAGAAATCTAATAAAACTTTTTGTGCCCCCTGAGAACATTGACGTTCTCGATAATAACTACAAATGGTCGAAAATATTCGTACAAAAATATTATGAACATGGGGTCATTTTTTTATGAATTTGGTCTGGATATGCAACAGCGTACACGCAAACTGGAAAAAATGAATAACATTTTGAATAGCGTCCTTGTTTGAACTTTGCGCGTACACCGAATTGCTTTTGCAGGCAATTGTGATTGTTTTTTTGTTCTTTTTTTGTTTTGTTTTGTTTTTCTGTGTTGTTTTTTATGCAAAGAACAAAAAACTTTAAACTGAACTTGGTTAATCATTTCACCTCGCAGGGCCTTCCTTCAAGCAAACAATATGGCTTTCGCTTGTCTATGTCAAGTGCCGACGTATTAATTGCAGAAAGAGTATGCCAAGTTGTAAATAAGACTGACGAATCTGGGGCTGTTGCTTTAAATATCTCGAAGGAGGTTGACAGGATTTGGCATACCGGTTTTCTTTACAGTTTGAGGGGTTTATGGTATTCTTAGGGAAAATTTTTATTTGACTCACTCTTTCTCAGAAAAATAGCAAAATGAAGCTTCTCTGGATCGGTCACTCGTCTAGATCTTTTTAAATTAATACGGGTGTCTCCAAAGCTCTATTTTATTCCTAATTTTCATGAACGGCCCTCCTGGTGTAATTAGATCTCGACTCTGTATCTATGCTGATGACACAACTATTTATGCGTAAATTTGATAGGTACGATAAGGTCAAATTGGCAACTGATAGAAAAAAAAATCTTCAATCTGTTGTTTACTGAGGCAAGAAATGGCTTATTAATGCTAACGCCTCCCAAACCAAACTGCCTTTTCTTTGGTCGTCTTAGAGATTTTTGTCTTTTATCAGCATGGATGATGCTCATCTCCAGGAGAGTAACTCATTGTACTTTATTGGCAACATTTTGCATTGGCATGAAGTGGAACGGTTATATCAAATCAACTGTTAGTACCATTACCATGCCTTCTTAGGAAATGTAGTGGAGAAGTTTCTCGTTGCCTTATGCATGGTTTGGAATTCTGATTATAATAGTGTCACATCATAACTCGATTGTAACATCACAGTTAAATAATTACGCGAGAGTCGAATGATTATTCAAGGTCGTGAATATTCAAGAAATTTTGATTTAATTACGCGAGAGTCGAATGATTATTCAAAGTCGTGAATATTCAAGAAATTTTGATTTAATTACGCGAGAGTCGAATGATTATTCAAAGTCGTGAATATTCAAGAAATTTTGATTTAATTACGCGAGAGTCGAATGATTATTCAAGGTCGTGAATATTCAAGAAATTTTGATTTAATTACGCGAGAGTCGAATGATTATTCAAGGTCGTAAATATTCAAGAAATTTTGATTTAATTACGCGAGAGTCGAATGATTATTCAAGGTCGTGAATATTCAAGAAATTTTGATTTAATTACGCGAGAGTCGAATGATTATTCAAGGTCGTGAATATTCAAGAAATTTTGTTTTAATTACGCGAGAGTCGAATGATTATTCAAGGTCGTGAATATTCAAGAAATTTTGTTTTAATTACGCGAGAGTCGAATGTTTATTCAAGGTCGTGAATATTCAAGAAATTTTGATTTAAGTATACATGTATCGGATACAGGTGACGTCTTGTGCAACACGGTTTGCAACTATATATAATGGATATACATTTGAAGTAAAACAAGTTGCCTGAGATCAGACAACTTTTCAGCGCCCGAGGAAGAACGTACTAAACTAAAAAGAAATTGTGAATATATGTGTGTCGTTCTAGACATTTTTTCTCGACAGAATCTATTTTACAACTTTATAAGTCTATCATTCTTTCATGCATTGAATATAGTTGCTACAGCGGGTCTTGTGTTTCTGCTATGTAGCAAGATATGCTTGAAAAAATCCAAAGAAGAATCTGCTATATTATCGCTCATGTCCTGGCGTCT
Source organism: Acanthosepion esculentum (assembly GCA_964036315.1). Taxonomy (NCBI): domain Eukaryota; kingdom Metazoa; phylum Mollusca; class Cephalopoda; order Sepiida; family Sepiidae; genus Acanthosepion; species Acanthosepion esculentum. The sequence goes on from OZ038483.1 coordinate 103,155,769, forward strand.
CGGCTTCAGTCACTTTCCCACCGCCGTAATGTAGCTTCACAGTGCTTTTTCTATAAATATTTTCATGGCAAATGTTCTGATGAGTTTTCCTCTATAGTACCTCGACTTTACGAATTTAAACACAGTACTAGATTGCCAGCTAGGTCTCATCATTTTACAGTTGAAATTGTTAGATGTAACCGTAAGTTCTATGCCAGCAGTTTCTTTTTTCTCACTTCTGACAAATAACCTTTAAATGACGGATCGCAAGATCGAGCAGCAATTAAGCAATCATAAAAGAACCAATCACAGTTAAATAATTACGCGAGAGTCGAATGATTATTCAATGTCGTGAATATTCAAGAAACTTATTCAAGGTTATAAAAGGTCAATTATTCCTGAAAGATAAATCTTTGATAATAATTTTTCCGCTTTTTTACTGTGCCTCCCTGTAGTGCCAACTAATATCTTTTCTAACAATCATCTTACATCTATCAAACCGTCTAACTTGTGTGGATCTTGAGCCTTTTATTAGGTGACATTTTAGTAAAAAAAAAAAATATTGTTTTCACAGGTGTGTCTGTATGTGTGTCCTTAAATATTTATACACGTTGAAGCTGTGATCCAAACGTGCCCGTGTCTAAATTAATTGCCTAAAAGACAGATTATCTTTAGCGCCGTCGTGAAAAACAATTCGCCGCCTTACGCCTTCCCTTTACCTCCCGCACCTTTGGCCAACGGCAAAATCTCTCCGACTTTTACTGACCACCTTTTTAACTGACCTCGGTTGCGGACATTTTGTTCGCATCTTTCCAAGACTGCTTAATCCGGACCCCCTATTGTCTACCAGGACAACGGTTAGTTTACTTTTAGATTCCGTCAATGACCAGAAGAACGGCCAGTTTGGACTGGACTCTGTCCAAAAACCAACGAAATAGAAAAGTTCTTGTTCTCCGGAACAATATTGTATTTCTTCGGTGCCAATCCCTTCCAGGCTGTCTGTACATATTGCTAATACAGTTATAAGAGCCAAGGCTCCGATTGCCTGTCGATATATATGCACCAATGTCGCACTAACACAAAACATCTTAAAACTTGGATTAAGAATTTACGCTGTTGGTGCACAATGCACTTTTTAAACTTGTACTAATTTACACATATCGCCCCAAAAAAGATAGCTTCTTTTTTTAAATCGTTACTTTTAACATATTTTCTAATTACAAGGTTCCTCAACTTACGACAGTGTTCCGTTCCTACGATGCGTCGTAACGTAATATTTTCGTGAAAGACGGAACGTACCGCAATTTTCCGTGAATAAACACTCATTCACCGACAATCCAATATGGCGCATAATTACGAACTGCTAGCGCCGTATGACGATGTATTATTCCGCCGCGTCGTTTGCGTCGTATGTACGCAACAAACGGCATAAGCTCAAACAAGGTTAATGAAGATTGCGCCGTAATTAAAGTAATTAAACAATAAATAAATAATCGTGAGCATATAATTGAATAAAATGTAATTGTACTTGATTTTATGAATAAAAGCGAAAATTATTTATGATTCAATGTAATATTTTATCTACGCCATAAAAGTGTATGGCATATTTTATTAAAATCTTCTTCATTTATGCGCAGTGTCACTTAAGATCATGGCTCTTCACAACTTCCTATCATTAATGAGTTAATACCAATTGTAAAACTCTTTTTAATGAATAACAATTTGCTAGTCATTACACTGGAGAAATTTTGAAAAAATGAAAAACCAATAGTTTCATTTATCTTTAGTCATTATTAAAAAATGTCGTTTCATTGTGCCATGTCATTTCATTTTCAGATGTCGCATATTCACTTACATATATAGTGTCTTTTATATTTTTTATTATCTATATAGCATAATTAGAAATCTGAACGTCCTTACCAATATCTCATATACTCTAAGCGTCCTGGGTAAGACGATAAACGACATCCGCGTCCTGGTTAAGACAATAAACTACGTCCAGCAGCAAAGCCTCTGATCAGGAGGTTTTGAGGAGCGTGGAACAACCTCTTAATTGCTGGTGTTCCCACGTCCACCCTCACCCGGGGTGTTAGCACCTGTTAGGGTCCCAGCTATGGGCAACTAGTTAATTATTATCAGCAATACATTTTTGAAAAAAATTATTACCACCAATACAATTTTGAAGGAAAAATATTACCAGAAACATATTTTTGACAAAACAAAATATTACCAGCAATAAAAAAATTTTGTTGTAATTAAATAACCCATTAAGGTTGATATGCTGTAAAACTAAATAAACCAAACCAAACCATAAACTCTAAAATAAACGTCTATATCTACTAGCAGCATTAAACACAAAAACAAGCAACCCAACATCAATGAAATGATAGTATTAGTATTATTTAGTAACCCGTCTTAGCTTACCAGCTATTTAGTGTTAGGAAGAATAATGTATTTTAGCCTTCCAGTAGTATACCCATACTAATATTAGCATTAGCGTAGCCATTGATACACAAACACTGAATGCGAATACAGAAAGACGAGATACCCGACTGTAACAAACAAAACATTTAATAAGGCAATCACCTTACATACATATATTAAAAAGAGTTACATATGTCACAAAACAAATGATTGTTCATACTGTCCAAAGGAACGAGGATGTTTACAGAACGAGAACAAAAAAATAACATACCAACTTCATAGCCTTTGATCGCCGGCAGATAAGTGAATAGAAATTACTTTTTTCTTTCGCTTGGCCGTGCCCATGTTGACCAGTTTACACGTGTGTGGACGCCCTGGTGGTCAGGAAGGTAAAGAGTCCGTTCCTCAAAAAAAAAAACGGAAGCAAAAAACAAAAAGGGACAGAAGAGTTTTCCTCCCTAAAGGGGCCGAACTCCCATGAGCTCAACCCAATGGAAAACAACTGTGGCCTCCCTACAATGGGAAATCTAGAAACAAATATACTAAATATATCTCAATACAAAACAAAAACCGACAAGTCAAACAGTCACGTGAACATGCGAGATTTGAAAATGAATAAACTGACATGGCGCAATAAAACAAAATTATTTGATAATGACTAACGATAAATGAAAAATACTGCCTTATCTCGCTTCAATTGCCATAGTTTCATAGTTTTACATATCACTGGAAGGTGATCGCTTCCACAGTCAGCATTTGGATATGTTTTGCAGTGTAAAGCCACATTCTGTATGTTTTGTTGGTAGTTATGTAGTCAATTTGTTGTTGTTGTTGTTGTTGTTTTTTTGTTGTTTTCAAAGATAATAAATTTAATAAACGATGAATAAAAAAATTAAATACTAGTGAAAAAATACAAAAACATAAACTCAATTTGCCTCAAAACTTTAATTCTTTTCATTGATTAAATAAATTTTTCAGTTTCATACCTAATATTAATATCGAAGCTAGAAAGACCCGTGATGATTTCACATTCCGACCAATGAATCTTAATTATTAAGTTAATGATTGAATAAGATTATGGCGAGTTTTACAATAAAATATCCATAGAAATTCTGCTAAACCCAATCATAAATATGAATGCTGGTCGGTATTTTAAGAAGCGTGTACAAACGAAAAGATTGGAAATTGCCAACTTTTTTCATTTCCCTAAAACAGATGTTAAATACTCCTATCTATCCTTCCTTCCTTCTTTCTTTCTTTCTTTCTGTCTGTCTTTTACTCACTGAATCTAAGTAGCGTCTCTGATATGTCATTTCCATGTTTTCACTCGATCAAAACCGAACAATACATTATTTATTAGGTATTGGCAGAACGTAACGGTCGTGCGAACTAAGTAATGAATGGGGGGACAACCAGAATTGCTATATGATGTTTACCAGAAACCACAGCATGATCTGAAAATAAATAAAAATACGTTAACAAAGAACTTTCGTTGTATATACAGTTGTGGCTAAAATGTTCAGAACGGCATTGTTTTCGTCAGAAAAGTAGGTATAAGTTTTTATCCGAGTGGTTTTATATTCTATAATTTTCACAGACAATAAATACGATATTAATTGTTATTGTTTGAGATTTTGGTGTAATTTGAGAGGATAATACAAAAGTTATGGATGATTTAGTAAATGTTTATATATATATTTATGTATTTTTGACACGTTGAGTAAAATTAGAAAATTTAAAGTTAAATTAATCTGATTTGAAACAAACATTACTTACTTATAGCATAAAAGAATTGTATCCAAACATTTCTTAACGATGTGTCTGAATTTTTTCATATCTATCGATTTAATCAAAATATTGATTGGTGATGACAGATATTATGGATGATCAAATTTGACAATTTTACTAAGTAAGCGAACGCGTTTTTTATTTTTAACTAGTAATTTTTAAATATTAACATTTATTCAGCAATTATGTAATTATTTTTTATTTAATATTTTTTTTACTCTGGATTTTGTTTTTTAGGTTCTTAATCTTTTTATCTTATTTAACAACTTACTAACTTAAAAAAAATTACTTCAATGAAATATGACTCAAACTAAAATAAATACCTAAAATAAAAATAATTAGTAAAAATGTAATTCACAAAAATTAAAACTAACTTAGAAATTTTGAAAGGGCTTTTTGCAAACAAGTTTACGATGTGAAACAGAACTGGATATTGAAGAGAAATAATTGCAGTGCTTCAGATGACAATCAAATCACGTGATCTTTTTAAGGATTATGTCATGTAGATTCCCCATAGATAGAAATGCAATCTTTTCCACAAATGTGACAAAAATTATCAGTACTTGATGACATTTCATAGTCTCCAGGAGGAGAAACAACAGCAAAAGAATTGACTACATAACTACCAGCAAAACATACAGAATGTGGTTTTGCACTGCAAAACATATCCAAATGCTGACTGTGGGAGCGATCACCTTCCAGTGATATGTAAAACTATGAAACTACGGAAATTGAAGCGGGATAAGGCAGTACACAAATTGCAGTACGACAGAATCTTAAACGGCCTGAATGTGAAGGAGAAATATATGGACACTGAAAAGCAGATACGAAGTACAAGAAGAAAATTGAAACTGGAAGTGAGACACATTAAGAGAATCTTTAGTAATATCAGCAATCGAGACCATACCAAAAATGGCAGATTAATTTCTTGACATAATGAAAAAGAGACAAAGGACAAGACACGGAACAAAATATAGGCGACTACACAAACAAATAAGGAACAAATGCAGGCAAGCTAAAAAGGAGTAGCTCAACAAAAATTGTGCAGAAATAGGATGTATGAGTATCACAGATAATGCCGATATACATAAAAAAAATAAGAAAACTAACAGGACAAATGACATGCTCATCAACAGGATGCATAAGATCCAAGGATGAAACATCAGCCAGTGCCATCTACTCATATTAATGTCCGTTCAATTAAAACCTTGCTTATACGAGGGAGTGTTGATAAGTTATCAACCCCACCAAGAAGTCCTTCCTAAAAAATAAACTATTTTAAAATAGTGGGACGAATTGATAAGTCTTCAGAACGCCCTCATGGTAGAAAGAAAAGTGAAAGTTACAAAACCAAAAAGAGAACTAAACAAATAAAAAGAAGAGAAAGATAAAAATGAAACAAAATTAAAAGACCTGGGGGGAAAAAAAACAAAAAAAATGAAAGAAAAAATTGAAAAAGAAAAAGTGAAAGAAAAAACAATAAGAGAAAGAAAGCAAAACCAAAAGAGAAAAAACAAACAAAGCCAAAAAGGAAAAAAAAAAAACACTAAAAAAAAAAGAAAAATGCCATGGAATATAAAACAATTTTAAAAATCAAATTCTTAAAATAATTGAAAAATATCACGAAAATATTTTCAAAGATATATTTAATAAACGATGAATAAAAAAAAATTAAATACCAGTGAAAAAAATAGAAAAAAAAAACATAAACCCAATTTGCCTCAAAACTTTAATTCTTTTCATTGATTAAATAAATTTTTCACCTTCATACCTAACCTCCGTTTTTAAATACGTCTCTGAAAATTTTCGATTGAAGAGATTATTTTCCGAAAATTATTATCCCAAATTATGGCAAATATTCGTGCAGAATAGCAAATTATGATATATTTTGTTGCACTGGAATAATTTGGGCCTGTCGGAATAATTAAAACTACATTCTTTAAACAATGTGACATTCGTCGCTTAGACTTATACGTTTCTCACTTACTTTTTAAGAGCCTATCATGTTTGTTAATCGATGTATTCAAAGGGGATTTAGACTTGAGGTTATTTATTTATTTTGGAGACAAGCAGTGCGTGTGAAAAAAACAATATAATTTGTAGAATTACAACTTGAAATAATCTAGCCTCTAATGAATAAAAAGCAAGGGATATTTTAGAAGAAATTCCGGTATTAAATTTACACACAGCATTTAAGGTAAACAAATCATGCAAAATAAAAAAAAACTATGTATAAAGAAACGTGATTTTTATGAAGACTTTATAAGCGTAACCTTAAATGTTGCACAAGGCCGAAAGTATGGCGGATCCAGTGAGGATCGAACTCACTACATAATTGTTCCAGTGATACAAGATTGCTGACCATTATACCACGTGCTTTTTTTGGATTCGTTATAATGGTTGAGTTATACAAGTTTTACGAATTAAGCCAAGCGGTGGAGAAGAGGCGGAATCATGGTTTTCTCAAGGGTATTTATGCGCAAGTGATATAAACCGACGGGAATTAGAACTCGGCTCTCCGATTAACAATTCTGAGCCATTATTCATTACACCTATTGCACATTCAAGCTTACAGAACCTGGTCTTCCCAAGTGGTCACCCATGTAGGTACTGACCAGTCTCGATGTTGCTTAACTTTGGTGATGGTACGGGAGTCTTTGTTTCAACGTGATATGGACGTAAGCCTAGTTTTTTTATAAAAAAAAAACGTCCCAAAATGCCAAGTGATATAAAAACGTTCTCAATTATTATTATACTGGATGGTGGTTTCTTGCGCTCTGAGCGTGAAGATATAGTTAATAAGTAAGTTTAGTAAGAGCAGAGTTTATTCTCAATGGGGTCCTCCACCAGACTAAAGTAGATTCGATAAATGCTCAACAGACAACAGTCTTTTCTACAAAAAGCTATGCTAAAACTAGATCACCACGCAAATGATGACTTTAATGCTCACTATACCAGCTGGCCTTAAACACTGTCACTGCCCTCGTTGGAATCCAAACCCTTAACTTCTCAATCAACGCAAGCAGTTGACTTCCCCACGCCTTTCCCCAGTAACCCTGAGGTTACTAAAATGTGAGTTTATGTTGTCAGATAAAACACTGGTTATAGCCAATAACTACGTTTCTCCATTCATTAACTAGGATTAACTAGCTGCATTTTGATCCCACACAGACATTTTATTAGTGAAAGAAAACTTATATCAACTACATTAGTTTCTTTTGATTGTCAGTCATTTTAACTTGTTTAGCTTGTTATGTATGCTTGTCGGCCCGTTTAACTTAATCCTGCCTTCCCTTTTAAATGACAGAGATTACAATTCTCTGGTAGCTGCTGGATACTTTTTGTTTTAGAATATTTTCGTGTGTGTTATTGTTCTTGAATGAATGCGTGAATTATGCATTTACTATTCAATCGTGCTTTTTTTTCGACTAGTAATCCGAGACAATCAGTATGTATGTATGTATGTATGTATGTATGTATCTATCTATCTATCTATCTAGATAGATAGATAGATAGATAGATACAGATATAGAGATAGATAGAGAGATAGAGATATAGAGATAGATAGATAGATAGATAGAGAGATAGAGAGATAGAGATATATAGATAGAGAGATACAGAGATAGAGATATATAGATAGATAGATAGATAGATAGATAGATAGATAGATGAAGGTTAGCACAGAATGTGCGTTTATACATTAAAAATTGAACGAATGCTGAGCGAACGTTAATTTGAAAGGTTTATTGTCTTTTCGTATAAAATATAAACTAAATATGAATGTATTCTTCGTAGCTCGGGGTACGACGGAACTGAACGAGAAAAAGAGTAAGCGGGACCTCTTCTGCTTTGTGGCAGGCAGTCGTCCTAATTAGTTCTTTGCTGTTTAGGGTAGTGGACCAGCCTAGTCCCCTTTTTGACTTCAAAACCCTCTTTTCCTGGGTTCATAGTGAAATAGATGTGTTCAGGTAGTGGTTTTGGTGCGCGTAGGACTGTCATTCACGTTACTACAGGGTTTGTTCATCCAATTATCTGGTTACAGAATCGAAACTGATGTACCTTTCCTTGAGGATGTATGGCGAACGCGCATCAGTACAAACGCAAAAGAAGCCTCGGATCACATGCGGACATGTCTGTCGACACCTATTTCATCCGGGGTTTTTTTCACGTTAGCAGCGGTACAGTTTGGCATATCTGCATACGGGCCACTCTGCAAATGATCACGATCCAGGCCTTTAGAAAATGCCTCATGCCAATAAAAGCTGGGGGAAAACAGCAACCAGCAGTTGGGAAAACACGATGTTGTGTGAGATCGGTCCTGTGTTTCTGTGGTTTCCGAGGCAGTGTTAGTTTTGTTAGCTCCCGTCTCTTTCCCCTCTCTACCTATTACCCCCGTAGTTGCTGAGAGAGCAATCGGTTAGGTGTTTCTCCCAATATAAACAGACTCTTTGCTTACATTACAGCAGAATGCTGGTGTTCATGTTAATTTAGTGTTAAGATGACAAGTAAGTGAAACTTTTCGTGATATTTAGGAAATATTTTTTATTTTATATTATTTATTATGCTTTGCCTACTCATACTACAGATATTGCAGCCAAAGTTTAACTGGTTATCGCTTGCCTATCATCCTTTGTTGATTTTAAGTTATCGGTTGAAAAGATTTCTTCACAAAGAAAATCAAATACGAGCCAAGAAAGAAAATACACTGAAACTGATTCTGGAGAGCAGATAGACTTATTTTTAAAACGAGCGGGGTTTTAAAAATATTTATAAGAAAACTGTCCCTATGCCAAGAGAGTGACTAATTACTCCTTCTCGTTCCATTTACATGAAGTAGAAAGTTTATATTGACTCAATTGCTCAGTCTCCTGCTAAAAAGGTTGGTTCACTGGGTCATGCTAGAGAAGTTTTCTCTCCCAAATATATCATACATATTTATAAATGTAACATTCGTCCATATCTTGGATATTGCTTCCACATATATCCAAGATGTTCATGTTATACAGGGTGCGATGGGTAAATTCTCGCCATTTTATATTTTTCATTTTGTGCATTTGCGTTGTTTTTTTATTTTGTCTACTGCACCGGGTCAGTTGGGTACCGTCTGTGAGAAACAGAGCACGATGACACAATTCACTCCGCCAGAAATTTAGAAACAGCATGCTTTACTGCCTGGCATTCGCGCCGGGAATTTCAGAGTATCTATGTATCAATCTGATGACAGTGCAAAGGAATTGGATGAGTCTTGAGGCGGTAGTGCTGATCGGGGTCAAAAGGATGACTGCTGGAAGACCCTATGTCTAGCAAGAAGACTCTGCACCATGCCACACAAGCAGGAGAACACAATTATGACAATTTCCGCGACCACATCACCCCTTACATCTGGCCACCTAACTCCCCAGACTGCACCCCTTTGATTATTATTTTAACCCCTTTTGCTGCTGCCTACAAGCGGTGGTGTAACCACGTTTAGTGATCCGGTCCTCAGGGACTTAAGACGACGTTTTAACCACAGGGCTAACTCTGCGCTAGTCAACGCTGATGCTAGTCAAAGCTGGTTGTTGTTCGCTGGCCACTTCGATCTACACCAACTCTGCGCATGTTGTGTTCTTGATCTCAGAGCAGTGGAAGATCGAAGGTCGTAGTAATCGCAGCGCAGGTTCAATCCGTTTCGGGTGCTATATTAAGGACGAATAATATCTTAACAACGAAAAAATAAAACGTGAGATTCATAGGGTTAATCTTCAATTAATTTATATAGCACTTGGTACAACAAAAATTAACCCTACCCACATCAGTCACTATAGTGACACTGTGCCTCGCCTAATAATTTGGGTTGAAAGTTCTTCAGAATCAGGAAATCTGGTGACAGCTGACGCGGATTCTCAGCCCCAAGTCTTCGAGCTCCCAAAGCCATGTGCTTATATGCACTTCGGAAATTCGGTGATTTCTCAATTTTTAAATTAATCGCAATAAAGGTTCTTTGTTCCCTATTTCTGCTTTGTAAAACAACTTTCCAAAATTGGAGAATTATCCAACTTCTTGGGGAGTAGCTACAGTGATTGCTCCTCCCTTAACTCCAGTCTGCTTCACTTCACATCTCGCACCACCACTCCACACAGTCAATGCTAAATCTTCCCATTTCCTCCTACCTTCTCGGCATTCTACTGCAGCTCATTTCTCAACTGTCTTTGTGACAAATCTAATTTTTAAAGCGCTTAGGTGAAGGGGTGGAGTTTTATTCTAGACATCAATTTTAATTCTTTTCTATTTTCCTAGAATTATCTTTGTCCAGCGAAAATATAAACCAGACCACTGCGTTCTCATTTAACCTTTCACAATTTGTTTTCGTCAACGAAAATATATTTGTTTGCCTAAATTCTCAAACAAGAGACAAAACTGTTCTTCATCGGTTGGCCGATCACTGTCTTTGCGAAAACACAGCCCAGACTACCTATCACGACAGGATCTATTTTCATAATCCTGACCCTCGCAACATGTTAATTCTCTGTTTTCCTTTGTAAATCCGCTTCCGTCAGCGAAAATATAATTCTCGTCTGTCTCTCATCTCGTTAATGATATGCGTTTTCTTAATTTCTCAAGAAAAATATAAAGCCATTTCCACAAATCTGTTTTCGTCCGCATACCAAACTCGATAGATGAGAAAAATAAACGTTAAGAGAGAAGGAATCCAGACGGTCCGATTTTCAGCAAGAAAAAGGTCTGTGTGTGTGTGTGTGTGTGTCTGTGTCTGTCTCTCCCTGTCTCATTTTGGTAAATATATCTATTAAGAGATGTCAGTGTTATTTTCATTTTTGCGTAATTTCGACAACAATTTATCCATCATACCCTGTATAATTAGAGATACTTAATGAAATCCAGAGTATAATCTGCAATATTATTGGTCCTTACCTGGCATCTCGATTTCAGTTACATTCTCACCGTCGTAATCTAGCTTCCCTGTACCTTCTCTATAGATACCGTAATGGTAATTGTTCTGATGAACTTTCCTCTATTTTACCTAGACTTTATAAATTTAAGCGCGGTAATTTTTTTAAAAAATCATTTTGCCCCAAGCAAGGCGACAATGTCTTAAGATGCAATGGGTTACAGGGAGTGAAAGGGAATAATATTTTAGAAGGAACCAGAAACCCAATCCTAAATATAAACCTCGACTCCTGTTGTTGAATAAGCGAGGGCGTAATGTGAACCGGGCGATAGACGAAACTATCTACTCCTCACATTTCTGTGCTAACAGTTTCTTCTTTCGCACTTCTCGCTTGTGGAACTCTCTTCCGGCTTCCCGCTTTCCAGTCAATTTCGATCTTCGAAAATTGAAATGCAATATCATTTGTTATCTTCTGTCTTCTTAGTCCTTGTTCTTTTGTTGTTCGCGCTGCTTAATAATGTATTATTTTTTATATTATTTCACACCCAGTAAGCCCGTTTCGTGATGGCTTCATTGCCTTGCTTGGAGTGAAATGATTAAAAAAAATAATACAAAATCTAAAAACAGAAACTCTTTTACCGTTCATAGTTCACTGATCTTCAAAGAACTGAATTCTTCGAAAAACAATATTTATTGGCTAGAACAGAATTGAATTACATTTGATTACGCCGTCTTGCATTTCTTCTATCGATGCATATTAGAAAAGATCGATTTTGTCTGTGATTTGAGATGTGCGGTTCATTCGTTTACGCTTATTTTCAGAATTTGGCTTTTAAATGTCGAGTTATTCTTCAGTTTCTACAAAAACTACGATTTGCCTAGTTTTGGAATTTGGGTTTGAGTGAAAATAGCTATGATTAAACAAAGAACAGGTTTTTGATGCATTACAAAAGTGACGTTTACAAGATTTACTTTCCCCAGGACGTGTTAAATTAAAGAACCCCAACAAATATTAAAGAAGAAAATATAAAGTGATCACAAGCAAATCATAATAAAAAGCCTCACAAATATTTATTCTCAAATCAATACCCAAGTTTTTACTTCGTTTATCTAAAATAGCCAGCTTAAAGGTAATATTTATTTATTAGAACTGTTGGAACTGCTATTTAACCATTATATATTTGTGATAGATACTAGAATAATCCAAAGCCTACACTGGTAAAAAAAAAACCTGCATACGGATATAAAAATAAATAAGTAAACTACAAAAACTCCTACAGAAGGTAGGACGTAAAACGAGAAAGGATTAAGCAACAAATGCAAGAAAAAAATCTGTGGTTGTTAGCAAAAGAATGAACCCAGAATGCAAATTACAAATCGGAGATACCTAAATAAAATGAGTTTTCTTTGTTATGGTTTGTTTTACGGTATATCAATCTCAATGGGTTATTTAATGCCGACAAATTTTTTATTGCTGGTATTTCTCTTCTTTTTTTTTTTAATATATTGCTGGTAATAATTTTTATATAAAGTATTTCTGGTATTAAAACCTGTTTTTACACTTTCATAGTATTTTGACCCAAGTTTGGGTGTTAACTATTTACCCATAGCTGGGCTCCTAATAGGTGCTACCACCCCGGATCAGGGTGTACCTGGGAACACTAGCAATTAAGAGGTGGTTCCACGCCCCTCAAAATCTCCTGATCAGAGGCCTTGCTGTTGGATGCAGTTTATCGTCTTACACAGGACACGGATGAAGTTTATCGTCATAACCAGGACGGAATAAAATTAGTACAAAAGTTGAAATATCTGCGAAGTGTTTTAACAGAGGACGGAAAGTGCGACAACGAACTCCGAAGACGCATTGGGATAGCCAAAGATGCATTCCAAAAGTTAAGCAGAGTATTAAGAAACCGAAAAACTTCGTTAGAAACAAAAAGAGTACTGAAATGATATCTGTTCTCCTATATGATAGCGAATGCTTGCCTATTTCTTCGAAAATGAAGAGGAGACTTGAAGCAACTGTAATATGGTTCTACAGAAGGATGCAGACGATATATTTGAGCAACGACGTTTTAGAGAAAATGGAAACAAGAAGGAAACTTATACTTAACAGGAAATTGAATTTTCTAAGACACATAATGAGGAAAGAAGGCTTGGAAAATCTGATATTCACAGGACGGATTGTACGCAAGAGGAACAGAGGAAAACAACGCATCACATACTTAGTGAGCATGAGTAAATCGATGGTGGAACAGCGTTTAGGAGAGATAACAAAAAGACGAAATTTATTAAAAAGGACAAGAAATTGTGGAGAGCCATAATCGCCTACGTCCTGACTGGATACAGTACATAAAGAAGAAGAATATGAAAAATAGAAAGAGATGTAAGACAAGGATATGCCTTCTCACCGAACTTATTCAACCTATACAGTGAGGGAATCCTGGGAGAATTAGAAATCCTACCAGGATTCATTATTGGCAGCCACAGTCTTAACAACATAAGATATGAAAATGACACAGTATTGATAGCAGACACAGAAAGAAAACTACAAAAACTACTACCTTAATGTGGTGAAGGAAAGTGAGAAGAAAGGACTAAATATCAATTGCAAGAAGACAGAATGCACCGTTGTTAGCAAAAGGAACAGCCCAACATGCATATTACAAACTGGAGATACCATAATCAAACAAATAAAACTTTAAATATCTGGGAAGTGTTTTAACACAGGACAGAAAGTACGACATTGGGATAGCTAAAAGTGCCTTCCAAAATCTAAGCAAAGTATTAAGAAACGAGAAAATTTCGTTAGAAACAAATAAAAGTGTAATTAAGTGTTATGCAAAATCATTCCTCCTATACAGAAGTGAATGCTGGTCAATCTCTTCACTGATTAAGAATAGACTTGGGGCAACAGAAATGTGCTTCTACAGAAGGATACTGAGATTACCATGGACTGAAATATGAGAAACGACGAGGTTTTAGAGAAAATGGAAACAAAAAGGACACATATTTAGAATCAGAAAGAGTCAGTTGAAATTTCTAGGGCGCATAATGAAGAAAGAATGGTTGGAAAATTTGACACTCACAGGACATGCTCACAGGATAGAGGAACAAAAGAAAGCAGCGAGATTTTGTAAATGGATAGCAAAAGAGTGATTAGCAAAAAGATAATTATTTCTAAGTGCTACAAAAGACAAGAAATTGTGAGGAACCATTATCGCCCACGTCGCAATGGGACACGGCGCGAAGAAAAAAATAGATTACAATAGATATTTGTGCTATAGATATAAATTACAGTGTAACCCGGATATAAGAGAGTTGTCGGGACCGGAGAAGAATTATCTTATATCCGGGTTTCTCTTGTATCCGGGTTTGGTCTATTATATATACATTAACACAGGCTCTAATTTGGGACCAGAGAAAATCGCTCTTATATCCGGGTTTATCTTATATCCGGGTCTCTTATATCCGGGTTACACTGTATTCAACTTTCAAAATATCAAGACAATATTTACTGTTGGGAAAATACTACTTTCAACATTTAATTTTTTTTGTTACATTTGGGGGGGTGAACAAAAAGAGGGGGGACTTTTACACATCTTTTCGTTCATTTCTTTTGCATGTTATTCTTTTATCCTGCTTTTGTTGCTTTTTTTTAACAAATCAGTTTTCTTTTCTCTTTATATATAAGCTGCATGAAGTGGAAATAAGGAATCATCTTCCGACGAGAATTGAACTTGGAGTGTATGCACTCAACTGCCTCATGGGTAATAGCCGTAGATATTTATATTCTTTATGACTTCATATGCAAAATAAAAGTAAAGAAAAACTAGTGAAAAACTTAACAACAATGCTTCATTTAAAAAATATTCTGTCAGCTTCAATTTTTTTTAATTTTAAATACAGTGGAACCTTGGTTCACGAATTTAATTCGTTCCTGAAGGCTGGTCGTGAACCTAAAGTATTTTCACGATAGGAATCAATGTAAAATGGATTAATTCGCTCATTTAAACTTTGGGCACAAGTTGAGACACAAAAACAATGAATCATCAATTAAACCATTATTTAAATCCAACACCAAATTAAATAAACGCAATACTAAACAGATAAAATATAGACGAAAACTTAATTTTAGTTTTACATGTACGGAGGAGACTTGATGGCGTAAGTGGAAGATGGTGAGAAAGGGGAAAGGGGAAATATAATTATTGTTTGGAAAGGGAGACCCCTTCCAAAATAAAAAAATCATGTCTTTCTGGGATTTCTTCTATTTCGTCACCAGAGAGTTATTTTATTTGGAATGTTTGTTCGTGACCCGAGCTTCCATGATACTCAAGACCGTACAGGTGTCTTGTTTTTTAATGATTTTTAATAAATAAAATATATTAGACACGATTCGATTTGCATTCAATCATTCACTGAAATACAACAGTAAATCTGTAAACGTTCTACGAAATATTAGCCAGTGTTATGCGTTATTTCCTAAGATTAACTCAGTTTGGCATAAGTATAGGACGCCCAGTGATGGTCAAACTTACTACTCGGTAGTAATGGACAATGAAACTACATTGCTAGCCATTAATCGATTGATGTTCCCGTACTGTTTCTACGTTATTATAAAAAGAAGATTCTAATATTGTTCCTGTCAAATTAGCTTAGCCTGCGATAAGACCACATCAGTGGGAGTGATTGAGTTGCACGGCTCTTTCAAATGTAGAAGGCCGTCCGACCTTGATGAGCCGCATTCGAAATCTTTTTTTACCTACGCTTGAATGTCGACATCTGCTATCCGTGGAAAGTTCTCAACTGTGTCGGTTCGCAAGCAGGTGCCGGAATATTAGCTAAGCGTACCTGAGGCTTTTTTTTGCAAGGACCGAACTCAATAGAATGAAAAAAAAAGCAAAGATCACTGCAACAAGATTAAAAACCATCAGTTAAGCGCTTTGTTATTAATCATCCAGCGTTTTTTTTTTTTTTTTAAATAATTCAGAATAATACAAAAATATAATTTTCACTGACACAATAAGATAAAAAAACAGGAAATTTGATAGAGTTTGTTAGAACTTTTGTTACCGTTATTTGAAACAAAAGCAAAGGATATAAACTCCTTAGTTTAAAACAGAAGAAAAACACAAACTAAAGAACACTGGTAAAATTACTTAGCATTTTTTCAGACCCCAAACTGGATGTTCTTTCTTAAAGGGAACAACCACCTCACGTTGAAATTTGATAACTGCGACATTCTTGAACAACATATGGTTAAAAAAATTGTTAGTTAATTTTTTTTTTTCATTATATAGTAAATCTAATTTTTTTTTGTAGGGCACCCTGTAACATCCTTCCCAAAAAGTCATGGTTACCTAGTAGTTCTTTGTAGCATACTATTATATGTATATATATATATATATATATATATATATATATATATATATATATATATATATATACACACACACGTTAACGTAATGTTAACTAATTTTGGTCGCAGCATTTAATGAAGTTTTTTTTTCTTTTGGAGGGTTACTGACTGGGGATTATGCGGACGCAGTTTGAAAGAGTTGGTATTCGTACATATGAACAACTTAATTATTTTATTGTATATTATTTTTTTAACTCCTCCGCGCAGACAGGCATATATAGATGCTTCTGCTGGGGCATCTGTAGGCCGCAGCCCGTCTCTCCAAAGAATTTACATGAAAGATCACACTTTGAAATAAATTCATCACCCTATTGCTCTCTGTATTTGTTTTATGTTTTTGATCTTTTAACAGGAGTAGGGGCTCATCTTTTGTTTCCTGTTTCGAAAGAGATTCCCGGTTCATTTCCTTTTCTCCGGCTTTAATAGTCGTCCTGTCATTATTTTTTGTGATATACGTGGATGGCTGTTACGTCTCTTCATACCGAAGGTACCGGGTTGGCAGTTTTCTGATTGTTGTTCCCGACTGGTAGTTAGGAGCCAGAATTCTTGCGTAGGTTCTTGAGAGGCTGCTCTCATCAGCAGTTGCATAATATCGGAGTTCTTGCAGTGCAATGTCGCGCATGGAAGGGTGTCCCTGCAACCACCTCCGGTGGGCAACCCCGAGGCCACACTATGTTGTAGTCTGCGCCAGTTCCTTTCCTACACATCTTACATTCGATGATCGACTGCTACTAGGTCATTCCCTACCAGAACAACACATGACTATAAACAACCAAAACTATCAACCTAAACCAACGATGACACCTAAAACCCTTAAGCTTTCTTTCTTCAACATTCGTGGTATTCCTACCAACTTCTGTAGTATGGAATCGTTCCTCTTCGAAAAGTCTTTTCTCTTCTCGATCTCTTTTTACCTCTATCCTTGAATCTTGTACTATACAGTTCTGCCCTCTTGGCAACTCTGATCATACGGTTGTGTCTGTAAACACCTCCTTCTTCTCCGCCACTAGCTAAGGACCACCTACAAACAAAATATCTTTTTGTTATCAACGAGCATAAGGTTCGAATTCTTTGATCGGAATTTCTCTTCCAATTTAACACTCGATTGTTGGAATACCAGCACCTGATTTCCTCCTAGAACCGAGGTATATGCGCATAACCCGGTCACTGGTCCCAGTCATCAATTTTAAATAAGACTACCAAACTCTACAACTATTGCTTCGCTGCTTACTCCTCTCCAGCTTGTTGAAAGTTCTCCGCCGTAGTTCCTGTTTTAAAAAAACTCTGGAGAAACTTCCGACCCCTCTAACTTTCACCCTATTTGTCTCCTGCCGCTTTTCAGCAAAGTATTCGAGGCTTTAATCAATTCTGAAGTGGTTAAGCTTCTTATCGCTCACGACCTACTCTCTGACAAACAATATAGCTTCGGTTTTGCCCGGTCTACCGCTAATGTGCTTATGGCCATCACTGAATATGTATATCAAGATCTTGATGATAACGACGAAGCTCGAGCTGTGGCTCTAGATATCTCCAGGGCGTTTGACAGTGTTTTGGCATGCTGGTCTTCTACGCAAGCTTCAGGGATTCGGTATTACAGAACGACTGTTTGATTTAATACAATCACTCCTATCAAGTCGGGATATGATGGCCTCAAGGCTCTATCCTGGATCCTACGCTGTTTCTGATTATCAAGGATCTCATTGATGTCACCAGTTCTCAAGTAAGCATTTATGCAGATGATACTACCATTTACTCCTGTCTCAATAGCAAATCAGTCAGAGGTGACAATGTTAACCTGGCCGCTGCCCTTGAAAAGAACCTCTGATCAGGGGTTAACTGGGGCATAAAATGGCTTGTAAATTTTAATGCCTCCAAAACTAAACTTCCCTGTCCGATATCAGCATGGCTGATGCTCGACTTTTGCAGAGTGTCTCGTTGCGCCTTCTTGGCCTTGATTTTTTTGGAACAACTACATCGAATCATTAGATGCATCTACTGCAAGGAATGTTGGTGGATTGTATCGTGCTAGAAGGTTTTTCTCGTCAGGGTACATTTTGCACGTTTACAAATCTACAATTCGAATATTGTTGCCATAACTGGTCTGGCGCTCTTGCTGTATATCCTGAGATTCATGAAAACATCCAAAGGACCCGCAATGTAATAGATCCTGCCTTGGCATCTCGGCTTCAGTCACTTTCTCACTGACATGACGTGACTTCCCTCTGTCTTTTCTGTAAATATGTTCATGCCAACTGCTCTGACAAGATTTTTCCCTGGTGCCCCTACTACATGCATTTAAGCGTGCTACTAGACTGACATCTAGGTCCCACCCTTTTACTGTTAAATGCAACCGTCACTTCTACTGTAACAGTTTCTTTGCTCGCACTTCCCGGCAGTGGAACTCCCTTCTGCTTACTTGCTTCCCTGAAAACTACAATCTTCAATTGCCATCTTCTGTCGTCTTGAACCCTGTTTATCTTTTATACTGTTCTCAATCCCTACCCCTGTACACAGTCTTTTCTCTCACTTTCATTCTCTGTAACCCCCGAGTACTAGTGGCACTTCCACCTTGCTGGAGCTGAATTGATTTTTAAAAAATGGTGTTGCATTATCTATAAACCATTTGTTTAGCGGCATATCAACACCTTATGCGTCATTTAATGCAAGAATATAATTTTCTTGGGAGTATTTGCTGACCTAATATATATATATATATATATATATATATATATATATATATGGCGCTGGTAACATTTTGCTATGAAAATTTATTGCTGGCATTTTTACCATAGAAATGTATTTTTATACTTTCATCGTGTTTTGACCCCCAGTCTGGGGATTAACTATTTGCCTATTCTTGAACCCAAACAGGTGATACTACCCCGGCTCAGGGTGGACATGGAAACAGAAATATAGACATTGCTGCCGGATGTGGTTTATCGTCATACGAATAAATCATATGAATACATTAGTATTCCCTTTTAATGCTAGTCTTGTTTTTGAGTAAGGTGGAAGGACCAACTATTTAGATTTTAAACAAGCCGACTGCACGCATTGTTGAGTACATGCGAAGAATCGTAAGCTAATTTCTCAATCTGAAAGTTCGATCCAATCATCACTGGGTTATATTATATATATATATATATATATATATATATATATATATATATATATATATTCTGACATAACCTTCACTTATGTTTCTTAAAATGCCAAAGTAATTATTTATGTAAGACAGCTTATATTTATACTATTCCATACGTGGTTCAAATCTAAATTGCGAATGAGAAACGTTGAGTCACCAAAAATAAAATTCCATTCAGATACAAGACTGAGTAGAATGAAATATTTGCTGATCTCAAGTTATTAAATACGTGTGTTCGTTTTCTTTTTATCTATTTATATTCTAACAAAAGGATTTGTAAGCAGTATTTCTATGTTCCATGTCCCTTCAAAATGTGGTCGATCATGGCTCTCCACAACTTCCTGTCCTTTGTAGCTCTTGGTAAACTGTCTTTGTTATCTCTCCTAAACCATGCTCTGTTATCCACTTAAACAAACTCGTTAGCTAGTTTATGCATTGTTTTCCTCTGTTCCTCGTCTTCAATATACCCTGCCAGTGTCATATTTTCCAAGCCTTCTTTCTTCATTATGTGCCCTAGAAATTTTATCTCTCTTTCTGGTGTTGAGTGCTTTTTCTTTCCATTTTCTCCAAAACTTCGACGTGGGTCACATGTTCGGAATTATGAGCATCCGTCTTTAGAACCACATTTTTCATAAAAGTTCAACAAATTTATATATAACGAACATCCTTGAAAAAGGTCTTTACAAGCATCTAAATTAAATTAATCCAAACGATATCTAATTTTAACAGCTATGCTAAAAACTAGATCACCTCGCAAATGATGACTTTAATGCTCACTATACCAGCTGGCCTTAAACACTGTCACTGCCCTCGTTGGAATCCAAACCCTTAACTTCTCAATCAACGCAAGCAGTTGACTTCCCCACGCCTTTCTCCAGTAACCCTGAGGTTACTAAAATGTGAGTATATGTTGTCAGATAAAACACTGGTTATAGCCAATAACTACGTTTCTTCATTCATTAACTAGGATTAACTAGCTGCATTTTGATCCCACAGAGACATTATATTAGTGAAAGGAAACTTATATCAACTACATTAGTTTCTTTTGATTGTCAGTCATTTGAACTTGTTTAGCTTGTTATGTATGCTTGTCAGCCCGTTTAATTTAAGCCTGCCTTCCCTTTTAAATGACAGAGATTACAATTCTCTGGTAGCTGCTGGATACTTTTTGTTTTAGAATAGTTTCGTGTGTGTTATTGTTTTTGAATGAATGCGTGAATTATGCATTTACTATTCAATCGTGCTTTTTTTTTCGACTAGTAATCCGAGACAATCAGTATCTATCTAGAGAGATATAGAGATAGAGAGATATAGAGATATAGAGATATAGAGATATAGAGATAGAGAGATATAGAGATAGAGAGATATAGAGATAGAGAGATATAGAGATAGAGAGATATAGAGATAGAGAGATATAGAGAGATAGAGAGAGATAGATAGAGATAGATAGAGATAGATAGAGATAGATAGAGATAGATAGAGATAGATAGATAGATAGATAGATATAGATATAGATAGATAGATATAGATAGGTATAGATAGATAGATATAGATAGATAGATATAGATAGATATAGATAGATAGATATAGATAGATAGATATAGATAGATAGATATAGATAGATAGATATAGATAGATAGATATAGATAGATAGAGATAGAGATAGATAGAGATAGAGATAGATAGAGATAGAGATAGATAGAGATAGAGATAGATAGAGATAGAGATAGATAGAGATAGATAGATAGAGATAGATAGATAGAGATAGATAGATAGAGATAGATAGATAGAGATAGATAGATAGAGATAGATAGATAGAGATAGATAGATAGAGATAGAGATAGATAGAGATAGATAGATAGAGATAGATAGATAGAGATAGATAGATAGAGATAGATAGATAGAGATAGATAGATAGAGATAGATAGATAGAGATAGATAGATAGAGATAGATAGATAGAGATAGATAGATAGAGATAGATAGATAGAGATAGATAGATAGAGATAGATAGATAGAGATAGATAGATAGAGATAGATAGATAGAGATAGATAGATAGAGATAGATAGATAGAGATAGATAGATAGAGATAGATAGATAGAGATAGATAGATAGAGATAGATAGATAGAGATAGATAGATAGAGATAGATAGATAGATAGAGATAGATAGATAGAGATAGATAGATAGAGATAGATAGATAGAGATAGATAGATAGATAGATAGAGATAGATAGAGATAGATAGATAGAGATAGATAGATAGAGATAGATAGATAGAGATAGATAGATAGATAGAGATAGATAGATAGAGATAGATAGAGATAGATAGATAGAGATAGATAGATAGAGATAGATAGATAGAGATAGATAGATAGAGATAGATAGAGATAGATAGATAGATAGAGATAGATAGATAGAGATAGATAGATAGATATAGATAGATAGAGATAGATAGATATAGAGAGAGAGATAGAGAGAGATAGAGAGAGAGATAGAGAGAGATAGAGATAGAGAGAGATAGAGATAGAGAGAGAGATAGAGAGAGATAGAGATAGAGAGAGAGATAGAGAGAGATAGAGATAGAGAGAGAGATAGAGATAGAGAGATAGATAGATACCATACCTTTCGCAAGCATTCCCCATTCTCATTGTTGACTTTGTGCCATAATATCTATTCTATAGGCAAATAAAAAATAGTCAAGATTAGTTTCTGTGTTGTTATTTTTTTATTAAAACAAACAAATAAGGTGGTTTTTAATCAATAGAAGTACAAAATTTCAAGCAGAAAGGTTGCTTAAAAGCAGAAGATTTCAGACAAAGTCTCATCCTGAGAAATTACTACCTTAATAGAGTCATATATTTGATCAAGATCAAAAGAGAAAAGCTATTCTAAATAAAAGCTGAGTTTCCTGTTGATTTTGACACTGAAGTAATTTTCATGCATCTTACAGGCACGAGATTGTACTTATCGCCAGTTTTGTAAAGACAGTGAATATATTTAAGGCCGTGAGAAATTTACTAAATGTTCTGACAAATGTTCTTTGGAAAGAACAATGTCAACTCAGTAAATATATTTACAGAGCGAGCGATTTTATATACTGGTCAAAAGATTTTGTTTTTAATTGCCAAGTTTAGAAATTTTAAGTACCAACACGTCTATCAGAATATAAAACAACAGTCCATATATCCTTGAATTAAAAAAAAATAAGTAAATGGCACACAGGGAAACATCATATATATATATATATATATATATATATATATATATAAATAGATATATATATATATATATATAAATAGATATATATATATATATATAAAGCTGAGTCAAAAGTTGCGGACAGATTCTGGGAAGCCATGCTGTTAATATTTGTTTAACAAATTATTAATTTTCTTTGTTAATTCTTTGTTTTTTGCTTTGCGTGTTTCTAAATAGTTTCTCCTGATAAAAACAGATAAACATGTCTTCCGTTGGCTTCTGTTGTTGTAATACAAAAGGCAAACAATGAACTGACAGCCGTAAAAACAAAAATCGGCTGCTACTTTTCACTCACCCCGTATATGTGTGTGTATCTTACGCACCCGTTTACACATTATATATATATATATATATATATATATATATATATATATATACTCATGGTGATCTGAAAGATAGAAATAAACTTGTGTAGTATTTTATTTTGAACGGAGTATTAGGAGTAAGACGTTAGTTTATATCTTAAACAGTGGAAGGTGGACTGTAGAGTGAAAGTAAAATCTTGGCGTTTTCAATTGTGATTTTGTTTTGAGTTTTGCTCGGCTTTAGCTTTGCACATTTCCAAAGAGATAATTTCCTGGTGAGTCTTCAGCTTTCTCATCCATGAGGTACTGATACCACATGTTCTTGAAGTGTGTCCGGTCAATTTTGTCACCATTTCTCTGAAAAGAGAAAAATAAAATAAGATAATAGATTTTAGTCTGACAAAAATAAACATTCCTAATGAATACTGGATAAAAAAGAAAGAAAAAATGAAACGCTTCACGCATGACCGACACGGAAAGAAGCACTATTCACGCGTGACCGACACGGAGAAAAGCACTATTCACGCGTAACCGACACGGAGAAAAGCACTATTCACGCGTGACCGACACGGAGAAAAGCACTATTCACGCGTGACCGACACGGAGAAAAGCACTATTCACGCGTAACCGACACGGAGAAAAGCACTATTCACGCGTAACCGACACGGAGAAAAGCACTATTCACGCGTAACCGACACGGAGAAAAAGCACTATTCACGCGTAACCGACACGGAGAAAAAGCACTATTCACGCGTAACCGACACGGAGAAAAAGCACTATTCACGCGTAACCGACACGGAGAAAAAGCACTATTCACGCGTAACCGACACGGAGAAAAAGCACTATTCACGCGTAACCGACACGGAGAAAAGCACTATTCACGCGTAACCGACACGGAGAAAAGCACTATTCACGCGTAACCGACACGGAGAAAAGCACTATTCACGCGTAACCGACACCGAAACTAACATTGTCCAATTGGAAAAACAAAAAGACTACTTACGCATAACTGACACAGAAATATGCATGAATGACATAGCTAAACATTGACACGCATGAATGATGCATAATAATACTGACACGCATGAATGATATACTGCAATAAACATTGCCACGCACGAACGATGCACAGAAACAAACATTGTTCACTTGGGCCTGTTTAATGAAATCTTTTCACGCAAGCCTGACATTAATAAAAATAGTTCACCCATGTTTGCCATTAAAAAAAATCACAATACAACATTCCAATTCTTCATCAATAGGGAATGCTTAAAAATGTCCTTTAACAATGTATGAGTGATGGCCAGATGAGGATAATTATATTTTACGACTAGACATGATATCCTTACGACTTTATTCGGAAAGGGTAATAAAATCATCTAGGGATATTTTTAAATCTTTTCTTAAGATCTCGTATAAACACACATACACATCTCCTACGACTTCTCAACCGGCCAACTCTTTGCATGTTCTAAATGTTACCTAGAAATCTTAATAGCTGCAGCAAACTGTACAAACAGACGTTAAGTTCATCTTAATAGAACTGTTGGAAAAGGCTTCCTGTTGAAGTAACTACTATTCAGATTCGTCTCCACATAAAGAGATCTCAAAATTAACCAAACTGTCCCTTCATACATCATCTTGTAAGCTAATCTGTCTTTTGCCGATTTGGTTCTTTAAGCCAGATGACTGCGATAATATATCATCGTTGTATGGATTGTTTTGGTTATCTACTTCGCGATAATTTCAATGCCGAAACTTGATTCATTTGCAAATGCTCGATTATGAATAACTATAACTAAAACCTTTTTCTTTAATTGGATATTACTATGATTGAATATTTTCATTCATAATTATCCATGGCCACACAGGAAACATCCGGCATTCATTGACCGATCATTTAGCGTTGTTGTCGGTTGAAATCTATAATATATTTCTCTTAAGAAAGATTTTCAGGAAAATACACCTCTCAATATTCCTACTCTTGCTTTTTCCTAGTATTGATGAAATTTTCCTTCCTAACCTTTGTTTTAAGGTATTGTGGGAATCAAAACATGATTTTATCATTATTCCCAACCCCTAGTTACATATGCTATATATTTTAGTCATTGCTATAGTTGGAAGTTATCAAGTGAATTTTTTCTGTTATTTGGTAAAGTTCTTTGGGATTTTGTAGCACTAGTTTTTAAGATCTGATGAGGGATTGTCTTTTTTTTAAGACCTTAGGATTTATCTGCGTGAAGGCATTTTAATGTATTGATGTGATAAAATCGGTGTATAACTTGATGTGATAAAATCGGTGTATAACTTGATGTGATAAAATCGGTGTATAACTTGATGTGATAAAATCGGTGTATAACTTGATGTGATAAAATCGGTGTATAACTTGATGTGATAAAATCGGTGTATAACTTGATGTGATAAAATCGGTGTATAACTTGATGTGATAAAATCGGTGTATAACTTGATGTGATAAAATCGGTGTATAACTTGATGTGATAAAATCGGTGTATAACTTGATGTGATAAAATCGGTGTATAACTTGATGTGATAAAATCGGTGTATAACTTGATGTGATAAAATCGGTGTATAACTTGATGTGATAAAATCGGTGTATAACTTGATGTGATAAAATCGGTGTATAACTTGATGTGATAAAATCGGTGTATAACTTGATGTGATAAAATCGGTGTATAACTTGATGTGATAAAATCGGTGTATAACTTGATGTGATAAAATCGGTGTATAACTTGATGTGATAAAATCGGTGTATAACTTGATGTGATAAAATCGGTGTATAACTTGATGTGATAAAATCGGTGTATAACTTGATGTGATAAAATCGGTGTATAACTTGATGTGATAAAATCGGTGTATAACTTGATGTGATAAAATCGGTGTATAACTTGATGTGATAAAATCGGTGTATAACTTGATGTGATAAAATCGGTGTATAACTTGATGTGATAAAATCGGTGTATAACTTGATGTGATAAAATCGGTGTATAACTTGATGTGATAAAATCGGTGTATAACTTGATGTGATAAAATCGGTGTATAACTTGATGTGATAAAATCGTTCGTCAGCCCAATTTCACAGAACACAAGGCTTGTGTCAATTTCAAAAAGTCTCTGACCGTGTAACACGATGGAATCGTGTCTCCAGTCTAATATTATCCTTGACAAATCTACTGTGGAGAGATTCGAACCCGAATCTCAAGATCAGATATTGCTCTAACCATTTGGCCACACGCTGAGTTGGAACGACCAGTTCACTTGCTTCACGAGTAAGGTTTCCAAAACACGTCCGAACGCTTTCGTTGGAAAGTGGAAGAGAGTTCAGTCGTCAGGGGACTGAGGAAACTTTGTTCTCAGTGGAAACGTAATTACCACGTGGTACTACATCTTAGAGCAATGGGGAGAAAGAGAGTCAAGTAGAAAATATTTGGCTTTTTATACGTTTCAAAAACGCCACCTTTAAGGAAACCAATTGGGCTAATCATATTTCCCGTTATTTTACTCTTAGCATCATAAGAAAATCTATTTCTTTTTCTTATTACTCATTAACTATTATGTGTAATATTATAATATTTATTGATTTTATTTAATTTTCCCCACAAATGATACAGAGTCGCCGAGCTAGTTCAGCTCTGACAAATTTGTTTATATAGCTTATTGTGGGTAGTCTATTTTGGCGGTTATTTTACCGGAAGTCGTTTATTTGTTTATTTAATTGGGTCAAATTATTTTTCCTTGTTTTTATTTATTTTTATTTTTTATCTTATATATTTATTTTTTATTTTTATTTTGATCGGTGTGTTTATTAACGTAATAAAAATTTGTTTATATAGCTTATTTAATAGTTTTGTTTTTGTTTGGAAAGATAAAGCTATTTGTTGAATTCTGGG
Source organism: Acanthosepion esculentum (assembly GCA_964036315.1). Taxonomy (NCBI): domain Eukaryota; kingdom Metazoa; phylum Mollusca; class Cephalopoda; order Sepiida; family Sepiidae; genus Acanthosepion; species Acanthosepion esculentum. The sequence continues at coordinate 103,182,886 of OZ038483.1, forward strand.
GTTGATTGCTGTGGTTTGTTCTGACTATTATTTTGGCGGGAACAGTTTATAATTTATTTGGATTGATCATCTTTATTTGTTTTTTCTAAACGGCTAGTTTATTTAATTATATATATATATATATATATATATATATATATATATATATATATATAAAGAATATTTTGAGCAAGCTTTTACTCACTTTCCACATAAGTTAGTTTTAAATAAATTTCTGTTCAATTTCACTGTGTAAGATTCTTTTACATTGTGCACCTAATGAACGAACTAATTGTTTTTTTCCAAATGGAAAAAAGAATTCACCACGCTCTTCATCTTTCAATCTTTAATGCCAGTCCAAATCACAAAACGTTCTTTGAATACATTTTATTTGCTGGCTTCTTTTTGTCATTTCATTAACTATTTGTCTCAAAATTAATAATTTAAAACGAAACCTCTTACCATATTCTGCATTTTTTCTTTTTTTAGTTTTCTTGTCTTCGCTTAAGCAGCTATAAAATCAGCACTCACGCTCAGCCGTAACGTTCTTGAGCCAATATTTTATAAAACACACTCTTTGCGTAACTCGCTCTTCGTCCGCCGTCTGTCTAGTTTCGAAATTCAAACGACATCGATAAATCTGATAAACTACAGCTTGACACGGCCACTTTCCATGAAAATTCCCTTGTCTTAGTTTTCTGTCTCACTAAGAACTGTTGAATGTACAACTCCGTTGTTTACAAACACAACCAAGTTAATGGGTGACTTGCATCCAATCACCCTAATCACGACAAGATCGAAAAAAATCGCACAAAGGCACAGTGGAAGTGGAAGCGAACATACATGACCAGGGGGGACAGGAAAGAAAAAGATAGACACACGTATTACATGAATAGGAGAAGAGAAAGACGTGCGCACAAAATACACGTGCATGACAACAGGCGGGAAGACGGTTACAAACATGCGTGCACAAGGGTTACAGATGAGAGTGAGATTGGCATACGCCCATTATACACACAGAAGAGGCAAGAAAGACAAATTAGAGACGCACACAAACACACAGGGAAGTGGTCAGACACATACATACAAGCAAAAATAATTGCTACATTCAATACAAAAGGCGTTTCATTATAGTGTAATACTATGCCGGGCTTGTGGATCATTGTCTCGTCGTTTGATCCTCACTGGCTACATCGGAGTTGGTAGATTATTTTAAAACGAAAATGTACTGAGTAAATCACATCTTGGACATGTACGCTGTTGGAAGAAAAGCTCTCGCGGTTTCTAAATAAATTTAACGTTCCATAAACCGCGTGAACTTTCCTTTCAACCAGGTCCATAGGACAGCTGTTTTGTCCAAAATCGAGGCTTTTAAATAAACTAATATTTGAAGGCAAATCAGTCTTTATGCGATTTAACTGCAGCTGGAAGCGAATTTCTTGTCCACTGGAACCCAACAAATGGAAAGGAAGTTTTTAATTGGAAAAAATGGAAATTTGGTTTCATTGTGTGCTGCCGAGATTCACCTTGTGATGCAGATTTGGTTTTACTATGATTGGATATTCTGCGATAGCCAGAGGCCATAAAGGGAATAAATATATATATATATATATATATATATAAGACGTACAAAGATGGGTTGGAGGGAAAAGAACGTCTCAAAGGAGATTGAAGGGAAACTCAATGAATCAAAGCAATAAAAAAAATATTTAAAAAGCAGATGTACAGAGAGAATGGCGAAGACAAAGAAAACACAAAGCATTGCATTAAAAAATGAAAATGAGTTTGAAAAAAGAAAAGAGAAAGAATGAGGAAAGAAAGAAATAACAAAAAAGGAGACAAAATGAAGGAGAAAGAGAGAATCAAGAGGAGAAAGAGAGAATCAAAAGAAAGAAAAAAAGAAAGAATCAAAGGAAGAATGGATTTGTAACTGACAATATTGAGTTACAGAGAAGCGATGACAAAATCCAAGAAGCTTTCAGCATGATACCAACAATATTCTTTCGGTCCAATCTGATGAATCAAATAAATAAATAAATAAAATTCAAATAAAAGAAATGAAAAATATTTCCGTTTGTAGCACTTGTTTTAAATAGCTGTCCACTTCTTTTAGTTATCATTTCTGTTGAAGAAAAGAAAAAAATATTTGCCAGCTTTCATTTAACGATACCAGAAAGTGACATCTTTGTTTCATTTGAGAATTTTCAGATTAGCTGATTCGTAATATTCGCATTTTTAATCGGCTAAAACTAGTCTGTCATTGAACGTATTTGCCGAGTTGACAAGTACGAGACAGACTTCTTTCGGTATTGGTAAGGTGTTACAAGTACGGGTTCAATTCGCGACGTTGAACACCATTTTTAATGGAAGTGACGGGAAGAGGTTGAAACTTAAATGAATCCAAAACGTGGAATAGGGAATAACGGCTCGTATTGAGGAATCGGAGAGCCGAGTTCGAATTCCAGTCGAATCCACTATATACACTCACGTGTTAATACCCTTATCACTCCAGCTATGGGTAAATAGGACAGACTGGGTTTCTATTGCCTTGCATGGCAATTGGTCTAGAAGGACAACTCTGAATTCAAAACGTGCGGCATTCGGCCCTTCAAAAAGTATGGTTCTACACAAAGCTATAGTCAAATAATATATATCAAATGTATATCACTATAATCAAATCATATAGTGATTTTCCAAGCGTAGCTTAGATGTGGCACAAGGCCGAAAGTATGCGGTACCCAGTTAGGATCGAAATCACTACTAAGTCGTAAATGTTCTAGCGAGACAAGCTTGTTAACCATTACACCGCCTTGAGGTGACCTAATGAAATCATATCTCTATAATCAAATCATATATGCTGGTGTCTGGGCTGTCTGTTCCTATGAACTGAGCTGCTTGACCCTCATACGTCAATACGATGAGAGAGTCCACCATATATATATATATATATATATATATATATATATATATATATATATATATATATTATTTATTTCAAAATATGATTTCTCCGCTACATAAGAAACGCCGTTCCCATAGTAATTTAATTTTAATAATGAACATGCTTATAAAGACGCATAAATTTCAAGATTAGTTATTCCAAATAGTTCGCTTGTTACTTTAATTCAATTTAATTCTAATACAGTGTAACCCGGATATAAGAGAGTTGTCGGGACCGGATAAGAAGTCTCTTTCATCCGGGTTTGGTCTATTTTGTTTTATTAACACAGGCTCTAATTTGGGACCAGAGAAATCTCTCTTATATCCGGGTTTATCTTATATCAGGGTCTCTTATATCCGGGTTACACTGTAATTATATCAGAGTTTTCAGCTCTTGTATTGAAACACGAGAACTCTTATGTAGTGGAGTAATCATATTTTTAAATAATTATATTTAGGCTCTACTTTTGTATCAGGCACTGTTTTTTTTTTAAATAAATACTAAAGAATTTCGGATTATTTACCTAACGAGCTAAATGATGAGGGAATATATATATATCTCCAAACTGTAACGACTGGCATTTTCCGCTGTTTTTCATGGTTACTGATTTTGTAGGCGTTTGTTGTGGCGTTAATGAACATTTTGTTTTGTCTTTGAACAGTTCTACTGTCTAATGTCTCCTCTTCATCTGTAACTATTTTCTATATATTTTCACACACAGACATATATATATATATATACATATATATAAGGAATAACTTAGGTCAAAAGATGAGTGAAATTATATTCGGAAGAGCTCAAAAATAAAAGAAAGAAAACACTCACGATATTATCTTAATATACTCTATATTATTAATATCCTTAATATCAGTTGTCAGTAAAAAAAATTATGTACAGTGTCCTTTCTGGCTGTGGCCGATCATGGCTGTTCACGACATCTGTTTCCATCTGTCTTACCTGCCTTCTTGTCAAATTTCTGTGTGTGATGCGCCACGTTGTTAGCTTGAAGTTAGGCAGTCGATTTACCGGTTGCTGTTCTCCCGGAGGGGAAAACTGTACACGCATTTTACCTACCGAATTCGGTGACGAAGAGAGCCAAAAAACGAGAAAGATGGTTGATATCCCTTATTTTTACTGTTCTGGGTGCAACGCCACCTAGCAAGCGTACTAGCAGGCACCTTGCGTCTTAGTGGCTTTTATCGCTATGCTTGGAGTGAAATGATTAAAAATATATATACGAGAAAAGGGAGCCTGAAGAATTTGGCTTTTGCAGAACATGTTGAGGAAAACAGAAGTTACGAACGGCCATGATCGCCAATGGCCAGAACAGACACGGTACATAAAAAATTATTTTTTTTTTGCATTTAATATTAAGAAAATAATTTTTAGATGATTCATCGAGTGTTATTGAAACTTTGTCTACATTCCTTACCAAGTCCAGTTAAAATGTATGAAATTTCAATATTTCAGTGAAAAAAGTGAATTTTATGTGCCATAAAAAATCTTCAGTGGAAAGACTAGTAAACATCAACCTTAAACTAGGTTTGAACTTATTGATAGGAATTTCTGCACTTTCGAGTGTTTTAACGAGACCATATGCCTACTACTAAACTTCGGAAAATATGGAAAACGAGGAATCTTCAGAACGAGGTTTATTCCATCGAAGCACTGACAGGGCTGCCGCTAGCTGGCAAAAGTTTTCCTCTTTTATAGAGCCAGAACTCCTCCCTCCTACCAATTTTATTAGGAAAAGTCATTAATCACTGCTCCTAGCACACACTCGTCCCAGATCGAAATATTTGGGCTAGGACTGGTCGGAGATAGATATGTCTCCCGCAAGTGCGTAATCCCGGCGGCTATTGTCCATCAACACCCACTTTGCTATTGCAATGAGGAAGGTGGTGCGCAAGTTTGGAATCTCCGGAACAAAGCCTACCCATAATTTAATAACAGAAGATACTATCCGTTCGAAAACCAGGTTTATTTACCCGTTTCCCCGCGGAGGCGAGTAAATAAACCTCTCATAGCCATTTAAAAAGTCATTCCCAGTTGGTTTAATCAACGAGAACCTATATCGCTACGAGCACTTAATAATGGCAATGGTCTGTGTGATAAGCGCAAAAACTATCGTATGACAACAAGCCAAATAGTGTTTTAAAAAACGTATAAAGGTTAAGATGACCGTTTTAACATTTTTTTTAACCAAGGCGTATAGCCAGGAACGGATTGTTTTTATTTATTTTATAAAAAGGAATTACATGTACAGTATTGATTTGGATCCGGACATGATGGAAAACACTCGACAATCAAATTGTAATGCTACGAGGACCTGATTCTGTGGCGCCAGTCTTTACACACCGATTCAATAACATGCATATATAAAGCAACGATTTTTTTTTTACCTTACCTGACAAATATTTGTGAAGTTATTTGCCGGATCGTCATCGGTGTAGGCAAAAGACTTCATAAAACCAACGTATTCGTCTTCGTCAATAACTCCATCACCTAAAACGGAATTGAAAGGGTTATATATTACATGAAAAATGAAACTTTCAATGCAAATTTTAGCTTCGTTTATATTTCTAAAAGAATCAAAGCTAAATACGAAGGACACCGAAAAGTATTTTTCTATTGCCTAACTTTGAGTAAAACTGTTACCGAATGCGACACAATGTCGAGGTTTAACGGCAGTACCGTGGGAAAATTGCTAAAGCCCCCTCAGTACTTTCCCATTTGGTGACGTCTCAGACGCCGAGTAATGACCCTTGCCTCTTCCCGAAGTAAGGTTACTGCCAGGGGTGTATAGACCACTAAGGCTTATGCTTAATATTTTGAAACTACCCCAGCTGAAGCCAGAAAGTACGAGGGTAAGACAAACATTTTCAAAACTTTCGCCATAACATCTTTAGGTTTGTCACACTGTCTTCTGCTCATGCGTGCTTATAGTTGGTAACAGTGGTCACGTGATCGAAGTTTGAGCTTGATCACGTCAGTTTGTTGGGTTGTTGTTTTTTTGCTGTTACAGTGTAAACATGGCCACTGTTAGCAGTGTGAACCAAGGAGGAACAAAGAGCAGCGATCCGAAACTGCAGAAATCATGTTATATATGGCGGATAAGTAAATGATTGCTTATGTGTTAACAATACAAGCTGTTTTGTTCTAGTGGCGTAAAGTAGGAGCATGCAGACAAAATTTAGCTTTACATGAATTTTGAGGTTTATCCCTTTGTTTCAGGTTAAGGATTGTGTTTCCAGTTTCTTCTAAAGTCTTTTCATTCTCTTTCACTTCTGGTGGGCCCTTGCATCTTGGTGACATTATGGTGCCTCTTACTCTATAACCCTCTACCTTGAGTGGCTCGTAAAAGATATTGTAGTTACTTAATCCTGTTAAATTAAACCAGCATTTAATCCTTTCTGTCTCTACTATTCGCTTATGGCTTCTTATCCAGTTATACTATTCACCCCCCCGCCTCGCCCCCCGCCCCGCCTCCCCCCGCCACTGCTTAGAAAATAAAATGTTTCTCTTGTCTGACTTAAACTCTTGTCATTGACTTTGTTATCAGAAAGCGTTGATTGATGTTGAAGATATGTACGATGGTGAAGATATCACTGCTGAGGAAGAGAGTGCCGAAACACGTCAAATGACTGGTGGATTCCAGTCAATGGGTAAGTAAGGCTGATTTTAGTCCATTTTCTATGTAAAAGGGTAAGTAAAAAAAATAAATAAATAAATAAATAATATCCGCGCTTTTTCTATAACATATTTGTCACCCTGCTTTCTGCCTGTGTACTTATAGTTTGTACTATTGTGGTCACATGAAGAAAGTTTGAGTTTGGTCGTGCAAGTTGTCTTGCTGCTGTTACAGTGTAAACATGGCTGTTCCACTAGCAGTGTGAACCAAGGAGGAACAAATAGCAGCGACCCGAAACTGCAGAGATCATGTTACCTCATCGATGATAATTCGCCGGTTCGCCATTACCATCTCTCAGTGGTGGAGGTTACCGGGTGTCCTGCTCTTTCTTTGTGCGTCACGTTTGTCCGGCCACTTTGAGACTTCTCGATCCACACATACACAGTTCTACGCGTCGTACTGTGTTAAAAGCCTCCGATGTATTTCAGCCCCCGACACACCGTCTGACGATGGTATGGGGTGCCTTAACTGTAAAAGTCGGAACACGTGATTTAAAGGATGGAGCTCTTCAGAACACCTGTCATGGAAATAGCGATAGAGTAGCGAAAGGCTTGCGACTTTTCGCCTGTGCGAAAAGGGTTGGAGAGTGTAAAGTCATTAAACATCGACACAGACGATTTTAAACTCTGTCAAGACTGAAAAGAAAGGACTGAACTAGACCAGCCTTGATATAGCAGTAATTGTACATTTATGGTCTGTTGTCACTTTTTTAAAGATAGAGCATGGGGGGTGTCACCATGTACTACATGAAGCTGTACGAGGATCCGACCATTTTTCCAGCATCATTAGCGATGAATCTGAGGTGAACTTGTACGCCAATAGACATTTTAAGTGAGGAATCGCATTGAAAGTAATACAACCAATAGGAGAAAATACGTTCTGCGTAGGGATGAGGGAATATACACACATATATATATATATATATATATATATATATATATAAGTGAACATAGAAGTCAACACTTAGAGGCGACAGTCTGTTTCATGCTAGTGCAATCGTCAGGCAACTAGTTTTTAGAAATACAAAATATTGTCTTTCTAAAATAGATTAAAAAAAAAAAATTTCGACACACTTATGTTTTCGACTTCTTTATCTATTTTAAACAATATATTAGTAAATGCGTAATCATTTACAGAAACGCCATCGTTATTTAATGTCGCTGTTAATCTTAAACTAGGTTTGTTTTTTTTTCAATCCCCTCTTTGTGAACTGCCTGAACGGAATTTAGCATATTTAGCATTTGTGAACATCTGGAGCATTTGGATAAACCCTGCAAAATCTTTTTGGGGGTGGGTGTCGTTGCATTGTTACCGAGATTAAAACAGCGTTCAATTGTTTTGCCGTTTCATTTGTCCTTTCCACGCTCTTTGAGATGGGCGGGTGTTGTAATGGATCATCATTATTTATTCAGTTAGCGCATTTTGCGCTGCTGTTATCACCACCCCCTCCATCTCACAACCGTCGTTTATGGTGACATATATATCAAGGTAGAACGATGGCTTATCAGTTGCTTTTGCACCGCCGAGGTTACTCCGTCCCTCCTCTCAGAAGTTAGAGGCAACAGGCGGTTTGAATTCAGAGTTTTCCTTCTCCTAGACTGGTTGCAGCCATAGCTATAGAGCCCAGTCTGCCCTGCTATTTAACCCTCGATGGAGTGAGAGACGGATTCATACCTTTCATTACTGGGTATTAACCCGTAAGTGAATGCAATAAACTCCACTGGGATTCGAACTCGTCTCTCCGATTTCTCAATCCGCTATCCATTACTCCGCCGTCACTGGCGCGCTAATACCCTGAGAAGGGTACAAATCTACAGAAGTAAGACAACTTCTTCCCAAAAACCTCTATGGAATAGAATCCCGACCAGATGTTTCCCTGATCACTATAATCTTCTTCATGTCTCAGGTCAAACGTTATCGACTTTCAACAGCCTCATTCAGTAATACTCTACCTCGAGTGATTCTTGGGCCTTGTATTGGGTGAAGAACAATAAGAAATTGAATTTAAAAAATAGCATCTCGACATTAATGCTGAAATTTACTTCTACCGTTCAGCATCTGAGACATTTTCTTTTTTAATTCATATCCGGCACCAGCGAGCTGAATTGAGGTTTCTTTGTTGGGTTAATGAGCATGAAATGAAAGCTGTGGATTGATTGATTGTTTTTTTACGGGTTATCAACCTTTTGCAGGTCATTCAAAGCCAGAAAATATTTTTTATATTCTAAAATGTTTGGGATTGATACCATTCCTACTAATTAATCCATAGTTGGGAGGAGAAGTAGTAAATTCATACTTTTTCCAAGAGTATTTGCGCCTAAATGAATATAAAGGACCCGGCTAGAAATCGAACTAAGCTCTCCGAGTTTTAATACCGAGTCGTTATCCAATACACCAACCGCATATCCAAACTTAGTGCACATGGTATTCCCAAAGCGGTTACCCATTTATGTACTGACCGGTCTCGACGTTCCTTAACTTCGGTGATCGTACGGGAACCGGGTTTTCAACGTGATATGGACGTAAACCGAAATTTGGAGATACAAGACTGGATGTATGATAAGCTTGCATAGACGTAATGGTTCCGTAATAGGACGTCAATCTGTACACGGAGTTATATGCTTGTTTCTTTCTTTGTTTTATGGCACATCATCCTTAATGGGTCATTTAATGCCGACAAAGTTTTAGAAATAAAATAATCATTCCTTGTAGAATAAGTTTGGTACAGGACTAAATGCTGTAGGTGCATATAGGTGGAATATTTCATGTCAGCGTATTCCGAAGTACCGGATGCAGTTTAATGTCTTACCCAGGAAAAGAGTTACATGCAGCAGCTGAATAATTTCAATGGAATTGCATTTGACCGATTTATTTTACAGAAACATCGACAACTACACAGATTCCAGAATCCAAAATTATTTTCTAACGTGTTTTAAAGCAGTATCAAACTCTAAAAATGCCACCCTTACATATACACAGAACACTTCAAGATTTAATTTGGCGTCATGTTGATTTGTTTCTCAAATTATATTTTCGTTAATGACGATATTCTTCTCTGTACCGCGTCCATGCCTATCCCTCGTGACACTTTCTTTCATTCACGTTTTTTTCTGCATTTGCTGAAACTCCCGCCACCCGTTCAGTCATTTATGCACACAACCGCGTCACGTAACTGACTTTGCTGTCTTCCTCTATCTCACCTGCCCTTACTATGCCCCGGGAGACGTACGTTTTCCAAGACCTCTTTCCTAATTATGCGTCCTTGAAATTTCAGCTGTCATTTCCTAATTCTGGCTAAAATTGTTCTATAAACAGGGCGCTGGCTCTGTTTAAATGCATAAAATTAAAGGATGATCATTTGAAAGGACTACTAATTGGATGATAATTGTTAAAATTCTCAAGAGAGTAGGTTGCACACTGATAGCGGAGCGGCTATGTTTACACTGTAACAGCAGCAAGAAAACTGGCGCGATCAAGCTAAAACTTTGTTCACGTGACCACAATAGTACCAACTATAGGCACGCATGAGCAGAAGGTAGTGTGACAAATCTAAAGATATGCTATGGCCAAAGTGCGGATAATTTATGACTTAGCTTCGTATATATTTATTTGGGAAAGTTGTCATAATAATCCCAAAGTTTTACTGGGAACAAACCAGATAGAAAAGGAATTGACTAGGTGCACAAAATGCGTCCAGCATTCACTACCAGATAAGAGGATGGAGAACACACGGCAGTCTAACACTCTTTTAGAATTTTTTTTTTTTCTGTTTCTCAGCACCTTGCTTAGTTTTTGGAATTATTCTTTTGCTCGTCAAATTTATGTCCGGATCTCGGCGTCTCATTTCCCATCCCCTGTTTAAAGGACTTCCCGCCTGCTTGATGTTGATATCTCCAATTTGTAACTAGCCTTTTGGACTTCTCTTGCTGACGACCCTATGTTCTGTATTCTTGTAGTTGATAGTTTCTCTTATATCTACTACCCTGTCTAGGAGGTTGTGTAGTTCTCTTTTCAGTCGGACATCAACGGTGTATTCTGCGCATCCTATATTGCCACGATAACGCCCACCGATAATAAACGAAACTTAAATGATTTAATCTCATTAATAATCTATTTAAAGAGGCAATGAATAGTATTATCTTTTTTCGTTTGTCCTGCGAATTGGTTAAAACGTATGTCCTAATTGAGTTGCTACATGGAATTAGACTCGTTTAGTCACTAGCTTTTGATTAAAGTGTGACTACTGTCGTATCAGTTTTGGGTTTAGTTTAAAATTTTTCAAAATTTGGACTTTTTCTCTTGATGATAGGCAACAATTTCGGCTTTTTAATTGTGTTTACTAATGGATAATAAACAAAGTCTACGGATCAATCCAGAAATTATGAACAAGATCGTGTTAATTTTTTTTTTTTTTTAAGCGTATCACCCCAAGCAAGGCTGGAAGCCACTATCATGCAAGGGGTTATAGAAGGGTTGGAGGAAGAGCAGATAGGAGTGGTAAAGGAGAGGATGTGGAGAAAGAGAAAGACAGTGGATCGATCAAGGCAAGGGGGTTACAGAAGATTTGGAGCGAGAGCAGATAGGAATGAAAAATGAAAGGATGTGGAGAAGAGAAGTGGATAGATCAAGGCAACTGGAGATGTCGATTGACGCTACACTTAAACCGTTGGAGATTGTATTTGTCAGGGAAACAGTAATAGGGAAGGGAGTTCCATAGGCGAGATGTGCGAGACATGAAGCTATTGGAGTAGAAGATACGTAATTATTCAATATATCAATATTACTTAAAAGTAATTTGTAAAGTTTCGTGCGGGGTTTCTCGTTAAATGTCTCCCCACCGGCAAATAGACGACTAACTATAGCGTTATTACTACGATAAACTGGCGATGTCTTGGAGAGGATGCAGACAAGGAGGAGGCTCATGCTTAATATCAGAAAGATGCAGCTGAAGTTTCTGGGACACATAATGAGGAAGGGGGGCCTTGAGAATCTGATACTCGCTGGCCGAATAGAGGGAAAGAGAGACAAGGGAAAGCAGCGCGTGACATTCCTGGCAGGCTTGAGCAGGTGGATGACGTTGTCTGGGGGAGATAGCAGAGGGAAGGAACTTGTTGAGAACTGCAAGGGATAGGAGGAGGTGGAGAGCCATGATTGCCTACGTCCTGAAAGAATATGACTCATAAAAAGAAAGACTTGATATTCGTTCAGAATATACATTATGCGGAACGGCAAAAAAAGCAGCACTAAATAATAATAATAATAAATGCGCCGACTTCTCACCGAATTTGGGGTCGATACGCAGGCTCCTGGCCTTTGTGACCAGGACGCCTACCCGGGCTGCGTATTAAGTTACGGTCCCGTATTTTTTTTTTTTTTTTTTTAGTTGGCCAATATCTGCACTGGAAAATCTGCAACTTCTACGGGAAGGAAACTGAAAGAAATTGGTATGAACACCACCCAGACCCGGTTACGGAGACAGGACCTGTAACAATTTTATGGGACTGCACAATAAACACAGACAGAACCATCAAAGCTAACCGCCCAGACATTGTTATTAGAGACCGCAAACAAAACAAGTTCCCCCTTTATAGATATGGCAGTCCCTGCAGACTGCAATGTATCTTTGAAGATCTTCAAAAAGCTATCAAAATACAAGGAACTTGAAATCGAAATCTCAAAAATGTGACACATGGGAACGTCAACAATCCCTGTTGTAGTTGAAGCCCTAGGATTGGTTGGAAAAGATTCCAGTATACTCATTGAAGAGATTCCTGGTAGCTCATTCCTTAAAGAAATACAAAAATATTGTTCTCACGTGTACAGCTCACACCTTACGTAGGGCTTTATCTATGTAATTTTTTTTTTTGTCGGTGGAAAATGTCATGATGCCATTTATAACCTTAGGTCTCTGGGCGGGACCCGGAAAGAAATGTGTACACACAAGAAATAGGAGGAGGAATAATAATAATTTACTAAAAATAATATCTAAATCAAGCGCTGGAGGAGAGATATTCATTCTTTCTCTTTCTCTCTTTCTTTCTTCTCTCTCTCTCTCTCTCTCTCTCACTCACTCACTCACACACAGCTCCAGAGAGCTCGAAAAGGAGATACTCTCACTCTCAAAGGAGACAAAAAGAGAGTGTCTGAAAGCGGGAGAGAAATGGTAGCTGGCCTAACTCCGATGATATTTTCGGCATGGTGGCTGACAGGAATGAAAGCATCGATTAAATGAGAGCACGTTCACTCCGAAGAACATACGGAAACCGATCAAACAGATCGATGAAAAGAACGCGAAAAATAGCAAAGAACGTTCAGAACCACCCACAGCCGACAGCTTTGATTTGGAAGGAACGTCTGAAAAGAAGGAAGATTCACCTGACAGAGAAATATGTACATCTTTTATTTGAGCAGGTTGCAAATGAAACGAAATAAGCGAACCAGAAGGCAAGTGTTCGCTAGCAATTAGGACATGTAAAACAAATTGAGACAAACTAAAATTGTCTTTTGGTGCGTTTCTGTTACATCGAGTCAACGACGTAAATAAAATACATTTTTTTTTAATCGGTATCACCGCAAGCTAGACAGTAAAGCCACTAAAACACAAGGAGTTACAGGGTGTGGAAGAATTAGGAACAGAAACATTTTTAAAAAAGGAAGAGAAAAGAGTAACCAGGAGGATATGAGATTGCGATTGACATTGCATTTTAATTTTTGCAGATTAAAATTGGCTGGAAAGCATGGAACCGGAAGTGAGTTCTACAAGCGAGATGTGTGAGAAAAGTAAATGTTAGCATCGAACTTATGGCTATATCTATCTAGCTCATTTTTAAAGTGATGAGATCTCTACGCCATTCTAGAACTGAGCTTAAATTTTAAAAATCGAGGCACCATATCGAAGAGCATTTAACAATTGAAAGTATCTATAAAAAAGACAGAGAGAGAGGTAACCTTACGGTGGTGGAAAAGTGACTGAAGCCGATCCGCCAGATCAGGACCAATAATGTTGCTGATTCTTCTTTGCAGTCAATTACAATGCAAACATGAAAGAAACAGAGGCACTATATATGCATTGGCCCTCACCCACCAGAAAAAAGAAAAGATATTTACTTTCTTTTTTACATTCTTTCACAATAGGCGATCGATATAACAGTCATTTTCAGGAAAGGCCATTTACATGCATGGTAATTTCTTAGATTATAAAATCACTCTCCCAATGTCTACCATCATATGATGTCATCTCTGTTCACGAGCGAGAACAATGTGAGCACACCATGGATAGGTATAGGGAATTTCTTTTTTTTTTTTTTTTTTTTTTTTAAAAAAAAAAGATTATGGATGAAACAGTGCAGGTGATTTGAGTCACCAGTGAACATTCAATTGGATACCATCTGATCGAAATCGGTTACCTGGACCGAAGGTATATTTCTAACTGTGGTTCCACCTGCAGGGTTATGTGCTGCTTTTATTAAAACCTGTCACGATATCACGCACATTTGGTTACGATCCACGTGCTTGCTCTAGTCTTATCAAACTGTGTGTCATGATTGATATATTGGGATTTATACGTCAGTTTCACGTTTTTCGATTTTGATAAGGATAACAATAATAAACAAATCGTATTGATAATTATAATAATCTTTTTAATAGTTATAACGCTAAACTTAATCGGAATATTATAATAATATTATCATGATAAACAAAATTATCATAATGATCCTATTCGTAATATAATAAATCGAATAGATATAACGATCGTAATAAACCTAATCATAATAATAATCATAAAGAAAACAGAGTAATAAACATAAACGAAATAAACCTAACCGTATTAACAAGCATAATAATAAACCTAAGCGTAATAATTGTTACGATAATAATAAATGTAATAAAATTAATCGTAATACTTGTCATAATAAGCCTATTCGTAATAATTGTCATAATAATAAAGTTAATCATAATAACCTTTACAACTGTTCTAATAAACCAAATCTAAGTCCTTGTCATATAAGCCTACTCCTAATAAGTTTCAAAATAAACTTTATCATAATTGCCGTAAGCCTAATAGTAATAGCCATAATAAACCTAATCATATAATTGTAATAATAATAAGCTTTATTATAATAATTGTCATACTAATATTAATAGCCCTAATCCTAATTATTGTCAAAATAAGTTTAATCGTAATAATTTTCATAATATTAATAAACCTAATCGAAATAATTGTCATAATATTAATAAATCAAATCGTAATAATTGTCATAATAACAATCAAAATAATCACAATAGAAACCATAAAATCTGATTACTGATTGATGATACTAAATTGGACTTTTATTATCACTGCGTCAAACAAGCTTTTTCCTTTGATTAAGAAAATGTATCCCTGTGCTCTCTTTAGATTGTTTTATTATGAAATATATACTTTTCAATAGTTACTTTGCCTCTATTTTTCCTTGCCGATATAACGTTCTTTGATTAATTCTTTTATAGTTACAAGGCAGCCCCGTCCCACCGTTGCCATTTCGTGCAGTAAAATTTAATTATTTTGATGCTTAACTCTAGTGCCGATCCAAGACAAAAGCTCGTGATCAAGGAGAAAAATCAATTTGCAGTGAAAAAAGATAGAAAGTAATTTTATAGGATCCCTCCTAAGAGTTTGGTTTTAAGTCGTTATTCTTCTGTTCGTGCATAGAGAGGGAGAGAGAGAAAAAAAACGAAATTCGTTTCATAGAAACGTAGAAAGAGCACCCAGAAAATTAAGTTAGGCAAACCTATCTTATAAATAAAGTGACCTCATTTATATAAAATATTTGCAATCTGTTAGGTTAGATAAACATTCCGTTTAAATAAGTGGACCTCATTTGTAAGGTAACCAAATAAGTCCTTGCTGTTTTCTTATGTCGTGTGGGAAGAAGTGATCACTGATACACAAATGAGGCCATCACCTCACAGCAAACAGGTGGAGGTGGCGGGCTTTACATTGCGTGCTTGACCGATGCAGGTGCGTTGCGCCCACACATGTCTTAGTTCGAACAGCGGCGAGGGAAAAAAAGTGGTGTCGAAGCAGTTCGTTCAGAGTTGTCTGCTTTATGACTTAAGCCTTTGGGGATAATGCTGCGAGGGAACGCTCTGCAAGGCATTAGTTCCAGAAATTCAGGTCGGGAAATCTGTCCCTTTGTGATGAACGTCTCAGTGGCCGGATGACGAAACCCGGAAGGCGGCCATAGATGAGGACAATAGTCAAACCCGTGGTGAGCTTGCCGAACGCATTCAGGTTTCTGATGAAACAGTCAGACTTTATCCGCACCGCATAGGGAAGGCGTGCAATTTGTGCAAGTGCGTATCCCACAGACTGTCGGAATCCAACAAGCAGCAACGAGGTGACAGCCCGATTCTCGTTGCTTTCTCGGCACCGCAACGGACCCATATTTGATCGATTGCTCACCAATGACAAAAAGTGGGCCCTGTATGATACTCCCAAGAGTGCCAGACATTGGTTTTCACCACGAGACCCTGTGCCTCACACCACAAGACCACCTCTACAGCCATACAAGATCATGTTCTGTCTCTGGTGGAATATTCATCGAGTGGTGCACTATGAATTGCTACCAACGGACCAAAGCATCACTGCGTTGGAACGTGTGCAACAGACGCTAAAGCAGAAGGAGCCAGCATTGGTTAATAGTAAGGATGCGTTGTTCCTCCAATGTCAGGCCTCATGTGGCGCGGATGGACAGGGATACCATACGGCGATTCGACTTGAAGATATTGTGCTAGCCACCTTATAAGGAAATATTTGGTCTTCACGGACCGAACAGCCAGTACTGCTGTTGGTTGAAATTTATAAAGTCTTTCCCTTGAAAAAAAACCTTCAGGAAAATAGGTTTCTCAAATACAGTAACTCTGGTAATAGCCCTTTCCAGTACTGATGAGGGTTTCCTTCCTAACCTCTTAGTTGAAGTGGTGTGGAACTTTATTCTGCCTTTACTTTCTCTTCGAGTTGTATGCGCCATCCATTTTAAGTGTTGCAAGTTCACAAGTGATGTAGATTCTGTTATCTGGTACGATTCTTTCTTTTTGATTCTGTAGCGCCAGTTCACAATGTTCGAAGAGAGGTGGTCCACAGGCCTAACTCGCTCGGAGACATTTTTAACTGTTTACCTGAGAAAGCGGCTGTATACAGTTGACAGCTTAGATATTTCTGAACGCATTTAACGCCATGCATGATATCCATATCAAAGTCCCGATTATTCCGGAAAATCGTTGGTGTATAATGTTCTCGGAAAATAAGATGCTATTGGGCAAGCCAGTCTACAAAGAGGCCCGGCATTTTCAAGAAAACGTCAATAAAAACGGAAAAATATACCCGGATTACGTCCAAGTCACAGTTTCCCGTACGATCATCGAAGTTAAGCAACGTCGATACTGGTCAGTACCTAGATGCGTGACTGTTTGAGAATACCAGGTGCTTGGATATGCTGATGGTGTAATGGATACTAGCTCGGAATTGTTAATCGGAGAGCAGAATTCCAATTCTACTTAGGTTCTTTATATTCACTTGGGAAAGGTATGAATCAACATCTTCCCTCGACTATGGATTAATTAGTAAGACTTATATCACTAAACCATTATTAGCTCTCTCCAAAATCCTGACAGTCTAAAAATATTTTCTGGTTTTAAATAACAGCAAATAGTTCAAAAGACGTAAAAAACGAATCAATCAATAACCGATCAGAGAGAGACACCCAGACTATTACCTATTTTGTAGGTGAAGTTCATTATCATTATTATAGCTTTTGATTCATAACTGGTATAAAATTTAGAATTTGTCGATGTCTGCATCTAAAATGCTAAACCGGCTCAGAATTTAACTTGCATAAATGAAAGCTAACGAATTCATAAAATGTCTTTTTAACAGATGTAGCAATGTCATAGAAACTTTTCTGATATACAATGAGGTTTCTTTATGTGTTGTGAGTATTTTCTTTTCCAAGACAATATTTCCGACGACGAGTGAATGTCTTATTTCACCAAGAATTCACACTTCATTAGTTCGTTCTTCAGCGATCTTTCTAGATCGCCGCGCAAGTGACGTACAAAACCACAAAGATTGGTATAAAAAAAATAAATTGTATTATTATTCTGTGTAAATTGGAATATTGAAATCATGGCGAAACATTATCAAGTCAAATGGAGTCCATAGACTTACTTACTTACTGTTAAACATTGACAAGAGAAGCGCCATTTAACGTCTACAATCGATAAGTCAAAAAGCATGGAGTAATGGTCGATTCCGGGCAACAATAAACTTTACTTCCTTTTTGGTGGCACTTCGACGTGGTTAGCAAGCTTGTCTTGTTAGACTACGGCTGAATAGCGAGTTCGATCCCTACTTGGTGCCACATACATTAGGCCTTATACTACATCTAAGCTACGCTTAGTACATCACTATGGCACTTCGACATGGTGTAATGATAAGCAAGCCGGTATCGCTAGATTGCGATTGAGTTAGCGAATTCGATCCCAATTGGTTGCTCCATACTTTCGGACGTGCCACGTCTAAGGTATGCTTAGCAAATCATTTGGACACCTTGACGTGGTGTAATAGTTAGCAAGCTTGTCTCGCTAGATCACTTACGACTAAGTAATGTGTTTCTATCTTTTCTGAGTGATCTATACTTTCGGCTTTGTGCCACATCTAAACTACGCTTAGTAAATCACCTTTTTCCAGAACATAACCCTATTTAATGCATGGCCTTTCTATCAATTATTTTTAACATCGCGTTGATGCGGGTATAAGATTTTCATTCGATGTTAATAAAGTCGAAATAACATGAATAAATCAGTCTTTGGCATATGATGAAAAATGTGAAGTTAGTAATCTTTTAATATGTTAACCAAACAAAAACCGTTTTAAAATCGATGATTGAAAATCCGCTATGTTAAAACGTTCAGTACCTAAAAGGTTACAGTGTTATGTGGAAGGTACAAAGCGAACATATTGTATGAATGAAAAGAAAAACACAGCAGGGGTGAAGAACAAGGATAATTACATAAATAGCCAGAAAGAGGTAAATCAAAAACGATAGATGTAGAAAAGTTCTGCCTATCGCCCCGTTCACACTCCTCCCCGGTCTTTTGAACAGGAATAGAAGATTATCCTTTGTTTCTTGTTTAAGTTTGAGTTCCTGGTTACTTATAAAGTCTATTTCAACTCTATACTTCCAACGTCTCCGCCTAAACTCTGAAATTTTAATTACTATTTATTTTCCCTTAATAAGAATAGATAGGTTCGCCTACCGTCCGGTTCACACTCCTCCCTGATTTTTTTTAACAATAATGGTCTAACGATTTTCTTATTTTTAGGATTGGATTTCCAATTCCTTCTAAAGTTTTTTTTCTTGTCTTTCACTTTCGTCGCCTTGCTTGGAGTGAATTGAGTTAAAAAAAAAACACAAAATAACAAAAAAGATGCTAATCAGTTTTCGATCGCCAGACTTCAGAGCTAGTCGAGGATAAACGAAAATGTGCCCACAACGTTTAAAAAAAAAACAGTCACTAAAATTGCCAGAGAATCAGCAGAGGAAAAAGATATTATATATAATCGCACAATTGCATTAAAGGCCTAACAGCCATTCTTTCTACTTAGAGAAGGAAGCATGTGCATGCTATTTACCAGCGATTTATTTACCATAATCAGCAGAGTGCACACTGATTACCATTTGAGAATACTGGAGACAATATACATTAGGTTTAGGCAGCCTCCCTTCTGTAAGCAGGAGGAATGGCTGCTGGGTCTTAATGTAATCGGAGTCTAATTATATATTTTATTTTGTTTTGCCGATTCCCTGGCAGTTCTAATTTTTTTTCTTTTTAAATGTTGTGCACACAATTTACATGTTTGTCCTAGATTGGCTCTAGAGATCGAGGATCGAAGGCTGGTAACCCTCTTTTTTTTCTTGTTTATTGCAGTTTTAATGGCATTTCAATCACCATCCGCCTCCTTGAATCTTTATATCTCTCCTTAATGTTTTTCTCATATACTTTCACATTCAGTAATCCCTTGAGTGTTGTAAATTTATTGCCTTACTTGGGATGAAACGGTTAAAGGAAAAATTACTTTGTTTTGACTTATTTTGCCAAATCAATTAGCTTCCTTTTATGTCAAATAATAACCATTCCTTTAACAACTTTGCAAAATATATTTCAAAACAATAGAATATAAAACAAAAAAAAAGAAATCCTTAATAATGATATTTTAAAAAAATATAAATTCTTTATTATAATCAGCTTGGTAGCTCCCACTCCAATTACCATATGAAAATACTAAAGACAGCAGCCATCCTTTCTGCTTAGAGATTTAACATGTGTATACTATTTACCAGCGATTTATTTACCTTAATCAGCAGAGTGCATTTACATTTGAGAATACTGAAGACAACAGACATCAGGTTTAGGCAGCTTCCCATAGCAAAAGGAATGGCTACTGGGCATTAATATAATCGGAGTGTGATTATATATATTTTTGTTCCTCTGCTGATTACCATATGAGAGTGTTTGGTATCCTATATATTAAGTCCAAGCAACCTTCCCTCTGTAAGCAGAAGGAATGGCTGCTGGGTCTTAATGTAATCAGAATGTAGTTTTATATATATATATATATATATATATATATATATATATATATATATATATACATATACACGCTGTTGATACCATAGCTGTTCTTATTTACTATATTTTTTTAAACGTTGTGCAGACAATTACTTGTCCACAATTAGATCCCAAGATCCCAGTATCGAAAACCAGTTAGCCTTTTTTTTCTTGTTTATATGTTTCGATTCACTGCTTTACGGGTATTTATGTTGTCATCATTATTCTCCTTCGTCTTGTTTGCTGAGTGTGTTTTATAGATTCAATTTTAATATGTTCGTTTTGTTAGCAGTAAGAAAATATATTTTGGATGCAATGGAAAAATAAGCACTTTCGTCATATTTGAATTCACGTCGTCAATTTGTATTGTCAATAGTACATTTCATCTCGAAGTCAACTTAAAAATTGAATGTCCAGAAATGGCAATACTACTGATCGACCTGAACTGAGTGGCGGGGATCCTGCTGTTGTGGAATTCTCACAGTGATGGACTGACTGTTTAAATTTTTGGATATAAAAAAGACTGACGGCTGCAAGAATAAAACGGATCAAGACGCAGATTTCTTAGTGAGCCAGCGCGTGCTGCTGAGTAATCGGTAAACCGGTTGACATCCGTTCTCTCTATCTCCCTCTAGATTCTTCCGAGAAACGATGCTAGCTAGGACTAGTGTCCCTCATGAAATGGAGTGATAAATCTATAAAAGAATAAAGATAACTGTCCGTCGCCGAGTCAGTCTCTGATGTAAGGTTAAAGTCTTAAGAAATGAAGCCAAAGACGACACGAAACGTAGCACAGACAGCTAAGGTTAGCTTCGCACTAAGAGGTACCAAATGAGGATCGAATTTACTACCAGGTAATAATCAACCAGACTAGCTCGTTAGCCATTATCCCACGCCGAGCCACGCTTATCAAACTGCTGTAGTGCGTAGAGCTGAATAAATTTTCGGTTTCATCGAAAGGTAAGTTTTAGACCAATGATTGCCAAAGGAGGAATTTCAGTCATACGGTGAAAATAAAAAAAAATCGTATGTGAAAATTCAAATTGAGACGGAGATTAACCCTAGAATACTAACTATGGGTATATAGTACAAAGCGTAATTTTTTCTATTTTTAATTACAATTTTCAGTACCTGATTTTCTTACATAAATAATGTTTTTCATTTCCTATTAATGTTAACTCAAAGTACAAAGTTTGAAGTGCTGGCATGTAAAATATTTTAAATAAAGATTTATATTTAATATTTGTTTGATATTTTCAAAATCGGGTATGATATACCCATGGTTAGTAGTGGTGTAACTTTAATTGATGGTTAGTGTTCTAGGGTTAATGAAACTTAGAATTAAAAGGGAATGTATGTGACCCACTGATCTAGAGTAAGACTCATAACCTAGAAAAAGTCACCGAGAAAAAAAGAAAAAGATTCTGTGAAAGAAGAGAAACAAACTGCAAATGCAAACCTCTTCCACGTGGGACAATACATCGCTAGAATAAATAAGCTAGAATTTTTTAAAGATAAAACCGGATTTATGTCTTTGGTTTCATTCGGTTTTTAAGCATTTATTATCACGAATTCTCACGAGTAACGATGAACGTCTGCGGTTTGAATGAGATGCTTACTTTGAGCGTCTATTGGGACTCAGGTTCACCCCCAACTTCAAGTGGAACTGATATATACGGTCAAAAAAATTTTAACAAAAAAATCTTAATTTGACTATCTTTTCAGTATTATACACTAATCACGTTACTTATGCAGTAATTATGGGATTAATTAGTCTTATGCGTTTTGTCCTTCGAAAGAACTTTTTCAGACTAATAAGGCTTTGTTACAAGTACTTCAAAAGCAATAAAAGATTATTTTTTTTAAACAACAACAACAACCTTAAACCTGAAGCAGAAATTTAAAAAGACTAAAACTTCTCCCAAAAATACATGGTGAAAAATTTAGGAATTCAAATAAAATTCTGACGACGAGTGAATGTCTTATTTCACCAAGAATTCACACTTCATTAGTTCGTTCTTCAGCGATCTTTCTAGAAGTCGAAATGATACGTTTCAAAACAATATGCTCTATGCATTAGTCATTCATCGGAATAGATCTGGTTATAATTCCGACCTAAAAAGTACCGTTTTACTTAAAAGAAAAAGGCATACCACCACATCACCTTGAAGCACCGGTTCCCATTAAGTAACGTCGATCCTGGTTAGTACCGAGACGGGTGACATCTTTGGAATACCAGGTGCTATGCGCTTAGATGTGCGACTGGTGTAATTGTTAAAGGAGCTATAGAGTAGAAAACTATTCATCACCCACAAGGCTGTGGAAATAGTTTTGAACTCTGTCGAGGTTGGTCAGCGAGTATTGGGTTTCGATAGTTATGTTGGAAATTCGATGTTCAGATGAGCAATTTACGTATTGCCTCATGTACACGAATGAAAGCTTCTATGAAAGAATTCATAGAATTGGAACATAGTTGCACCCGCACCACCTCGGAATATTAAAGTGGCACTTCATTCGAATCGGGCTCCCCGGAATTTGATGCTATATTGGATTTCGTTGAGCGCTTAGCAATATTTGAACCAAAACCAGTGAATCAACTAACAGCGTACTAAGATATGTTATAGTGTTCTTATTTGTTTTTAATGATACACGATTATATCAATGAACTCTTAAAGATGCCAATGATAAATGTTCAAAACCTGAATGGCAGGGCTTTTTTCTATTATATTTGATATAATGGAGGAGGAAACTAAAAACGATTAGTAATAACGTGAAACACAAATGAGAGGAAGCTGTTTCTGGTCATCCATAATAAAAAAGAAAGAAAACATTTTGTCCATCAGATGATATTTCTCTCCGATGGACACTTGGCACTTCCAGACAATCACTTTATCTTCTCGTAAAGATGGAGCCCCACTGATCTTTTCGAAAAATCAATTTGTGAGAACGTAACACCTTTTCAAGCAATAATAATTTAGTAGGTCGTTCACAAAACTAACAATCAGCTGCAATGCAGAAATGCGACTCACCAAAAGGAAGAGAATGACGTCAAGATAATTCATGACATAAAATTAGTGTTACCAGAATTGTAACGTCGAACTGATGATTTTATCTTTAGATACAATATACGTGAGAAAGAATTTGTCGAGAGGGACATACAGGGAGCCGAAGTCAGACAAAGAGAGAGAGAGGGAAGAGATACACGCCCAAGAGCCGAGTTCAAAAGACAGAAAGGAGTGACATACACACAGAGATGAGGGGAGAGAAAAACACACACGACAGTTGAGGTCGGACAAAGAGAGAGAGACACACACACACTCACAAACGAGAGACGAGGTCAGACAGAAAGAGAGACAAATTCATATATGTGAGTCAAGGTCGGAGACAAAAAGTCATAAGAACTGAGGTCAGACAGAAAGAGTGATGGAGACACACTCGAGTGTGATGAAGACACACACGAGATCATATGGCAGAAAGAAAATGATGAAGACAAACACAAGAGTAAAGAACGAGGGGGAAGACAACGACACGAAGTTAAACTAAGCCAAAAGTGTGGAGCGACACTCTCCAAATCCGAGATAAAGCTCACATAGGGAGACACACAAATATACAAAACCAGGGTCCAACCAGAATAAGGAGACACACAGAGAACCTAGCTAGAAGGAAACAAAAGATAGGCAGAAGGAAACAAAAGATAGGCAGAAGGAAACAAAAGATAGGCAGAAGGAAACAAAAGATAGGCAGAAGGAAACAAAAGATAGGCAGAAGGAAACAAAAGATAGGCAGAAGGAAACAAAAGATAGGCAGAAGGAAACAAAAGATAGGCAGAAGGAAACAAAAGATAGGCAGAAGGAAACAAAAGATAGGCAGAAGGAAACAAAAGATAGGCAGAAGGAAACAAAAGATAGGCAGAAGGAAACAAAAGATAGGCAGAAGGAAACAAAAGATAGGCAGAAGGAAACAAAAGATAGGCAGAAGGAAACAAAAGATAGGCAGAAGGAAACAAAAGATAGGCAGAAGGAAACAAAAGATAGGCAGAAGGAAACAAAAGATAGGCAGAAGGAAACAAAAGATAGGCAGAAGGAAACAAAAGATAGGCAGAAGGAAACAAAAGATAGGCAGAAGGAAACAAAAGATAGGCAGAAGGAAACAAAAGATAGGCAGAAGGAAACAAAAGATAGGCAGAAGGAAACAAAAGATAGGCAGAAGGAAACAAAAGATAGGCAGAAGGAAACAAAAGATAGGCAGAAGGAAACAAAAGATAGGCAGAAGGAAACAAAAGATAGGCAGAAGGAAACAAAAGATAGGCAGAAGGAAACAAAAGATAGGCAGAAGGAAACAAAAGATAGGCAGAAGGAAACAAAAGATAGGCAGAAGGAAACAAAAGATAGGCAGAAGGAAACAAAAGATAGGCAGAAGGAAACAAAAGATAGGCAGAAGGAAGAGAAATAAATAAAGAAGGCAACATGTGAAGAAAGAAGGCAACATGTGAAGAACGCAACAAAGCATGCGAGATGTAAATAAAGCTAGAAAGAAAAATAGTCTAGAAAAAATAGAGTGCGATTTGCTACTTCATGAGGAAATACTCTCCATGGTACTCTTTTGTAACAAACACAAGTGTCATCTTTAATAACCACTCCCGTGGAAGGTGTGTAAACCCCTCTTTGGAGGGGTATACATATTCGGATACTTGCCGGTCAAAGGGATCCGTACCTGCGCTGTTAGTATCACAGCTATGACTAGCTTGGACAGTCTCTGACCAGCTTTGGCAAACTATGACCAGCTAAGACAAGCGGCCTCAGCGAAGCCACTCGGGTCCTCACATTAAAAACCGAACTTGTGTCACAACCTGACTCAGTGCAGAGTCAAGTAAATAAAAACCACTCCTATGGAAATATTTCAGTATACATAATAAGCGTGCCGACATTTTTTAAGTTTAATGAACATGGAACATAGCACGAAGAACATTATTTGAAAAATAATAAGCGTAGTAGATAATCTCGGCACTGGTGGGGGGGATAGATATTGAAGGAAATTCTCGGACTAATGTTCTCCGCTGATATGAAGTGGAAAGGTTATATTGGATTAATTCCTGCGCCTGCTGCTAGAAAATTTGGTTCGCTGTGACGTGCGAAACAATTTTTGTCACCAGAATCTATCTTACATAAGTCTAGTAAGTCTACCATTCGTCCTTTCTTTGAATATTGCCGTCACATTTAGTCTGGTACCCTTGCTATATACTTAAAAGATTCTTGATAAAAATCCAAAGCAGAATCTGCCACACTATTGGGCCTGACTTGGCATCTTCGGTTCAATCACTTTCCCACAGCCGTAACGTAGCTTCAATGGTAAATGTTCTTATGAACTTTCCTCTATGGTACCTAGATCTTATTAATTTAAGCACTATGCGAGATTGGCGGCAAAGTCTCATCATTTTACTTTTGAAAAGGCTAAATGTAACCGAAAGTTCTATGCTGACAGGTTTTTCTATTGCACTTCTCGCTTTCGGGACTCACTTCCGGCTTTTGGCTTCCCAGTCAATTTTATCAAAATTGAAATCGTTATTTACTCTCTTCTTAATTCTTGTTGTTACATTGCTGACTCTCATTAATAGCATTTTCTTCTCATACTCTCTAACATTCGGTAACCCCCCCCTTGCCTCTTAGTGGCTTTATTGCCTTGCTTGAGGTCAAAAGATTTTTTTAAAGTTTAATCATACTCGTTTAGTCGAGTAGAAAAATAGTATAACTTAAACGCCTCTTTTTCTGAAGGTTCTTACAAAAAGACGTTAGTCTATCGCCGGAAGAAAAGCGAGTCGTACACTCATAAAGAAACGTCTGGGAAGTTCAAGATGTTGCTAAAATGGAAATAGCCTTTGATAATTTTTCTTTTTCTTTTTTTTAATATGTCTGCCAATTCTCAGAACCTAGTACACATTTGAAATAAACACATTCCCGAGACAACTCCCATAAGATGCTTACATCGTCTGTTTTATTTTTTTCAAGGAGACTCATTTTTTTTAAGTTCCGTTCTTTGATTTTAAGTGTACTTTTATCTGATTACTTATCCAAACCCATTCTTTAAGTAATCTCTCTCTCTCTCTCGCAAAAGTAGATTCTTCTACTTTTGAGTGAAACAACAACACTGCTGTCTCCAATATAGTTATTTTTATACGTTTAATGATTTTGACATATTCGCACTGAGAATGATTAAATTCTTCCGCGTATAACTGGTAGTAACGATGGGAGAGAAACAATCATGTAATTAAAGGCGGAAAAACAAAATAAAAATGAAGAGAAACAAGCATTACTTTCTTTTTCTTTTTTTCGACGACCTAAATCCCCGGTGATTGATAATTTTTGTTTTTCTTAGTACTTATCAACCCATTCTGCGTTATTTAAAGCTGAAAAATATTTTGGATTGTAAGAATATTGATTTTTTTTTTTTTTGCAAGTGAATATGGTGTTAATTATTTTAGGAGATAATGATTTTTCCATATACAACTTGTGTTATTTAACCAATATCTGGGGAGAAGAGATGAATCATACCTTTACCACTGGTATTTGCGCGTAAGTAAACGTAAACAAACTCGGATCCCACCCGTATTATATTCCATTAGTTAGGGCCAGAAATAAAGACACAAGAGAGGAATTAAGTTAAATATATTAACAGAAACAGTAATAAAAACATATACAAACGAGAGTGTTACAACAAGAATGTTCGGTCCGACTGTCAGAGCTGACTGCTGGAAATTTCAACTCCCAAAAGGCAGTACCTGCTCCTATTTATAGCTGGGATCGTCCATGAGTGCGTGGGTAAATTGCCATAACAATTAGAAAGAAGGAAGTTCCGCTGGGACAGTTTCTTTCGAATAACAGCTACTTTGTGGAACAAACTCCCGAGATGATGCTTCCCCGATCACAATCTTAACCGTTTCAAGTCAAAGGTTAACAATTATCTTTCTTACATATAAACTGCACTTCTTCAGTCAGTTAAGTGCCATACGTAATACACGCTTGGACGATGATGTCTCTTTCGAATCATGACTGACTAGACAGTAGATTTTCCCGCGGTAGATGGCCATTTCTTTCTGCAGTAGACTGGTTGTCAACCAAGTCCGCCCGGCTATTCTCCACATAGCTGGATGGAGAAGAGATGGATCAATACCTTTCCAAAGAGTATTTGTGCGTAAGTAAAAGTAACGAACTCGGCTGGAATTCGAACTCTGATCTCCAATTTCTTCTTCCGAGCCGCTATACATTACAAATCCCTGATGAGGAAGGCATGCGCAAAAAGATGTGCACAAGCTGGGATCAATAAGTCTGTACTCTGACACACAGTTTATGGCTGAAAAGATTTGAAATCTTCACTGTATAATAATCGGTTTATGTGATTCATATTCACAAGTTTATTCAGTGCCTCGTAGAGTGAAACCTGGGCGTCTTGGAAAAGATCACCCTTCTCTAAACATTGTGGACTGACGCTATAGAATCACAAAGAACCAAATAATAGAAACCACATCACTCCAGGCCTTCCAACAGCATCAACAACTAAAATGGATAGCACATGTCACTTGAAATTAAAATAATAGCAATCAAAATGCTGGCATTCAGCACTACTTCGAATAAAAGGTTAGGAAGGAAACCTCATCAATACTGAAAAGAACGATAACAGCTACTGGACTTGATGAATCAATTTTCTTGAAAAATTGTTTTAAAAGAGAAAGATTTTATAAATTACAACAGATAACAGTACTAGCTGCTCAGTTAATGAATGCTAAATGTTTCCTTGAAGAGAAACGGTTAATATTACTATTACTAATAACAAAAAAAAAAAAAAAGAGATGTTTATAAAATATATATGTGTTGTGCCATTAGTCGCAGGCTTGTCGCTACTCTATCGCTACTTCCATAGAAAATGGTCCGAATTGGGCTCCGTTCCTTACTTCAGACCATTACAACCAAGATACATCATGCCACGTACAAAAAGCTCGATTGAGACAGTTCCTTTCGAAGAACCTCTACTTTTTTTATTGTGTCCATGTTCATAGTTAATATTATTAAGTGTTGGTTTTTTTTTATTAATAAGGCTTCCATTATTTTCAGCCTTTTATTTATTTATTTTTTTTTTTTTTGCATGTAGATGATGATATAATATTAGTGTTGTCAACAAGTATGTTACAAATAGTGACCGGTAAGTTTCCATGAATATTTAAATGAGATCTAATTGAGCTATGGTCAGAAAGGTGTAGAGTGAGTCTCTGTATCAAACATGTTGTAGTGTGGTCTATATAATTATTTACGAATTTTGATTGATCATGAATACAATTTCTTAATGGGCATTTAAATATATATATTTGCATTCACTTGAAACCAATGCAAGGCTCGAGAACCACTCAGGGAAGAGAGTTACAGTTTAAATGGTTATGAGGGATGGATGGTAGAAGTGGAAATTTTGAGATTAAGATTGACCTTTGTCTTAAATGGTTTAAAATTGTACCGCTCACTGACACCTTATAGAATTTGTAGCAGTGCCTTGCGAATAACATTCTGACTGGAATTTTCCCCTTGCATTTTGGAATATGGTGGGAATGAAAGTGATATTACTTCGTGGACGTAGCATGGTGTGTTCCATTTTTTTTTTTTTTTTTTGGTTACGCTCATACAACAACCTTAATCAGTAAGAAAAGAAATTAAACTATATTATCATTGCATGATCACCGAACTGGCTGAATTCTCACCAGTCACGATGAATGGTTGCAACTCTTAAAAAGGTGCCTTCATTTGAACGTTTGTTGGAACTAAAGTTTACCCCAGATCTCAAGCGGAATTGATATACACTATCCATTGCTGAAGATGCTAGAATTAGATCCATTTACGATCTTATCAGAGATCAGTTTTGAAGAAAAAATGAAATAAACTAGAGTATTGTTGCATTATCACTTAGCTGACACTGAATTCTCACCAGTCACGATTGAAGTTTATCAAACTATTTTATTCCATTACTCGGCCTTGTTGTTGAGGAATTATGTCCAACCCTACAGATATTTTCTCCACGAGCGAAACATTAATTGAAAAAAAGGCTAGGCGTTTATTTACACAACTACACAAATGTGCGCGCTACCACTTTAATCGGAGAATTATTTCTAGTGAGGTAAGGGTAGAATAACCGAACAAAAATGATAGAACAGGCACATCAGTTTATAATTTTAAAAATATAGTATCATTAACCCTGTTAATGAATAGTTTGACGAGAATTCTTCATCTGGAGATTTTAGACAATCCAAAGCTTTTGGAACACGTAATAGAAACAAGACAGGCTTAAATGATCGACGAAGGCAGACAAAACTCAAGACATTAATTGAGAAGTGAACAATGCTTTCAAATAACATTTAGAAATGGAAATATATATAGAAAAGAGAGAGGGAGAATATCTTTTAAGGTGATCACATATTTTCGGCATTGTAAATGAAACGAAGCAGTCGTAAATAGATATACGAGCTGGTAGACTGTTACGAGCAATCAGATTAGATCCGTTTACGGCCTTATCAGAGATCAGTTTTGAAGAAAAAATAAACTATAGTATCGTTGTATCATCATAGTTTTTAAACATGGAGACTAGGAGTAATTAATAGTTTTAAAAACAATTACTCAAAGTCGTCATATTTAAAAACAATTACTCAAAGTCGTCATATTTAAAAACAATTACTCAAAGTCGTCATATTTAAAAACAATTACTCAAAGTCGTCATATTTAAAAACAATTACTCAAAGTCGTCATATTTAAAAACAATTACTCAAAGTCGTCATATTTAAAAACAATTACTCAAAGTCGTCATATTTAAAAACAATTACTCAAAGTCGTCATATTTAAAAACAATTACTCAAAGTCGTCATATTTAAAAACAATTACTCAAAGTCGTCATATTTAAAAACAATTACTCAAAGTCGTCATATTTAAAAACAATTACTCAAAGTCGTCATATTTAAAAACAATTACTCAAAGTCGTCATGTATAAATCAATCGAAATTGCCATATATTTAAAAAAAAAACTAGTACTGTCATGACAGACTAACGAATCAACTTTTCCTTACAACCCGCGAAAACTGACTTTTCTACCAACCCTATTTCCATATCTATCAACTGGCTCACGTGTAGCTTGGAACTACTCTCTAGAGGGCGATATTGGAACTCACTGCCCATTTTAACCGTTTCCCCAGTAATATAAACCTGTCACAAGAACTACCTAACTTTAGATCAAGTTTACTGGATTGATTGATGGATTCGTTTTCTACTGCTTATTAACCATTTACAGAATATTTTAAAGCCAGAAAATATTTTTAGATTATAAGAATTCTTTTGGGTGATAATGCTTTAGTGATAAAAGTTTTTTAATTAACCCGAAAATGGGGGAGAAGAGGTGGATTCACACATTTGCCAAGGGTATTTGCGCATAAGTGAATATAACGAACCGAACTGAAATTGGAACCCGGCTCTCCGATTAACAATTCAGAGCCATTCTCCATTAATCCACCTACACTTCGAAACTTAGAACACCTGGTATTTCCAAGTGGTCACTTATCTAGGTACTGACCAAGATCGGCATTGCTTAACTACGGTGATTGTACGGGAACCGATGTTTCTACGCGTTGGTCAAGTTAATGGCCGCTTTGAATATCCTACTTCGTTGCTCATAAGAAACACCAGGCAATTCATATTCGAATAAAATCATTCACCGTCCATTTTTATGTGTCTTCATCCAGTCGTGTTGGAGATGCATAAACGTCATCAATTTAATCGTGCTATCAATATTTACATAATATATAATACACAAAAATCAATTAGTATACAATAAAAAGAACGAACTGAACCAATTCTCACCGTTTCCATCCATGACATCGAATATAAGATCGACAAATTCCGAATGCCATTGGTAGTCTACATTGCCAGCTAGCGAACATGTTGGCCAATCATTTCCAGCCTTTGCTGCCTCACGAAAATCGGTCCAATAGTTGAGCCATTCAGAAACGTTCACCTATAAAAAAAGAAAAAATGTCAAATAGTAAGTTTAATCGGTTCGATACAACAACCTTAATCAGTAAGAAAAGAAAAACTATATTATCGTTGCATGATCACCGAGCTGGCTGAATTCTCACCAGTCACGATGAACTGTTGCACTCTCAAAAAGGTACCTTCCTTTGAACGTTTGTTGAAACTAAAGTCCACCCAAGTCGAATTGATATACACGATCCATTGCTGAAGATGCTAGAATTAGATCCGTTTACGATCTTATCAGAGATCAGTTTTGAAGAAAAACTAAATTAAACTATCGTATCGTTGCATCATCACTTAGCTGACACTGAATTCTCACCTATTTTATTCCATTACGCAGCCTTGTTGTTAATGAATTATGTTCAACCCTACAGACATTGTCCCCACGAGCGAAAGTTTTTTTAAAAATAAAACGGCTAGGCATTTATTTACACAACTACACAAATGTGCACGCTACCATTTTGATCGGAGAATTATTTCTAGTGAGATAAGGGTAGAAATAATCGAACAAAAAATGATAGAACGACACCCAACTTTTACAGGACTCATTGACAGCTGATCTCAAAAATTGACATGCAACCTGTTGTTAAGTGGGGGGGGCAACAAGTGGATTGTTAATTTTAACGCCTCCAAAACAAAACCATTCTCTAGCAATCATCTTAAAAAATCTCTTGACTTCCTTCACCTTGATGAGTGTGAACTGGACGATAGATAAACCTATCTACTCCTATTGGAAGAGGAAAATAATAATAATAATAACTGAATAAAATTTCATATTTCAGGCGAAGACGTCAAACGTACAGAGTTGAAGTAACTGGAAACCTGATCCTAAACAAGAAACAAGGGATAAACCTCTACTCCTTAACAAAAAATCGGTGTGTAGTATGAACCTGAAGATAGGTAAGCCTATTTACTTCTATTAGGGGAAGAGAAAAATAATTTAGAGTTGACGGTAAAAGTATACAGTTCACAGGTGACGGTAAACGTATAGAATTGAAGTAGAATTTAGAAGGAACCGGAAACACAATCCTATACAAGAAACAAGGAATTAACCTCTACTCGGGGAGAAGTATGAACCGGACAATAAGCGAGCCTACCTACTGCTAGATTCTCGAGATTTATAAGTGCTGGAATAATAACAAAAAAGATCAGAATATTGTCAAAAAATTAAGATGATTTTGTGATGTCAACGAATACTCGTTGTCACTTTCGCAATGCCCGTTGTAGTAGAGACTTTGTAATCGCAGATACAACTATAGTAACGCCGTTGAACAATACTGGTGTCAGACGCCTTCGAATATCATCCGCACTAATAGTACTTGCTCGATTAGTAATCCGTATAGTGAAAATACTATAGAGAATAGAGTAGAGAATAGCGGTTCGAATAGTAATAGAGGATAGTGTAGAGATGGCTATCCAAATAGTAATAGAGGATAGAATAGAGATCAATGTAGACATCACGCGACTTCCTATACATGCTTTTCGTCTATGGTCACGTGGTGTACTTAATTCAATAAAGGGATCGCCTGTGTTTGCTCATTGGCGATCTATATTCAAACTCAAATGTCGGTAGCGACACTTTATTCATACATAACAGATAGGGGGCTCTCAATCTAGCATCTTCGTTTCCCCAATTCTACAACAGCGGGGCGAAAGGATCTGAACGTTAAATCGGTATTTTACACCTATTCTAATAGAACAACCGCAGTGTGTGTCGGTTACTTTGCCTTCATGTGAGAGTAACTTCGGCTTTCTTCTCGTATCCCCGGCGATTTGGGCGAGATCCCCAGGACAATCATCTGTTCCGTCCGCATCTCACTCTGTATGGGGAAACACGAATAAGTCGACTTCTCACCAATGATGTATTGGTACGTTTTGACTATAAATGTCATAGTCATGTTCCCTTAATCACGAAACCGACGTTTTTGATAAATGAATTTCCTAAAAACGTAGTAACACGTACGTTACGACCTATTGGTTTTAGCAGAGTTTTTCCTTTGGAAAATATTCATAATACTCAAGCCACCCAAGGTAGAAACTTAGTGAATGAAGTAGAAAATAAATGTAGATTATTAGGATATGTAGGATAGATAACGGTTAACTCTTGACTTGAGCTTAAGATCGCAGTGATTGGGAAAGCATTGTCTCGGGAGTTTGTTTTACAAAGTAACAGTTCTTGGGAAGAAGTTTTCTCAGTGGAACTTCGTACCTACCAACAAAATACGATAGAACTGATAATGATTCGATCCCGTGTACGAATTGTTGGAACTAAGAGATGTGACTCGTATGAACATTTGCCATGGAAATAGCGATAAAATAGCGAAAAATTAGCTACTTAATTCGTGCATTATCAAAATCAATAGAGTATCAGTCATGATATGGATTCAAATATAACTAAAACAAAATTCAACTAGGTATGCTGGATTCTAGGGACTACAGATAGGAGAATCGGAATATGAATTTAGACTTTCCCTTCGCTCGAATGATGCAGAGGGGTGAAGCGAGAGGCCGAAATCTTGAGAGACGCAGAAGCACCTTGGCGAGATCCCGAAAGATGCAGAGGCAAGATCCCGAAAGACGCAGAGGCACCGAAGTGCAAATCTGAAAGACGCAGAGGTGCAAGTGCGAAAGACGCAGAGGCGCCGAAGAGCAAACCCGAACAACACAGAGGCGCATGTGCGAAAAGACGCAGAAGTGCAAGTGCGAAAGACGCAGAAGTGCAAGTGCGAAAGACGCAGAAGTGCAAGTGCGAAAGACGCAGAAGTGCAAGTGCGAAAGACGCAGAAGTGCAAGTGCGAAAGACGCAGAAGTGCAAGTGCGAAAGACGCAGAAGTGCAAGTGCGAAAGACGCAGAAGTGCAAGTGCGAAAGACGCAGAAGTGCAAGTGCGAAATCCGGATAGACAAAGCGACGGAGTCATCGACGGCCAATAAGACAAGTAGAGTTGGTCAACGAAATCCTAAGAGAAAACAAAAAGAGTAAAAGTAAAGAAATTCTTAAAGATTGAGAAAAACAGTGGATGTCAGAATCCATTACTCAATTTTCTCCAGTGTGCCATGTTAGCACCTGCCCAATGAGTCACACAAGATGGCGTTCTCGAACCGAAAAAAAAAAAAAAAAAAAAAAAAAAAACACATTTGCAAAATATCTGACAGCTACAGCTTATTTCCGGGGCTTGCTTGATTAAAGTAAATAGGAATAAAATATGACAGCTTTGTGAATTATTACTGCTAGTGTTACTTGTCAACTCACTCATTGTACGGATAGAATAGGAGAAAATGAATTACATCCTTGCATTTCTGACTAATTTCACTTCCATGCGCGCGCACCTGTTACCATGAGATGTGACATATGATAAAGTTCTTTTTGCGAATTAAGTTTTAAATATATTTAGAAGACGCCGATGTTAAAAAAAAATAAAAGAAATATAAGATAAATAGAAAAAACTAATATCTAATCTTCCCGAATTACTTCTTTTTTTAATTTACAAGAAAAAAAAGGCTACTACATTTCTCTCATCAAATGAATAAATTTTTTAACCTACCGATAAAAGCAAAAACCAAAAAAAAAAAACAAATATTGGTTTCTTGAAAAACAAAAATAAGTACCGTATTTGACGGTATACAAGACGCATCCCAATTTCAGCAGGGCAAATCAAGAAAAAAGTAGTAATTAGTAAAATTAATAAACCTACATATAGCATATAAGACGCAGGGGAATTTAAAGATATTTTTAGTAAAAAGATTTGCGCCTTATATGTCGTCAAATACGGTACATCATATTATAACTGTTTTTTTTTTCTTTCCTTCCAAAGTTAACACGTACGCTACGCCCTGCCATTACCACAAATAAGTACGTCATATAATTCAGCTTTGTTCTTCCTTCCATATTTAGTTACCACGTATGTTACGCACTGCCATTATCTCGGATAAATAATGGGCTATTCTGTTTTTACTGTGAGGAAAAACGGAAGAAAAAGATACCAGAGATGCGGTTTAGTTTTAGTGATAAAACAAAAAAAACGACTGCTTCAATGAATGGAACACCTTGTCAATTTTTAATCTTTTCATTTGTACCCTCTTACTTCTTTAAATAATGACCTGCATTTATACTGGTGATCTTTATCTCAGATTTTTGTTAAAAAGGTCAAGTTCAAATTTTAACGATACAACAGGGACATTTTCCCGGGCATTTCACAGCCATGTAACTAGCAAGGAGCTTATTCAATCATTAACATAAGAATTGTGATTTATCAGAGAATTCAAATACGAAGACAGTGAAGTTTT
The DNA here is from genome assembly GCA_964036315.1 of Acanthosepion esculentum. Lineage (NCBI taxonomy): Eukaryota > Metazoa > Mollusca > Cephalopoda > Sepiida > Sepiidae > Acanthosepion > Acanthosepion esculentum. The sequence goes on from OZ038483.1 coordinate 103,218,486, forward strand.
TTATATCCACTCACTATGTGTATTAATGGTACCATAGAACCAATACTATCTGACGTATGGTCGGGCATATATGGTTGGCGATTAAACCGGTTCCATGTCTAAGGTTTTCTGGTAAGGAGGATGACTAGAGAGGCAGCAAGATTATAAACAAAACGAACCTCCTTGTAGGGTTAAAGGCCATCTAGCACCATTGGACAGACTCATCTCCATAACTATGTATACAGCTAGTGCGGTGATGACACTATCGCTGGGTGGTGGGTTTCCTCGACTGAAGTCTACGGCCAGGGCGAAGGGTAACCTCCCACTCCACCTCGATGCAATCAACGGCAAAGCGGACATTTATGTTGGAGGAAATCGGCAGGTGTATGACCTGCAGAGGGATGGGCTGCGTGAAGTCTTTTTTTTTTTTTTTTTTTTTTTAAATCATTTCACCCCATGCAAGGCGGGAATGCCACTAGTGCGCATGGGGAGGTTACAGGGAGTGAAAGCGAAAGAGGACAATGAGAACAGGGCGGATTGGGGGAAAGGGAAAAAAAAAAAAACGGGTTTCAAGAAGGCAAGATGGCGATTGATGTTACGTTTTAATTTGTCAGGAAAGCAAGTAAACGAAAGGGAGTTCCACAGGTGGGAAGTGCGAGAAAAACTGCTGGAGTAGAAGTAGCGGTTGTATTTAGCTATTTCAACAGTAAACGGACGCTATACATGTATGAACACCTCTCCAGCTTACAACCCTGATATGTGGAGGGAATTGGCCAGGTGCGTTCAAAGAACCGAGGATGAGGATGCTTTGACCTCAGATCCTCTGAATTCTATCATCCGTTCTTATATTTCGATGAAGAAAGCAGATGTATTTCTTTCAGGATATTTGTTATTCTGAAGAGTGCTTCTTATATTGATCTAATCCTGTTTTCTCTGTGACAGCGAAAATGGCGCCACTCGTTGGAATTAAAACATTCCATCCGTCAGTTAAGTGTTATCACGTGATACACGATTGGGCGATCATGTCTCTTTCGATTCTTGACTGACTAGGCAGAATAATTTTCCCTCAGTAAGTTGCCACCCAATGCTATAGGACCCAGGGTGTCCTGCTAATCAACCTAGGGGAAGAAGAGATGCATGCATACATTTCCCAACGGTATTTGTGCGTAAGTGAATGTAACGAACCCGCCTGGAATTCGAACTCGGCTCGCCAATTTTTCATTCAGAGCCGTTATTCATTACAACGCACATCTTAAAATATCCTAGAGTAATTACAATTTTCTATATGAATTATTTTCCATTATTACAAGAAATTACAGCATGACCCAATATTGTTCGAGAAGTTCCAAGTTTTGAAAACTAACACGGTTTAACTAAATGTCGGTACCAAAATTTAAAAAATAAATAAATAAAAGATAAAAAGAAAAAAAAATTTTGTTTTAGTGATTTCTAATACGGCATACTTTAAGAGATCGTATTTTGAATTAAAGCCAAATAATTATTTTAAGCGTCTACCTTAGTCGGGATCGAGTCAATGTGAACGATCCTTCCCTTATCTGTGTAGTATGTTTTGTGATGTCAACGAACGCTCGTTGCCACTTTTATGGTGTGAACGAATACTCATTATCACTTTTTTCTTAATGCTCGTTGTAGTAGAGACTTTGTAATCGCAGTTACAACTATAGTACGCTGTTGAACAATACTAGTGTCAGACGCCTTCGAATAACACTCGCACTAATAGTACTTGCTCGATAATACTCGCTCGAATAGTAACCCGTGTAGTGATCTGAATAGAGAAATAGTATAGTGAATAGAGTAGAGAATAGCAGTCCGTATAGTAATAGAAAATAGAGTAGGAATGGTGAGCCGAATAGTAATAGAGGATAGAATAGAAATAGCGATGTGAATAGTAATAGAAGATAGAATAGAAATATCGATCGTTAGTCGTCAGCTACTTCCTACATATATGCGTTTCCTCTATGGTCACGCGGTCTACTTTAATTTAATAAAGGGATCGTCTGTTCACTGACGATCTTTGTTCAAACTGAAGTGTCGGCAGCGACACTTTATTCCTATATAACAGTATGTGCTTCGCAAGGGGTACTTCTAATCTAATTCTGTCTGTCTGTCCGTCTGTATGTCTGAACCCCCTCCAACTTGGGACACACTTGCTCTATATAAACAAATATCTTCTTTTCTTTTTCCTTGATATTCATTTCTGCGGGATCACACGTCACGAAACCTCTCACTTTAACTCTGATTCCTTGCCATTTAGAATAAATAAAATTGATTTCCTAAATTCATAAAATTTTGGAGATATTTTAAACTGAATTTAAAATAATTTATTTTAAATTCACGAAGGTTTTTTGTACTTTAAACTCAATATAATTTAAAAACTTTAAAAATCACTAATTTTTTTCAGTTATTTTAAAATTTGAATTTTTAACTGTTCCTTCCTATAGTACTTACGTATAATCTTTGCACTCAGGAGAGTTATCCCGTTAAGCACTTACTGCGAGGTTTGGAGGATAATGTGTAATTCTTAAAGATCCCTTTTTAACGAGACATCGAGGCGATCATAAAAGTACCAAGGTTTAGAGTTGACGAACTTAACCTTAACAACATAAGATACGAAACAAAACGAGTTTAGAATAAATATCTCCTTTTAGTAAAATGCAAAAAGGATAACCTGTAGTTTAAACTATAAAAAAGAAAATCACATTTCTTTTATCTCATATCTTCTCATGAAAAGTACAAATAGAATTGCTGAAAACATGCCAGATTTGCTTTTCAAATCTGATTTGCGTATTTGCTGTTCATCTATACGTTAAGAAAAAAAAAGAAACTGGAGATAAGCTTTAAACATGAAATACGTTTGTTTTCCTTGATATTCATTTCTGATATCAAATCCCAGTTACGACAGGTCCTGGGATAGGCTACATCAAGGCCTCTGATCGGGAGATTTTGAGGAGCGTGGAACCACCTCTTAATTTATGCTGATCTAAGGTCCACTCTGACATTGGATTGTATCACCTGTTAGGTTCCCAGCTATGAGCAAATAGTTAACCTCCAAATTGGGTTCAAATCACTATGAAAGTATAAAAATAGATTTTTATAGTACAAATACCAACAATACATTTAAAAAAAAAAAAAAGGTAATATTACCAGCAATACATTTAACCCTCGATAAAAACCCTATTTACAAAAATATGGCACTGAAACCTGATCTACAAACTGATTTCTTACAAATACATATCTATTCATACGCCTAAAAAAAACTCGTCGGCATTAAATAACCCATTGAGGATGATATGCAGTAAAACAAAATAAACCAAACCAGTTAAGACAGTATGCTCACAAAGTTATAGTCTCTTTGGAAAGGCTTGACGCCAAATAAGAGTTAAATAGCAGGCCAAACTGAAAGGTGTAGCCTTGATTGTAAACCAGTCTAGAAGGGCTTCAGAATCCAAGACGTAAGGCGGTAACACGGAACAACTAACAATTCTCTAGAATAATGGAGAGTTTACAGATATTAAAGAAAAATGAAGTTATGAAGGATGATGATCAGCTTATTCTTAAATTCCTATGCCACTTAGAACAAATGATATTCACTAGTCGGAGTTTACACAAGAGTGCTATAGTGAAGCACTTAGTCAACAAACAAGGCAATTTACATGTACCGATTTGAATTTCTAAACCGCATTACGTTGCAAGACAGGTTTTGATTAATCCTATGCTGCTTACAATAATCTTCGCACACAGGTGAGTTATCCCATTAAGCACATACTGTTAGGTTTGGAGGGTAGTGTGTAACTTTTAAAAAATCTCTTTTTAACGAGACATCGAGGAGATCATTAGAGAAGTACAAGGATTTATAATCAGCGAGCATAATCTTAACATAAGATAAAAACAAACACGTTTAAAATAAGTTAAATACCTCCTTTTTAGTAAAACGCTGCTTTTATTTGAAAGATAATAGCCTAAAGCTTAAACTATAAAAAAGAAAATAATTTTACGCTTTCAGATAAGTTTTGAAGACATTTTTAAAACATTGTCATTGACAATTTATCATCCGTCCGCAATTTTCATTGACAAATGATGACAGAAAAATTGCAACGCTTTAAAAATAACTTAAAAATCAATTATCACTACAAGAGGTTTTTCAAATAAAATTACTAGAATTAAAGATTAATCAACAAAATTTCGAAAAAAATGACTTTACGCTTAAAATATAGTGGAAAATATTTGAAAACATCAATGTATATTCCATCTGTCAAACAGTAGCCTTCTACACAGTAACACCCACTTTTAAAAATATAAATACAGAAGACCAAAATTTAAAAAAAAAAAAAAAAAAAAAAAAAAAAAAAAAAAAATGTAGAAACTGGCTTCATTTATATTTAAAATTTATAATTTTTAATCTTATATGACCAACAGGTTAAGCATATATTTTTTTTATTCTACAAGTATTTATGGAAGTTAATAGAATTCATATTTTTATATTAATACTTATAAATTCAGAATTGTTTCCCATTTGATCTTCTATAAAAAATAATCTAATATTTATAAAAAAAAGAAAATTATTAAAATATTTCTGACGCAAAAAGGGGTATTAAACTTTACATTTTTCGATTCTTCAAACACATCTCTCTTAATTAAGGATTTTTTTCATCTGCAACTTGAAGAATTTCAAAATCGCACAGAAAGAGTAAAAAATTTTTTTTTTCAAAAGTATTCACTCCAAATGTTTTCCCCCTGTCAAATCTTGAAGAAAATAAAGTTTTAATAGCACGAGATCTCTACAAAAATACCTTTTGAGTTTTACTGAATAATTTTTTTTTAAGATTTCAAGACAAATTTTCAAGATGTTATGGATTTAATAGTACATATATATTTACAGAAATAACATTTTCAAGAATTTCTTTATAAAGCAATAAAAAATGGTTTATTCATAAATACCAACTGTAAACAATGTTCACAATGTATCGAATGCGGGAATGACTGACCTAAAATATTTCCATAATGTTTTCTCCTAAAATAATCTTGTTACTGTTATACATTATATCAGGGTTGGCCAAACTTGCTTAATGTAATACGATAAAGTTCAGATGTTTGAGAGTCGCAAGACATAAATAAAATGTACACATGACATTAAACTCACGTTTTAATCCAAGTGGGTTTCAAATTCATATACAGTAAATAATATATATATATATATAATTATTTATTTGAATATTACAACATAAATATGTTATAAAATCACGACAAAAATAGCCATTTTGTTTCAACACTTCTGGTGTCTTATCAAGTGATGATTTATGTTGTAATATTCAAATAAATAATTATATCTGCTCTACTCTGTATTGAGCACTCTTTAAAGAATAGTAATTGTTGGTTATTGGAATTCACTCCGTATATACTAATCCTAAACTTGGGTGTATATATATATATATATATATATATATATATATATATATATATATATGTGTGTGTGTGTGTCATTCACAGACAGTACTGTTTCGCTGTATCACAGTTCCTCAGTGTGACTAGACTTCCGAATGCCTCAAGCCAGGATTGAAACAACTAATTTGGTGTCAGCCAGAGCTTTTTCACTAGGTAGAGTTGCACAACTAAATCTAGCGTATTGTTTTTACAAAAGTAAACAAATGGCAATCAGCCAAAGTGCTCCATTCATTTTACTGAAGAGCTTTGCATATATATATATATATATATATATATATATATGTTATATCTTTGCATATATATATATATATATGTTATATCTTTGCATATATATATATATATATATGTTATATCTTTGCATATATATATATATATATGTTATATCTTTGCATATATATATATATATGTTATATCTTTGCATATATATATATATATATGTTATATCTTTGCATATATATATATATATATGTTATATCTTTGCATATATATATATATATATATATATGTTATATCTTTGCATATATATATATATATATATATATGTTATATCTTTGCATATATATATATATATATATATATGTTATATCTTTGCATATATATATATATATATATATATGTTATATCTTTGCATATATATATATATATATATATATATGTTATATCTTTGCATATATATATATATATATATATGTTATATCTTTGCATATATATATATATATATATATGTTATATCTTTGCATATATATATATATATATATATGTTATATCTTTGCATATATATATATATATATATATGTTATATCTTTGCATATATATATATATATATATATGTTATATCTTTGCATATATATATATATATATATGTTATATCTTTGCATATATATATATATATATATGTTATATCTTTGCATATATATATATATATATATGTTATATCTTTGCATATATATATATATATATATGTTATATCTTTGCATATATATATATATATATATATATGTTATATCTTTGCATATATATATATATATATATATATGTTATATCTTTGCATATATATATATATATATATGTTATATCTTTGCATATATATATATATATATTATATCTTTGCATATATATATATATATTATATCTTTGCATATATATATATATATATATTATATCTTTGCATATATATATATATATATATTATATCTTTGCATATATATATATATATATATTATATCTTTGCATATATATATATATATATATTATATCTTTGCATATATATATATATATATTATATCTTTGCATATATATATATATATATTATATCTTTGCATATATATATATATATATTATATCTTTGCATATATATATATATATATTATATCTTTGCATATATATATATATATATTATATCTTTGCATATATATATATATATATTATATCTTTGCATATATATATATATATATTATATCTTTGCATATATATATATATATATTATATCTTTGCATATATATATATATATATTATATCTTTGCATATATATATATATATATTATATCTTTGCATATATATATATATATATTATATCTTTGCATATATATATATATATTATATCTTTGCATATATATATATATATATTATATCTTTGCATATATATATATATATATTATATCTTTGCATATATATATATATATATTATATCTTTGCATATATATATATATATATTATATCTTTGCATATATATATATATATATTATATCTTTGCATATATATATATATATATTATATCTTTGCATATATATATATATATATTATATCTTTGCATATATATATATATATATTATATCTTTGCATATATATATATATATATTATATCTTTGCATATATATATATATATATTATATCTTTGCATATATATATATATATATTATATCTTTGCATATATATATATATATATTATATCTTTGCATATATATATATATATATTATATCTTTGCATATATATATATATATATTATATCTTTGCATATATATATATATATATATTATATCTTTGCATATATATATATATATATATTATATCTTTGCATATATATATATATATATATTATATCTTTGCATATATATATATATATATATTATATCTTTGCATATATATATATATATATTATATCTTTGCATATATATATATATATATATTATATCTTTGCATATATATATATATATATTATATCTTTGCATATATATATATATATATATATTATATCTTTGCATATATATATATATATATTATATCTTTGCATATATATATATATATATATTATATCTTTGCATATATATATATATATATATTATATCTTTGCATATATATATATATATATTATATCTTTGCATATATATATATATATATTATATCTTTGCATATATATATATATATCTTTGCATATATATATATATATCTTTGCATATATATATATATATCTTTGCATATATATATATATATCTTTGCATATATATATATATATATTATATCTTTGCATATATATATATATATATTATATCTTTGCATATATATATATATATATTATATCTTTGCATATATATATATATATATTATATCTTTGCATATATATATATATATATTATATCTTTGCATATATATATATATATATTATATCTTTGCATATATATATATATATTATATCTTTGCATATATATATATATATTATATCTTTGCATATATATATATATATATATTATATCTTTGCATATATATATATATATATATATGTAACCTTGATTTTTTTTTCTTATTTATCTTTTATATTAACTGTGATGAAAATAAGGAGCTCAGTCAACATATTTCCACGAGCCGCATATTAAAAGGTCAAAGAGCCACATGCGTCTCGTGAGCAGTGTTTTGACCACGCCTGCATTATATAATCCAAAGAAGAATCTACAATGTTATCGGTCCCGACTTGGTATGTCGGCTTCAGTAACTTCCCCCTGCGCATTTTCTATAACTATTTTCGTTGTAACTGTTGAGTTTTCTTTCCTCGGTACCTCAAGAAGCCTATGTAATTTTACAGTATTCATAAATGAATGACTCAAAGGGAAATTGTAAAACGTCTGGGACAATCTAGCAAAGGAAAGCGTGAAGAAAGGACTTTACTATAAGAAAACAATTTATGCTCAATGTCAAAAGAGACAGCCCAAGATGTGTGTTTTTAGTTGGAGACATCAGAATCAAGCCCGTACAGGAATTTAACTATCGAGTATTAAAAACGGCAGAAAATGTGACACGAAAATTCAAAAACGCATAGGAATAGCGAAAGATGCTTTCCAGAAACTAAAAGTATGAAGAGACAGGAAAATCTCCTTAAGAGAAAAAAAAAATGTTGATTTCAATCCGTCTCGGAATGTCTGCAGAACACTTGCTCCACCCCTTCTATAGGGTACAAAAATGCATACTGGGATTTTCTTCTGAGACAATAAAATAGTCCAAGTTGCCATTGCATTTAATTTTTTGCAGATTAAAGTTGGCTGAAAAGCATGGGAATGAAAGGGATGTTCCACAAGCGAAAAGAAACCGTTAGCGGAGAATTTATGACTACATCTAGCCAGCTCAACTGTAAATTGATGAGATACCAATGCTAATCTAGTACTATGCTTAAATTTTTTTTAAAAGTCTAGGTACCATAGCGAAGACCACATCCGAACAATTAGCACGAAAGTATTTATAGAAAAGACACCTAGAATTAGAAAGACAGTTGAAATTTCTAGCGCACACAATGAGGATAGAGTGCTTAGTAAATATAACACTCACATGACGTGTTAAAAGCAAGAAGAACGGTGAAAACCTAACTAACGATCTGGCGTAAAGAGTTAGTTGAACAGGGATTAGGTGGGATAGTAAAAAGAAAAACCTTGTTAAAAGCTACAAGGGAGAGGAAGTTGTGGTGATCCATGACTGTCTACGCCGTGAAGAACATCCCGCGCATTTGACATTTTATTTATATTAGTGTCGATATTATTAATGTCAGTTTGGATTTAATTCATTGCTGGAAGATTAAATTTCCTCGTCAATTTTTAAAGCCAATAAAAATTACAAATTCATCTGTCTTTTTATCATAACTTTATTATTAAACGATTCAGATGAAAGCCGTTCTCCTTACCCCTAGACCAACCACACCAATACGACGCTCAATAGACCACTGTCCCCATCACATGCCAACCTTTTAAAATTCACTTAACATCGAATTCGACTTATCTCCGCCCATCGCAAAATATCCTCGGCGCCGAAAATGTGTACACGGTGAAACGTAGCTTGAGATTTTTAGGCTAAATGATTAGTTAAGTGGCGTCGGCTGGAATCAATTTGGTTATAAAGAACACGAGACGGACGTGTAATTAAGAATCATCTTGGTTGAAAGATTCTCCAATCTTCAGTCCTCTTAACGGATTACGTACAATGTGTGTATGTGGATTAATTAAAACGCTATTAAAATATTTTAAATGGCAATGGTAAAATCAGCCGTCTCCTCATAAGGAGACATTCATTGACGGAGTAGCAAGTGATACTGTTGGTTGAAATTTATATAAATCATTCACGGATTCTAGCTGTCGGATTAATAAAAAAAAATCGATTATAAAATTCTCTTTGTTTACCTGTCTATATTTGCGATATGAGGTATTATGATTATTTGCATTACTCGGACTTATCTTCACTGCCATATACACAACGTTTCGGCCGTTGTACGCTCCGGCTTTCTTCAAGTGATTGGAATTTCGAACTGAACCCTTTATTTCGTCCACTGGGGTAGAAGGTCTCCGGATGTCTCGGTTATTTCCCTTTAACTTAACTCTCCAAGTTTTTGGTTCACCACTGCTGTGGCCTGGTATTGAACTTACAACTATTTGGGTCTAGTCACCAGATCTAGCCAACTTTTTTTTTTACGTTTGGATACGAAACTGTAAAAACATGAAAATAATTCGGGAGATCTATGACGAGAGAAATTTCAATTAAAAAAAGCACAAATTTGGCCTTATCTGACCGACTTCTCTTCGTGGCTTAAAGGGTGTTAGGTCTAACGGTAGCTCCCTCTGCCCAGAACGCAGAATCGAATCCTGCCGGAGAGAGGTTCAGGCCGGTAGACGAGAATAAATATATTTTTAATAAACAAACGGAACGTCTGCTCAAATACGCGTATCCACTAAAAATGATGTTTAGACTGATGAAAATCATTCTCTTAAAAAGGTTTTTTTTTTTTCGGAAAAATACGTTTCTCAAATCCAACAGCTGCTATCGCCTTCGTCTTGGGGTACACAGGTTCGAATCCTGCCGAAGAGCGCATTTTTTCTTTAATCAGATTTCTCGAAAATGTTGACGAAAATGAAGAAATATATTGTTTAATAAACAAACGGATCGTCTACTCAAATGCGAGTATCCACTAAAAATAACGTTTAAACTGATGAAAATCATTTTCTTAAAAAACCTTTTCAGGAAAATACGTTTCTTAAGTCCAGTACCTGTTACCGCTCTTTCCAGTATTCATGGAAGCTTCCTTCTTTTCTTTTAAATAGTCTGGAAAGTCAGAATCTTGATTAAGCCATTATCTTCTCCAAGAGTTACATGTGCCATCCATTTCAGTTGTTTCTGTTGAAAGCTCACCTGTAATGTAGTTTCTGTTATCTGATACAAATTATTGTTTGCGATTCTGTAGCGCCAGTCGTCGAGGTTCGAAGAAGGATGGTCCTCGCTGACACATACACGCTTTACTCACTCAAAGCTATTTTAAACCACCGATCTGAGAAAGCGATTGCATACGGCTGAGATTTTAGATATTTCTGAACAAGATTGTTACCATGCAGGTCATCCATAAGGAAGTCTTGAAACCATTTAAAACAACATTTAATTTAAAAACTAACTATAAAATTACTAACGGATTTTTATGAGAGAACACATGGCGAGAGATGCCCGGATACGTTTAAACAGATGAATGAGAACAGATATGCGAAAATATTACTTTTTTATGGCGCATAAATATATTGTTCAAATTTCTCATAAAATTAATAGTATTAAAGCATGCTCAAGAAAAAAGAAAAAGGGAATTTCTTCGCCTACGCTCAGATAAGAGGAAGAAATTTTCAAAAATTGTTTCTTAGAGTATTATCATGCCTTCAGGATTTGAACGATCGTAGCTCTCCACAACTTCCTACCCCTTGTAGCTCAAGGCAAACTTTAACGCTTTATCACCCCTCCCTGTCCAGCTATCGCGTCACTCAAACTCGATATTTTCCATCTGCCACGACGGCTTTTCAACCCTTTTGTGGGTTATTTAAAGCCAGAAAATATTTTTAGATTACAAGAACTTTTTTGAGATAATAATGGTTTTAGTGATACAAGTCTTGTTTATTAAATCTTCGTTGTGGGAGAGAAGAGGTGGATTCGTACCTTTCCTTGGCTCGTAAGTGAATAGAACGAACCCAACTGATAAAAAGGAAATCGGCTCTCCGATTAACAATTCCGAGCAATTCTCCATTACACTCACCAACCGCACATCCAGCCTTACAGCACTTGCTCTTCCTAAGCGGCCACCCACCTAGGTACTGACCAGACTATGAATTAAATATAGTCACAGTAGTACGATTAGCACTTGAAACTGGGTGGAATTCGAGCACTTAACAAGAGTTTCGCAATTTAAGCTAAAATTTGAATCATTTCGGCCACATTTGTCTGCATTATATATCAGAAACAAATATAATAATCGTCAGTGATGATGGATCGTAATCGTCAGTAATCAGAGATCGTAATCGTCAGTGATCAGAGATCGTAATCGTCAGTGATGATGGATCGTAATCGTCAGTGATCAGGGATCGTAATCGTCAGAGATGATGGATCGTAATCGTCTGTGATCAGAGATCGTAATTGTCAGTGATCAGAGATCGTAATCGTCAGTGATCAGGGATCGTAATCGTCAGAGATCAGGGATCGTAATCGTCAGTGATCAGAGATCGTAATCGTCAGTGATGATGGATCGTAATCGTCAGTGATCAGAGATCGTAATCGTCAGTGATCAAAGATCGTAATCGTCAGTGATCAAAGATCGTAATCGTCAGTGATCAGAGATCGTAATAGTCAGTGATCAGAGATCGTAATCGTCAGTGATCAGGGATCACAATCGTCAGTGATCAGGGATCGTTTTCGTTAAAAATCTTTTTTTTTGAGTCAGCAAAATTGACAGATGGCAATCATTTTTTTTCCATTTTATAAAATAAATGAAAATCTCAGTTTGAAATTCTTTTAAATATCAATCATTTTTTCAAAAAACTTATTTTAAGAAAATCAGAAATTATGTTTATTTAAAATATTTTCAACCAAGCTTAACTTAGCTTCTGCGCCGAAAAGATGTAATTTGAAAATAAAACAAAGCAGGTCATAAACTTTCGCGTCACTTAACAGATGAATGACATTGACGGATTCCGTGAGGATAATTTGTTCTACGGAAGGAGAAAAGTGAAATTATTTACATTTAAGTGAACAAATTATTTACCTCGTTATTTTTAAGGAAAACTTTCAGCGCTTTATATTTTTTGTACTTAGCTTTCACCTTTACGTTTACGATGCTTTATGGAAAATATATTATAAAGAAATTAAAATAAGACTTAAGAGTGAGATTAAATTTCATAAGAAAGGTACCTATAAATTAATTAGATACCTTTCTTATGAAATTTTATCAGAAGTGTACATAAAATACTATAATTTTATGTACATTTACTACATTTTACTGTGTTATTTGTATTTCCATTCATTTTATTATTAATTTTGATATTTCATTTATGAAAACAAAATGCCATAACTGAGGTTAATATAAAAATAAGATCATATAAATTTCATATGATACTGATACTTTTAGGTACGTTTCTCAGTGTGAAATTGAAAAATCAAATAAAATTCTCCACACGTGTTTCGCAAAAGTAAAGGCCTTAACAGCGGAGAACAATGCTTAATTCAAATAATGCAACTTAATTGTATTCTGATTGGTCTTCCGTACTTTATGATTAGAGCCCGATTATAAACACAAAAATACATTTCTTAATTTAATGCGGGTCTTCTGATTAGTCAAAACGATACAATTTACAACGTGCTAAAAAAGATCTAACTCATAAGGACACTTACGAAAGTGATTGCGGCTTTTAACTAATTTTATAATATTTTAACAACTTAAATGTAAAAATCTATTATAATTAAAAATATATATATATTTATATTAACAATTCATTTTTCATCGAAACATTTTTTGGCTTTTAGAAAATATTGTCCATATTCATAAAAGCAAATAAAAGCATTTGAAATTAAATAATATATTTGTTTTATTGAGTTTTGTATGTTACAATTCAGAGCTGATTTTCAGTTGGGGGTTTCCAGTAAAAATAGAAAAAAAAAACATGATTTGCATTCCTCAAAGCCTTGTGTTTTTAACTATTGTAATTATTAAAGTGGACTAGATCGAATTTCTAGAGTTTTCATAAATTAGTTATAGGTGGGTAATAAATATAAAAAAATATTTCTGCCATGACTAATAAAAGAAAACATATAATAATTTCGATCATCTGTGAATAGTTTCTGAAAGTTTCATTAAATTATTTTTATTTTTGCAAGATTTTCCAAATTAATGTGTACCATACAAAAAAAAAGACGTGCTAAAAATTGTATGTTATTTTACTATTTCCGGTGATACAAAGAGAAACAAGGATTTTTAAATGAAAATTCAGATTGTTCTAAAACGAAGGAAAAAATTTTTTTAAATAATTAAAAACTTTTATCTTTCCTTTTAATAATAAACATTTAGACGATAAAATTTTGTTTTCGTCAAGTTTGGCGTCTTTTTCATCATGCTATGCTCTTTTTTTTAGCGATCTCGTGGAGGTACCCAAGTTATATAATAATTTTCAGTGATAATGGATAAATGCATTTATCATTAGCTAAGAGAATAAAACTGGTATTTATACTTTAAAGAGAAAACGTAGAAAAGACAACAAAAGTTAAAGAAAAAGAAAATAGATACAAAATCTAATACAGTGTACATTAGAAAACGGGGAAGAAAATGTTCAGTACATACCATTGAAAGGAGAGGGGGAAATGACACAAAGTAGAGAACATCGTTAATATATTGCGCGTTAAATCAAAGAAAGACAATCCACTTGTTTAACAAAAGCGCCATCTACTGTTGAAATAAACGTTTTTTAAAAAAGTAGTAAAGGGAAAACATGCGCGTTCAGGCTTTAATTTCTATATTTGTCCATGAAATGCAGTTGAGATTTTTTTTTTTTTTTTTAAACAAAAATGACTAATCATAAAGAAAAAAAAAAACAATTGCTCTTGAGATTTTTTTTACAGTAGTATTCTCCCTGTACAAGACGCAATGGCTACTCGAAGTAAAAGGTTACAGAGTAAAAAGGTAAGGGACACTTTAGGAGGATATGTAGGGACGATAACTTAATCCTAGACTTCCTCGATGAAGGAAAACAGATTTAAAGATGAAAAAAAAAGCTAATATCGAGAATTTACTCTTATATCGATATTTGCCACTCGATAGCGGCAAAATTTAAAATATGGCCAGTATCTAATATCCGTTTGGCGGTTTAAAAGAATCTAGAAGGCAGATCTCGTCCAAAGTTCTATCTCGTGCTAAAAGTAAAATCTGGCACGTGATTGGTATAGTGACTCATAATATGTCAGATGTGTAAGATTGTAGTGATCGAGAATGTATCCTCTTGGGAGTCCGTTACACAAAAGTAGCGTTTTAAGGGGAAAAACTGTTAGTGAAACTTACACTTCACCAATGTAATGTGAAGTGAATGAGGAGGGTTGCTATAATTTGCCTGGCATGGCAGGTCTTAGCCGTGAAGGTTAGAAATGGTGGAACTAAGGAATGCATCTGAACACATTCAATGGAAATAGCGATAGAGTAGCGAGAGGCCTGCATCGTTTCGTCTGTAGGAAAAGAGCCGTTAGGTAGAATGTTAGTTCATGACCCACAATGGCGCGTATACGCTTTTGGACTATCGAAGCTGGAAAGTGAAAACTGGGTAGCTAATACGACAGCAGTACTCCATTTTCGGCCTGATGTGGCACTTGTAAAAGGTTGAGAATAGTAGGAGTCAGTACAGAGAACCGACCATTTTCCAAGGCTCTTTAGAAGTGAAACATATGCACGAGTTCTACTGCGTTGAGCTCAAGGCACGAGAGGCCTTCCAGAGAGAAGTCCCGCTTATCGCGATAGGCGAAGTTTCAGAGCTCGTTCAGTGATGATCGAATGTCACTAGTTGGAATTCGAGGCACTGAATGTCATCAGACGCTTTTCTCCTTCACTGAGCTGTTTGCGCTCGGTCAGAGTAGAGATCAGCAGCAAAATTCTGGTCATCTAGAGTTTGGGAGGTGCATCCATATACAGCATAGATATTCACAAAATATTGGAATATGCTCTTAGGCAGATCATTAATCTGAAGTAGAAAGAGTAAGAGACCGGGAAGCGAGTCTTGCGGGACGCCTGAGAGGACTGGCCGCTAACAACTATCCTCAGGGATCTACCCGTTAGAAAGGACTTAATAATTAACAAGACTGTACTATTAATTTAGGAGAGAAGTGATAAATTCTTAGCTTTTCCGAAGGTATTTGTGCGTAAGTGAATGTATCTAACTCGACTAGAATTCGAACTCTGTTTCCCGCTTTCCCATTCCAAACCGCTATCACACCACCTCACACCCACGATCAAACCAGAAGAAACAAAACAGAAAAAATACAATGTCACCAACAAGTGAAGATGACATTATTATCATTTCGCTGTTAGTTTTTTTTTTTTTTTCAATTCAGAGTTGTCCATCTCCTACACTAGTTCCCAACTACGGCTAAAGAGCCCAGTCTTATTTAACCCATAGCTGGAGGGAGAAGAGAGGAATCCATACCTTTCTCAGAGGTATTTGCGCGCAAGTGACTGTAACATAACCGACTGGAATTCGAACTCTGCTCTTCGATTTCTCATTCCAAACCGCTATCATTACATCACCCGCACATCCACCACTGACAGAATGTGAGTGTCGGCGGGGGAGATATTAAAAGCTGAAAACTTTACGTCGAGTAAAATGTTACGCAGAAAAAGAATTACGCGTTGATTCCTTAATTCTAGATGTAACTGAGATTTTTGTACATAGAGTGGAAAAGAAAAAGACAAAAAAATTGAGGCTTCACTTACATGCATTTGGAGATCGTTTTTTCGGTAGAACCTGGAACCTTTCATGATGCCAGTCCAAACAGTACCGATTCGTGTCTGGATGAGGCGAATTTTCTCTGCGTCTTTCTTGCTCATCTCCATCAGTTTCTACAAAGCGGAAGAAAAACAGATGTTAAAAGGTGAAAAGGAAAACTCAAATCTTGAGACTATTATATCGATATTTGCCACTCGACAGCGGCAAAATTTAACACATGGCCAATATTTAATAACCGTTCGACTGTTTAAAACAATCCAGAATGCAAATCTCGTCCAAAGAAGTTTTATCTAGTGTTAAAAGTAAAATCTCGGACGAAATGAACATAATGATTCATATGTCAGATTGGGCACGTGGTGTAATGGGTAGCAAACTCGTCTTGTTAGTCATGAGTTTGAACCTCACTAGGTGTTCCAGCTAAGCTTAAAAAAAAAAATCACCATAATGTGTCAGATGTCTCAGAAACATCACTTAACGAATGAATTCTAAATGCGATTCGGAAAATAAGACCATCCAAGGGTTTTCTTATTAAGACAAACTATTTTTAACCCATATGCTCAAAATGTTTTAGACTAATGTCCTCATCTTTGTTTATTCTGTGTTTTTTTTTTATTAACCGATTCGTTGAAGGTTATTTTAGATCGTATTTTTTTTTTAGATAATAATGGTTTCTTACTAATTAACCCATAGCTGGGGGAGAAGGTGTGGATTTATCTTTTTTCCCCCAATGGTATCTGCGCATAAGTGAATATAACGAACACAACACGAATTAGAACTCAGCTTTCCGATTAATAATTCCGAGCCATTATCCATTACACCACCCGGTCTTCCAAAGCGCTCACCCATTTAGGCTTTGACCCGGTTCGACGTTGCTTAACTTCGGTGATCTTACGGTGTTTCAACGCGATGTGGCCGTAAGCTCCTCGTCTCTGTTGTAGTTATCATAACGTTCAGACCGCTGTGCTCTTCGACCTCCAGGTTTCTGTCGGTTCGTGTAACCTTTATGTTATCGTCTAAATGGTTAAAGCGTGAAGACCGACATTTAATGTAAAGGGACTAGATATAACTTTAAAAAAAAAGAACAAGACAAGCTCGTCCTGATACAGACAGCTGAATGAAAACAGTCTACCTATGTGCAATAGATATATCGGAATGTGCTCTTAGGCAGATCATTAATGTAAAGTCGAAAGAGACTTGGACCGAGAAGTGAGCCTTGCAAGTCGCCCGAGAGGACTGGATGTTAACAATTATCTTCAGGGACCCACTCGTTAGAAAGGACTTAATAATTAACAAGACTGTACTATTACTGTTAATTTGGGGTAGAAGTATTTGCCGAAAGTATTTGCGCCTAAGTGGTTCAGTTTATAATTCAAGTTTTCGTCTGCGAGAGGATTGCTCAGCATTTACCGACATATAGGATGTTATACATTGCATGGAGTTTCCACTGTTTTATTTGTTTCTAGGAGGGTTTTCCTATTTCTTCATACATTCCTTAATTTATGAAAAATAACTTTCGCTGTGTATGTTCAGATTTCTGTGTTACGTCTGTTACTTCTTCGATGTGCCGCCTCGATTCAGGACATTGGTGATCAAGTCTCTCCAAACCTACCCATAACTTGTGGCCCTCAGCAGTTGTTCTCCCTTTTCTAAGTCTTCAGCCCACCCACAGTTCCGGCATCCATTCACACAAGCTAGTCAGGTTGGAGGCTCGCTGCCTACCCGCATCACTTTTGCTGTCAATACTCCCTATGAGGTTTACGTTTTCCAAGACCTCCGTCATTAGGTATCCAGAGAATTTCAGCTATCTCTTCCTGATTATAAAGAAGTGTTATTTTTCTGTTGCTATTTTCTTTAAGATTTTCTCGTTGCTTACTCGCTTCGTCCATGGTTATCTCCTTAGCAATGGGGAGATTGTCACAACATTCCCAGTGCTATATCACAGAGAAACAGAGTTCTGGATTGCTAACGATTTTTTTCTGTTTCTCAGCACTTTGCTTAGCTTTTGAAATGACACTTTCGCTAGGCTAATGCTTGCTCGGATTTCGGCGACGCATCTTCCTTCCTCTGTTAAAACACTTTTCACTACACTACGTTAATAGTTAAATTTCTGTATATGCTTAACTTTGATGTCGCTAATAGATAGAGCGCAGAGGTGCGCACTATTTTGCTGATGATCATGCATTCGTGTCGATATTTTGCCAATGCCTTGTCTCTTCGGATTATTTTTTTATCTGTTATTTATAGCTATGCATTCTTGGAAAAAGATACTATTCTGGTTTCCTGTTGCCTTCTCGGCTGTTTCATTTCAGAGTTTTTTTTCTTCTCTTAGACTGTTTTCCATACAACACAAGAGAGCCCAATCTATTACGCTATTTAACCCATAGCGGAGAGAAAAGAGATGGCTCCATGCTTTTTATGTATACAGTACTTCCTCAATTTCCTGGAATTCGATTATCCGACTGTGAAATGAAGTGAAAAACTGAAATCAACCGAACCTTTTTACGATTATCCGAACTAAAGCGATTCTAATATTTCAGCTCAGATAAACGTTTCGAGAAGTTAGAAAACCATACTCAACATTTGATAGAAACGCTGATAAATGCAGTGCAATTTATTCTTGTTAGTTTCATCGTTGTTTTCACACAAAGAACATATATTGGAAATATCACAGTCACCAAGGAACTGTTGAACTTATAACGGCACCGGAAAAATGTCGAGGTGGAAGATGATCAGATGAGCAATCTTGAGATTCGACATCTCCAATGTCCAGTTTCAAACACCAAGGACTATTTTTTTTAATGGAAATATTTCGTCTAGCAGTTACCAGTCTTGGTCACTCCTTAATGTGAGTAAAAGAGTAAAAAAAAGTTCGAAATGTTTAAGAATTTAAATCAAGGAAAACAAACCGAGTTGATAACGTTTACAACGTAAAAGCAAGTCGAGGCATTAAAAAAAAGTTGTTTTCCTTGATTTATATGCTTAAGCGTTTCGAAATTCTTTGTACTGTTTTACTCAAATTAAGGAGTGATCAATACTGGCAACTGCTAGCCGAAATATTTCCATAAAAATAAATCATCCGTTGGAATTACAAGTTTTTTTCTTCTTTTTAATTATGCAACTACCAACGGAAACAAGCATCCTAACTTTGATACAAAGGACTATGTTTGACAAAACTGAGTTAATTGCGCTTTCACTCACAAGTAAACCCACAATTACATCTACCATCTTTGGAATTGTTGTCCTATGTGCCGTGTCCCTTCAAGTCGTGAACGGTCACGTCTTTCCACAAATTCTTGTCACTTGTAGTTCTGTGCAATGTGTGTTTTGTTCCCATTACATTCACACAAGTTGGTCAAATAGGTGGGCCGTTGTCTCCTATCCCTTTCGCCTTCGATATGTCCTGTGAGTATCAAATTCTCCAAGTCTACCTTTCTCATTATGTGTCCAAAAATGTCAGCTGCCTCTTTCTGATTCTGTGTAGAAGTGTCCTTTTTGTTTCCCCCCTTTTCCTTAAAATTTCATCGTTGCTCACATGTTTAATGGTATTCACATCATCCTTCTGTAGAACCACATTTCCATTTGGCTCAGGCCGCTATAAGTTATATACCAAGACCCATAATGCTTCACTCGCTCAAAGCCATTTTTAACTATTGATCTGAGAAAATGTTTATATACAGCTTTTTGGCGCCATGAATCACATCCCTATGAAAGTCTCGATCTGAAAATGATTAGAGTTTTCAGGTTAATGTTTTGCTTTTGTAGCAATATGTGGCGTGGGATGAAACTACCTCTAGCGCAGCCTATTCTATGTCCAGTTTCCTTATCTCCTTTACT
Source organism: Acanthosepion esculentum (assembly GCA_964036315.1). Classification (NCBI taxonomy): domain Eukaryota; kingdom Metazoa; phylum Mollusca; class Cephalopoda; order Sepiida; family Sepiidae; genus Acanthosepion; species Acanthosepion esculentum. Next base: position 103,239,018 of record OZ038483.1, read on the forward strand.
AAATTCGTTATAACCGATCCATGCACTGGGGTATCTGAAGTGTTTAGCTTCTACTAATTCCACATAATAAAAAGCAATCGACTGCATTCTCAACTGAAATTGTGATGGCGTTTTTCCACAAATCTTGCATTGTTTGTAAAGTCTTGACTGTTAATTTCCTGGAGATGTCACATCTACCTAGAGAATTCCTCAGACTGCCAATGAGTATTTTCTTAACGCCTGTTGTCAATTATCATTAGTTTACTCTCGGTAATTTTCTAGAAACATTACTAAGTGTTAGGTTACTAGACAACAAGTCCTATTCTGACACTTGGCAAAAGCATTTAAAGCAAGACTCCATTATTCTAATCTAGTTTCTTTTAACATAGAAACAGTGATACCAAGTGTGTACACCGCGGCTCCTGCCACGTGATATCCGAAAATGTTTATAATTCCATGCAATCACAATTCAGTAAGCTGATGCACGGTCACAATGATTGGATGTGACATCTAACGCGGACATCACGAATCACTGTCTATCTAGTATTGAATTTCGTCCTTACAGCATTACGAGGGCATGGTGAAAAGTTCTCGGTTAGAACCACTTCCACAAAAATCTGACCTAATGACCAGGCAGAAGATATTATTTAAAATGGAGTAAAATTGCCAAAAGGAGAATTTCTGAAACTACTATTTGGATTCGCTCAAGTTTTTTTTTCTTTTGCTAATTTTGTACATAATCTAAAACTGTAAATATATTATTTTCATGATTTTCTTGCAAGCAATTATCCAGTCCGCCTCTGTCTGGCAAACAAATAAGGGACTTGTTCGAGTTGAAATCGTTTTGCTTTTTCCGCGAGAATGAGAGAGAAACATTTCAAAACGCGTCTTCATATAGAAACCAAATTCTCGCATTCTTATGTGTCGTGCCCCTTCACCTCTCAAGCCTCTCCAGAATTCCCTGCCCCTTTTAGCTCTTAGTGGATGATTTTCCACATAGATGAAGAGGAGACTCGAAGCAAGAGAAACGTAGTTAAAAACGGATACTGAGAAAATCATGGATGGAACATGTAAACAACGAGAAAGTTTTAAGGGAAATGGAAATAAAAAGAAGATTTGTATTTAGAATCAGATAGACTTTCAATTTTAGGACACACAATGAGGAAAGAAGTCTTGGAGAATTTGGCAGTCACAAGATATATTGAAGGCTGTAGCGAGACGGCAAGAAAACTTCCTAACAAACTTACGTAAATAGTTTATAGAACTATAAACTTAATCTTTTTCTTGTCTTCGAAACCCTGTTCTGTCATCAATTTACACAAGCTCGTTAGATAGGCTACGCGCCCGCCATTTTCCACTGTCTTTCTTGCCTTCAATGACATGTGAGGACCACATTTTTAAGCCTACTTTCCTCAATACGTATCCTAGAAGTTTCAACTGCCACTTTCTGAAGCTAAGCATAAGTGCCCTTTTTTGTTTCCATTTTCTCTAAAACTTCCTCTTTGTTCACATGCTCAGTCCATGGAATTCTCATCATCCTTTTGTAGAACCACATTCCTATCGCCTCAAGTTGTTTCTTCATCTGCGCGGTGATGGTCCAGCATTCACTACCATATAGGAGGGGGTGATACGTAACAATTCAGTACTTTTTTTTTTGCTGTTATTTCTAACGAACTTCCCTTTCACATTTCCAAATTCTGTGTAAACAAACAAAAAAATCAATATCTATCGGGTTATTTTTTGACTGTAAACAACGTATAAGCTAACACTAGCCATATCTAAGTATGCATTAATATTTATTCACATGTATTTTTAAGACTTTGCAGTCACCCCGATATATGTTGCCATTCCGGCTTATATATAAATGATCACGTCTCATAGGCACACTTAAAAACAATCATTAATTTAAAAAATAAAACCAAAAATCAAAGTAAAATTATAGTGAAGTGGCATCATTTTACATTACACATAACATTATTTCTCGTGTCCCTTCAGGACGTAGGTGATTGTGACTCCCCACACAAACCTATCATTTTTAGCTCGTAGCAATGTCTTTTAGATAGCCTTCCCTCTCTCTGTTCTATAAACTATTTACGTAAGTTTGTTAGGAAGGTTTCTTGCCGTCTCGCTACAGCCTTCAATATATCTTGTGACTGCCAAATTCTCCAAGACTTCTTTCCTCATTGTGTGTCCTAAAATTGAAAGTCTATCTGATTCTAAATACAAATCTTCTTTTTATTTCCATTTCCCTTAAAACTTTCTCGTTATTCACATGTTCCATCCATGATTTTCTCAGTATCCTTTTTTACCTACGTTTCTCTTGCTTCGAGTCTCCTCTTCATCTATGGGGAAAACCATCCAGCATTCACACCCATATAGGAGGACTGATATTACATAGATGCCCCAATAAAATATGTATAATTTTTACGTTGCTCATATCAGCTAGATAGATACCAAAAACAAATTGTAGCAATGAAAATGGATAATTTTATTAAAAACTAACTTAAAACTAGCTTATCGGGTGGCATTTAAGCTAGCTCTTGCTGAGGGCTCTTGATTGGGCCTTCATCACAATAGGTAGTGAGGAGTAGATGCTATAGGCAACAATAAACTACAGAAGTAAAAAAAAATTGATCTCTGCATTTAAATATTGCATTAATATTAAAGTTTACTTTTTTAAAAGTTAACGATAATTCTTCTGTCGCCAATTAATTTTAAAACAGTTTGATATACGCAGGTCCTTACTTTCCGTACAAACTATTTTTATTTCATGGGTGACTTCCGCTGGATTTCGCAATTAATTTCGATTATTGCCAAATTTATTCTCAAGTTATAAAAATTGTTATCATACAAAAACATTCGCCGAAAACAATCGCAGTAATGAAAACTTGGGAATCCAAAATTTCAGGATTGCGGGGCTGGATCCGATCCGGAATGTTTTTAATTTGCTCACGGTGTTGGCCTGATTTCAAAATGGTATATGTTGAACTACGGCCTCTAGGAGTAAAGTGGAAGAAGTGTGACACAGTAACACACTGACATTAGCATTTATTATATAGAAGAAGATCTATTGAGATTTGTGTCCCTTTAATTGAAAAAAAAAGTGTGACACACTGACATTGGCACTTATTATATAGAAGAAGATCTATTGAGATTTGTGTCCCTTTAATTGAAAAAAAGTGGGACACACTGACATTGGCACTTATTATATAGTAGATGTAATGTGGGCACCTCGAGGTGTTGTAATGGTTAGAAAGCTTGTCTTGCTAGAACAATTACGGCTGAGTATCGAGTTCAATCCTCACTGCGTGTCCCTTACTTTCGGCCTTGTGCCACATCCAAGCTACGCTTGGAAAATCACTATAGTAGATGTAATGTACAAATTTCAACATCTTTGAAGTTTTACTTGCTAGAAAATAACATATAATTAGTCTTAAAAGATATGCTTATTTTGCGTACTTAGAGCAGGATCTATTAATACCTGCCAAACAGGGACGTTAATACAGTTTCATAGCTTCCATGATGAAGGCACCGGGGCGGACGAAGTCAAGACGTCCAACAACATTCATGACCAATGCAAACCAGCTTGACGGAAGAATTCGGCTGTGGTTAGATCTGTAAATGGACGGGCTGAATGAAACTAATTTAGATCGTCCTTCAGAGAATGGAGTAGGAGAAAAGGGCGCCAGACAGAGGACGAAACAAGGTGGCAAGTGACATAATAGTAGACAGGGATAAGCTTTGCCGAAAGTTATATCCTAACCAACAACTGCTAGTAAAAGAAGCGGTTGGTGACCCGTTCACTAATGCAGCGTTTCTATTACCATGTTAGGTTGCGGAGCCAGTGAGAACGACAGTGAGTTAAAGCAGATTGCAGACACTTTAATGTCAATTCTCGTCACCAAGAATTCACTTCGATTACACCATGATTGATGTCTTCCGATAGAGAAATTTAAATTATAATTAAAAATCTCCCTGCGATGAAATAGCCGTTATAGAAAATATATGATTCGGGAAAATTTTTAAATAATTATTTTTAATTATTATTTTTTTTTTTTTTAAGTAAGACATTAGCAACTTTCTTAAAATATATTGAAATTTTTTTTTTTTTTAGAGAGGGTATCTGTTGTCAGTTCAAAGGTCGTACGTATTGGATCCCTTTTTCCTATTCATGTGTAGTGTACAAGCTCGTTTAAATGGGCGAGTGACTCGTGCGATTGCCGAGGTAAGGATTATCGCCACTTGATATCCACATTTAATGTCGACATTTTACGGGCAGTATAAAGAACATTATTCAATTTCCTTTCATTTAGCAAAATGATATTGGTTAAGGAGAAATAAAAATGTTAGATTTTAACAAATAAAACGTTCTCCTTCCAATATGAGAGAAAACAAAAAAGTATTCAGTGAATATATCTCAGTAAGCTAAAATTTGTCAAATAAAAAAAAAAGAGAATCAAGCGGAAAAAGATGACGCAAGATCAGTAAAATGGCATATAAAAACAGCTACATGGAGTATACAATAACGTGAAATTAAAAAAAATAGAAATAAGGGCAGAAATTGGGGGAAAAACAGAACATATCATTCGTAGTAATAATCCGCTAGAGTGTTTATATTATACAGACAAGAGAGACGATCAAAATAAACATGGCGGAAAAAGACAAAAAAACGCAAGGAACATGGCGGGAAACGAGAGTTGACTGTAGAAAGCTTACCATGTTTTGAGAAAACTTTGTGAAAAAGGCCTTTAATTTTGCAAGTGAGAGTTTGCCAAGTTATTTATACTAAACGGAAAAATTAACATGTGCCGCGAATTCAAAGAGAATTCTCACAGTCACTATTCTATCTAAAACTTATGCATTTACGTATACACTCTTACATGCCAAATACAGGTACCGGCATGATTATTTCTTTCAATCTTCCACCGGGTATTGTGCGTATTTGGGATTGCACGCTGATTATTTCTTTTAAGTAATTTTCTCTGCGGCACGATTATTATAAACAATTAAAAAATTCAATATTCCATTTTTTGCGAATATTTTTAATATATTTCACTTAATTTTATTTAAAATTGGATAGTTTACTGTTAACAGTATATCAATTCGATATATGCAAGATCAAACCTCTTTTATAACTGGACAATCTCACAGATGAAAAAAAACTGGAGGCAACAGAAATGTGGTTCTACAGAAGGATGCTGAGAACAACATGGAGAGTGTAAGTAACGAAAAAGTTTGAAGGAAAATGGAAATGAAAAGAATGCATACTCAGGAAGCTGAAATTTCTTGGATATATAATGAGGAAAGAGGACTTGGAGAATGTGATACTCACAAGACAGCGAAGGACAAGGGAAGGCAGCGGGGGACATATTTGATGAATAGATGGCGGAACGAGGGTGAAACGTTGCTCAAGGATACACGGGATAGGAGTTAGTGGATTGCCATGATCTCCCACGTCCTGAAGGGACAGGGCCCATAGAAGAAGGATGAACGTTTATTTGAACCGGCACGTTTATTTTTCTAAGTTGATAAATAACTAGGGTATGACTATTCCATATGGAACTTTTATTTGACACAAAAGAGGATATGCTGACAGGAAAACTGCAAAAGATTTTGTAGGCATACACTTGGATATCAAGAGTAAAATTTATTAAACTATTTTCCAGAGATGTAATTAACGCTAATGATACTGCAAATGCATATTGTGGATTTTGCAGATGGGAAAATATCTACACAAGTATAGTGAAATAATTAGTAATTATAAATTAATTAGTCACTACAAAAGTTGATTATTTAGTATGATGTCCTGCTAAACAACTTATGCGTATTAACTTCAAAAGCTAGATGGGAGAAGAGGAAGTCATCCTATGGCGAGCTATGAAAAAAGAAATAATTTCAATGGAAGGAAGGCAGGATTATTATGCTGAAAACAGGCAGGTTAAAGTTCGAGACTCCAGATGAAAGGTAGCGAAAATTTTCTATTTATTTATATCCAAGATAGGATAAGATTAGATAGGATACTTGTATTCGAGGATACCCGTCTATCAAGGCAGTTAGTCAATCCCTATTACAGACGCTCGCCCCGGCACATTTGTGTTTATTCAACACCCACGGAGCCCATTGTGGTTTATGCTGCAACTATACTGATAAGACCTTAGTTACAGTTTCTGGGAGAGAGCGTGTTATCTAACGTGATCAACAATCTGAACAAGGCCAGGACACTCAAACCCTCGGTCACGATGATGTGTGGCTATCGACGGCCCCCAAGTGTCCCGTCTACCCAATTTCACACACAAGTGGTATGGTTTTCTAAAAGGTACCACACACTGGGATCGAACCCTCCAGACCGATATCAAGACTCCTTCCTGACAAATAAACCGCGGTGAGAGTCGAACCCGTGTTTCATGATCAGAAAGCGAACGCTCTAACCACTCGGCAATGCGCCCATACATACATACAGACATACATATAGACAGACAGACAGACATATAGACAGACAGACAGACATATAGACAGACAGACAGACAGACATATAGACAGACAGACAGACATATAGACAGACAGACAGACAGACATATAGACAGACAGACAGACAGACATATAGACAGACAGACATACATACATATAGACAGACAGACAGACATACATACATATAGACAGACAGATATACATACATACATATAGACAGACAGACAGACAGACATACATACATATAGACAGACAGATATACATACATACATATAGACAGACAGATATACATACATACATATAGACAGACAGATATACATACATACATATAGACAGACAGATATACATACATACATATAGACAGACAGATATACATACATACATATAGACAGACAGATATACATACATACATATAGACAGACAGACACAGTGTGAGTTCCGTTAGTCCGCCCGTCACACCCTCTAATAATAGCCATACATTAACCGATCGAAACAAAGTTTTGGGAGTAGTACAAACAGGTAAAGGATACAAAGTACAGTACTAGGGTGTTTAGCTTTGTACAATAAGCTTGCATTAATTTTGAGGGAAAATTAAGTTTTATTAACGAAAAAGTTATTTGACAAAACTTTGCACAAACTACAACTTCATTTCGAAGTGGAATAGAGGAATACAATACTCCCACTGTTTTAAAAAGAATTTAATGATTACAGTAAATACTTATTTAATAAAAATGCAATTTTTTTTTTGCATCTTTTAAGTTTTTATATATACAAGAACACAGTTACCAGCTCGCCCTGCATTTGCGAGTAATATAAACAAATCACAAAAGGCCAAACGCTTCAAAAGTTGGAATTTGGTTCCAGACAAAAATATTGGTCTATGGCCAGTTGTATGCCCAATGTAAGAAAACGTAAGAATTTATTCTTAGTTTAAAAAAAAAAAAAAAAATAAAGAATGTTCTTAAAAAATATTGTTTACCATGAAGTCTATTAAATTAAAGAAATTATTAAACCGAAGTAGATTTTTGCCAAAGTATTTTTCCAAACAAATCAGCTTATTCAAATATCATCGATTAGTACGCGAAATGGAACGAAACGTAGAATTTGTAAATCTCGACAAAAAATGTTAGCAATAACTTCAAATACTATGAGAATTTTTGCATTTTGAAAAAGTGGAGATATGTTGAGATTATTTGTTGAATGAAATAGGTTGTATAATTCCTTTTAAGCGGCCATTTTTTGATCAACTCTTGATAATTTAATTAAACCATTATTTAATTCAGCTTCTCAACAAAAGATTTTAGAGCCTCTGTATTTGACTTTTTGCACAAACTTCATTTCGAAGTGGAATAGAGGAATACAATACTCCCACTGTTTTAAAAAGAATTTAATGATTAAAGTAAATACTTATTTAATAAAAATGCGTACATAATACCTAGATATCAACCGTCTATGTGCAGACAGGAGGACTTCCATTACTCTTTGAAATAACCCGTGGAAATCTAAGTTGGCCAAATATCTGCAATTTCTTCATATTTAAGACCACAGATTAGGACTACTTTCAAACTGTTTTACCTCTTCTTTTAAATATGTTTGACTATGTTTTACCTGTTGTCTTAAATACGAATCTATCGTTAAACAATTTAAAACCTTGGGAACGATCGTCTTTGATGAGAGCTGATCCCAAAAGCATCCACTTTAGAGGAAATATACTACTAGTTTCTTTCGACAGATAATTTCAATACGACACTTTTTCAAGATACGTTTCATATATTTAAAAACATTTAATGTCATAATCAGTTTATTTCCCATTGTACAAACTACAACCTCATTTCGAAGTGGAATAGACGAATACAAATCAAAAGGTGTTTCATGAGGAATCGCCTGTTGTAAGTAAATCCAAAGTTTCGATAAGTTATTTGACTTCTTGCAATAGTGTAAGGTTTCCATTGATTTGCATATGATTGTTAGATCTTGGTTGGTTGTTTGCTTGAATTTGTTTATCGGCATATCAACATATCTATGGGTTATTTAATGTCGAAATGGAAATATTTTGAACGTAATTTTATGCTTTCAGCTGCAGAAATAATTTTATACTTTCAAGGTAAATGCAGGTTTTGGGTCTGTTTTTTTGTTTTTTAGATATATATTTTGCAAATCGTAAAATGTATTGTTAATTTCACTATAAAAATGCATTGTTAACACTCAATGGTAATTCCTTTCAATCGTTTAACATTTTAAAAACTTATCAATGATCGCCGATGAAGAGCTAATCGAAAAGTATCCGCTTTAGAGGAATTATACCACCAATTTCCTTTGACAAATAATTTGTGTTAGATAACGTACAGTATCTCTCTATATTTCTAAGATGGGGTATTATGTATACTATTTACATTATTCGACTATTGTCCTCATCTTTGTCGCCATACGACATTACGTTTCGGCCGTTATACGCTCCGGCCTTCTTCAGGTGGTTGGAATGTCGATACATATGGAGACAAATTGAAAAATCCTACCAGAAACTGTTCAGTTCGACATTCCAACCACCTGAAGAAGGCCGGGGCGTACAACGGCCGAAACGTTGTAATAAATATGGCCACAAAGATGAGTCCGAATAATGTAAATAGTGTAGATAATGTACAATCTTGTAAATTCAACATTATTACCAGCAATACATTTTTGAAGAAATAAATTTTGCCAGCAATACATTTTTGGAAAAATATTACCAGCAATAAAAAGGCAGATTTTTTCCCGCAGTTGGTTGCCATTTCTTTCTGCAGTAGACCAGTCGCCATCCAAAGCTATAGAACCCGGTCTGTCCTACTATTTACTTCTGAGGAAGAAGAGGATTCATACCTTTCTCAAGGGTATTATCACGTAAGTGAATGTAATGGATTCGACTGAAGTTCGAACTTGACTGACAGATTCCTCAGTCCGAGCCGTTATCCATTACTCCACCGTGCCTATTTTTCTCGTATTAATTCACACTGAATAATCCCTTGTATCTTAGTGGCTTTATTGCTTTGCTTGAAAGGAAATTAATAATCCAACAACTTTTGAAAAAAAAATTAGCAATTTAAAGCTCTGTGGTATTTTCAATTGGGGGGTACCACCCCACCTCCTTTGACAATTATAAAATAACCTACCAGACAAAGTATTCGCATAGGTAACAATCTGTAAAGGCCTTTACTGTAGGAGGTGGTAAAGTTGATTCATAACTTTACATGGCCTATTTTCAGTATCACCATGCATTCATTTTTGTATTTCCCTACGGATTATCTTAATGTGAATGCAATAAATTGCACAATAGTTCAAATTGACCACAAATACTGAAAGTATATTGTCGGACATTTACAGCTTCTTAGTAAAAAAAAAAAAATTAAAATTAAAACAATTGGGTTTTAGCTAGGTTGCTCATTTCTTTCGCTTGTCACTGTACCTACGCCAGTCTTAGAATTTATAATAATCCATTCTCTGTCAGTGTTGCTTTTGCAAAAAGATTGAAGTCGCCTAGAGGACTCTCGGGAAATCAAAGTCACTATCGTAATATTGGCGCCTTAAAACGTAATTTGATTATTTAACCAGCTAATTTTTTAATTTTTTTTTTTATTAGCTCTTGATCGCTGTGTATTGGAAATGCATAAAATAATTGCAGTTTTCATGAGGGAAGCAAATGTTAACTTTTTTTTTATTGCGATTGTCCGGTTCAAATCCATGGACACTAAACAAATTTAAGATATTCCAATGTAGATTATCTCAAGACTGGAAAACAACAAAAATAGCTTTGGAAATTTTTAATATTTCCTAAAGGAAAAGTTCATATAAATCATTAAGATAGAAATCACCAAAATGTTTATTAGTTCAGCATTTTATGAGTGCATGGCATTTCAAAACGATGCTTTGGGAACCATGATAACAGCTGGAGTATATAATAAATTAGACATTGAATAACGGTAAAAAAAAAAATACAAGAAAACTCTCGAACCGGCACTCATGTATCGGCAGTCGGAAAGAATGGCTGAAATGTCTCCGATTGTCACTCGGGTATCGGCCGACAGGAGTGAACGGCTGCAATACCTAAGACCGTCACTTCGGTATCGGATTGTTGGGAGTGAACAACTAATCATCGCTCCATACCTTTGGGAATGGTATAAATCCACCTCTGACACCAGCTAAATGTTATTAGTAAGATTTATCAGTAAAATCATTATTATCTCCCCCAAATCCTTACAAACTAAAAAATGTTATGGCTTTAAATAATCTACAAAATGTTGATAACCCGTAAAACAGAAACCAATCAAAACCAAAAAAAAAAGAACGAATGAATATTGAAGTAATGAATAACTTTTTTTTTTTTTAAGCGTATCACCCCAAGCAAGGCTGGAGGTCACTATCACGCAAGGGGTTAAAGAAGGGTTGGAGGAAGATCAGATAGGAGTGGTAAAGGAGAGGACGTGGAGAAAGAGAAAGACGGAGGGTCGATCAAGGCAAGGGGGTTACAGAAGATTTGGAGCGAGAGCAGATGGGAATGAAAGATGAAAGGATGTGGAAAAGGGAAGTGGATAGATCAAGGCAACTGGAGATGTCGATTGACGCTACACTTAAACCGTTGGAGATTGTATTTGTCAGGGAAACAGTAATAGGGAAGGGAGTTCCATAGGCGAGATGTGCGAGACATGAAGCTATTGGAGTAGACGAGACGTCTACATCTAACAGTTTCAACGGCGTAGGGGTGGGAACGGGGTGCCAGCCTCGTAGGACGTTTAAATTCACGAGGCCTAGGGACAAGCGAAAGCAGCTCCTCGGAGCAATTACCGTGAAAGTATTTGTAAAAAAGAAAATTAATTTTAAAGAAAATCTAATTTCGATATTTATTCAGTTTATCTTAATACGAAATAAGACCAAACGGTGTGAGGCTACATCATTCTTCCAAATAGGGGAATGTCCTGCTGTTTAGAAAATCCTTTTTCGAAATCCTAGACTCAATAAGTTCGACCTCTGGAACCTTGGGGAAAATTGCGAAAATATATAATTCATTTCGTAGACCGCCACACAGCAGTATTTTCAGACACTTTCATTTTCTCATTTCACCCGTTAGTTGACTATATTCTCTCTTTTTCTTACAAAATAATAAATATATATATATATATATATATATATATATATATATATATATATAGTGTGTTTGTGTGTGTACACAATTGAAACCCTTTCTTCAATAAACACCCATTTTTCCTTCTAATTTCCGTTCCACGCCTTGGCCAATGTTTTGTTTTTTTTCTCGTTCTTTCTTCGATTTTTCACCGCCGGTCTTGTTACACTGAGAAGCCTCGTAACCGTTCCACCTCCCATTCGCCAGTTCACAACCAAGTCATTTTCTATAATGAATGTCGATCAATAAACAACCTGACCGTTACCATCAAAACTTAGTTCCATGCCAACGGCAAGTTTCACAATAATTGTCGACTGCAGATATGTCACACGTTATTTTAGTAAAGCAAACCGGTGTTATCAGAGGCGTCTACCTGTAGATTAAGTAATTAAATCCATTTAAAACTGTCCTTTATACATATTTATACTACTCTGGCTTCGCAGATTTGCCAATTATGCGAATGTTTTCAGGTAATCTCCTGTCGGATGTCTGACCAGTCTTTGTTTTATATTATTTCTTTGGCAATGTTCAACCCTCGTGCCCGTAACAAAATAGCACGCCAAAAGGGTGGTTATTCCCTTGACACCGCTATTACTGTATACATTTTTTATTCCCACAGCAATGTTTATTTACAAGGTTATAAAAATATGCGATATTTATAAAGATTTACCATTTTATAAAGAAATAAATTTGAAAAGGTTTAGAATAAAAAATATAAAAAAAAATTACAAAATTATCAAAATATGTCAACCAACTAAAACGTAATATTATTAATCATTTTTTAAATAACATTATTCGATCTAAATAGTGTTTAATGTCTTTGTTGTCATTTCTCAAAAATAAAAGAAAATTTATGAATGCATTTGCTTGTGTCTGAGTTTTATTAAAATTTTAATCATCGCTTATTAAAAACAGTAAACATTGCCGAGGGAGTCACAAGTGTATACACTAATGACGGTGTCAAGGGAAAAACCGTCCCTTTGACAAACCGTTTTTTTTGTAGGCGCAGAAGTTAAACATTGCCAGTTTTTTTTTTGTTTTTTGTAGATACGCCCGCCTATCGTCCGGTTCACACTTCGAGATTATTTTTTTTAAAAACCTTGTTCCCTGTTTAAAATAGAGTTTCCACTTCCTTCTAAAATCTTTTCATTTTTTACTCCCAGTAGCCCCTTGCATTATAGTGGCATTATCGCCTTGCTTGGAGTGGATTCATTAAAAAAATGTTCTGGCGAGCATGTGCGAACATAGTTTTATACAGATTCTTCTTTTTTTTTTGCTATTATTTTTTATATCTATCGCTGTTGATTTTTCGTGACAAAAGCCTTTAACAGTGTGCTACAGAGCATTGTGGATAACAATGAATAAATCTAACCTAGGTAAGAAGTTGATCTATACTACCCATAATGCAAGTAGTGCAGTACTATTCCAGGGTTCCATAGGAATGTAGTTTCTACGCGTTGCTTGGTGTACTCCAAGGGTGTTGACTATCCTTCTATTTCAACAGATCAAGATTAACGACCTTCAGTAGCCTTAAGACACAGTCAACATCAAACGATGCAACATTATAAACATTCGCTTTGCAGACGATATATATGGTCTCGCTGGCCAAGAAGTAAAACTCGTCAGTGTTGATTTTTGCAGAATTGAAATATTTTCAAGAATAGCACAAACAATGAATGATGTTTCGATTTACTTACAAAAATTTATTTGATTAAAATTCTTTATCCACCCGGAATACACTGGTCAACGTTTTCTTCTGGGGTGGGATGATCGAAGAGTCTGGTGTAGAATGTGAACGGAAGATGCAGATATGTCAGAGATTAACACCGAAGAAGCCAAATTCATGACCACCGATGAAAATGGGCTTGCAACCAAGTAGGTGGTCAGGAATTCAAACTAGTGCAACATTTGAAATATCTCCGTTAGATTATTTTTCTTAAGATGGAGCTATGTACAGAAAAAAAAACAGCTTGCCTAAAATACTTTATCCTGGTTGACGCGTTTTTATATATATATATATATAATTAATACTAGTAAAAAGGTCCGTCACTTAGCTGGTTGATGTTACTTTCAGCGTGCCGACTCAAGAGTTTCGTAGACAAGCACTCCGGGAATGTCTCCATCCATTCTTCAAGGGAAATCAGCAGTTGACTGCTTATACTTCTCGATTTTTCGGTATGATAGTAATTATATTAAAATCTATTGATTTGACTACTGTGTAAGCGACGTCATCTGAGAGTAATTATGTGTTCCATTTTAGGAGGGGGGACTTTGATTTGCTGATGAAAACAAATTGCTTACGGTGTATTTGACAATGTGAAAAGAGAATGACTTTTTTTGCATAAAGAATAGACGAATACAATATTTGGAGGGGGGATCATTTCACGCCATGCAAGGTTGTAAAACCATTAAGATACACGGGGTTACTTAGTGTGCAAAAAATTAGAAAACAGAAACATTATTGAAGAGCAAGAGGAAGACAGTAGATACCGATTGACATTGCACTTTTTAAAGGTGGCTGGAAATCATGGAGTCGGAAGAGAGTTCCACAAGCAAGAAAAGAAACTGCTAGCATAGAATCTACGGTTGCATCTAAACAATTCAACTGTGAATTGATGAAATGTCGTTGCCAATCTAGTACTGCGTTTAAATTCATAAAGCCTAGGTACCATAGCAAAGAGCTCATCCGAACAATTGCCATGAAAATATTTATAGAAAAAACACAGGGAAGCAACTTTAAGGCAGTGGGGAAAGTGACTGCAGCCTAAATCAGGACCAATAATATTGTTGATTCTTTCTTTGGTTTTTATTAAAAAATCTTTAAATATATAGCAGAAGCCCCGGACTCTATGTGGCAGCAATATTCAAAGCATGAACGAATGGTATTATAAATATGTAAGATAGATTCTTGATAGAAACATTATCTAGCACAACACAGTGAACCAACTTTCTTATACCGAGCGATGCACTAATTGTAGTCTTCCCAGTTCGTGTCAGCTGAGAATGTTAGCCAGAGAAGGAGCAACGAGTCACTTTCCTGGAGGTTAGCATCAGCCATTTTGATGGAAGTATGAAGAGACAGTAGCATCCTGGACAAGATTTTTGTAGGCGGTTGATGAAATTTTAGGGGAATTAAAAGTCAAACAACAAATATTGTCAAACCCCCAGTGTTCGTTTAAGAGCAGGTTAAATTTCGGAGAGGCTTCTGGTGAGAAAATAAAATAAAATGTTTACAAAACAACTTGGTTTCATTAAAAGACTAATTTGAATTAAGTGAGGGTTTATTTATATATATATATATATATATATATATATATATATATATATATATTTCAGCGCGCCCACATCGCTAGTGAATGTTACCGAGATCTAGAGTGGATATAATGTCAATCCTGTGGAAAAATTGTCCAATCCTCCCCGCCTCGGAACTTTCCCTTTTGTGGACGAGTCAGGCGCCGAGCAATAAATCCAGCCACCACCCAAAGGAGAGGTACTGCCTGGGAGGGAGCATACCCGCCCCGCTGGGGGCTTAACATGTTTTATACTTCCCCGGCTTTGACAGATGAGTGTTTATGGTGTTAATTTAATGTTCTTTGCGGTCGGTTTTCTTATAGAGAGAACGCGGAATAGAGCTGGCTGTTAACATTGACAACATTCCGGCAACTCTTGCAGGGAAGCCGTCCCCCCCCCCAAACAATGCCCTGTATTTGTTTGAATCTTGTCGGTATGGCCGAGAGGTTGCGGGGCCCATGTAGTCTGCACAGCGCACTGCCTCCATATGCCACCGACAGTCTAGGAGAAGGAAAACTAAATTCAAACCAGCTGCTGTGTTTTAGATCTTGCCTCCCTAACTTCTGGGAGTGAGGACGGGGTAACCTCAACATCCCCGATACAGTAGGAACCGGCCAGCCATTGCACTATACTGCTTTGAATGTCACCATCAACCACAATTGTGAGAGGTGGGAGTGACCAGAGCGGCGCATAATGCGCTGAATGAATGATGAATGAGAATCTTTATATTAGCGCGAGAAAATAATTATGTCAGAAACGGTTCTGTACAATGGCCTTTTAGTAGATTGTCTTTTGTGGTTGGAGCCATTTTTTACCAAACAAAGGAAACTTTATTTGACATTCTTAATCTTTCTTTTCTTCGTTCACTCGATACGAGGCACCAACCGGTTTTGCAGAAGGAGCACGTAGTTTTGTCACGTCATCCTAGACCACTCGATGGTGGTTAGTTTCTCTTGAAGTTCCTATTTTTAAAGGATGGAATAAAATGGCGAAATCTATTGTCAATAGCAATAAATAGGGGCCTTTCGCCTTTTGGAAACAATTACGTATACATTAGTCCAGACTACCCCCCTCCCCGCAACAACAAAAAAACAACAATCGTTTGACAAATATTCACAAATCTTTCTCTAATTACAAATATAGATTTATTTGAGAAATGAAAGATTAAATATTTTTTTAAAAAATGTAAAGTGAAAAACACTTTAAATTTAATTGATTTTCTTGTTCCCCTCTTATATATTATATGAAAATGTCAATATATGATTGATATATTGACGGTTTCTTGAAAGTATTAAAGACCTTTATCTTTAAAACAATTTCACTCCATGCAAGGCGATAATACCGCTAAGACGCAGGTGGGCACAGGCAATGAAAGAGAATGAAAAAACTTTGAGTGATGAAAAGGACAATAAGGGAACAGGGTTTAGTTAGACAGAAGATGGCGATTGAAGTTGCACTTAAATTTCTGAAGATTATAGTGGCAGGGAAGCAAGAAATCGGAAGTGAATTCCACAGCCGAGAAGTGCGAGAAAATGAAGGCGAGCCCAATACTCCGCCAGTCTGTGTGCAAATGATACCATAATGATGGTACTTGTGTGGTGCAAGATAGGAGTTTACAGACTTGACGTTGCTTCACTTCAGTGACCGTACGGAGACTGGTGACAGGAAAATAGTGCCTTACTACTATGTCATATCAATCCTCTTATGTAACAATGAGAACTGGCAATTTACTTAGAGATGAGGATCAGACTTCAGATCTGGTTCTACAGAAGGATGCTGAGAATACCATCAACAGAAGAAGTGAGCAAAGATGAAGCTTTAAAGGAAAAAGCGACGAAAAGAATACTTAAATATTAATACTTAATCAGAAAGATGCAGTAGAAATTTCTGGAGCAGGTTAGAGAATTTAACAGTAACAGGACATACACGACTTCTTTTTAAGAAATTCCACACAAGGGCCAGTGGATAAAAGCGTCGGTTGAAATAATCCTTGACTTGACTCAAAGAGTTGTGAGTTCAATACCTGGCCACAGAGGTGAATAAAAACTTGGAGGATTGAGTTACTAAAAAGAAAATAACTGAAACGGGGATATCTAGAAAGGGCATGGCACTAGAACAATCTTGGAGTTAGAAAAAAAAAGCAAGCTGTGGAGAGCCATAATCACACATTCTCAGAAGGACTGAGGGCGATAAATGATCCGTGTTTTGGAAATCAGTATCCTGCGCGCTCATCTCATTCAATTTATTGATCAAACTGAAAAGTTTTTAATGTTTCATATCACCTTCCTATAAATTTGTTTTTTTTTTAAACAATTTTTTTTTTTTTGTTCTCATTTCCCGATTGAGCTTCGCTGTTTTTTCAAGCTGAATTCATTCAACGGTTCTATTTTCTGGAACGAAAAAAAATTATAACATTACACATTATTTCTTAAAGTGGCGGCTCGCATCCTCCCATGCAAAATGTCCGTGCTCCTCACCGACTTGTATCTACACGATTCTTATTTCCTCTTACCTCTCCTTTCACTCATTCCTACTTTTCCTCTTATCATCGTCTTTATATATATATATATCTCAAACTATTTTTCTTTCTCCTGAATTTGATTGCTTTGTCTATTTTCCTCAACTCGTCTTGCGCTTTATGCAGCCACTGTTCAAGCAAACAGAATTGATCCGAAGCAGATCTCTTCCGTTTTCGGAAGCCTGCCAGATAAAATCCAAGTGTTGGGATAATGTTCCCTTCTCTTCCGTGTTTTGCCGGTCATGTGACGAAGAGACGAAAATATTAGCATAGAATTTATAGTTACAACTAGCAATTTCAACAGTGAAAATATGAGACATTTCTAACTTAGTAACAGACACAGTATTCGAGTGTGGGACTGACTGCTTAATTTCAAAGCTTTAAATCAAGACTATTTATCATTTCACCCCCAATAAAAATCAACTAATATGCAAGTGTTTACAGAAAGTGAAAGAAACCGAGAAGACAAGAAAACATTGGCGATCGACATCGTATTTAAATTTTTGAAGGTTGTAGTTGATGGGAAAGCAGAAAGCCTTGAAAAAGTCCCACAAGCGAGAGACGTAGATATTAGCATTTAGTATTTATAGTTACAGCTAGCAATTTCAACAGTGAAACTATGTGACATATCTGCCAATCTAGTACTGCGCTTAAATTCATTAAATTGAGGTACAAACGAGGAAAACTTATCAGAACAATTCCCGTGGAAAGATTTATAGAAATTACGTTACGACGGTTGGAAAGTGACTGAAGCTGAGATGACAGGTCAGGACCGATAACGTTTCAGATTCTTTCAATTTTGTCAATCAGGAGATCAGTTTTACAGAATGACAAGTTTTTGTCGGCACTGGATAGATAAGAAAACAGCGCATAATCGATTTAGCGGACTTCAATAATTGGATGGCAGAACAGCGTTTAGGAGTGATGACAAAAACACAAAATTTATTAAGATTTCTGGAGAGCCATGATCAGCACATAGAAAACGACTAACGAAGTGTTAACGATGTCTCACTACCTCTTATTCAGGACACCAATCATCTACACAAAACAGCAATGGCTCAAGATATGCGGTCTACCACGGTATCAAAACACTATAGCATGTGGTCTACCTCATTTACTACTATAGTATGCGGTCAACCGCGTTATCTAACACTATAGCGTATCTAGCAGATTGTTCTCTCGTAAAAATGCTGTTTCCTCGGTCAAGATGACACGTCTATAAAAATCTTTCAGCGACATTTTAATCTGAACCGTTTCAGACGTAGAGGGTTTTTGACGTTGTAGCTACATTTCCTTCCTTTAATGTGGACAGGACACACGAGAGGTAAGTTGAGGTGATAGTAGAATTAATCATGGTAGACCGCAGGCGGACGACACGAGAGATGAAGTGAGGTCACGGTATCGTTCATAGTAAATGTGGTAGACCGCGTACTATACTAGCACCCTCAAGGATTATTCGCTGCTCGGGTTAAACTCTCACTTGTGCGTTTCTATTGAATCGTACATCTACATATCTTTTTTTTCTTGTCTTTCCCGCCAAACCTTCATGACGCAGGCGTTCAAGCGACTACGAGAGGGCTACTGAGAATGAAAGAGAATGAGAAGACGTTAATGAGTAGAATGTGCAATGAAAAGAATTGGGCTCAAGAAGACAAAATGGCGATTTTTTTTTAAGCTTGTCACCCCAAGCAAGGCTGGGGTGACAAGAAGTTACAAGGGGTTACAGAAGGTTTGGAGGAAAAGCAGATAGGAGTGGTAAAGGAGAGGATGTGGAGAAAGATAGTGGATCGATCAAGGCAAGGGGGTTACAGAAGATTTGGATTTGGATTGGTGCTGCATTTAAACTTTTGAAGAACGTGGGTGCAGGGAAACAAGAAATTGGAGGAGAATTCTACAGGCGAGTGTGAGAAAAAGAAAATTAAAATATAACATACGGTTACATTTACATTTTTCAACAGTAAAGCCATGAAATTGTGTTGCCTATCCTTACCAATGAAGAGAGCTCATTAGAACAATTGACATGAAAGTATTTATATAAAGACAGAGAGGAGTGCCGCGGTGGAGAAATGACTGAAGCCGAGATGGCAGGTCAGGACAAATAACATTGCAGACCATTCTTTGGTATTTTGTTGAGAGTCGAGATATAGTGATTTTTCCAATAATAGCTTATACGTGGCACAGCACCAAAAGTATGGGGCGCCCAGTGAGGATCGAACTCACTACTCAGTCGTAACTGTTCTACCGAGACAAACTTGCTAACCATTACACCGCCTCGAAAGAGGCGCGAGATATATAGCAGTAGAACCAAAGCAGGTGTGACAGCAATGTGTAATGCACGAACGAATGATAGACTTACAAATGTGTAAGATATATTCTGGCGAGAAAAATTGGCCGGCATTACAAAGTGAACCAACTTTCCTAGCAGCTGACCAAGAAAAATGATTCAATATAATCACTCGACTTCATGTCCGTGGAAAAACGTGAGACTAAGGTGTAATGAAATCCTCTCCTGGAGGTTAGCACCGGCCATGATGAAGGAAAGCAAAAAGGATTCTCTATGATGCTTAAAAGATAGTTTCGTTTTGGAGTCGCTAAAATTTACAGGCCAGTTCTTGCCTCAATTAACAACTGATTGGATGTAATTTTCGATAGAAGCTGCCTGTTTTATTTTCTCGGACCTATCTGATCGGAGGAAATTATTCATGTTATCAGCAAAAATACCGAATTGGGAACTGGTAACATCGGGAAGATCGTTGGAGATAAGATAAACAATGTAGGTCCAAGGATATAGTCCTGACGGACCACTGCATTAATGTGAGAGGGTCTAGAAGCGTGGGTATTCAATACGATCTTCATTACACAATTTAGTATTAGGTTGGTGCAAAAATAATGTCGTTTTTTGACGTTCAACTTCATGTGAGAAAACGACATTATTTTTTCACCAACCTAATATAAAGGATTGGACTAAGTCAAATATTCGGCCAGCGACACCATAGCTCTCGGAATTTTGGAAAATGCCAGTATATCAAACGCCTTCGAAATAGCTAAAGCTACTAACCAAACCTCGCCGTTATTGTCTAAAGTCTGATAGATAAGTTCAGTAATAACGTTTAACATATCAGTGGTTAATATATAGCAGTGCTTCCCAAACTTGTTTTCTCTGGGTCGCATTTATGGAATGAAAATTTGCTCGCGCCTCACCAAAGGGAACTCCCAGTGAAAAGGCGCAAGCAGCATTACGACAAAGAAGGTCCAGAGAGAGAGAGAGAGAGAGAGTTAAAAGGAAGACAACCACGGATTCGAAGTCAGAATATTATCATTGATAACTCTCTCCTCCAATTTGCGGACCCTAGTTAGTATATTCTTAATACTTGATATAATGCAAAAATATCAGTGATAAAATCGGTCAATAATTACTTATAACTATTTATACTGGGACTCGTGCATACAATTACAAGTAATCCATAATATTTTAAATTTTAAAATCATATTTATTTTTGGAATATGAATTATTTTAACTTTTTCTAAATCTTAGATTGTCTTTTAATTATTCCGCGTCTTATTCTCTTTCGGACGCACTTACGAGGCGCGCTAAACTGTGTAGGAACCACTAATCTAGAGAAGCGAAAGTCTAACGTGCTATTTAACCCATAGCTGGATGAGGTGAAAAGACATGGATTCCTGCCTTCCGCACGCAAGGGCATTTGAACGGAAGTGAACTCAACAGCCAAGACATGAATTTGAAATCGGAACCCCAATTCTACTTTCTGTGCCGATATCCATTTCACCACCCGCACATCCGTTTCATTTCTTGGTTTCCATAACAATCTCCTTCCGCATTTACTCCACATATACGTTTAACTCCTTACTTTGCTTTCACAATCAACTCCTCAGTTCTCTCCTTACTCTTTCTGTCTTCCTCCTTGACTCCATTCTTTAATTTGTTCCCCATGCTACAATCCAAGAGCTCTCACCATGATGTCGATTCTGTCCTATTCCTTTCCCGACTCCAGCCCTACCCACGCAACGAAGCAGACTTTACTCCCACCGTCAATAATTCGATTACATGCTACGACTTCCCTTTCGACTTCTTAGATTTATTTGATTCTTTTGGATGTTTCACATTTCCAATTTTACTTCCAGCCGAGATAAAATACAGAAAAAAAAATGGCATCGTGCTGGCGGTCGACATAAACAAATTTACTGCGAACATCTATCGTACTTTGCTCGTCTGAAGTGAAAGAAATCAATAGCGTGTTCGCCTATGCATATTCTACAGAGAAAAATGTCTTATGCAGTCCATCCAGCAAGTTATAGTTAATCTTTCACTCAGTTTGCAACTTATTAATAGATACAGTATTCGAATGTGGGAGTGACTGCTTAATTTCAACCTATCAAAACTTTCTTTTTTTATCATTTCACCCCCAATAAAAGATACTAGGATACAAGGGTTTGCAGAGACTGAAAGAAATGGAGAAGACAAGAAACGTACATAATTCAAGGAGATAGATGACAATTGACATCGCATATAAATTTTTGAAGATCGTAGTTGATGCGAAAGCAGAAAGCCATGAGAAAGTTCCACAAGCGATAAGCGCGAGAGACGAAAATATTAGCATAGAATTTATTGTTACAAGTAACAATTTCAGCGGTGAAACTATGTGACACCTGCAAATCTTGTACTGCGCTTAAATTCATTAAGTTGAGGTACAAACGAGGGGACCTTATAATAACAATTCATGTGGAAATATTTATAGGAGATACATTGCAACAATTAAAAGAAAAATAGTAAAACTCGCTAAAAACTAGTAAAACTCGCTAAAAACTAGTAAAACTCGCTAAAAACTAGTAAAACTCGCTAAAAACTAGTAAAACTCGCTAAAAACTAGTAAAACTCGCTAAAAACTAGTAAAACTCGCTAAAAACTAGTAAAACTCGCTAAAAACTAGTAAAACTCGCTAAAAACTAGTAAAAATCGCTAAAAACTAGTAAAAATCGCTAAAAACTAAAAAATAGTAAAAATCGCTAAAAACTAAAAAATAGTAAAAATCGCTAAAAACTAAAAAATAGTAAAAATCGCTAAAAACTAAAAAATCGCTAAAAACTAAAAAATAGTAAAAATCGCTAAAAACTATAAACAAAATAGTAAAAATTGCTAAAAACTATAAACAAAATACTAAAAATCGCTAAAACTATAAACAAAAAATAGTAAATATCGCTGAAACAATAAAAAATAGTAAAAACCGCTAAAACAATAAAAAAGTAAAAATCGCTACACGGTAAAGTCATCATTAATATAAACGTGTGAAAATTTGCTGAAAACAATTAAAAACAGCTAAAAACAACTAAAACAAACAACACCCATTAAAAAAATAATTAAAACTAAAAAAATTATGATTTTGTTTTGTTTTTTGGGGGTGGATGCTGTTTGGTCCATGTTGTTGGACAATTTGCTACTTCATTATTAGCAATGTCCTCCTGGACATCGAGAACAACTTATTTTATAAAGACTGAGAATCATTACAACAATCGCTGGTCGTGACAAATAATTGCTTTTGTAATAATACGTTATGGAAAATTCATCAATTGCAGTAAGAGCAACACTATCCCTTCGTCAAATCAGTTAGCTTCGATAAATCAAAGTAATCTCCACTGATTTCCTATGATTTGTTCTTCATCGGGGACAAGGGAA
>OZ038483.1:103269617-103282117 GCA_964036315.1 Acanthosepion esculentum
TCTTAATAAAATTATGAACGAAGATGCCTAGAATCACATTTATGAATAGATTACTTTATTTTAAAGACACGAATAGCTTTATCTCTATTATTAAAAATTGTAATTTAAAACAACAAAAAGTATTAAAATGCACCAAAGAATTAATCTTCCGAATAAGCATTTTTTCATAACAATCTTAGAACGTTATGAATGTCAACACACCGAATCCATAAAGCAACTAAAAGCTGAACTTTTAAAATCTGCGAACCTAATGTTGTATAAACATCTTTCTACTTTTGTAAAATCTTTTCTATATCCATTCGTTTAACTATTGAGCGTTGCACTATCTTGACGTATCTTTCCCCAACTAAATAAATTGGAAGGAAAAAATGTACGCATGCGCTCTACCGTGATCAAAATACACTTGACAAGAAGATTATAAGATTACAGAGAAGAAAAATGGCGCCGCATCAATCGTTTTTTTTTTGTTTGTTTTGTTGTTTTTTTTGTTTTGTTTTTTGTTGTTTTGTTTTTTGGGTTTTTTTTAAACTGTTTCTGCTTTTTGTATCCATTTTGTTGTGACAAAGAAAAAAATCTTTTTTTCCCAGCCTTGTAATAATATTACATGTCGGTGTGCATGCGAATCTCTTAGAGCGTACTTTAAACAAGCTGAACAAATAGAATGTAATTTTTCAGTCATTATTTTTTCTTCAACAAAAAGAAAGAACAAGAAGTATATACAGTGCGTCCCACATAATTGAGAATAACCAATAGTATGAAGAAAAACAAAATTATTCAAATGTGAAAAAAAAAAATCGGTATATTTAAAGTGTACAGATATTAAACATAGAAAAATTTCAATAAAACCACCCTTAACGCAGCCTCAGAAGCAACTCTGTTACTGGATCAAGTGGTTTCCTGTTCATGTTAAACAGCACTTCCATGATGGCGGTCTTCTAAGAGTCCTTGGTATTATGGGTCTGCCGGTTGATCTCTCTGTCAACGACACAGCAGACCAGTCAAGTGCGCTTGGTGGAATTACTTCATCTTGTCTGCCAGTGGACTTCGTTTAACGCGGTTAGGTGGCATTCTATTCAGGAATATAAAAATGAAGGATAGAATCCTTTCTGTCTTTCTTTATCTCTATCCCCCACAGGATGCGGTAGGCATAATACGTTCTCCGGGATCTTTCTCAAAGTACAGACAGCAGCCGGATAAACCAGACTACTTAATTTCAACCCATTTTTATTTTTTGAATTTGTCGGAAATCGTAAAGTGATGGATTTGATTTCTGTATATTGCGAGTTTTTATGATCATTTTTTTTTTTTACGAAAAAAATAAAAATAAAAATAAAAAAATTAGGGAGGTCGCAGGTAAATTTCGATGGGTGAAAATTAATGCAAAAATTTCAGGTGTCGCACTATACGCAAGTATAAACACAATATGATAGTCTCTGTGGTTGTTTTTTTGAGGCGACCACTTTTCTATCGGTCAGAATAAGAGCCATTAGCTAGCTATTTGGCGATGACATTATTAACTGCAATCTTGCTACAAGACATTTGAACTGAGATTTCACGCTCTGACTACCACTTTCAGTGTAATGTTACTGTTTCAGGCCTTTTAAAAGTAACGACTTTTTGCCCATTTTTAACATATAAAAAAAAGGATACTGAAACAATTGTTTAGATCATCTTCACAGCTTCAAACCAAAAGTTTGTTATAGGGTTTCAAACTTGAGAATGATGAAATATTGCAGTTTGTTTCCTTTAACTAAAAGTAGAGGGTGAAATAACCTGAGAAATGTTAATTTTTGACAGAGGGTCTTAAACTTTTTGGCCAAGAATATAGAACCCCCAGAAAAAAAAGAATTTTTTTTCTGTGGCTTCTGTCAGATCTTGGACAAATTCCAAATAAACTCCTGAAATACGAAATCACTGCAAAAGTTCCTGCCCGATTAGAAAGTACATTAACAATGATAATAGACCCGAACTTTTGCATTGATGTAATAATTTACTTCAAAAATTCTTTCCATCCTTGCCAAAAACTCAAAACAGATGCACCATAAAATTATTTTAGTCTATACGTGGTAGAGATACCCAACATTACTTTAAACACGGAGGAGATCCAACACTCTAAAACTTATTATAGTAGTAAACATCCTTTTATCTTGCAAGATAATGGTAGCGCCCCATTTGGTCAAAATTCAGCGCATGGTAAATGGAAGTCATGTGCTACCCAGTCCACATGCAAAGCCCCTCAAGACAGAGGAACCGACTCCCCGAAATTGTATTTCGTACCAGCGCATATAATCAGAAAAAACAAACTTTATTTTGATAAATTTTCGCACCAAATTGGAAACCTTTGGAGAAAAAAAAACACTTCGTTTGTCTATCTTATAATCTATCCAACTTCAAAGAATTCTTTACATACTTTATCCTTAAATTGATTTCTTGGGGTAAGGGAAGAAGAATTAAAATTCAGAAACAAATTTTACCTACAAGATCTAAAGAAATACAGGCGACCTCCGGTTACTCCTATCGCCAGGTTGTCGCAAATATAATATATTGTTAGCTGCAATATATAATATATACTTGGTTGCTGAAGTTTTTCAGTGATGACAGCCAATCGTCTTCTGGGTCCCACTTCGGGTTTTTTTCTTTCTGGATTTACTTCCATAATCTTTTTCATGTTTGTATATGACCGTAAAGCAGCGGGGGTTTAAAAGCTAGATTTTCCTTCACCGATATGCTGTCCAAAGCTAACCAGCACAATCTACCCGAATCAGCTGGTTATGAGGCACCAAAGGTCCGCCTTCATTCATTCTTTGGCTTGAATATAGACCGAATTATCAGAGCCTATTTAAGACGCATGTCTAGGAAGCATTTTATGGAGAGTGGGAGCTTGTCCCCACTACTATCGCTGGTTATGACAACCTTTTGACACGAGAGAGATCTAAAATTCTAGAGTTATTGCGCAAATTGTCATTAACAAAGGAAAAAAAATTAATGAAATAATGATGTCCTTTATTTCCTGGTATAAGTACTATTCCAAGCTATGGGAAAATATAGCAGGACAAATTGAGTTCTATAACCATGGGTGGCAATCTGTCTAGAAGAAAGAAAACTGAATTCAAACCCAGCCCAATATACACAACTGCTGCAGTACTAATGAGTTATGGGAACCATGATCGTGAAAAGTGCCTTTAATAAACAAATTGTCCGACAAGACCCAGGAAATGTAAAAGAGGAACAGACTCCTCGAAATGTTTAGTACGAAGTACATATAATCAGAAAAACTGAAACATTGGTAAATTCTCTCACCAAATTGGGAAAGCTTTGAAGAAAAAAAAAAAAAATGCGGTTACCAGTCTTACAGTCTATCCAACTTAAAAGAATTCTTTACGTACTTTCTACTTGAATTGATTTCTTCGGGTGAGGGAAGAAGAATTAAAATCCAGGAACATGTTTTAAAGGCAAATGTTATTTATTCATTCGCAAATTGATTTTGGTAAAAGATGATTATTCTTATTATACCAATGTTTTCGCCTCGGAAAAAAAAAACATTCACTGTCTCTGCACTGTCAAGTTCAAAGCCTGCTATACTTTTCCATTTTTATTTGGGGAAGAGAAAAAGCCCAAAGCTCATTCTACGCAATCTTATTTTATCAATGAGATTTTTTCTCTGCGATTTTCCAATTCCACCCACCACCACCATTTTAAACACTTGTTATGAGAATTAACTTGTCTTGTCAGGATTAATTTTCATCGGTGTTCAGACGAAGTGATGCTTTCCCCTCTTAGCTATTAAATAAACAGCAAAATCTGTAAATAATACATATGCGTCCTTACGCACAAGTACTTTTTTTCCACTTCATCCAGTTTATGATTAAAATTTTGCTTTCAGGGAGAGAAGAAATTACATTATGTCCTGATTCTTTTGGAACGGGCTCCTCGTTTTATTGAAGCATTTTGGCCGCCGGACTTTGCAGTCGTCTTAAAGTGTCTATCGTATTTCTCATCCGTCCAAGTAGAGAAATAAAATCGTTTATCTAGCAGAGTGATTCTAAACTGGTGAAATAGTGTCACGGCATGCATACACACACGTGTGTGTGTTTAGTGGGGGAGTAGTAATGATACAGAGTTAGTATTTTAATAAAACTTTTTTTTTTTTAAATTATTGTCAATATTATTCGATGAGGAACAAGGATTGGCCACCATTTCTAGTGATCGAGGGTTCAAAATTAAACATTCGACTGTACCCATTGATACATTTTAATACAAAAGGAATATCTCCTCATTAGCTAAAAAGGCTTTATCAGTTTTATGGCAATTTTCTACTTATTTATGTGAATTAAGCTTCTCAACTCTAAATAGCATCAAAAAGAAGCGAGAAAGTCTACACTAAACTGAAGATGAAATGGGAATCTGCTTATCGCACATTCGACTTAACATTGAAGAAATAACGAAAAAACACAAGACAAGGGTTTGACACTAAATAAGTTGCATAAATAGTTGAAAAGAAACATCGAAATAAAATAAGTTCGTAATTGTGTGTGTATTTCTTTTAAAATGTATGGTTTTTATTTCATAACATTTAAATGTGTGCCCTTTAAAAATTTTGCTAAATATGCAGTGATATTTTCATTTGCCGTTGCTTAAAAAGTTTGAGAAACACTAATCTAGGAACTAGAAAAAGACGCTTTCCTCTCTACCGGGCGCCGATAGCTCAGGGGTAAAATCTCCGACTGGTGCCACACTGATGAGCTGTGATTCAACGAAACTATCTATGGATGATAAGATATACATATATAAGGTTTGCCAATATAAAGCTCAAGAACTAGATGATTACTGAATGTAAGAGGAGGTGGAAGGAAGTGGAAGGTCCTTAGAATAAGGAGAATAGGAAGCGTGTGGTCCTTGACTTGAAGTGGTTAATAATGTTACATATTTTCATTTTAATAATAAATGAAAAAATATTTTCAATTTTAAGCAAAAGGCATGCCTTTTTTATAAGCCATTTCATAACAAGCAAGGGCCACAATGCCAAGAGAACGCAGGGAATGAAAGACTCATCTAAAAAGTTTGCCATGATTTTACCAAATGTAACGCAAGAGGTAGCAGTACGAGTTGTTGACTGCGCTAAAGCATGAACAATAATGACTAAATTTCATTACGCGATTAAAAATTAAAACCTCGTTTAAATACCTGCTTTAACTTTTGACCAGCTAGTAGTTAGTCTAATTCCTAGGATTCAAATGTTCCCTATTAAATGCTAAAAGAGTTTAAATTTTATTTTTCAGTTTTTTTAAGGTGTGAGTCTAACAATGAAACGGGTATATATTTTTCCTTTATTTTCATTGCCCTCAATTTTCACCAGCAGTGTATATGAAGAGACTAAAATCAATAGAGAGAGGGAGTTATGAAGAGACTAAAATCAATAGAGAGAGGGAGTTATGAAGAGACTAAAATCAATAGAGAGAGGGAGTTATGAAGAGACTAAAATCAATAGAGAGAGGGAGTTATGAAGAGACTAAAATCGATAGAGAGAGGGAGTTATGAAGAGACTACAATCGATAGAGAGAGGGAGTTATGAAGAGACTAACCGAGAGAGAAGAGACTAACAGAGAGAGAGATATGAAGAGACAGGGATGAAGAGACTCAGACAGATAGATATGAAGAGACAGGGATGAAGAGACTCAGACAGATACATACATGCGAAGAGACTAACATCGATAGATACATACATACGAAGAGACTAAGATTGATAGATAGATTCGAAGAGACTAAGATTGATAGATAGATACGAAGAGACTAAGATTGATAGATAGATACGAAGAGACTAAGATTGATAGATAGATACGAAGAGACTAAGATTGATGTTCCCAATAAGGTGTCTCTTCCGCCAGGCCATTACTTTAACTTCCATGCGTACTCTTGTCCGCAATCTTCCGGCGGCCGACATCCTTTGCTATTATGCTGGTTCTATATAACAGCAAACAATGTCGGTCGCATGGAGAATGCGTACAACAGAACGCATCGAACTTAAAGTAGTGGCCGGCTGGAAGAAACATCTGATTGGGAATTGTGTGTGTGTGTGTGTGTCGGTCTAATTCTGGCTTTTCGAAAGAAGAAAAGTTAAGAGATCAAAGTATTTCTATACTTTGTTTTCTGAAGGAAAATGCTTCAAATCTGTCATCAGTTGTTTACGTGGAGGGTGCGTGAAGGATAAACATGTCTGCTGCTACTTCCTCTCCAGCCCACTTTCATGGTTTTGCCAGCAAAATTTAACCTCAAACTTGACAGTTAAAAACTGTAGTCGGGTTGGAGAAGGAATATTTTTCTTCAATCTATTTTACAATAAATCGATAAAAGTCTTTTTGTGTGGTGATTTTTTTCTTTCCATCTGTTCGGCTTCGCCATCACACAGTTTTGCTAATACGTTACCATTCAAATATGCTGCCAGTCGGGGAAAAAAAAAAAGGTTATTTTTATAAAAATGCAAATATTCTCATTGTCTTAAAATAGATATTTCTTGTTGTTCAAAAGAAACTTGATCTTTAGCTGTTTTGCTTTCCCCATATTTTTTTATTATTTTTTTACCTGTTCCCCCATTAAACAGAGCAAACTTCTTTCCCCCTTTCCTCTGCATTCAAACCTATCCACATGATCGCAATCAGCCATAGTTCAGATAACTTTAGATGAATGGTATCTTAAACATTTTGAACTGAAATTTGATATTTTGGCTTCGGTCCATCTTTTATAATACTTGCGTGCCTTAAAGAACTTAAAGTTACTATTGATTCACCGAGCTCCGCCCATAAGCTTTAAAAAGGTCCAATCAGCATGAAGAGTTCAATTGTCTATTCCTAGATTCAATAACTGACCTATCATCATAATTGATTCGACTCTCCACTGAAAATGGCTCATTTCGTACCCAACGTCATTTTCTCGGATTTTGCAAAGACCACTTCAAAATATTGACAGGTTATCGTTTATTATGCACATAAAATGAGGAAAAATATTATGTCGGAACAGGTAAAAGAACAAAATTTATAGCTAAAAGTTTGCCAAATGATAATTGGTTTGTAACATTTCTGTAGACACTTTTAAACTTTTAAATACACAATCGTAGACAGAATTATTCGCTCCCGCTGAATATTTGCATACTTTCTAAGGAAATGCGAATATTTTCAAGTACTTACTGAATTTATCATAAATAGTTGAATCTGTATTTAGTTTTAAATAATTCATGAAATTTTTAAAATTTTCGTTTTATTATGTTCATAGTCACGAATTTTTCTAAAAATTGTTGCAGTCCAAAATTATTCGCCCTTCCTATGGAAATTGTGAAATAATATTGCTCTATGACAATTGTATTTTTTTTCTTAATTCGACATTTAATACAAACAACCTTTGTAAATGAATTAGTATTTACCTGATCCTATTACCTTCTAAAAGCTCACGTAGAAGAGTAGTAGAGTGCCACGTACCGCGATAACTCATTCACTCTACAATCCTTGCGAAGACTGCTGAACTTGACAATAGTCCCCGAATAAAAATAGTGGATGCGTACAAACAAGGTGATGGTTATACAACACTTTCCAAGCGTTTAAAATTTTCCTAGAACGGCAATTCGTAGCATTATCAAAAAGCGCAACGACACACATTGTGTTGTGAATAAAATAAGGACTGACAGAAAACGGTTAATGTCTAAGAGAATGGAAAGTAAAATTGTTAGAGCTGTCACGAAGAATCTTCACTTAACAAGGACATTGTCAATGATATAAAGATCAGAGTTGGACGTCTCGACGAAGACAGTCACTAGATGCTTTCATCGAACAGACCTTCGAGCTTGTCACTCAAACAAATCTCCCTTGCTTAAGACTAAACACTTAAAATGCAGATTGGATTATCCTAGAAGCCATCTAGAATATGGCAGTAAATATTGAAACTGTTTTATAGTCAGATTAAACTAAACTCGAATTATTTGGTCCCATGAACTCCCGTTATGTATGGAGGAAAGTGAATGAAACTCACAAACCAAAAAATACCCTGCCTACAATTAAGCACGGTGGTACGTTTTGCTGCTTCTGAACCAGGAGAACTAGTGAGAGTACAGGGTATCATGGATAAAGAGCAGTCTTTGGATATTCTTAAAAATAATATAAAACAAAGTGTCCCAAAAACTGTCTTTGGAGCGTCACTGGACGTTCCAACATGACAATGGCCCGAAACACACGGCACAAATTATTACAAAATACTTAGATGACAACAAAATTAAGATATTGGCGTACCCCGCACAAAATTCTGACCATTGAAGATTTATCAGCATATTTGAGGAAAAGAGTAAGAGAAAGAAGACATTCGAATTTGGAGAAACTAGAAGCTATTGCCAAGGAAGAATGGAGAAAAATACCTATCAACGTGTGTAGTGATCTTGTAAGGATCTATCATAAACGATTTAAGGCAATAATCAAAAATAAAGGTTACACAATTGATTGAGGCAAGAGGGCCCATAATTTTGTTCTGCTAACGTTTTTCGTTTTTTGGAAGGTTTTTTTTTGTATTATTGTTTGACATAAAAATAAAAATTTTGTTGTGGACATCACTGCACATTGTCTCAAAGCAACATTTCATTTGTGAAAAATGTAGACGAAGTTTCCACGAAAATTTGAACTATTACAGCTTTATTTGTAATTATAGAAGGAGCGTGAATAATTCTGTCCTTCGAAATAAAAAAAGGACAGACCAAGATTACAACAAAACCGGTGGGGAAAAAGGACAGACCAAGATTACAACAAAACCGGTGGGGAAAAAGGACAGACCAAGATTACAACAAAACCGGTGGGGAAAAAGGACAGACCAAGATTACAACAAAACCGGTGGGGAAAAAGGACAGACCAAGATTACAACAAAACCGGTGGGGAAAAAGGACAGACCAAGATTACAACAAAACCGGTGGGGAAAAAGGACAGACCAAGATTACAACAAAACCGGTGGGGAAAAAGGACAGACCAAGATTACAACAAAACCGGTGGGGAAAAAGGACAGACCAAGATTACAACAAAACCGGTGGGGAAAAAGGACAGACCAAGATTACAACAAAACCGGTGGGGAAAAAGGACAGACCAAGATTACAACAAAACCGGTGGGGAAAAAGGACAGACCAAGATTACAACAAAACCGGTGGGGGAAAAGGACAGACCAAGAAAACAACAAAACCGGTGGGGAAAAAGGACAGACCAAGAAAACAACAAAACCGGTGGGGAAAAAGGACAGACCAAGATTACAACAAAACCGGTGGGGAAAAAAGACAGACCAAGAAAACAAAACCGGGGGAGAAAGATAGACAAAGGACAGGAAAAAAAGCAGAACAAAAATAATATTTTACGTTGGTTATGTTTTCGGCAAGGATTTTTCTCTATGCAATTGACTATTGTTACATTTTGATTATTAAAATCTTTCAAAATATCTTAAAAGATTCAAGACGAAAAAAAATTTTAAAAAGGAAAAAAAAAATTTTTTTAAAGTATTAGCAGCCTGATTTCCCCTATTTACTAATGAGATTCCGTTCTCTTGATGACGTGAAGCAGGATCATGTTAATGTCGAATAAAGCCATTTTCAACCAAAGGAATATCTCAATGTCTTAAAAACGGAAAGATAAGGACATACGAACGATAAAGAAATTCACACTTTGTTTGACAATTTGAAAATAAAATTCGCGGGTAGGATTATAAAGTTGAAAGTTTGAAATTCCAGCCAAAATTATTTTGAAGGAAAATGCCCGTTTTCTTGATTTCTGTCGGTACATTTTGTTTTTCTATTTGAATTCTCTTTTGTTCACCTGGCAGGTTTTCTGTTTTGATGTGTGTGTGTGTGTGTGTGTGTGTGTGTGTGTGTGTGTGTGTGTGTGTGTGTGTGTGTGTGTGTTTATATATATATATTATATATATATATAAAGAAAGAACAGTAAGATATATAATCCGGTGTTGTTATAGATATTTTTACACAATAGTGCTCAATGTAAATTTACAGAGCATTAATATTATAAATTAACTGATTTAAAATACCGTAAGAATTTTTGCCGTTAAAAATAAAACAAAGCCAAAATAAAAGTTCTCCCAGCATTTTTCGTACCATTAAAATAAACTTGTCTTACCTTTTGCAGTTTCGTAAAATCTTGTCTGGATAATTTTTTATCATGTTGGATATCTGAAATAAAATTAAAAATGGATCAGCAACATTGGAAAAGAAAACATTTCGAAATCAGAATTTTTTTTATCGATGACGAAATAGCATTATATTATATAATGAAGGAAAAAATTGTTCTGTCTTTTTTACAAATACTTTCACGGTAATTGCTCCGAGGAGCTGTTTTCGCTGGTTCCTAGGCCTCATGAATTTAAACGTCCTGCGAGGCTGGCATCCCGTTCCTACCCCTTCACCGTTGAAACTGTTAGATGTAGACGTCTCTTCTACTCCAATAGCTTCATGTCTCGCACATCTCGCCTGTGGATCTCCCTTCCTTATTCCTGTTTCCCCTGACAAATACAATCTCCAACTATTTAAGTGTAACGTCAATCGACATCTCTAGTTGCCTTGATCTATCCACTTCCCTTCTCCACATCCTTTCACCTTTCATTCCCATCTGCTCTCGTTCCAAATCTTCTGTAACCCCCTTGCCTTGATCGACCCACTGTCTTTCTCTTTCTCCACATCCTCTCCTTTACCACTCCTATCTGCAACCCCTTGCGTGCTAGTGGCTTCCAGCCTTGCTTGGGGTGATAAACTTAAAAAAAAAATAAAAAAAAAAAATAAAAAAAAATCCTTCATTAGGTAAATTTATTAAATTTAATAAATACATATTACGCTTAGATAAGGAGGTTTGAATTCAGACGTTTTCCCTAGAACAGAAAAAGAGAGACTACGACATCCTGTGGTTGAAGAGAGACCAAAAAGTAGAGTGGGAAAAGGGTCTTTTTAGACAGGGTGTGTTAGTCCCACAATTCCCAGCTTCCACAATAAAATTATATCTATATGATAATGCGAATGTCAGCGTGTCAAGCTTTTTCATTTAAAGGGAGACAACTCTTTAACTATCAATAGCTCATGTTACAGAAATTTTGGATTCCAAAGTTTTCATTACTGCGATTGTTTTCGTCGATTTATTTATCTGATTTTTTGCGACGAATTTTTTTGTAAAATAATTTTTATAAATTGGAAATAAATTTGTGAATAATCGAAATTAATTGAGAAATCCAGCAAAAGTCACCCATGAAATTAAAATAATTTTTTGTACGATAAGGACTGATGCACATTAAATTGTCTTTAAGTAGTGACAGAAGAATTATCGTTGAACTTTTAATAGGTAACCCTAAATATTAATGCAATACTTAAATGCAGCGATCAATTTTGAGTTCTCCAGTAGTTTACTGTTGTCTATCGCATACGGCAGCAGTATGACTCGCAAAGAGAAATCTCTGCCAACAGAAGACCAGATTGCAATCAAGAGAGCCGAGATTGGTTGCAGCGAAGAAAAGAAAGTCCCGTGCAAATGAAAACTCACATCAAACGGCAGCCAAGAGACTTTCCACTGCTGATAATATGCAAAGACATAGGGACTCTCAAACTCAGACAGAGATTAATATCAAGTTATCTGTTCGAATTATCAGTCCTCGGTAAATAAAACAAAATTGGAAATGATAAAACAGCAAACCGTGTATGTGACACCAACATTTAAATTATGAAAAGAATATTAATTTCTTTTTCGAGGCTCCAGTTTCTCCTCGCATATAAAGAGACTTGAAGCAATAGAAATGTCGTTCTACAGAAGGTTGCTGAACTGAAGGCGTGAGCAATGACGAAATTTTTCAAAAAATGGAAACAAAAAGGACACATGCTTAACATCAAGCAGAGACCGTTGTAATTTCTAAGGTACATTAGGTGAAAAGAGGGCTTCGAAATATTGATACTCACAGGATACATTGAAGGCAAGATGGATAGAGGAAAACAATGTATAACCAAACTAGCAAACGAATGTCGGAACAAGTTTTAGGAGAGATGACAAAATTTTAATAAATCTTGTCATTTAGCCAGCCCAACATATGAACATTCTTTCGTCGTTTTAATGTTTATTTTTTGCATCCAGTACAAAAGACTGGCAGTTTTAACGGAGAAAAGAAAAAGGGGAAAAAAAGAAAAGGGGGGAAAAAAGAGGAAAAAAGAAAAGGGGGGAAAAAAGGGAAAAAGGGGGAAAAGGGGGGAAAAAGAAAAGGGGGGAGAAGAAAAGGGGGAAAAAAAGAAAAAGGGAAAAAAAAGAAAAAGGGAAAAAAAAGAAAAGGGAAAAAAAAGAAAAGGGAAAAAAAAGAAAAGGGAAAAAAAAGAAAAGGGAAAAAAAAGAAAAGGGAAAAAAAAGAAAAGGGAAAAAAAAGAAAAGGGAAAAAAAAGAAAAGGGAAAAAAGAAAAGGGAAAAAAGAAAAGGGAAAAAAAGAAAAGGGAAAAAAAGAAAAGGGAAAAAAAG
>OZ038483.1:103287117-103329617 GCA_964036315.1 Acanthosepion esculentum
AAAAGAGAGAGGCAAACCAAAAAGGACGAAAAAGAGAGAGGCAAACCAAAAAGGACGAAAAAGAGAGAGGCAAACCAAAAAGGACGAAAAAGAGAGAGGCAAACCAAAAAGGACGAAAAAGAGAGAGGCAAACCAAAAAGGACGAAAAAGAGAGAGGCAAACCAAAAAGGACGAAAAAGAGAGAGGCAAACCAAAAAGGACGAAAAAGAGAGAGGCAAACCAAAAAGGACGAAAAAGAGAGAGGCAAACCAAAAAGGACGAAAAAGAGAGAGGCAAACCAAAAAGGACGAAAAAGAGAGAGGCAAACAAAGATGAAAGGGGGAAGCGGTGAAAAGAGAAGAAAAAAAGAAAAAAGTATGACTATTAGGAAGAGAGAAGCAAAGAGCTATGAGAAAAAAAAACTATAATTACTAGACAGACGGTATAAACATGCAAATACCCAATAAAAGAAACTCATTAATTAGCAATAGTGTAAGCTTGAAAAGCGACAGTTGTCCAATCGTGTCAATTCTGACATTTTGTTTAATACAAAAATGAAGTCGAACGTACAATTTTACTCCTATAGACAAAATATTTGATTTTCGCCTTTCAGAATTTTGGATAAACGATTGTGTACTTTTGACTGATTACACCTTACGGTAAAATAGAAGGGGAAAAAGAATATATTGAATGCAATTCGTGAGATCCGTTCACAAGGCTACAAGTGTGAACGCACCTTTAAAAGAATAAACTACAGAAGAACTCAAAATTGATCGCTGCATTTAAATATTGCATTAATATTTAAGCTTACCTTTTTAAAAAAAGTTCAACGATAATTTTTCTGCCACCACTTAATTTTAAGACAGTTTCATGTACGTAGGTCCTTACTTTCCGTGCAAACAATTATTTTTATTTCAAGGTCATTTTTACAATTAATTTCGATTATTCCCAAATTTATTTCCAAGTTATAAAAATTGTTATCTTACAAAAAAGTTCGTCGCAAAAAATTACGTAAAAAAAAATAGCAGTAATGAAAGATTTGGGAATCCAAAATTTCTCTAACATGAGCTATTGAAAGTTAGAGTGCTGTCCCTTTAATTGAAAAAAATGTGACACACTGACATTCGCATTTATTATATATATATATATATATATATATATATATATATATATACACATACACACAAAGGAATATTGTCTGTACGTATATACTACTAGTGTTAACCTGACCACAAAGTAATCCTAGGCTTCTTTAACGACTTCATAGATAGTATGCAGTCTTTAAATTAAGTTCTGTTTTTCCTACGATAGCGAGTTCAGAACACGCGGAAGGTGATCATCCGATAGGTCGTTTATTGAGGACTGAACTGTCCTGTAAAACTAACGTCTTGCCAACTGTTTATCACAATGACAAAATTCATGTGTTCGAGAAACAGTTGACGGAGAGAGATTATGAAAATCAATATAGTTTTACTTGTGTTATTTAATCGGGTCACTTTCATTCTTGCTTTTTTCTTTTACCTCGGCTCCTCCTGAGGTTTAATATATTGCAACTGAGAAAGATATAAAATTCTAAACATTTTAGCTTTCGTTTAAAAATAAATAAAATAAATAGATTATTTTGAAATCAGAAATGAATAGTTAAAAAAACCATTAAGAGAGTGAGACCATTCATTTCGGAATATTGAAAGTCATTCTCAAAAGGGGTATAACCTAAGGGAGAGTGTTCAGAAGATATTTTGGACATTTCCTAATGTGGACAAGAGAAATAAAAATACTAAAGATAAAGCTGGTCTTGCGATTCACTCTTTTTGAGCAGGGGTATAGGTTTGTCCCTTGTTTTCCGGTTCCTTCTAAATTCTGCTTGAAAACCTTCTAAAGTCTTCTCATTCACTTTCACTCCCAATAGCCCCTTGCGTCTTAGTGACATTATCGCCTCGGCTCGGGTTGAATTGATTAAAATAAATTAAAAAAAATGTAGAAACGAAATGTACCTTGCTACTCTTAGCAGAAACTACGTATTATAAAAGTTGGGATTATATAAGTAAAAAAATGAATGTTCAAAACTCGATTTCGCCGACTCAAAGTTAATAAAATCAATTATACTAACCCCTTGATGGTCGGAAACCATCTGCGAAACTGTGTCGGATAGATAAGTTTCGAATGTTTCATGTGTTTACTATTAATGTTGTCTTAATATTGAGCACTTTAAGCCATTAACTGCCAATTTTTGGCGCAGACAGGTGTCTTAGGAGTTTATTTATTCCTTATGCTTAACGTCAGTAGTTACCATTGTCGTTTTTATAGAAACTAGAACATCAAATATATATGTGTATAAAACATCAAAAAATAATATTGATTAGAAATAATAAAGAAATACTTTTCAAAACAGTCATTATTTTCCTACTCGTGAAATGTAAAATTACGACAAAAAGTGTCTTACGGCTAATAATAAAAACTTTAAAGGCTAAATGTTGTAAAATATACCTCTGCAAATGCAATGTATGTAAGCAATTCAATATAAATACAAGGGATAGCATGTAGTGAGGTTAATTTTAACAAATTCCCAAATGGAGCTCATGGTAGGTAATGGGTTAATTTCAAAGACTGCTTGCCTTCAGGTGCTGAATGTACTCAGCAACCTGAAGACTGCATGAAACTCCGAGTCGTGCTACCGACGTTGGAGATTATTCCGCCAGAAACAAATTGGTCGAGCATTTTTGGCCCAAACACTATATGTATAAGATTTTTCAGAGAACATAATCGTTCTATAAAGTTCATTTCAAAATCGAATATATTAACCTTGAGCGTGCATATCACTCACTGTTGCCGTATTTCTTCGGTGGACCAAATTCTCATTACTGAAGAGCCTTGCAAAATAATTTGAAATCCAAGAGACGACTGAAACTACACGGACATTGGAAAAGGAGACTCTTAGAATATCAAGGTAATTTGTCACTTTCTCCTCAACAAGAATCACCAAGACTTACGAGAAATTAAACAGAAAATAATTACCATCAAGAATAATTTTAATCAAACATTTTATTACAAGAACAAAATGCAACCACTTAAGCAATTAAGTTATTAAGTGAAAGGATATTGTTCCTCTCTTTTTATCATGACAATGACGGGAACAATTATGATTTGGAAAAGAACAAAGTGGCGCGAAATGAAAATTAATCCATAAAAATAAGCAGTTTTTTTTTTTCGAACTACCAAATTATTATTTATAAACCTATTTCGTCTGGCGTCAAAGTGAAAAACACATTTCGTCTGGCGTCAAAGTGAAAAACACATTTCGTCTGGCGTCAAAGTGAAAAACACATTTCGTCTGGCGTCAAAGTGAAAAACACATTTCGTCTGGCGTCAAAGTGAAAAACACATTTCGTCTGGCGTCAAAGTGAAAAACACATTTCGTCTGGCGTCAAAGTGAAAAACACATTTCGTCTGGCGTCAAAGTGAAAAACACATTTCGTCTGGCGTCAAAGTGAAAAACACATTTCGTCTGGCGTCAAAGTGAAAAACACATTTCGTCTGGCGTCAAAGTGAAAAACACATTTCGTCTGGCGTCAAAGTGAAAAACACATTTCGTCTGGCGTCAAAGTGAAAAACACATTTCGTCTGGCGTCAAAGTGAAAAACACATTTCGTCTGGCGTCAAAGTGAAAAACACATTTCGTCTGGCGTCAAAGTGAAAAACACATTTCGTCTGGCGTCAAAGTGAAAAACACATTTCGTCAGGCGTCAAAGTGAAAAACACATTTCGTCTGGCGTCAAAGTGAAAAACACATTTCGTCTGGCGTCAAAGTGAAAAACACATTTCGTCTGGCGTCAAAGTGAAAAACACATTTCGTCTGGCGTCAAAGTGAAAAACACATTTCGTCTGGCGTCAAAGTGAAAAACACATTTCGTCTGGCGTCAAAGTGAAAGTAAAAAAAAAAAAATGAAAAAATATGAAACTATGGGTTTTTTTCATTTCACCCCAAGCAATGCGACAATGCCACTAGAACGAAGGGCTGTGGTTACAGAAAGTGAAAGTGAAAGAGAGTGAGAATGCTGAAAATAGAGGATAATTAACTGCCGACCTTAGACATGAAAACATTAAGATTATAGTTATCGGAGAAGCATCCTCTCAGAAATCTGTTCCAAAGTTCTGGGAAGGAATTCGACTTATTCCTTTCGTATCCCATTGGCAAGGAGAAAGGTTAACTGAGTATATGTCGACCCTCTGTACCTTGTATAGCGAGTCTTAGCTGCGAAGTTATGAATTGGTAGGAACTCAGAAATGTCACCCGCCTAACTATTTACTAAAAAAGTCACTTGCCCTCAAAAGAGTTTTTTTTTTTAAATCACCCATTCATTCATTTCTTAAAAAATTGTGAATAAGCGATATTCGTAGAGTAATATAAGCAAAGAAGACCCCTGCTTCTCTATACCAGTCCCACGGAGGTAGCCGCTATTTTTATATTTTTTTAAATCATCAATAAATAAATCTAATCAATTGAAACATTAATTTATTTTGGGGATGGATTTTTTTATTTTTTTATTTTGAAATTAAAAATTCTAGATGGATCTCCGTAGACAGAAAAATTAAATAATGAATAGCCATGTAAGAAATGTTTTCAAATTTCTGTTTAAAAATTCTCATTGCATAGTTAAATGTTAAAATTCTTATGACAAGGTATAACGTGGTGCTGAAATTATCTTTAAAGAAAAAGAAACGACAAAAAAAACGCCAACACCGTTGAATTTGCCAAAAAACGAAGAATTTAATTAATTCACGAAAAGTTTTAAATATGCCATAACTTGGTCATTATTTTATTATTTTCTCAAGTTTCTGTCGTGACCATTAACGGTTACCATAGACTACTTGTTTCAAGGTCACCTTTCACCACTGGTAAGCAGTTCCGTTTTTGACCTAAAGCTTAAATTACGTGATAGTAAGCAGGAATTTGTGGCGAAGGAGGGGTCTTCGAATTTCAAAGGAGAACAAATGATCAATCCTGACTGTTATCTGATAAACGATAGCTACCAAGAAATCTAACACCGTGTCTCAAAGATTTGGTTTGGACGAGAAAATTGAAATATAGAGTTCAGGTTTGAGTACCAAAAATCACACCATTAAAACAGTCTAACACGGCGAGAGGGAGCGAAACAGTCTAACACGGCGAGAGGGAGCGAAACAGTCTAACACGGCGAGAGGGAGCGAAACAGTCTAACACGGCGAGAGGGAGCGAAACAGTCTAACACGGCGAGAGGGAGCGAAACAGTCTAACACGGCGAGAGGGAGCGAAACAGTCTAACACGGCGAGAGGGAGCGAAACAGTCTAACACGGCGAGAGGGAGCGAAACAGTCTAACACGGCGAGAGGGAGCGAAACAGTCTAACACGGCGAGAGGGAGCGAAACAGTCTAACACGGCGAGAGGGAGCGAAACAGTCTAACACGGCGAGAGGGAGCGAAACAGTCTAACACGGCGAGAGGGAGCGAAACAGTCTAACACGGCGAGAGGGAGCGAAACAGTCTAACACGGCGAGAGGGAGCGAAACAGTCTAACACGGCGAGAGGGAGCGAAACAGTCTAACACGGCGAGAGGGAGCGAAACAGTCTAACACGGCGAGAGGGAGCGAAACAGTCTAACACGGCGAGAGGGAGCGAAACAGTCTAACACGGCGAGAGGGAGCGAAACAGTCTAACACGGCGAGAGGGAGCGAAACAGTCTAACACGGCGAGAGGGAGCGAAACAGTCTAACACGGCGAGAGGGAGCGAAACAGTCTAACACGGCGAGAGGGAGCGAAACAGTCTAACACGGCGAGAGGGAGCGAAACAGTCTAACACGGCGAGAGGGAGCGAAACAGTCTAACACGGCGAGAGGGAGCGAAACAGTCTAACACGGCGAGAGGGAGCGAAACAGTCTAACACGGCGAGAGGGAGCGAAACAGTCTAACACGGCGAGAGGGAGCGAAACAGTCTAACACGGCGAGAGGGAGCGAAACAGTCTAACACGGCGAGAGGGAGCGAAACAGTCTAACACGGCGAGAGGGAGCGAAACAGTCTAACACGGCGAGAGGGAGCGAAACAGTCTAACACGGCGAGAGGGAGCGAAACAGTCTAACACGGCGAGAGGGAGCGAAACAGTCTAACACGGCGAGAGGGAGCGAAACAGTCTAACACGGCGAGAGGGAGCGAAACAGTCTAACACGGCGAGAGGGAGCGAAACAGTCTAACACGGCGAGAGGGAGCGAAACAGTCTAACACGGCGAGAGGGAGCGAAACAGTCTAACACGGCGAGAGGGAGCGAAACAGTCTAACACGGCGAGAGGGAGCGAAACAGTCTAACACGGCGAGAGGGAGCGAAACAGTCTAACACGGCGAGAGGGAGCGAAACAGTCTAACACGGCGAGAGGGAGCGAAACAGTCTAACACGGCGAGAGGGAGCGAAACAGTCTAACACGGCGAGAGGGAGCGAAACAGTCTAACACGGCGAGAGGGAGCGAAACAGTCTAACACGGCGAGAGGGAGCGAAACAGAGAGAACAGTGGGGTGGGATAAATACTGAAAGTGTAGAATAAAAGGAGATATTTGCGCGTAGTTAACACCCCATTTCTTTTTATCTTTTGTTTATTTTTCGCCAACATTCGGCGAAATAAACGAAATGGTGCCACCGAGAAAAACCGAATTTTTCACACCTGCATTCTTCCGTGATGTATTGATCGAACCTTTGCTACGACACCGACTCGCATACATATGCAGGCCCTCCTCCTCATGGTGTAGCTTCGATCTGTCAAGATCGTTTACTTTCACTTTGCCAGAATCGCCAACACAATACGATCTATCCAATTGTTGATGGCCGAAAACCGAAGTGGACTTTATTGTAAATCAGAATTTGTCTTGAAAGACGTCAGTGCTGTGCACGCGGACAGGGACTGCCACACCAAACGCATTGGCTGGTCAAACAAAAGATAATGGCTTCTGTCCACTACACGGACAATAGAGTAAATTAACACCCACAAGCAAAGCGGAACACCACACCAAGTTAACACAACGCAGTTTTTCAAAATAGGATATCCCGCTGACAGTTCATGCAGTGAAACATTTGCCCGATTTGCGTCCTAGGTTTAAGTAAGTGTTATATATTCATTGAAGAATACGAATTATAGTCCGACTAAATAACGTAAGCATTTTGATCTTAATCCTAGTGAAGGATGGTTTCAGGATAATCTATGTGACATGTCCTATCAGGGCGATTATGGCTCTCCACAACTTCCTATTCATTGTAGCTCTGAGTAATCTATATTTACTATCCTTCTCAGTCTATGTTCTGCCATCTGTTCACAGAAGCTCGTTAGCTAGTTTATTATCTCTCTTGCATTCACTGTGTCCAGTGAGTGTTAAAATATCCAAACCTTTTTCTTTGTTTCCTAGAAATTTCAACCGTTTCTTTCTGAACTTCTTCGATTCTTACATACTCGGCAAGTTGACCAATCACAAGAATGATATTCGATTAACTTCAAAATTATCCCAAAAGCAGAAATTAAGTTTTGAACATGATTTTTGAGTGTGACACTATTTAGCTATGGTAATTGGCTAACTAATTAACCGTAGAAATTAAAACAGAAAATAGACATTCTTAAAGCGAAAACGAGCTATCCCGAAAGATAGACCGATCGATGTTAAAAGATTTTATTCTATTTACGAAAAAAGATACTTTTCACAAAAGACAGTAAACCCGTGGAAAAAGCCTTGTGTGAGGTCTTGTCGAGTTATGTGTCGCCGAGGGAGATAGAAAGAAAAGCAAATATGAAGATATCGGCCAAACCACATGCCGGTCATAAAACTTTCGGCTTGA
Source organism: Acanthosepion esculentum (assembly GCA_964036315.1). Classification (NCBI taxonomy): domain Eukaryota; kingdom Metazoa; phylum Mollusca; class Cephalopoda; order Sepiida; family Sepiidae; genus Acanthosepion; species Acanthosepion esculentum. The sequence goes on from OZ038483.1 coordinate 103,294,945, forward strand.
GACGATCTCAAATACAAGACAGAATCAATGTTAATTATCTTTCCAAGATATTCATTTTATTTTATTGGCCACCACAAGAGAGAAGCAATGTGGCGGTTATAAAATTTTGGCATTGTCTCGACATAGGTAAGCGGATTGTTATTTACCTTATCAACGTGTTGCTTCAGACGTCGAGACGGCGAATAGCGAGATGGCGTTTGTAAAATTTTGGCATGAGACAGAAAATAGAGTGGAGAATTGAGATTTGGCGAGATAAAAGAATTTCTCAACAAGCCAAGGATTCCATTATAAAGCTAACTGCACGAAGGGACCAGATGGCAAACTTTGACAGTGATTGATGGAGTCGATAAAGCGTGCTGGCTAAGTGAATTCTGGGTAGCCAAAAAGATAAGTTTGGCAATATGGAATTCGTAAAAATTTTTGCCGATGGGAAAAAAGGAGAATTTTGTAAACAAAAATTCTAGATTATAATTTTAAGGGGGCCAGCTTAGCCACACCCACACAGCCGGGATGCCATTGGTCGTGTGGTAGCAGCGGATGAGAAAGGCGGATGAGTTATTAACGACCACTGAAGGGATTGGTATGAAATATCAATGTGAGAGAGAAAGTGCTTAGGAGGATAACTCTCCTCCGACCTTCCCTCACGGACGACGGAGAACCCCCGAAATGTAAAGGGATTAATTTTCCAAAAATGGGAAGTAATCAATTTTCCTGGCCTGACAAAGAGATTTCTTGTTAGAAATCGAGACTACCGAGAACCCCAGGCCGCGTCTGGCCCTACACCGGGTTTTGGTCGGTACCCATATAAACAAACGCCCTGTGCTCAGAGTGTTACAGTCGAGTTGGTTTTGGTGTTTCCTCGCAGAAGCCGACCGAGAGATTTCACGAACTCCGACTTCGCCTATCCTACCAATAGCAAGTTATACTGACGAACGAAGCCAAGCCAACACCTAAGAACTAAATTAGTTGACTTACGATACCAACTTGCTTGAAACAGAGGTGTCACATTTCGTAGGAAACGGGCTGGGAGAAAAACACACGCCTGTATATAACAGAAATATAAAATGAATTTGTTATTTCTTAACCTACTTTAACTTCTTGGGTTTTTCTTTTTTTATTTGTGCTTGTACGATACTACCTTCAATCTGGACTCAGCTTACACTACGGCCCGACGCCTGATTGTGACTTTGATCTTAGGTAGACGAGATCAAAGTGGGTAGGTTAGACTTGAGATCGAAGCAGTTACACCAATAACCAGACGTTGCAAGTGAGCTGGGAACGATAGAGTTGGTATTGAACCGGTACAGCTGTTGAAGCCGTTAACATCGACGACCAGAATTCGACCCTGGACGGGCCAGTCCCATATAATTTCGCCGAGTAGCGACGACCATCGATCGATCGGAACACAGGCTGGTGGCAGCGACAAAGAGTCAGCCCCAAAACGCCAGTAGAAGAAACATTACAGCTTCGTGTCGCGACTGAGAGTTGACCACGAGCCGACGGCTTGGTGTCACATGAGTTTATAAAACCTCTCGTGTTGCGTAAACCTGGAGGGCTGTGAATTCCGAGAATTGAAATCCATTTTAGAATGACAGTTCCAGAATCAATAATTTTACTGAAAATTTTTTTTTTGTTTGTTTTTTCTATACTATTGTTCACCTCAGAAAGGACACTTATCAGGAAGAGAGGGTTGAAATTTCTACAGAACATCATGCGGAAAAGAAACTTGGAAAATTTTACACTCGTAGGTTATGTTGAGGGCAAAAGTGACAGATGAAACCTACCCAAAGTGCTTGTGTAAATGTTAGACAGAAGAGGGTTTAGAAGAGATGACAGGAGGCCCGGTGGAATAATGGATAGCGGCGGATCGGATTGAGGAACGGCAGAGCCGAGTTCGAGTTTCAGTCGGATCTATTACATTCCCTTACGTGATAATGTCTCTCCCCTCGCAGCTATGAGTAAATAGAAGAACAGAATTGGTTCTATAGGTCTGGGTGGTAACCAGTCTTGGAGAAGGTAAGTCTGAATTTAGCCCTAGCGTAGCACATACTATACAGCTAAAGAAAGCATCGTTCCCATTGGCTCGATGATTCCGACTACGGTCGAATAATGATAAAGAGATAACAAAAAGACAAAATTCATTGAGGGCTACAGGATAGTCATGATCGATAACATGAAGGGACAGAAGAATAAAACCCAATAGTCACAAAAGGTAAAGGGCTACTAAATAAGGCTGTTATACAGGGTACAAGTGATGTATATTATGAGGATATGTAGGTTGACCCTAGACTTGAAAAAGGTAAGACTGTAGTGATCGAGAAAGCATCCATTCTGGAGTCAGTTCTACTGTGTAACAGTTCTGGTGAAGAAAATATACGAATGGAACTTCCTCTTTACCAATAGAATACGAAAAGAAAGAGAATGAGACGACCCTGTACACATGGCATACCGGGTTGTTTTGATTTAATACGGATAGCTCTCCGATTTCCAATTCCCAGCATTATACCACCCGTACAACACCTGGGATACGGATAGCTATGTAGCAAGATAAAACTTACACACAGCAGGATTTTACAAGCATTTTTTTTTTAATTTTGGACAACTTGTAAAAATTAACAGTCGAATTTTTTTATTATTCATGTAGAATGAATTTCGCTAAAAGAAATTTGTAGAAAAAGATAGACAAAATATTTTCATGGCAAGTGTTCTGATGAGCTATCTTTCCTGATGCCGCAACTACATGAATTTAAACGTGATACTAGATTTGCAACTAGCTCCCACACTTTCACTCTTGAAATAGTTAAATGCATCCGTCAATTCTACTTCTTTTCTCGCTCTTCCCGAAAGTGAAACTCCATTCCACTTACTTGCTTCCCTGATAACTACAATCTTCAAATATTTTAATGCAACGTCAATCGCCATTGTCTGTTGTGTGCTAGTGTCATGCTTAAGATAATGAGAGAAAAAAGGTGAAGGAGAAGATGAAGAAAAATATATGAAGAAATAAGAAACAGGAAGAAGAAGAAAAAGGAAGAAGAAGAAAAAGAAGAAAAAAGAAGAAGAAGAAAAAGAAGAAATAGGAAGAAGAAGAAAAAGAAGAAATAGGAAGAAGAAGAAAAAGAAGAAATAGGAAGAAGAAGAAAAAGAAGAAATAGGAAGAAGAAGAAATAGGAAGAAGAAGAAATAGGAAGAAGAAGAAAAAGAAGAAATAGGAAGAAGAAGAAAAAGAAGAAATAGGAAGAAGAAGAAAAAGAAGAAATAGGAAGAAGAAGAAAAAGAAGAAATAGGAAGAAGAAGAAAAAGAAAAAATAGGAAGAAGAAGAAAAAGAAAAAATAGGAAGAAGAAGAAAAAGAAGAAATAGGAAGAAGAAGAAAAAGAAGAAATGGGAAGAAGAAGAAAAAGAAGAAATGGGAAGAAGAAAAAGAAGAAATGGGAAGAAGAAGAAAAAGAAATGGGAAGAAGAAGAAAAAGAAATGGGAAGAAGAAAAAAAAGAAATGGGAAGAAAAAGAAGAAGAAGAAATGGGAAGAAAAAGAAGAAGAAGAAATGGGAAGAAAAAGAAGAAGAAATGGGAAGAAAAAGAAGAAGAAATGGGAAGAAAAAGAAGAAGAAATGGGAAGAAAAAGAAGAAGAAATGGGAAGAAAAAGAAGAAGAAATGGGAAGAAGAAGAAGAAGAAATGGGAAGAAGAAGAAGAAGAAGAAATGGGAAGAAAAAGAAGAAATGGGAAGAAAAAGAAGAAGAAATGGGAAGAAAAAGAAGAAGAAATGGGAAGAAAAAGAAGAAGAAATGGGAAGAAAAAGAAGAAGAAATGGGAAGAAAAAGAAGAAATGGGAAGAAAAAGAAGAAATGGGAAGAAAAAGAAATAGGAAGAAGAAGAAGAAGAAGAAAGAGATATAGAAAGAAGAAGAAGAAGAAATAATAACAACAAGAAGAAATAATATTAAGTTGTCCGCTGTTAAGGCCTTTACTTTTGCGAAACACATGTGAAGAAGTTTATTTGATTTTTCAATTTCAACTGAGAAGGGTACCTAAAAGTATCAGTATCATCTTATGAAATTTATATGATCTTATTTTTATATTAATCTCAGTTATGGTATTTTTTCAATAAATGAAATATCAAAATTAATAAAATGAATGGAAATACATATTACACAATAAAATGTAGTAAATGTACATAAAATTATAGTATTTTATATACACTTCTGATTAAATTTCATAAGGTACCTATAAATTAATTAGATATCTTTCTTATGAAATTTAATCTCATTCGTAACAGTCTTATTTTAATTTCTTTATAATATATTTTCTATAAAGCATCGTAAACGTAAAGGTGAAAGCTAAGTACAAAAAACAAAAAAAAAATTAGAGCGCTGAAAGTTTTCCTTAAAAATAACGAGGTAAATAATTTGTTCACTTAAATGTAAAATATTTCTCTTTTCTCCTCCCGTAGAACAAATTATCCTCACAGAATCCGTCAATATGTCATTCAACACCTGTCAAGTGATGCGAAAGTTTATGACCTGTTTTGTTTTATTTTCAAATTACGTCTTTTCGGCGCAGAAGCTAAGTTAAGCATGGTTCAAAATATTTTAAATATACATTATAATTTCTGATTTTCTTAAAATAAGTTTTGAAAAAATGATAATTGATATTTAAAAGAATTTCAAACTGAGATTTTCATTGATTTTATAAAATGGAAAAAAATGGCTGCCATCTGTCAATTTTGCTGACTCAAAAAAAAAAAAAAGATATTTAACGAAGTTTTCGGAAGTGTTAGGAACGATTAAAAAATGTAAAAAATACCCCCAAAATACTTTGATCTTTCCTCTTGATAATAACAAACATGTAGACGATAAAATTTTGTTTTCGTCAAGTTTGGCGTCTTTTTCATCATGCTATGCTCTTTTTTAGGCGATCTCGTGGAGGTTATATATATATACACACACACACACACACATACATACATACATACATACATACATTCCTCCTTTATTTTGCCGCTCATCATATTCTGTCTTTCAGTATTTTCTTCCTAGCTTTCCCCAGATACCTATTACCTCCCCCCAAATACGGATGTCTGTACAAGCAGAATTAACAACTTCAAAATAGTAGGCGGAGGAAAATATGGTGGCGGGGGGGGGGGAATAAAATTGAATGAAAATGTCAGTTGACGTTGGTTTTACATCGCTGTAAATGGCGATCAAATTAGGATGATGATGGCCCCTCTATAAAATGGACGTGTTCCGGCATTAATTAGAAAGTAAAGAGATTGCCCTTTCTGGTGACACAGGCTGCGACGATCGCTTCAGCAACGATTAAACCATTGCAGCACGTGGGGGAGGGCGAGAACAGAAGCTGTCGCTGAAAGATCAAGGGACAGCAAGTATTCTCAAATCTCAAAAACCTTATTCAGCACACCTACGAAATTCGGCAATGCCACAAGTATAAGAATATCCGAACGCATCTTAAAATGATTAACCCCCCCACACACACACACAAACAAACCCAATATTATCGCTATCATCTTTTGATGAGCCGTTAGTGTACCGATTATTATGATGAAAACTAACCCTCATGCGTTCACATGATGTGTCCCTTCAAGACGTTAGCGATAATGGCTTTCCACAGCTTCCTATCCTATCTATCTCGTAGCAAGAGATTTTTTTTTTGTTTGCATTTTTTTATTATTATTTTTTTTTTTTTAAATCATTTCACCCATGCACTACAAAGCTACTAATTGTTATCTCAGGTATTTTGTAGAATTTAATAAGGTCAGAACGTAAGTGATGTAACGATTAAGCTATGTACGAACATCTAGTCTTTCAGATTTTTTTTTTTTTTAATCATTTCACCCCAAGTAAGGCAATAAAGCCATTAGCACGCAAGGGAATACTGAGTGTTAGAGAATATGAAAAGAAATACTGTTAAGGAGAGAGGACAATAAAAGAACGAGAATAAAGACAGAAGTCAACGTGTGGCATTGATCTTCAAAAGTTTTCATGCAATGTTGACCGAGACACAAAAAAAAACGAGAGAGATTTACACAAGTAAATAGAAGAGAATGCTAGCATAGAACGTACGGTTACATCTAGCTATTTCAACTGTAAAATGATGAAAACTAGCAGTCAATGTAATTGTGCGTTTAAATTCGTGAAGCCAAGGAAAGCTCACCAGAACAATTATGAAAATATAGAAAAAAAATTAAATTAGCCACGTTACCAGCCAGAAGAGGTGCTGCGTCCAGTGTCAACAGGGCCACCTTGGTGGGTCTTCTGCACCCATATACCAGAAAAAACGCTAAAGAACAGCTAGTTGTCCTGCTCGGTATACTCCTTAAACATACTGCACGAGATACTGATGTGATGTGATGTGAGCGAGTGTCGCTTGTCCGTTTCTTTCAATCAGGTTTTTCCGGTGTATGCGTGACATCGGAGATCACCCACTTTCATGCAAGTTTAAAATCATAATTGATAATTCTCTTCGCCTTGCCAGGAGCAGCCTCGCATGTAAACTCACCTGACTCACCAAATAACTGATCGAGCTCTGGGCATTTCGCGGTAAGATGACACCACTTGCCATTACCTTTCCAATGATTTTACACCCAATATACGGTAAAATATTTTTCTAATTCATTGATCTCGACTCTAATAGACAATTCCTTCAAAGCAAACAACCTAAAAGAACTATTCGAAAATATTAAAATAAATAGAATTATAACATTCCTGAAATTGATTACATGTGAAAATCTATTTTTTTTTTAATTGTCAATTTTCCCTATAGATCAGTGGTTCCCAACCAGTGTGCCGCGGAATGATTACTGGTGTGCCGCGTTAGAGATAATACCTAGAAGCCATTTAATCTCATTTTGTTTAATAAAGACATTCAATTTCTTAATCATGATGACACCGCTCAAATCAAAATCGCCGAATTTCTAGATTTATCAGTCATCAACCTTATCAATTTTGAGTTATGTGAAGAGGAAGAATTAGCAAGCCTTTCCAGTGATTGTGGTCTCAAATTGAAGTACGAACAACTGCCATTGGACGCCTTTTGGATTTCTGTTATGGAAGAGTATCCAACTCTAAGTAAAAAAGCCATGAAAATCTTACTGCAATTCTCAACTTCGTACCTATGTGAACTGGGATTTTCTAACCTAAACAACATTAAAAATAAAAAAACGTGAAAGACTTAAAAATATTGAAGAGGAGTTAAGAGTGTGTCTCTCTCACATTCGCCCAAATATTGCAGCAGTAGTCAAGAAGCACCAGGCACAACTGTCCCACTGACATTCACCATTATTATTTTATACCCAATATTGAATACAGGATATGTTGATTTATGTGAATAAAAATTCTTCTTATATAATATTCTTTGTTTTTTATTATTTTATTGCAAAAAGGCTTTATGAGTGGAAAGTATTTATTTTTTGTGATAGGTGTGCCGCGAAAATTTAAAGAACTCAATAGTGTGCCGCCATGTAAAAAAGGTTGGGAACCACTGCTACAGATAAAGCAAAGTAAATCAGTTTGGGCATTATGTTAATATTGCTATAACGTTGCAAGCATAGCAAATTAAAAAAAAAAATGAAAAAAATAAAATGAAGTCTAGAAATGGAAAATTATTCCGAGATTGATTAGAAGTGGGAAGAGACAAAAAAAATCTTTGCTAATGAAGGAGATTACAATTTGTCAACGATTAAGTTTTAAGAGCAGAGGAATATTTAGGTTGGGAACGATGTTGCGAGACAAAGAACTCGCTGGCAGGAAGAGGAAGGTTTGAGAGCGACTATATAATGTCGCTTAAAAATTCTCATTCTGAGATGAAAAAAAACACTGATACGATTTGAAAGATGGAAAAAAGGTTTGAATTCGCTACTGGTTGTCTACAACTGTAGAAATTCTTGTAAGGGTGAGTTTTCGAAAGCTGATCATCTTTCATCCCTACTTCATAACCGTGCTCTCTTCATCAACCAGCACTATTATCTTTCTCTCAACACTTCTGTGACTGCTTAGATCATTATCGTCAAATACTGAATATTTACCACTAAGACAATATTAAGATAATACAGTCAGTCATCGTGTTGATTACGTGTTAAAATAAAGATATTTAAGCAAAAGAAGGCTATATCAGTCATGCACAGATATCTAAAGTGGGTTATTTATTATTTTTTGTATTAGCTCCTCAATCCAAGAAATAACAGCAATTAAACGAATATTAAAAGATAAAGTAGGAATTTGGCATAATCGAGTTCAGTCCAACCCACTTCCCAAAATCTGAACAGACATCAGAGTTTACTTTGGTAGAGCGACGTCTTGTAGCAGGCTGAGAATCATTAATCAACTTCGACAATAGTTGGTTAGAAAATCAGAATAACTAACAAAAAAGGGCTCATTGGCGAGAATCAGTAACAAAGAAAAACACGTATGGGATTACCCAACATTGACAGGGAATTTCTCTTAATATCTGTTAGATACGACTATAAATAGCAGTATGAACGGAAAGGACAAGAATTCTTTCTCTCACCTGTTTAACGACAGGATACCTTAGTGACAAGTCTTGTCAACAAACCACGTGTCGCATCGCATAAAACGCAAAACATACTGTATCCTTTCAAGACAACATATTATATCTTTCCAAACAAATTAATTCAACCACAATATCACAAAATATATAAAAATTTTCCGAATGTTTTATATATTCAAGCGCTTTTAGCTAATATCAAGGATGAATTTTATTTTACTTTTAGCCGAATTGTTTTATGTATGTATATAGAGGTTCAGTAATGTTTTATATTCCACACACGGTCAGCACACTTACAGGGAACAATATTATTTACGAATTTGCATGTCACTTAAGGAGCTGTGTTCCTGATCAATCTAAATTCGTAATTATATTGGATATACTACAACATGCTTAACAAGACTCACGTTACATCTCTCTGGTCATAGCTCAGTTAGGTACCAATTAAATACACATTGAGACGTACTAAACTATCCGTAACATACTCGTTGATCATACAAATATAATAACATCATCCACATGTATAAAAAGCTTAAAATAATGAAAGCCTTAATAATTAAAAAAGAAAAAGCCAACACTCAATAATATTTAATATCAATTATGAACACGGCCACAATATGCTGTCGTGTTTGGAATATATATATATATATATATATTTTAAACGGTGTTTTAGTGGGTACTCATTTGAGTAGATGCTCAGTTTATTAAACACTCAAATGAAGTGATAAAAATTTGTCGGGTTAAAGCATAGAAACTCCTGTGCGTTTTTAGAAAATTACTAAATATATATATATATATATATATATATATATATATATATATATGTATGTGTGTGTGTGTGTGTGTGTGTTAAAATAGATTATTTTGAGAGTGTAAAAACTTCCAATCTAATGTCGTTACACATGGAATAATCTCAATGGATAATTAATTAGTCCTCACGGAATAAGCTAATTCTATTTGAATGTAAATTCGAGATGCAAATACTTCCAAAGTGCAAATCTGCAATCAGTTATTAAATGGTACAAGAAATAGTTTGGCAATGCCTCCAAAACGAAACTGCTACCACCAGAGATAACTATTTTTGCGTTCTATCGACGTAGCCGATGCTAATCTACAGGATAACAATTCATTGCGCCCTCTTGGTCTCACGTTTTCCACCGAGATGAAGTGGAATGATTATGTTGAATGAATTGCTAGGTTTGCTGCCAGGAAAAATGGTTCCCACTATTGTGACAGAATATTATCGGCAGAATTCTTCATGCATAGTTATAAGCCTACCATTCGTCAGTGCATTGAATATTGCAGTCAGATTTGGTTTGGTGCCGCTGCTATATATCAAAATCCTCGACAGAATCCAAAGAAGGTCTGCAGTGTTATCGGTCCAAACCTGGCATCTCAACTTTAATCCCTTCCGTACCATCGTGACGTGGATTTCCTCTATCTTTTCTATAAGTATTTTCATAGCAATTGTTCTGAGTTTTCATCTAGTACTTTGACTGCATGAATTTAAACGTACTACTAGATTGGCAATTAGGTCTCATCGTTTTACTGTTGAAAGAGTTAAATGTAACCGCAATATCTATTCTAATGGTTTCTTCTCTCGAACTTTTCGGCTGTGGAACCGTTTTCCGGTTTCTTGCTATTCTACCACCTATAGTTTTATTCGGTCTTCCAGATTCCTGTTCTTTCATTGTCCATTCTCCTCACAAGCGTCTTCTAGTTTTCTTTTACTCAGTAACAACTTCCTTATTTGTAACACTATCGTCTTGTTTGGGGCGAAACGATTACGGTGGAGTAATGGATAGAAGCTCGGATTGAGGAATTTGAGAGCAGAGTTCGAATTTCAGTCAAATCCATTACATTCACTTACGTGCTAATTCCCTTGGGAAAGGTATGAATCCTCCTCTTCCACCAGGTATGGGTAAATAGGAAAGACCAGGTTCTATAGCCTTGGATGGCAACCTACTAATAATCTTCTCTTATTTAAACTACAAAACTTTTGTGTCCAATTTAAAAAATTGCCATGGGTACCGCAAACTTTTGAACTGTAGTGTATATATATATATATATATATATATATATATATATATATATATATATATATATATGAGAGAGAGAGAGAGATATATTCAGATTTGCTCAACTGTCCATATTAACACTTGAAGCAATCGTCTCGGAAAGCAGAAAATTTTTTAACTGACAACCAGTAACTTCATTAAGATAAATGCTTGCAGTTTTCAAAATGTAGGTAAAAAAATCCTAAATTCTCATGTGTATAATTTATGACCCTCCGCTAAAGATAGATTCAATGTTTTTTCGAACAAATCAAATCTTTTCGCACCAATACCCGAAACGATACTTGTCAAAATACCGTTAGCGGTATGGTGAGAATTTACGTGACTTATATACAAAGCAGACGACACAAAAATTCAAAGGCGCCCAGTAATAGCGAACTATGTCTTCCAGAAACTAAGCAAAAGTATTAAGTTATAGGAAAATATCGTTAGGAACAAAAATAAAGAGCCTGGAAGTGCTATATAGTTTCTAATATCATATATAGCTGTAAATGATGAACAATTTCTATCAACGACCGAGATATGGCTCTACCGACGAAAGCGAAGAATATCATGTGCAGAATATGCGAGTGACTGCAAATTCTTACGGAAAGGAACTTACTCTTAAAATAAGAAAAAAGACTGATGAAATTTCTGATACTCATAAGAAAAGAAGGTTTGGAGAATTTAATACTCACAGGACATATGGAAGGTAAGGAAAAGCAGGAGGAAAGAGCGAGTAAACTACATGACGATATTGTTGTTCTATCCATTTACACAAAGACAAAAAGAGATTATAAAGGGTAAACGTTAGAAAGAAAAAAATAAGAAATTTGAGAGGGACATGATGACCTATGTCTTGAAAAAGACATGACACATAATACCCAAAACTGACTTTGGCATCGGTGAAAGGAAATAATTAAGCCTAAATGATTTCAGAAAACAGAAATTAAAAATATATACCGCATATACTCATGTATAGTACGACCCCTGAATTATGTTGTGAGACACCTGTTTTACATTTTATATATATATATATATATATATATATATATATAGTGTATTTAGGCAATAATCCTTCATTTATACATGTTTCATTAAAGACGACAGATAAGGTACTACGATTAAGTTTTTTATTTATTTTTTCTTGTGTTCGAACAAATGTTTTCTTTTTGAGACATAGATTGTGTAAAAACTGTCCAAATGTTCTATAATTCCGAACGCTTTCGGTTATACTTTTAGCCATTATCAAGGACGATTTTATTTTTGCTTTCTAGAGTTATAGGGATGTTTTATTTTCCAAACACGGTTAGCACGGTGTTCGTAGTTAATGTTATCAAGGCTTCCATTATTTTTAATCTTTTACATTTGGGTGAGGTTGTTATGCTAGTATTTTCTACTAGTATGTTTCGGATGGAGTCTGGTAAGTGTGTGTGTGTGTGTGTGTGTGTGTGTGTGTGTGTGTGTGTGTGTGTGTGTGTGTGTGTGTGTGTGTAAAGGGGTTCTAATCGAGCTGTGGTCAGAGAGGTGTAACGTAAGGCGTCTGGATAGGCATGTAGTCGTGTGGCACAGTGTGTCCAAAAAAGAAAACACTTGTTCGAACACAAGAAAAATTAAAGAAAAGCTTAATCATAATACCTTGTCCGTCGTCTTTAATGAAAGACACGCACATATATTATAGCCCTTGTATAATGCGACCCCAGCTTCTGAGCATGAACCGTAATACTTTGCGTATAATCTATATATGAATAGAGAGATACGCTTCAATATTGCTCCTCAATTTTGGCGATTCATATTGATAATATTACTGCATACCGTGAGCTCATGGCCGAGTGGTTAGAACGTTCGCATTCTGACCATGAGACCTGGGTTCGAATCTCACCACGGTCGATTTGTTAGTAAGGAGACTTTGATGTTATCGGACTAGAGGGATCGATCCCAGCGCGCCTGAAGACCATACCACGGGTTGACCCAAGCCTTGTGAATGAAAGTGGATAAACGGAACCCTTGGAGGCCGTCGATAGCTGTGCTGTCACAAGTCATCATGGCCGAGGGCATGGGCGTACTGGCCTTGTTAAAATTGTTGATCACGCTACATAACACGCTCTTTCCCAGAAGGTCTGCTCAGCATAGTTGCAGAATAAACTACAGGTGGGGTATGTGGGTGTTGAATAAATACAAATGCGCCTGAGCAAGCGTCTGCAATAGGGATTGGCTAGCCGCCCTTGTAAACAGCTATCCTCGAATACGAGTGGCCAACTATACATATATACATACATTACTGTATACCGTAAATAAAGCCACCCTGTTCAATCATTTACCCGTCTGTATATTGCGGTGCATCTTGTCAAAATATTTTATGAATATGTAACAGAATTATAAGATAAAATAATACAAGTACATGTAAAGAATATAATAAATAAAATATATAGAGAGAGAGGAAGACGGAATAAGGAACACAACTGAAACATACGTTATAGATACGTTTATCAGACAAAAGAGTTGCCCTTGGAAAAGCAATGCCTCAGTGTATAGTGCAACCGATCACCAAAAATGCGTGATTCTTGACCTCTTCCAAAAGGAGATTACCTGCGTATAGTGCGAACATCTATTTTTTTGCCTAGGAAACTGAACATAAAAAGTCGCACAATTCATGAGTTCATACGATACTAGTTTATTTCTTCTATATAAATACCAATGTAAGTGTTACTGTGTCACAGTTCTTCCACTTTACTCATAGAAGCCTTAGGCCAAAGTATACCATTTTGGAATAAGGCCTGCTTTGCCAAGTCTTCTGCGAGGAAGGCCTGCTTTGCCAAGTCTTCTGCGAGGAAGGCCTGCTTTGCCAAGTCTTCTGCGAGGAAGGCCTGCTTTGCCAAGTCTTCTGCGAGGAAGGCCTGCTTTGCCAAGTCTTCTGCGAGGAAGGCCTGCTTTGCCAAGTCTTCTGCGAGGAAGGCCTGCTTTGCCAAGTCTTCTGCGAGGAAGGCCTGCTTTGCCAAGTCTTCTGCGAGGAAGGCCTGCTTTGCCAAGTCTTCTGCGAGGAAGGCCTGCTTTGCCAAGTCTTCTGCGAGGAAGGCCTGCTTTGCCAAGTCTTCTGCGAGGAAGGCCTGCTTTGCCAAGTCTTCTGCGAGGAAGGCCTGCTTTGCCAAGTCTTCTGCGAGGAAGGCCTGCTTTGCCAAGTCTTCTGCGAGGAAGGCCTGCTTTGCCAAGTCTTCTGCGAGGAAGGCCTGCTTTGCCAAGTCTTCTGCGAGGAAGGCCTGCTTTGCCAAGTCTTCTGCGAGGAAGGCCTGCTTTGCCAAGTCTTCTGCGAGGAAGGCCTGCTTTGCCAAGTCTTCTGCGAGGAAGGCCTGCTTTGCCAAGTCTTCTGCGAGGAAGGCCTGCTTTGCCAAGTCTTCTGCGAGGAAGGCCTGCTTTGCCAAGTCTTCTGCGAGGAAGGCCTGCTTTGCCAAGTCTTCTGCGAGGAAGGCCTGCTTTGCCAAGTCTTCTGCGAGGAAGGCCTGCTTTGCCAAGTCTTCTGCACACTTATAATAAACCATTCACCCATGCATAGGTTATTGTTGCCACGTCTAGTCTGGCGCTTCTGCTATTTATCATGAGGTTTGTGACAAAATCTAATGAATCGTCCGGTAGCAAGCCCTCTGATCGGGAGACTGGAGATTTTGAGGAGCGTGAAACCACCTCTTACCTGCTGTTGTTCTCTGTCTACCCTAACCCGGAGTAGTAGTACCTGTTAGTGTCCCAGCTATCGGTAAACAGTGAACCCCTAAACAAAAATCAACAGTTTATTTTTATTTTTTATATATATATATATATATATATATATATATATATATATATATATATATATATATATATAAACCATTTAAATTGACACTAGTTTCTTACGAAACTTATATACTTTTTATTCCCTCTTAAAGTATAAAATTATATACAAAATATCTGTAGTTGAAGGCATAAAATTATGTGCAAAATATCTAGATTTCGGCATTAAACAACAAAAGGTTGATATGCCGCCAAACAAAACCAATCAACATGAAAGAACCCTTACCTGACATTAATCCATATAATATCCTACATTTTCTTAAAGAAATCAAACTGCATTCCAAAATATAACTTCAACAAAACTAAAACATAAAACACACATCACCACCTCTTGTAATTACGTCCACACAAAAACTGGGTATCATCTACCATGTATTCAGTTGTGAAAGCAGAATAACATAGCTTTTTATTACTTCAAAGCTCACAGGAAAATTAAATTTTGCCATTAAATGATATTAGGTGTTGATATGCCGTTAAACAAATCAATCAACCAAATAAGAAATTATTGGGTGAACATTAGTTAAAAATATGAAAATTAAATTTTTAAAAATTCTGGTTGCAGCGCCTATTGTAAAAGCTTCATCCATTTTTGTGTTTGTGCCCCTCCTTCCGTTTTGTTAAGGCGCCAGTTGTACCACTGATATACTAATGCTTATGTTGGACTTGAGAGAGTAAAGGAGACAGTTAATATTGGGCTGCTTAGCAAGAGAGAAAAATAGTTCTTGCGAATTTCTTTAATAAGCGTTTTCTTTAGTAGGTCTTCTCGATCAAGACAATTTTTATTAATTTTACTGTTTAAGAAAATAAAAAAAACACCTAGAGATAGCTACATAAACATGTGTAACCAATAAAAATAAAACCGCTATATCGGGCGGCATTTAAACTAACTCCTACGGAGGGCCCTTGATTGGGCCTTCATCACAATAGGTAGGAAGGAGTAGATGCGATAAGCAACAATAAACTGCAGAAGTACTCAAAATTGTATTAAGTATTGCATTAATATTTAAGCTTACCTTTTTTTTTTTTTTTAAGTTCAACGATAATTCTTCTGCTGCCATTTAATTTAAAGATAATTTGATGTATGTAGGTCCTTACTTTACGTACAAACAATTCTTTTTATTTCATGGGTAACTTTCTCTGGATTTTACAATTTAAATTATTCCCAAATTTATTTCTAAGGCATAAAAATTGTTATCATACAAAAAATTCGTCGCAAAAAAAATTACGTAAAAAAAATAAAAAAAAAAAAAAAAAAAAAAATCGCCAAAAACAATTGCAGTAATGAAAACTTGGGAATCCAAAATTTCAAGATTGAGGATCTGGATCCTGTCCGGAATGTTTTTAATTAATTGCAGAAGATGTAGCAATTCATGCGTTCCATTTCATATCAGTGAATACGTGAAATCAAAAAGGCGCAAGGAACTTCCCTCCTGGAGGTTAGCATTAGCCATACTGGTGGAAGGCAAAAATGGTTCTCTGTGATAATTAAAAGATGGTGGTTTCATTTTAGGTAGGTTAAAATTAATAAGCCATGTCTTGTCCCAGTTAACAGATTGAATGTCATTTTGGAGATCAGCCGTCAAATTGATTTTATTGAACCTATCAGACTTAGCTATTTACTCCCGTATTAATAATTTGTCATCGATATAGATAACGAGTCGGGAACCGATGACGCCGGGAAGGTTGTTGACGAAAATTAGGAATAAAGTCAGTGCAAAAATGGATATTTTTGTTAATGTACAAAAGATCTAAAAAGAGAATTATGCGGCAAACTAAATGTAAAAAGGAATTAAAATGATCAGCCGTCAAAGAACGAAAGTTATTTCGAGTTTTTCAGGATCTGACGGAGGGTATATAAATTATTTTTTTTATTATTAGTATAGCTTTTTGTGATATCTTTTATATTAAACACGTCCGATTTTCCATTAAAAAAAAAACAGCATAGCATGATGAAAAAAGGCGTAACACTTAAAAAATTAAAGTTTCATCGTCAAAATGTTTATGTTTATTAAGAGGAAAGACCAAAGTATTTTTGATTAATTTTTTTTTTAAATTTAAAACTTAAAAAAAAAAAAAAAAAAAAAAAATTTTTAAACCGTTCGGAATTTTGGTTAAAAATCCTGTTTTTTTTTTTAATTATTTCTGCGACGCAAGTCATTTTTACAAGGAAGCGTTTTTGTGCCTTTTTACGGTGAAAGACATGGATTTGGAAATTCTCAGAAAAAAAAAAAAAAAAAAAAAAAAAAAAATCAAATAATCGTCCGATTTTAATGAAACTTTCATAACCTATTCACAAATGAATTAAATTACTTTAAAAAAAAATTGTTTTAGAAAATCGTGGTTTTTTTTTTTTAAATGTTACATCCCACATAATTTCAATAAAATTTCGAGAAAGGAAATCGTATGTCCAAGTTTTTTTTATTCGTTAAAAGTAGGATTCCTTGGAGAATGTAAATCATCCAATTTTTATTTATTTATTTTTTTCAAACTTTTGCTAGTTTTCTGAAAATCTGCTCCGAATGGTAAACTAAAGAATGTAATAAAACTATGACATTATTTAATTAAAAAAAAAACTTACTTGCTTTTGTAAACGAGTTATATTTAGGGTATTATTGTCTTATGAAAAAAAATTTTTTAGATGAATAATGAATTTTAACAAGAATTTTTCTATTCTTTTAAAATTTTAATTATAATAATTTGTAATTTAAAAATCACCCACGCCAGTGATATTGTAATCAGTAAAAGCTATATTTACGAATCAAAAATTTAAAAGCTTAATAGAAGTCGTTTTGCACCAATATTTTAAAAATAATTTTCATTTTTAATGGGTTTTTTTTTTTTTTTTTTTTACTTCAAGCATTTCCATTTTCATCTTTGATAGTCTATACGTAACATTATGTGTTCTAAGAGTTGTTCTCTTTTTATAGAGAAATTCGCTTGTTTCCCATTCGTTTTTCATTGCTTACGTTTCAACGGGTTTTGAACATCATCCCTTCAGTTTAAAAAAAATTTAATTTTATGTTTTTAATTTCTATTCCACAAAATATTTTTATTTTATGTGTTTATTTTAGTGTGGGTCATAAATTGAGTTACCGCTATCATGGCATTTAATCTCAGTTATTAAATTTTAAAATTAATCTAAGAAAATATTATAGTATTCTAAATTTTCTTTTTTTTTTTTTCAAAAACCGTCTTCAGGCGTAAAAGTTAAAATATTAGATAATTGCTGAAAATGTTAAATTGTAAAAATTACTAGGTAGTTACAAACCAAAATAAAAAATGATGCATTCACTTAGATTTCGTAAATTTATGTCAATTCTGGTCATCCATACTAGCTGCCAACACATCGGAGATTATCGATAACGACAATAAAGCCATGAGAAAAACAGGAGCTGTTGTTAAGAAATGCTTGTATACTATGTTTTTATGCTATAAGTAAGTAATATGTTTCAAATCAGGTTAATTTAACTTTAAATTTGCTAATTTTACTCCTATAACGTGTCAAAAATATATATTTTATTTTTGGAAGATTCTTAAAATCAATAATTAAATTTTATTTTAAAACTTGTTAAGTTGTAAAAAATGGCCGCTAATGAACAGATTTTTTGAAATCTAACAAATATTTGACATTCCAATCTATATCATTTCTATATGAAATAGATCAGAATATTTTACCTACTGGAAATAGGTCAATTTAATCCTTTACCATAGAAATTTTCAAGAATGCGTTTTCATTTAAAATTCATTTTAAACCCTAGATATCGAAAATTTATGCCGAATTATTAGAGGTAGCTATTTTATATTATACGCCTTTTAAATATATTTAACTAAGTAATTTTAGTAGAAAAAAAAAAATATTAAAAATAAAAAAAATCGCAAAATCTTTGCAAATTGGGTCAACGGCGGATAGTTGAAACCACGGTTGGCGATTCCGCGGGTGGTTAGATCCTACTCCCTATACAACTACCACCATTCCATAATATAAAATTAACAGAAAAGTCACCCTTTGTGAATCATACGAAAAAAAAGATACAATCGGACAACACTATACCACATCCCTTTCGGTTTGGCCTCCACATGAATTCAACTCCGCCCATCGTCTACTCAGACTTTCTCTTGCGCTTTGAAAAAGGAAAAAAATTGTCATACCGCCTCCCCACACAATATAAGTTTTGTCCTTTTTTCTCATCAGTTTCAAGCTGCTTGACAGAAGACACATGTTGACTACGACAGCTTTACGCGAACAGATTTATTTTTTACGGGGTATTATATTTACTAGAACTTCGCCTGATAAAGGTCAGGAAGAATAGGAAGAAAAAAAATGGTTCGTAAGAAACTAGTGTCAGTCATAGATTCTTTTTACGTGGGTCCAGAAAATATGCGATCAATTTGTTTCATACAAGGAGAAAGATTTCAGAGGTACACTATATCAGATTTTATTATTAACAAAAAAAAAATGTTTTCTTCTGATAAATCCGAGCTTGGTGTAACTTAGGATTTAAACTTGTATTCCTATTAGCAACAGACTAATTTGGTCTCAGATTTTTTAGTATTTATCCTTACTAAAACATTGGTAACTTGTTTTCGAAGACACTGTTCACTCCAAATACAGTGTATCTAGTATATTTTTTAAAAAAGCGGAAAATTTATAATCTTTCAGAAATAATTGACTTTGAATAGCCTTGAATAAGTTTCTTTAATATTCATGACGTTGAATAACGAATGCTACAGCCTCTGGTCACCACACTTACAACTTTGTGTTGAACATTCAGGTAGACATTTCGAACATCTACAATGGTGCTACAGACAGTAAAGTTGGCCTTACTTATGTATAGGCCCGACATTCATCTCTATTCTCTATATACCATACTGGTGAAACCCGACGTTGAAAAGAACACCCTACCATAAAACTATCCCACCAGCAGGTATATAATATCAAGGCCGTTGTATTGCCATTTTGTGAAGGAGGTCTGGACCGTGCAGCAGATTCCAGTGGTGGTGGCCGGGGGGGGAGACTCGACGCCATAACGCTATGATAACTGATCTAGTTAGTTCTTACATGTATTACTTGTCGGTGTTGATGTTTAGATACCTCATCTCTTCTCCTTTCTAATAGTCCAAAACAGTGGTTTTCAACCAGGGTTCTGCGGAACCCTAGCGTTCCACCAGTAAAGCCCAGGGGTTCCAGTATGACCGGGTTAGAAGCCCATTTGTGGAATTTGAGCCATCTGAAGAACAGTTTACATTAACAGAAGAAGAAGAACTTGCCAGTGTTTCAAGTGACAGAACATTAAAATTGAAGCATTCTGAGCTTAGCCTGGATGCATTCTGGTTGCTAGTTAAAAAGGAATATCCTGCATTTGCCCAGAAAGCACTGCGCTTTATGCTGTTTTCTACATCCTACTTTTGTGAATTTGGATTTTCAGCTCTGACAACCGTCAAGCGCAAGAAGCGAGCACAATTGGTGTCTGTGGAAGATGAACTTCGTGTGTGTCTGTCAAAAACACAACCCAATATTAAAGATTTGTGCAAGAAACATCAGGCTCAAGTTTCTCATTGAATTTTTAATGAAAATAAATGTAATCCATTGAAACTGAAGTCTTTTTAATACATGTGTAATAACCGTAGAAGCCAGATTAAAATTGCATATGGACGTATACAATATTTTTACAGTTTGTCTTTGTATTTTTTTGTAAATAAATCTGAAGATGAGTATTTTTATTTTATTTTAATAAGTGAAAGCTTTTTTTTTGCATAAGACAATTAATTAATTGCAGGTGTTCCTCGAGCCACTGGAATGTTTCCTTGAGATTCCGCTCGAGCAAAAAGGTTGAAAACCACTCGTCTAAACCATATCCTACAAATCCTTATAATCAGTAATTATTTCCTCTTACATCCGGCTTAAGGAGAGAGAGAGAGAGAGAGAGGGAGAAACAGTTTTGTAAAAAAGGTGCTGAGAATACAGTGGGCAGACTATGTGAGCAACGAGAAAGTTCTAAACAACAACAACACACATATCTATAATTTTCAAAATGTGTGTGAGTGAGTGTGTGAGAGAGAGAGAGAGAGAGAGAGAGAGATATCGGATATTGTTTATGAGTTTCCAGTTTTCATCCGATTTCGATGATTTTTTTTCTTTTGAGAGATAATTCTTCAGTACAGGTTTTGAGTCCAAATTGGCTTGAAAAATTGTAACCTTGACGGTGAAAAATCGAAAAAATACTGATTTTTTACACTGCGAAAAATCCAAGGCAAAATTTAATGTCTAAAAAACAGCGTACAATCAATTTAGAGAGTTGAAATCTAACGCAGGAGATTAGAATTATACAAAAAATTATATTATAAATAAAACTTATCGTATATTATTATTATTATGACGGTCCATGGAAGAGGTTCTTTACTTGCAAGATTGAGAACGCAAAAACGGCCATTTTCAGGGCTATCACCCATTCAAATTGTTAACCCCCCATTTGGGGGGTGCCTCAGTTGCACCTAATTGTTACTAATATTGATTTTCGGGTGGGCTGAATTTAAACTTAAACGGCAAAAATTCCCAGTAACGAAACACCGGGTCGAAGACGGGTTATACTGCTAGTATATATTTTAGAATATTAAAACAAAAAACATGTTAAAAATCGCTACACGATTACAATCATGCTTCAACACCACAAATGTGCCTCCTCAAGCGATGTTAAACCACTGGCGAGCCCTATTAAATCAAAGATTACGTACAGTGGAATTATACTCCATTTGTTCTCATTTTACCTGGATATATATATATATATATATATATATATATATATATATATATATATATATATATATATATATATATATATATATATATAGATAAGTAGACGTCCTCATATCCTAACTTCTCTATGTTGGCATTTAGATGTTTTAGGAATATGCTACATTTGAATATTTGTTTCTTTTCTTTGCAAATAATTGTTAGTAACTTAAAATTTCTTAACCCATGATGTCTCGCACAGAAGAAACTTCAACTGGAAGAAAAAAAGAAAAATTCTTTCACGTTTCTAGTAATATGAAATAATGTCAGATTATTCAAGAAAATCTATTTAAAAACTAGTTCGTTTGCTTCCAGTGTAAAAGTTAACAGATATAGACTTAAAATGTCCCAACTGGAGATTTTTCTTTAATCAATTCCCCCCAAGCAATTCTATAATGCCACTAAGATGCAAGAGGCTATTCGTGAGTAATTAGAGATTATTGAAAAACTGGACGAAGCTACAAATTCGTTGAATTTGCAAATTAACAAACAAACGAGGATTACAGAATCTGAACGAAAGATGATCCACTGAATCCTCTCACTTCAGATGACTTAAAAGAATGGATAAATGAAGACGCTAATGAATTACAAAAGATTTCAATGGTAGAATCACTTCAGAATTATTTGGATTGTCAAGAAATAGAGGAACAATCAAATTCTTCCGATAATGGTGAAAATTTGAAGGATAACGAAGACTGGGACTCAGTAGATAAAGCTAATGATGACGTCATCAAATTCATGGAGAAAAAATAATCTTTGTTCAGTAGTGCAGAATGTACAAGTGCACATAAGTTTCAGAAATGCCTTAAAATAGAACAGAGAAAAGTAAGCGAAATGAAAAAAGAAATACGATAGAGAATTGAAAATAAAACCAATTGAGCATTAAACATTACAAATTAATACTTACTTTCATGAGACACTTCATTTTTCATGTATGGTGATAAGTTCTTGTGTTTTGTTAAGTTATAGTTATATAATTATATAACAATACCGAAGTGGTTAAGCATCTTACCTTTCACGACCTACTCTCCGACAAACAATATGACAAGGTCTGCCGCTGATGAGCTAACGGCCATCACTGAATATGTATATCAAGCTCTTGATAATAACGGCGAAGCTTGAGCTGTGCCTCTAGATATCTCGAAGGCGTTTGACAGGGTTTGGCATGCTGGTCTTCTACGCATGCTCTAGAGCTACGGTATTAATGGACGTTTGATTGATTTAATCCTATTGTCTATCAAATCGTGAAATGAAGGTCGTTTTGAACGAGCTCGCTTCCAGATCCTTTCACACGGACGTGGGTGTCTCCCAAAACTATCCTGGGTCCTACGTTGTGTCTGATCTTCATCAATGATCTTGTTGATGTCATCAGTTCCCAAGTCGGCATTTATGCTGATGACACTGCCATTTACTCCTCAATAGCAAATCCGTCAGTGATCGCTGCTCTTGAAAAGGACCTCCAATCAGTGGTTAACAGGGGCAGGAAATGGCTCGTAAATGTCAATGCCTCCAAAACGAAACTGCTCTCATTTAGCCACCATAGAGAAACTTCCCTTCCCACCATCAGCATTGCTGATGTTAGACTCATGGACAGCAACACACTGCGACGTCTTGGCCTTACATTTTCAACTGACTTGAAGTGGATCGACTACATCGTATCAATAGCTGCATCAAATGCAAGGAAAACTGAGTCACTGTGTCATGCCAGAAGGTTTTTCCCCGTCAGAGTCCATCTTGCACACACACAAATCTACCATTCGCCCGTGCATTGAATACTGTTGCCATGTCTGATCAGGTGCTCCTGTTACTCATCTCGAGATTCTTGACAAAATCTAAAAGGAAGATCTGCAACGTAATCCGACTTGGCATCTTGACTTCAGTCACTTTCTCACCGACACGACGTGGCTTACTTCTGTCTTTTCTACAAATATTTTCATGGCTACTGCTCTTAAGAGCTTTTGACCCCTGGTGCCCGGATTAGGGGAGTTTAAGCGTGCTACTAGATTGGCATTTAGGTCCCACCCTTTTACTGTTGAAATAGGTAAATGTAACCGTCAATTCTACTCCAACAGTTTTTTTTTTCGTACTTCTCGCCTGTGGAACTCCTTTCCGTTTCCGCGCTTCCCTAATAACTATAATCTTCAAAAATTTAAATGCAACATCAATCTCCATCTTCTTGAGCCCCGTTCAGCTTTTATACTTTCCTCGGTCTCTTTCTATACTCCGTCTTTTCTCAGAACATTCACTCTCTGTAAACCCCTGCGTACTGATGGCATTCTCGCATTGTTTGGAGATAAATGAATAAAAAATAAAAATAAAAAATATATATTACACATGTCGCATTATATCCGAACACGTCCTCATATCGGAACTACTCTAAAGTTCAGATACGAGGACTTCTACTGTATGTATAAATAGAAACTAAAAAAACAAAAACATTTTTAAATTAAAATTAGAAAGAAACACTAACTTGGCTGGCTCTTGAGCATTGTACTGGGAGAATATTTAATAAAAAGCAATTACTATAAACGTTATGTTTAGTGGATACATGTGTTAGATTTTATATACTTTCTATTTTAAGCAATGAAATTAATGTCAACCGGCCTAGAAATTGAGGTTCTTACTAAGAATATGGCTCTAGACAGGAATCGAACCAGTACCCCATTTTCCTTATCAGGAAAACCATTCCCTTAGCTGAAATGTATTCTACCAATTAAACTACAAGGAACCATGACAAGATAATCCGAATTACCTTCTAAAGAAATTTAAGAATAGATAGGTTCGCCCATATGTTCACACTCCTCCCCGGCCTTTTGAAAAAGAATAGATTTATCCCTGGTTTCCTGTTTAGGATTGAGTTTCCGGTTTCTTCTAAAGTCCTCTCATTCTTCTTCACTCCCAGTAGCCTCTTGCGTCTTAGTGGCATTATAGAATTGCTTGGGGTGAATTGATTAAAGAAAAATCTCCAGTTGGGACATTTTAAGTCTATATCTGTTAACTTTCACACCGGAAACAGACGAAGTATTTTTTTAAATAGATTTTCTTGAATAATCTGTCATTATTTCATATTACTAGAAACGTTATCTAACGTGAGCAGTCTTGTTCGAGTTGACATCCCAGTATTTTAAACAGCGAATATAATGTCAACTGGCTTAGAAATCAAATTGAGCTTTCGCCTAATCGTTTTTTACGTGATTTGCATTACATTTGACCATTTCGGCCTTTTTAAAATCGAGAGGATGGTTTTGTATTTTGTCCATGAGAGTAATGGGTGAACTATGGGAGAAAGGTTTATTCTCTCGGTTTGCATTTCCCCCATTATGGTCATTATTACACTCATGATATAACACAACTTTGAATGGAATAGCTGAAAGGAATAGTTGAAAGAGAGACTTATATATTGCTAAGTCATTCTTTTTCTGGGAATAAAGCATGTTCGTAATTCCTTTTCCTTCAAGCCATTCCGTCCCATCCGTGAAATAAGGTGTTATTATGTCACGGATATAACAATGCCCATTCAGTTCAGTTATGTGCCACGCCTGATACACGCTGATGCGATCATGTATCGAAAGATACATGACTGACAAGCCAGATTTTTTCCCACAGTAGGTTGCCATTTCTTTCTGCGGTAGACTAGTTGCCATCCAAGGCTATAGAACCCGGTCTGTCCTGCTATTTACCCATAGCTGGGGGCGAAGAAGAGGATCCAAACCTTTCCCTAGAGTATTAGCACGTAAGTGAATGTAATGGATTCGACTGGAATTCGAATTCGGCTCTCCGATTCCTCAATCCGATCCGCTATCCATTACTGATTTATTTTATCAAATCACTATATATTTTTCGTTTTTTTTAAATCATTTCACACCAAGCAAGGCAATAAAGCCACTAAGACGCAATGGGTTACTGATTGTTAGAGAATATGAAAGAGAACAGTAAAAAGAACAAGAATTAAGACAAGATAACGACTGATATTGCATTTAAATTTTTCAAGATCAAAGTTGGCTGGGAAGCAAGAAGCCAGAAGAGAGTTCCACAAGCGAGAAGTGCGATAAAGGAATCTGTTAGCATAGAACTTACAATACATCTAGCCATTTACACTATAAAATGACGAGACCTTTCCGCCAAGGTAGTACTGCGCTTCAATTCGGGGGCGGAGGCGAGGTACCATAGAACAAAGTTCATTAGAATAGTTACAATGAAATTATAGAAAAAGTACAGGGAAGCTACGTTACAGCGATGGGAAAGTGACTGAAGGCGAGATACCAGACAAGGACCAATACATTGCCGATTCTTTGGGTTTCATCAAGAATCTCTAAATATATCGCAAGAGCACCACATCATATGTGGCAGCAATATTCAAAGCATAGACGAATGGTCAACTTATAAGTATGTAAGATAGATTCTGATGATAAATGTCTAGCCTGACACAGAGAACCAACATTTCTAGTAGAAGATATAGCAACTTATTCGATATAATCTTTTCACTTCATGTCAACGGAAAAACGTTAGAGACGGCACAATGAATGATTCTCTTGGAGGTTAGCATCAGCCATACTGATGGAAGGTAAAAAGGACTCTTAGACGATTAAAAGACAGCAGTTTTGCTTTGGAGGTGTTAAAATGAACAAACCATTCCTTACCCGACTTAACAGAAAGTAGATCATTTAGATCAGCTGATCATTTGGTCATAGCGAACCGTTCATGCTTACCATTGAGACAGAAATAAATGGCAGTTTCATCAGTATAGATTGATTAATGAATGAGAAATTTAAAGATGGATACTTTGCACAAAGAATATAATCCATCCTTATAGTTCTTGATGACTTGCCCCTGTCACGGTTGAAAACTTTTGCAATAGAAGTTTGGTGAAACGGAAAGTTATAAGAAGAGACGTTAGCGTTAAATCTTATCAATCATCATAGACGGTTTTTTTCTTCCAAGATAACGAATTGGAGCGTAGGAATGTGGAATCAAGGTTCGACAAGTACAAACTGGAGGCGAACCATACCAATAATCATTACGCAGACCCCACGCCTCTACGACAAGATTGTTTTCAATTAAAAGAAAAATGAACAACTAGTCAAAAAATAATCTATAAATATCAGGGTTGACGTCTCAGTACAAAGAAAACATTGGAATCCTTTTCCTACATTAGAAGGTTTGTTCTGTGTATTTCCACTGGTCCTATCTAGCAGCATGTGCTTCCCCGTAGAGTTATGAACTCAATTTGTCGGTTGTAAAAAAACATACATATTATATATATATATATATATATATATATATATATATAACGCCAAATCTATTAAAAACAGATGTTTCCTTTCGGTATACACATACACACACCAGATTTCAAAATCTGTCAAAACGAATAACAAAACAATCCCATATATATATATATATATATATATATATATATATATAGTGACAATTATCGTGTGAACGATAGACCAACACGATGAGGCAGGAGAGGTGCGGAGGCAGTTGACTGACAGGACGAGCTGTACGAAATTGTAAAGTTACAAGTACCCTCTCGAGGGGTTGGCAGCTTTTCATACTTTGGTGTATTGGAAGGAAATCCTTCCTTGTGGAAAAAATGATGCCGGCAATTTTAAGCTTTTAGATGACTGTACCGATCTCTTTTTTTGTGGACATTGTTCTTCTTCCGTCCCGTTTTATAAAAGATGAGAATATTTTACACATCATACAGTCCTGTACAAAAGTAAGTGGACCCCTATTTTTTTTAAAATTATCTTTTTCCGGGTGATCAATAAATCTTAAACTATATATTCATTAAGAAAAACCTTTATTAAATCAATTACAGCCATTTTCAAAAATAATGTTATCAAACTGAAATACAAATATCAATTAAAAATTAAAATGTGTAAAAGTAAGTGGACCCTTACATTTAATATTCAGTGACTGCTCCTTTTGAGGTTATGTCAACTAGTCTTTCTATAATTTTTTAAGAAGTTTGTGCCAGTAGTGAGTGCTGATTTTTGATCATTCTTCTTGGAAAAACTCCCACAATTTTTCGATTTTACCTGGATTTCTTGCATGCACTGCCTCCCTTCTCTTGAATCACAGATTTCCAATTGAGTTTAGATCAGGACTTTAACTAGGCCGTTCCAAGACTTGAAATTTCTTTTTAGGAACCCATCCTTTTGTAGATTTGTTGTGTTGCTGCAGATCATAGTCCTGTTGTAAGTTTCAGTCCTGACCTACACCCAACTTTTGAACTGACAAAACACATTCGTTCAAAATTGCTCGGTATCTTTCAGAGTTCATTGTGCCATCAATGTGTATTATTTAACCTGTCTCAGCTGCAGCAAAGCACCCCCAAATCATCATGCTGTCACCGCCATGTTTAATAGTTAGTATCAAATTCGTCTCTTCAAAAGCTGTATTAGGAGCATTCGCCAGACATAACACCTATTGTTCCTCCCAAAAAGCTCTAGTTTGGTCTCATCCGACCATAAAAAAAACTTACCAGAATGTTTCTAGCTTATTAATATGAGCTTTGACATATTTGAGGCGAGCATGCTTGTGTTATTTTGTAAGCAATGGCTTTTTCTAGGAATTCTGACATGAAGATCGGTATTGTTCAAATTTCGTCGCACTCTAGATATATGCACATCGATTCTGACATTGAAGTTCTTCAATGCTCACGGCATGATTTGACTGGACTTGCAGAACTAGATGTCTACTTGCTCCTGCTGTTATATTTCGCAGATAGCCACTTCTTGATTGTGGTGTCGTCATACCAAAAGCCCTCCATCTATGAATAATTTGTTGCAAGTTGGAGAATTGCACTTCAACTCGTTTTGATAGATTTTTGTAGCCTTCTCCATCATTATAGGTTTCAACTATGCAATTTTTTAAAGCTTCATGAAATTTTGATATTTGCATATATATATATATATATATATATATATATATATATATATATATATATATTTAAATGTAGTCCAACTACCCACTTAATGCATGCACAATGAGTTTGACTCCAGCTTACCAAAAAATGACCACGTGTCATTTTAATGGCGAGCACAAAAAATTATTTGCACAGACAACCATGTAAAGCAAATATAGCGTGTGCAAATAAATGTAGGCGTTCACTTACTTTTGCACGTCTTAATATTTAATTAATATTTTTATTCCATGTAGATAAAATCTTTGAAAGTTGTTGTAATTCACTTAATTAAACTATATATTAAGAAAAACCTCTATTAAGATTAGTTGATTATCTACGGGGGGGGGAAGGAGATAATTATTTTAAATATCACTTTTGCACAGCATAATATATATATATATATATATATATATATATATATATATATATATAATTTTAGATCAGCCGATTCGGCTGAGTTGGTTTCAACTTTTCGATATCTTCATGTGATTTCGGTTAATTGATTTCCTAACGCTTTTTTTTTTTAAATAAAAGCTTATGAACGAGATATAGATACAAGAACAAATAGAAACCACAACTTCAGAGAAAACTGACCACACAATCGGAACTACAGAAATAATCCCAGATTAAACCAAAGGCAACACAAACAAGTACTAGGAAAACAACAACAAATACAGAAATACGCCATAATCACAAATACAACATAAAAATACCGACGTTCGAAGCAATAGAGAGGAATCCCACCCTATTAACAGTTTTTCAGAGAGAAACCAGAAGTACATAGTCACGGGATGAGCCACGAGAAACCGAAAGTAATCAACCTTTCACAAAAATCATTAACACACACTCACAAATAGACATCCTGTGTAAACTGATAAAATTCACACAAATACCCCAAAAACCAAATGTAGCAGAAATGAAAAATGAAGTTTCGGAATTCTGTAGAAGTCTAAGGCTAGCGGAGTCATTTTTGAAGAAAATAATCTGGGTTTTTTGTACTAGCGATTTATCAACCCTCCAAAAGCAAAAATTCAGCCCTTGATAAATTCTGTAATTACATGTTGAGCTTCCCATTTGACAAACTGGAAATGACCCAAAAAAATTCCAACTTCACCAGACAACAATGGAACCAACTAAACGATCTAAAATTGGACAAAAATATTGTTATAAAGAAAAGCTGAAAGAGGATCATACAAAATATGCTACAGGACGATATCTCATATGAAGAAGCCAGACAATACCAACCTCATAAAGTGATGAAAACTCACAAGTAAATCCATACTGAGGCTGTCTAACTTCTAAGGAATATGACTATCTTACCAACTCTAAAAATGTAAAACAAGCGATCTTTATGGATTACCTAAAGTACACGAAAATAAACTCATCAAGGAAACACGAAAATAAATTCATCAAGGAAACACGAAAATAAACTCATCAAGGAAACATGGAATTAAACAAAAACCGATTGTGTGACTATACCCGCACCAACCGACCTAAAACTAAGGACTATAATAGGACGGCCCTATTTCCCAGATATCCTATTGAAACCTCATCAAATACATTCGAAACTTCATCCGAGATGATCTAGATTTTCTCAACCATCTATCAAACGAGAGAAACCATAATACTTACATAGTCTCAATGAATGATGTGAACCTATATTCCGTAGTCGTGTGGGATGTTGCTATAGAGACCAATACTGGCTATAAACGTTCCTTCATGAGCAACCAAACTGTATCAATGGAAATTTCATCATAGAAAGCCTTGAATTCACCATTCATGTTCAATGAAACATATGCCAACCTAGGACATGTCACAGTGGATAAAGGCGTTAGTTAGATCCAGTGTACAAGACCCGAGGAGTGTGAGTTCAATACCCAGTTAAGGCAGTGGAGAACTTGGAGAGGGGAATTAACAAGATATAACTGATAAATGACATCCATTAAACATGGCGCGTGGAACGAAAACAGTCTTCCCCAGTGAGCGAAGTAAAGGGTTCAGTTCAACATTCCAACCACCTGAAGAAGGCCGGAGCGTGCAACGGCCGAAGCGTTGTAATAAATATGGCGACAAAGATGAGGACAATAGTCCGAATAATTTAAATAGTGCCAACGTAGTCATGGGATACAATGAACTAAAAATCTGAAAGAATCTGGGAAATCTATGGGAATGAAAGAAAATCTTGATAAACTAATGACATACCAAGCATCCCTTAATAATATAAATCCTAGCATGTAATTTACTATGGAGTACTGCTACAAAAAAAAAATTACCTTTTTAGCCATTAATAACATATTTAGTCATTAATATCCACAAAATTAGAAAGCGACATATATTTTAAAGCTACTGACGCTCGATGGCATCTCACTTTTATAATCTTCCCATCCAAAACACATTCATACCGACATTCCACTTAACCTAGCCAAGCGAATCTGTACAATAGTCTCAAACACAAGAGACCTCAGACTAGAAGAGATGAAAAAAATACTAATCAAGAGAAAATTTAATCAACAATTGCATTGAAAAAGCAAAACAAATTAATATCGACACACTCCGAGAAACAAAAGCAAAAAAGAAATAAGAGGTCATCCCTTATATCTCTCAACTTTCAACCCAAAGAACACAGAAACCAACACACAAATAGAACTAAATCTACCAATCTCACTAAAGGAAAACAAAACAATGAGAAACTTGTTTCACAAATGCCCAATCATAAAAAGTAAACGACAACCAAAAATCACTAAAAAAAAAGATACTGACAAGTGCAAAAATGCAGATCACAAAGTGCCTCAAGTGAAAAGATGCAACCGACCCCTCTGCGGAGTATGCAGCTACCTATTAGAAGGTCCCGAATTTCACTTCAAAGACGGATCCAAATTCAAAATGATTTCTCTTGCAACTCAGAGAATTTAATATACATAACATGCAAAGGTTGCCACAAACATTACGTTGGCCAAACCGGCCGGACAACCCGATAAAGAATTACAGTTGATCGCCAACAAATTAGGGATCCCCCCCACACCAGAAAAATACCCATTACCCAACATATAGAGGAATGCGGAGGACGAAATCTGCCAAATTTTAATATCTTCCCATTCCAAACTTTATTTCGCTCATTGGGGAAGACTGTTTTAGTTCCATGTGCCATGTTTACTCTTCTCCATTGCATTAACCGGGTATTGAACCCACACTCCTTGGGTCTTGTCACTGGATCTAACTAACGCCTTTATCCACTGTGTCATGTCCTAGGTTGGTGTTGATGAAATCTTTGTCACCATGGCTGTTCCTGATTTTTTGTAGGTAGGGTGTTTCATTGAACATGAATGATGAAGTCAAGGCTTTTCCTTGAACTTTTCCCCCCTCAATAAATTTATACATTTGCCTTTTTATGTAGTTCATCAAGGAACGAAACGCATCGGTATAAAAGGTTTTCCTCCTATTATTTCATTGGAAAACTTCACTCTCTCGATGCATATTGAGGACACAAGAAATAGAGGAAGGCAGCGAACCACTTGTGTGAATGGATCGCGGATCGGGGGCATTAGCAAATGGTGAAAACTGCTAAGAATCACACGGGATAGGAAGTTTTGGAGATAGATGTCCTGAAGAACCGCAGCACATAGAAGAGAACCTATTATTTACGTATTCGGCCGATGTTCTTCGGTTTTCAGATTATATTGCATTTCCTTTCTTCCAGGAGGAATCTGCAACGAGAGCTTGCTATGTATTGTGGCAACATTGAGACACACTGTACTAGCAAGTCGCTGACCACAAAACTGACCTTGTACAGCGGATAGAAAACAGCCATTTTTTTGGGGGGGGGGGATCTAAAAATAATCCGAGTTTCATCTTGACCTTGGGTTCTGCGCTATGAAACTGGAAAATACAGTGAGTTGGAACATTTAGATTTCAGACGTTTACAGTCAACATGGCATATAATATCCATACAACCATTACCCATGTTCCTTTAGAACGAAAGGTACCATGGGGTTCCTAAATACCTCCCCTTTATCTGGGAACTATCAGGACTACTTGAGAAAGATAGTACGGTTTCAAGTTGCCTTTTCCGCTCTCTTGGAATTTAGTTTTCCTTCTAGAGTGACTGCCACTCAAGAGAATAGAGTTCCGTCTACCTTGCTAGTGTTCATGGTATTCTGAGCATTCGTCGGGAGAACTACATCTGTCGCTTCAAGTCACTTCATCTGAACACTCACTGGCATATAGCAGTTCAGCACTTGCTTCTAAAGACATTTTCCTATCTCTTAATACTTTGCTTAGCTTCTGAAGGGCAACTTTTACTGGTTTTATACGTCTTCGCATTTTTCGCACCTACTTGATTTTTGACAACCCCGGCACGGAATTCATACCTAAAGCTGCCCATTTTGTCGATAACCGTGTATTCTGGTTTCTTGCCGTTAGCGTTTTGTTTTCCACTGCTACGTTGTCAATTATTTATTTCAGTTGTCTCTCTCTGAATATGCCATCAATAGCCTAACCCACTGACTTTACAGCAACGCCACAACTTTCTCTCCGGTTTCACTTTATTTTGTTAGCGTAAAAAATTACTAAATATTTATGGCAAACGGCGGGAAATAGATGATAGAATATTTTTCATATTCTAAAAATGAAAATGCATCAATTAAAGCAAGCGTTGCTGACAGCATAAAGATTTCACTAATATGCCTATATAAAAGAGTGAAAATATTAATTTACTTAGAAATACTTTGTCTCCAGATAGAACACTTTCATGAGGATGACTTAATTGAGTATAAAATTATCTCAGATTAGCCGATATAATTCGTATACAAAAGCAACAATTTAATTGTTAAGTGCTAAATGACATGTGCAGCTGTGATCGTCTGGGAATTAAATGACACAGTATTTACAGGGGGCGTCATATTTGGAATGGGTTGTACAAGTTTAGCATCGCGACCGACAAAATAAAGTTTCTTTTTCACTAAATCATGAGAAAGAGAGAGAGAGAGGGGACAGAGAGAGGGGGCAGAGAAAAAGCAGAGAGAGGGGGCAGAGAAAAAGCAGAGAGAGAGAGAGACAGAGAAAAAGCACAGAGAGAGAGACAGAGAAAAAGCACAGAGAGAGAGACAGAGAAAAAGCACAGAGAGAGAGACAGAGAAAAAGCACAGAGAGAGAGACAGAGAAAAAGCACAGAGAGAGAGACAGAGAAAAAGCACAGAGAGAGAGACAGAGAAAAAGCACAGAGAGAGAGACAGAGAAAAAGTAGAGAGAGAAACAGAGAAAAATTAGAGAGAGAGACAAAGAAAAAGTAGAGAGAGAGACAAAGAAAAAGTAGAGAGAGAGACAAAGAAAAAGTAGAGAGAGAGAGTGAGACAAAGAAAAAGTAGAGAGAGAGAGTGAGACAAAGAAAAAGTAGAGAGAGAGAGTGAGACAAAGAAAAAGTAGAGAGAGAGTGAGACAAAGAAAAGGCAGAGAGAGAGTGAGACAAAGAAAAGGCAGAGAGAGAGAGAAAGAAAAACAATGACAGAGAAACAGTAAGAGAGGCCCCTTTTTCCTGAAGAATAAAATAAGATTTATTCACCAATCTCATTTCCCGCCTAGCTTAGAGCTACCACATGAATCTTGACGTAACGATCTTCCTCCACTTCCACTGATTTCTAACATAAGCGTTGCAGACAAATATTCTTCAACTTTCAAATTCAGCAAGAAATTTTTACTACACATCAGAATCTCGCCTCTCGTCCTCTATGCAAATCAACCTTTTTTCTGCA
Organism: Acanthosepion esculentum; assembly: GCA_964036315.1. Lineage (NCBI taxonomy): Eukaryota > Metazoa > Mollusca > Cephalopoda > Sepiida > Sepiidae > Acanthosepion > Acanthosepion esculentum. Next base: position 103,328,790 of record OZ038483.1, read on the forward strand.
GCGCATACACACTTTGAAAATATTTATACAGGTTAGTCGACTTACTGAATTCATTTGCTAGATTTTCCCCTCGAACTGACAAAATCGCTGGACATCTTGCCGATGTACACTAAACAGATTCCAATATCTTGACAGCATCGAGGAAAGAAATAAGTAAATAAATCAAACACGAAATCTCCCAAAGAGAATAATTGTTTTGCAGTTCATTATAGCCTCCAGACAAACCTAACCTTATTAGATAAATATAGACGCTCTAATGATAGTTCACATCGTCGCAAAAACGATGCATTGCGTCAACGTAAGTGACTAATTAAATACATTGACGAGACAGAGGGACAATCTACAAAGTACGGCATAAGTATTTACCCATTATTTAAGCATTAAAACTGAAACATCTATTCGTAAAGACGATTTCAAATTTTGTCTAAGGCTTCCTAATATTTTTTTTTCGTTATATTGTTTACAGTTTAATTAAATATGGCCGCTCAAACAAAACAATTTTTGCATTGAAAATGGCTGGTATAAAAAATTGTGTGATGTTAAAACTGATTTTATGTTTGCAGAAAAAAAAACTGTTTTTTATGTGCGGAGAAATTATCTGGGAGTAAACAACCTCACCAAATCCATTTCCAACAAGAAAACGTTCAGTTCATACCAGATAGAGTTATTGAATCGATGAAGAGGAACCTTCGAAGCAGCATGAGGAATATTGTAGTAGAGAGATATGGTCACTCTTGAAATATTAATAGTTGTTGTAGTATAAAATTTTGTTTGTAGATTAGAGGAGTGGTCTGTGGTGATGTTTGTGCCTAGAGAGTCTGTGCTCAG
>OZ038483.1:103332117-103349617 GCA_964036315.1 Acanthosepion esculentum
GTTAGGGTATCAGCTATGCAAATAGTGCCCCCCGCCCAATCAAAAGCAAAAACTATGAAAGTATAAAACGTATTATTTAAATACCAGTAAAGATGCCAGCAATACATTTTATATATAAGAGAATGACGGACAATACCTATTTATAGTAAAATGATAATTACTTCAAATTAAACTTCGGCATTAAATAACTCATAAGGAGTTGATATGGTATTGAACAAACAAACCAATGAATGATTGAAATGAAAACTAAAATAAAATCAAGATTTTCCAGTGTTACTTAAGTACGTGATCTATATGCATGATTCTTCTAAAATATTACATCGCATTTCTACCTTAAAGAAAATGATCTACAAACGCAACTTAAGTAGCACTTAAGTAGGACACAGTTAATGAAGGCTTCCAGTAGAAAATTATGAGCCAATACCTAAAAATTTATTTATTGCATTTCCGAATGTTTATAGACACTGATAGTATTAATTAAAATAAATTTCCTATTCTTTTTATAATATGGTATTATTTATTTAGTATATTATTATAGTATATTAAATAAAGTCCTCTTTTTCTTGTCTTATTCCGTATATATCTGAAAGCTGAGCATGATGAATAAGGACACAAATTATTTTTCGTGGATCGTTTTTTGAGGAAATGAGTTTAAAAAATTAAGTTTAGGTTCAAAATTGTAGCGTTGGAATTTCATTCCGGTAATCAGTGAAAGCCTTAAAGAATTTATAATTTACTGAAGCTTTACAAATTTTATGGGGACAAGATGAATGACACAAGTACATTATTACTAAATCATTGTTGCATCAAATAAGACCCTCAATTACTTAAAAGGGAAATTGTACTGAACAATTTAGCTATAATGTGATATTATACAGTGTTGTAGCTTTAGTTGGACGATTTCCTCAAAGATGAAGAGACGGAGATCTGGCTCTACAAAAGGATAAGGATATCATAGACCAAGCGTGTGAGCAACGTGAAGTCTTACAGAGGATGCAAACAAGGAGGAGGCTTATACTTAACATCAGGGAGAAGCAGCTGAAGTTTCTGAGGATGGAGGGTCTGGAGAATCTGATACTCACGGGTCGAATAGAGGGGAAAGAGAAACAAAGGAAAACAACGCATGACATACGTAGTGGGCTTGCGCAAGTGGGGGACAGAAGGTAGTCTGAGGGGAGATGGCAGAAGGAAGGAACTTGTTAAGAGCTGCAAGGGATAGAGGGAGTTGGAGAGCCATGATCGCCTACGTCCTGAAAGGACACGGCACATAGAAAGAAAAAAGTTTTAGTGTGATTTTCAATAAACAATGCAATTTTACAACATTTTATCTTATAATTTGTGCCAAGCACTATTATCGTGTTATATATATTTGTCTTTATTAATTATGACCTGACAAATTAGGTCAGATGTTATTCATTGATTAGCTATTTTTGTAATCTTTTACAATTTATTTTACACAGTTTTTACTCATACAGTAAAAAATGCATTTTTTGCTTGTGGTGATTCATTATTAGAATTCTGGTTTGAATATATTTTCCATTCACAGTATCTATGACAAAGAATATCAACTTTATTTGGATTTATTCTTGAAATAGTAAAATGTTGAAGTCAGTTTGTAAGCAAAAACCAGCGGAAAGTTCTTTCTGTACATTTTTTTCAGACAATATTTAAAGTAAATGCTCAAAAATTGGTAAAAACAAGGAATCTAGTTTGCGGTGTTGATATCTATCGCATCAAACCTCAGATTTCACACTGAGTGCAATGTCGGTTTTCTTAAAAAAAAAAAAAAAAAAAAAAAATCAACCTGTCCTAATACTATAGTAGCAATTTACTGTCAAAAGCGATATTTTTTTTCTCACATATATGCAATTAGTTAAAACTAAACATTTTTAACACAAAAATATTTGGTGGCCATGAGAGAATTTGATGACATTATGTACTTGTATCGTTGTAAATAAGTAGGTTAAAATTCGTGGGTTGGAAAATATGAAAAATAATTAACTTCAAACTCAGTAAAAAAAATAGAACTATTAAGATTAGTGTGGGGTTTTTTCGTCTCCGATGGGATGGTGCACGACGAACTGGGAATATGTCCTTTGACTTTCACTATCCCCAGTTGCCATAAAAGGTAATGGAAAAAAAATTTGTGAACGTGCATGTCTTTTGGGACGGTATTCACAGATGTCTGTCAAAACTTTGTTTGGGGTGGGGCAAATATAAATATACTTTACGGATTTTCTGCGTATATAGCAGCCTTATATAGATGCATCAAAATAGAGATCTTTTTCGGGAAGAACAAAGAAAGAAAAATGAAGATGGGAGGCATATATATTCAAAATATTATGTCTATCACAAAGATTGATATGATTATATATATATATATATATATATATATATATATATATATTATTTTGTGTGTGCAACAGTATCCTCAAAACCGTTCCTCCATAAAGAAAGGAATTTACTAAATAAGCTAAACTAATACATCTTTGAAAATAAAAAGTAAAAACTACACTATAACTATTTTTTATGTGTTAAGTCTAAAAGCGTATTACCCCCCGCCCCCGAAAATACCCGAACGAGTCGGCAGTAAGTCTACTTGGGCGCCCCGGGCAGTGCTTTGTGAGCATCGCTATCATATCAACATTTACTTTTTCTATCGTCATTTATAGAAGTTACAAATTAAGCTAAAATAAAAAAAAATGACTAAAATATTTTTGCGGATTTTGAGGTGGGTTTTTTTTTTTGCTTTTTTTTTTTGTTGTTGTTTATTGTTGAAATCCGTGAATTTGCTTTTCTCGCGCTAAGTCTGGAAAACACAATATAAAATTCACTATTTTTTATCCATAATGCTGAATGTGTTAAAATTAATCAACTTTTATAAGAAAAACCTTAAAAATTGCCTTAGAACATTGATTTATTAAGACATGTCACTAATTTGTATTTAGATCCATTATATTTATTTTCAATTTTCCTAATTGAATTGTTCACCTATATTGCACAGGAGCCATTATTGTACATAATTAGGTCATAATAAAATTTGTATTTTATATGAATACTACCCTATGAAGTAGAATGGAGGGTCCTGTATCATAAATTCGCAAGTCTCTTTCACCGGGCCTCTATGTATTAGTAAAAGAAATGACAACGTGGAAAGTATTCATCGGAGTAAAAAGTGGCATTTACGCTGATGTAACTACATGAGAGAGATAGATTTTTTTTATATATATATATATATATATATATATATATATATAGAGAGAGAGAGAGAGAGAGATAGAGAGAGAGATAGATAGAGAGAGAGAGAGATAGATAGAGAGAGAGAGAGAGAGATAGAGAGATAGAGAGAGAGAGATAGAGAGAGAGAGATAGAGAGAGAGATAGAGAGATAGAGAGAGAGAGATAGAGAGAGAGATAGAGAGAGAGATAGAGAGATAGAGAGAGAGATAGAGAGAGAGATAGAGAGAGAGATAGAGAGAGAGATAGAGAGAGAGATAGAGAGAGAGATAGAGAGAGATAGATAGAGAGAGATAGAGAGAGATATATAGAGAGAGATATATATAGAGAGAGAGATATATATAGAGAGAGAGATATATATAGAGAGAGAGATATATATAGAGAGAGAGATATATAGAGAGAGAGATATATATAGAGAGAGATATATAGAGAGAGATATATAGAGAGAGATATATAGAGAGAGATATATAGAGAGAGATATATAGAGAGAGAGAGATATATAGAGAGAGAGAGATATATAGAGAGAGAGATATATATAGAGAGAGATATATATAGAGAGAGATATATATAGAGAGATATATATATAGAGAGAGAGATATATATATATATATAGAGAGAGATATATATAGAGAGAGATATATATAGAGAGAGATATATATATATATAGAGAGAGATATATATAGAGAGAGATTTTAATCTTTTAAATTAAATGTGTTTTTGTTGTTAAATCTGTGTTCGGGTATATTGTCTAGCCAATTTCTTTTATTGTCTTAATTTCTTATTCCGTTCACTTACGTGCTAATACCTTTGGGAAAAGTATGAATCCTGTTCTCCCCCAACTATGGATAAATAGCAGGACAGACTGGGTTCTATAGTCTTGAATGGTAACTGGGCTACCGCAGAAAGAAATGGCAACCTACTGCGGAAAAAAAATCTGCTTCGTCAGTCATGTATCGAAATATACATGATTGCCTAAGCGTGTATCATGCATGGCACATAACTGGCTGAGTCCGAAACACGAAACACGTCACACGAAAAAAATGTGGTGTCATTGATTTTCCTAATGTTGTTCTGGAATATAAAAAAAATGATATATAAATTTTTATATTCCAGAATGTATATTTGAACAGCAACCTTTCAATCATTTTTCATTAAATACGAGGATTTAATTAATTTTTAAAAAAATTTTCCAGCATCCTTACGCTTTTCCGTTTTGTAGGAGTAAGTTTGGGTACAAACATTTTCCATTGTGTAACAGAGAGAGGCACACACACATATATATATATATATATATATATATATATATATATATAACTTTTATTGACTGGAAATGGAAATAGTGTATATATATCAAAGTACAATTTGAGTTAAGATGTTTGTTTATCGATGAGAAACACGATCTCATGGCAGGAGGCAATGTTTTAAACCTGGGTCACTAGTAAACAATGGGGATGGGGCGAGATACTTGGTTTTGTTTAACAGTATTTGTTTTGATTAAAAGGTTGAATCAATGTTTAGATATCCCAAAGTATAATTTTGGTGAAGCGAGAAGAACTCGTGATTGAGATAAGGTAAATAATTGGAGAATAGGTTTACATGTCAAGGGATAGTTTTTGGCACTTTGGAAATCGCATGATTAGTTGAGGCTCGTGGTAGCTGCGTGCCGGGCCGAGGGTCAATTGTGATCAGCTGATCCTTTTTCTATCTTAACTCGAGATTGTGCTAATAAGAGTCGAGGGAAAGAGACTGTCGTCGCGAGACTGTCGCCGAGAGAGTCGCGAGACTGTCGTCGCAGTGAGTGGAGAGATTTGCGGGAGAATTTTGGAGAAGAGAAAGAAGACTGCCTCCTGTTCTGAGAAGTCTGCATGAGACTGGACTATTAGTCATAATCCTACCCCAGGCGATACAATACGCGTTTATCACACACAAACCCTCTCTCTGTTGGGATTTTGCTGGATGCATTTTGCCTTTTTCTTTTCATTTATGTTAAATGTTTTTATTCTCACTGTAACCTCTGTTCCGATGTTATTTTCTTATATAAACGACGTCAATATTTCCCCCATTGTTGACCGGCTTCTGCAAATATTATTTCTTGTCTTATTTCGCCACAATCTAATCTTCCTAGCACCAACTCTCACAGCCGTGTCCACATCCCCAGTTGACCGTGAACGTATGGACAACACCCCGCTTACTGGATCTAAAAACTAACACAGCGTGGGCAGAGAGCGGGATTTGACCAGTTGACCGGTCGAAATAATCTACGGGTACTCAGGGAGCGTACGACCAGTTACCCCTAAGTTCGGTTCGGACCGAGTGGACACCTCAACCCAAAGAGGAAGACACCGTAGGTTGAGGGGCTGGGGACGAAGTGTTAGAATTGTCCCAGCGCTTTTGATCACTTCTATAGCCATTTTCAAGAGTGTTTGTCTCTGGTGTTATTTTTCCCCTCATGTTTTGACTGTTACGTTGTAATTTACTTTTTGTGTTTTAAATAGGAGCGTTCATTCCGAGCCCTCACATGTTGCGCGCAGCTGGAACTCGCGTGGGCATCATTCTATTTTTAAAATGCTTTTAACACTTCATTTCCACTGCTAAGTAATGTGAGGTTGATAGGAGAAAAATGTTTAATATACAGGGCCTTTAATTAAAATGCATTTTAAAAAGTAAAAAACTATTCGCGAACCTGTCAACACAATACGATTCACTTTATGAAAAAAATCTTTAAAAAATAAAATATATTTATCTGAAACTTTGACGATGAGTAACTGATTTGAAGTGCAATTAATGATTTCAAACAAATATTACTTTTAGTTTAAAACATCTCAGAAAAGCATTTTTTTTTAATACTGAGGTGAGTATTTTTATGACGTTTCGACAACTCTCGCGATAGACTGACTTTATGTTATAAACTTTTTTTCTACGGGGTAACTAACTGTAAAAATTAGTTGAATATAACGTGAGCACCTTTATATATATTTTAACTACCTAGTAAAAAAAACAAAAATTTTCCTTAAAAATTTAGGAAAATATTCTAAGTAATCGAATTTTTTATTGAATTTTAATTACTTTTAGCTTTATAGTTTTACTTATGGAGACTCTTGTTGAGGAAATGTTATAAAATTAGCAATAAATTTTTTAATTACTATAGCTGCCACTCTTATTTTCTGATAATGTCATGTATGGACGTCCGTATTTACAAAAATACGCATGTTCGTATACAGAAACCCCAAATTATTTTTTTTTAAATAAATACTGGGGGTCGCTGAATTGTAGTTAGCTTTTCCATCTACGATTAGTAAATATAGTTTTTATTTAACAATATCACCTAAGCGCTCCAAGTTAATATAGAATTTCAAAATATTTAAAACTTTAAAAATTCATTTAGTATTTCCTCTTCATAATAAAGATTTTAGCGATAAAACCTTTTTTTTTTTTAAGTTTGTGGCATTTTTTTCATCGTGTGTAGTCATTTTTTAGCGAATCTTTGGAGGTACCTACACACATTAGTTCTTTTACTAAGCTTAGTTTTGGCTTAAGGCCACAAATATGGGTCACCCAGTGAGGATGGAATTCCCTACTCAGTAATCCAACAGCCATCCAGCGCAAAGTCGCCCTTACACACTAGTTGATTATACAACCTGTGATATCACGGATAAGACTTATTTTATCAGCATATGGCCGGTGTCTCCCAGACAGTTTTTCACCGACTGCTCATTCTTCTGCCCAATGCCCTGGCTTGATTCACGTTTGCCTCGGTGTGAATAAAAACTGGAAAAGGCCCGTTGTTCTTTTAACAAAACAAAAAAATGGATGGTGAAATATCGCTATGGCGATAAAATAAGAAATCCCGTTTTCATTAAACGGGGCGGGGGGTAGATTATTCCCGAATTCGCCAGCCACGGTGTGAGGAGTGGGTAAGTGACACTTGGGACATCTTGGGTAAGTGACATCTCGGAGACCAGACTATTCGTGGCTCATTGATTTTACTTTTCGTGCTATATATTCGTTTCCAAGTGGAGCATGTAACTAAACATTTGTGAATTTCCTTTATTCGTTCTTGATGTGAGGCCCAGAAGTAAAGCTGATAATAAATAAGACGCCTTGTATGAATATTAATATATTCATTATTTTCTTTGCTGATAAAAATCAACATTTTCTGACAGTCCAAGCATGAAATAATTTTTTTTCCGAAACAAACCATATTCAGAAAAATCTTTATCGCTAAACGCACTTCTTTCTCACGACTAAAACGACAGATTGCGGTTAGTTATTTTCATTATAACGTTATAGGGTCTATTGTGCGAGGGTGGGCTGAAAAGTTCATAGGCTGACTATGAAGGTGTGATGCTAGAGTTGCGGAATCTTTCAAGCATAAAATTCAACTCTTATTAATAACTCCATTGTTTCTTTCCAGGTAAACTGACATCTGACTACTCAAAGATAAATCGCTACTAATTGCGCTCGAAGTTATCTTGAAAACGGACAAAAATCTGGCATCGTGGTGTCATCAATAGTTGCAGAAAAAGTTTACCCCCTCCCCAAACATTCATACTGAAAGTGGCTACATTAGGGGGTGACGTTCCAGCTTTACCAGCAATGCAAAAGTGGGCAGCTGCTTTTAAGAGGGAAAGGAAGAGTCTTGAATACGACCCAAGTTTTGGACATCCTGCAACTGCCACCACCAAGGAAGATTTTTGATCGTGTTCATAATATGTTAATGGAGGAGAGGCGACTGACTATAAATGAAATAGCCAATGCTATTAGCATATCCCGTCAGAGAATTGAAAATAGTCTACACAATGAACTTGGCATGACGAAGGTTTCTGCTCGTTGGCTGCCCAGTCTTCTGACATTTGATCAAAAGCGCACCAGACTGATTATATCACGGGAAAATCTGACAGTGTTTGAAACGTATTCAGCTGGTTTCCTTAAACGTTTCCTAACCCGTGAATAATGTTGAGTTCCTCACTTTGAGCCAGATACAAAGAAGCAATCTATGCAGTGGAAACACCCCTCGTCATCGCACCTCCCCCCCCAAAAAAAAACCAAAGGTCGTTTCATCTGCGGGAAGGTGATGGCCTCAGTTTTTTGGGATGCAAAAGGCATTGTATTTATTGACTATATTCAAAAAGGGCTACACCATCAATGGAGAATACTATGCTAATTTTCAGAGGCACTTACGAAAGTTTCTAAAGACCAAATGCCCAGGAAAACTTACGAAAGGGGTCTTGTTTCCCCAGGACAATGCTCCAGCACAAGTCCTTGGCTTCAATTGCTGTTGTGTGACTGCAGTTTTGAGCTGATGCTCCTGAATCTAATCTCCTGATTTGGCTCCATATATCATCTGTTCCCAAGCATGAAAAAAAAAAAAAACCCTTACCTTGGAGCCAGTATCGCAATGAGGATGATATATCTACTGTTGATGACTTTTTCTACCAACAGGGTGAAAGCTTCATCACCAATAGGATCCATACACTCCACCGCCGATGGGAGAAGTGTATAGACCGCAAGAGGGAGAATGTTGAAAAATAAACCTTATTTGATCACATTCCATGAAAGTATCTTGGTCAGTCTATGAACTTTTCAGCCGGCCCTCGTAGAGCGATGGCTAGAAATTTGGAATTCTAAAATATTTGCTAGGTTTGGTGTTTGAAAATCGCTATGATCTTTAATTGCGCATTTTTTCTGAATAAAACTAGTAAGTAAATAAATCAATCATAAATAAATAAATCAATAAAATAATCATAAAGTTGATCGCTGTTCACGTAAACGAAATCCAATTTTTTTAAAAATTAAAATATTACTTTGAAAAGTGAAAACGAAAAAAAATCTAAGAGTATGCAAATCTAAGAGTATGCAAATCTAAGAGTACGCAAATCTAAGAGTACGCAAATCTAAGAGTGTTCTCCTCCTTAATTTCTGTTGGTGAATTCTGTTTAGAAACATGAAAATCAGCTGTATCTTCCTATTTCTCCGTATTATTTTTTTTTAGAAACATGAAAAAAATGCAGCTAATTTTTTAGGTTTTTTAACGAAATTAAATAATGGCCTCAAGCTCCAACAGAAATCAAAGAGAGGGCAAATCAAAGAGGGCAAATCAAAGAGAGTGCAAATCTATTGGTTTTGCATTCTCTTAAATTTGCAACATCATGTAAACAGCTGCGTTATTGAAATAATCAAGAATAACGAATACTGAGGAACCTTGTCAGTTTGTCTTCTAATCAAGTTTCCCCTCAAAAACTTTACTATTGAATAGTCAAACTCAGTTAGTGGCCCATACTTGTGGCATTTTGCCAAACTAGGCTAACACGAGGTACACATCGAAATTCAGAACAGCGAACGGAGCGCATGAAAACAGTCCAATGGAGAGAGAGAGAGAGAGAGAGAGAGAGAGAGAGAGAGAGAGAGAGAAAAAACGAAAAAACATGAATATATTTCAAGCAGAGGAGACCGCTAAAGATTCGAAGCGACCTGCTACTACTGGTTTGCCGGTAATGACCCCGACAGGAAGAATATATTATACGATATAATTATTAATGATTAAGCGGATTTAAGAAAACAAAAAACAAACAAAAAACGCTTACTCTCCGTGGTAACCATTCTCTTGTACACGTTGTCAAGCCTCCAGTCGATTTACTCATTTTAATCCTATTTCATTAACCGTTAATCACGCATATGCATCAATTACGAATAAATGAGCTAAATGCAGATAATAAAAACAAATAAATAACAAGTAAAATATTTTACCTGGCTTGAGAAGCCGATCTAGAAAAAGCTCAAAATCCAAATATATTTACATCAAATGGCGTTTAATAAGGATGGCGTATTGCAAGGAGTTGGGGGAAACTCCGATGGCATCTTGATTTACCGTTTACTTACTTCATCCGACTAAAGTAGGAATGCGTATACTTGCTTAATGCAAAAAACTACATACGATAAAGTTCAGGTGTTTGAGCGTCGGAAGACATGAACAAAATTTACGTATAACATATTTTGTTACATACGCATGTGACCACTCATTTAACCCCCACCCCAGCGCACCCAAGTCTTCAATCCCTTCCCATAACTTCAGTCTTCTGACATTTCTTTGTAAGCCTTGCTGACCCGGAAATGTCTTTAATCCCTTTGCCTCCCACCATTCCTTTCCTCAGCACTATAGAACAATGTCTTACTCAGAGCTAGCATTAAAATTAAGATTTAAATTCTTAGATATTTTTTTTTACTAACCACGAACATTAAACTTGCTTTATAATCCAATGGCGGTCTCAATTCATACCAAATAAATAATTATAAAGCTTGAAATTTTTCTTATTTGCCTTTTATATTATGTATGTATAGCTGGCCACTCATATTCGAGGATACCCGTCTACTAGGGCGGCTAGCCAATCCCTATTGCAGACGCTTGTGTTTATTCAACACCCACAGAGCCCACCTCTGCTTTATACTGCAACTACGTTGAGCAGACCTTAGTTACTGTTTCTTGGAAAGAACGTGTCATCTGGAAGGATCAACAATTTGAACAAGGCCAGCACGCTCAAGCCCTCGGCCACGATGACTTGTGACTTCGTGCTAGCACAGCTATCAATGGCGCCCAAGGTTTCCGTCTACTCACAAGGCTTGGGTCAACCCGTGGTATGGTTTTTTTCAGGCACTTTCCTCCAGTCCGATAACATCAGGAATTCTCCTTCCTGACAAATCGACCATGGTGCGATTCGAACCCGGGTCTCATGGTCAGAATGCGAACGTTCTAACGTTCTAACCCATCTTTTATCTTAACAGTAATGACAAAAGGATCTCAGCCAACATATTTCCACGTGTCGCATGTGTCTCGCGACCCGCAGTTTGGTCACTTCTGGACTAAAGGAATCTTTTATTGATAGAATTACATATGTGCAAGAGAGCGGCGGGGAGATTAAACGTGAGCATCGGTTATAATTTATATATAATATCGTGCTAGACATTTTTTTTCTCGTCGAGAATCTATCTTACACATTCATAAATCTGCCATTCATCCATGCAATGAATATTGCTGTCGCATCTGGTCTAATGCTTCTGCTATGCATTTAGAGATTCTTGATAAAATCCAGTGAAGAATTTGTAATGCTATTGGTTCTAATCTGACATCTCGGCTTCAGTCACTTCCCCGCCGTTGCAGCGTAGCTTCCGTCCTGTCCATTCTATAAATATTTTCGTAATTGTTCTGATGAGCTTTCCTCATGGGTAGTTCGACTTCACGAATTTAAGTGCAGTATTAGATTGGCGAGTAGGTCTATTAATTTTACGGTTGCTGAAATTTATTCCGGCATCTTGCTTTCTAGTTAACTGACCTTCAAAAATTTAAATGAAATGTCAGTTGGGATCTTTTATCTCCTTAATGTTTCTTCTTTTATATTTTTTCTTGCTCAGTAATACCTTGTCTTAATAGCTTTATTGCCTTGCTTGGGGTGAAATGATTAAAAAGAAAAGACACCTGGAAATAAATTAAGTGTTGCAAGTTCATGAGTTGACGACACATTTTAATACTTCAAGTTTTTTTTCTGTCTTTCTCACTGAAAGTGAAATATTCCCCCTCTTCTCTATACTTTATAAATAAATACGTATGCACAAGTTTACCCATGCTGCCAAACGAAAACATTGTTAGGTTCTTACAATCGGTAGGTTTTTAATACGACTTTGTAGATAGATGTTCATAATACATGTAAAAAATCATTATACATGAATCAGTGTTTCTGATCAGTATTGATATGTGTGGGGTCTGCCTAATTTGTTTCACGCTGCTCAAGAAAAAGAACGCCGGCATTGTCGATATATCACTTATTTGGCTAGCTCCAGGCTGAACAATCGAATCAACGCAAGCCACTTCAAATTCCTGATGGTTTTGTTCCAAAAGTTAGAGAACTTCGCAAAAGTGTACATAACAAATATAGTTTTAAAAGGTATCTTTATGGACAAAAGTGCTCAATATCAGGGATAGAGCGTGTGCAAATATAAAACTGAACACCGAGTGGCAACATGGCACGAAAATTGCGTTCAAGTATGAGACTGTCATCACTCGGTGTTGATCTCCGTGTCCACAAGCATTTCTTTCCCATTCTGCTGTATTCCGACATTCCCATTCATTCAGCTTAATCCAAATAGTGCATGCTTTTATATACTGTCGAGATTCGGCCTTTCAACAAAAATGAAATTAAGATCAGTGTAAGTGCGCGGACTGCGTATCTCTTTCTTTTGAAGACTCCACGCCCCCCTACAATGAAATATTCGTAAACACACAGACTATACCCACCAGAAAGTCACAAAAACAAACAAAAAAAAAAAAAAAAAAAAGAAATAAAGTAAGAAGATAGGAAGAAGAATTGGTTTTCATTTACAACATCTGGGCTTCTTTTGAATTAGTATGGTAGGGTTCCAGATCATTAAATCTACAGTGAGTTCGATCCCCAATGGATTTTCCACACTCGTAACTGCGTGTTAGACTAAACTAAATAAATGTCTATTGTGATCACCCCTCGTTTACCTACTTACCCGTGGGGAAATGACTAGCCAATACATCTGACAGACTTGTTAATATATAACGAGCTCGTGTAGTGAATTTAATTCCCATAGTCCCACAAAGTTGACCATGTACCAGACAAAACCCTTTAGTAAATTTCTACAAAAACAACAACAACAAAAAACAACAAAAAAAAACAAAAAAAAAACAACAACAAAACCAAAAACAACAAAACCAAAAACAAAAAAAACAACAATGAATCTCCGTCCATTACACACCGTGTACGTAGGACCTATGCATACACATATAGAATGCATACGCGTATTTCTGTGTTGCGCGTGAATTACATGTGCATGTGTCATTTAATGTACACACACATACAGTTTGACTGGATTTGAAATAAGCTATTGGCAGAATACTTTCCCTTTCTACTCAGTCGGAACAATCCCTGCCCTGGGATGAGCGATAAAACCAAAGTCGGAGAAAAAAAGTTTTAAACCCTAAAAATCAGATAATTATAGAATTTTATTGAACTTTTCAGAAATCCGGTAATTTTTTTTTCATAGAATTTTTTTAATAATTACTTTACGGAAAAGTTTTTAAGCTTGCCATTGGATTCAATTATACAGATACACACGCAAGCATACAGACCCACACTCACGAACAATTTGAATGGAACTGGAAAGACCGTCTGGGTCACGAAGACGGAGATCAATTTGTCAACAACTCCCAGATAACAAGAGTATTAGCCGAAATGTGCGTGTTTTTAAGTCCTTTATATGCCCCCTGTATTTAAAGAGAATAGATTTTCTAATAAATATAGTATTTTAAATGTTTTTGTTTTATTGATAGACTTGTTTTGTTTTTTTGTTGTTATTTTAGAGCTTATCAAACTTTTGTATGTTACTTAAAGCCAAAACATTTTTGGACTGAATGAATAATTTTTTTATTTGTATATTTTATTAACAATATTTTGAAAGATAATGATATTCAGATATAGGTCCGACTGCCAATGGCGTCTCAATTCATACCCAGTAAATAATTATAAAGCTTGATTTTTTTTTCTTATTTACTTTTATATTAACTGCGATGTGCGCGAGTTACTTACATGTCCACGTGTTTTTCCCGTGTCATTTAATTTACACACACACGCAGTTTGACTGGATTTCAAATAAGCTATTGGCAGAATACTTTCCCCTTCTACTCAGTAAGAACAATCTACCCTGGGATGGGCGGTAAAAATGAAAGTTTGGCGGGAAGAAGAGATAGCTACATAATTTCCCAAGGGTATTTGCGCGTAAGTGAATGTAACAAACCCGACTGGAATTCGAACTCGGTGAGCCGAGTTCGCAATCAGAGCCGTTATCAATTATACCACCCGTACATTCCAGCCTGCATCTGGTATTCGGAAGCGGTCACCCATCTATGCACTGACCAGGTTCGACGTTGCTTAACTTCAGTGATCGGACGATAACCGGCGTTTCAAGCTGATATGGCCGTAAGTCAGTATTTTAAAAGGAAAACATTAAATTAGAAATTTAATCATCTGACCTGCTTCGGGCACCGGACCAGTAGCCGGAACAGCCACTGCTTCGGGCACCGGACCAGTAGCCGGAACAGCCACTGCTTCGGGCACCGGACCAGTAGCCGGAACAGCCACTGCTTCGGGCACCGGACCAGTAGCCGGAACAGCCACTGCTTCGGGCACCGGACCAGTAGCCGGAACAGCCACTGCTTCGGGCACCGGACCAGTAGCCGGAACAGCCACTGCTTCGGGCACCGGACCAGTAGCCGGAACAGCCACTGCTTCGGGCACCGGACCAGTAGCCGGAACAGCCACTGCTTCGGGCACCGGACCAGTAGCCGGAACAGCCACTGCTTCGGGCACCGGACCAGTAGCCGGAACAGCCACTGCTTCGGGCACCGGACCAGTAGCCGGAACAGCCACTGCTTCGGGCACCGGACCAGTAGCCGGAACAGCCACTGCTTCGGGCACCGGACCAGTAGCCGGAACAGCCACTGCTTCGGGCACCGGACCAGTAGCCGGAACAGCCACTGCTTCGGGCACCGGACCAGTAGCCGGAACAGCCACTGCTTCGGGCACCGGACCAGTAGCCGGAACAGCCACTGCTTCGGGCACCGGACCAGTAGCCGGAACAGCCACTGCTTTCCATATTTTTAAACATTTCTGCAACTTGGAAGATGGCCACTTCACTTTACATGACGAGTATGTTAAGTGTTTTTATTGGAAGTTATCTTGCTAAGTAAGCTTTTTATTTGTTTATAGAGATAGGTAACAATTAAGGTAGGTCGGCAATAAATAAAAGAAAATAAATTAACATTGACAATGTTGGGCTAAAAAGCAAAAATAAAGCCGGGGATAAAGTAAATTCATGACTGCAGAATTAAGTGGATAAGACGGATTAATAGAGTAAAAGATTATAATCTAATTAAAAACTGGATACAACATGTTAATTCTTCAAAGTGCTGTGCCCCTTCAGGACTGACTTGTTTGTTTTTGCTGCTATCTCTTCTAATCCATGTTCTGTCAATCATAAAAACTTTGGTAGGCTAATCGCTGCTTTCTTCAGGCCTTCTCGCATTCCATATGTCCTATGAGTGTCAAATTTTCTAAGCCTTCCTTCTTCATTAGGTGTCTCAAAAACTTCAATTGTCACTTTGATTATAATTACATGTCCTTTTTGTTTTCATTTTCCCTAAAACTTCGTCATTGCTCACATGTTCGGTCCATGGCATTCTCAGCATCCTTCTATTGAACCACATTTCTTTTGCTTAAAGTTCTTTTTTTTTCATCTATGAAAAGACTGTTCAGCACACACTGCCATATACCGATATTACATAACAGTTCAACGCTTTTCTTTGTTTCTAGTGAAAATGTCCTCTTAATACTATTCTTAGCTTTTGGAAGATATCTTTCGCCGTCCCAATGCGCTTTTGGATTTCAGTGTCGCATTTTCTGTCCTCTGTAAAAACACTACTTCTTTAAATTTTTATGCTTGCTTGATTTTGGTGACTCCCCCTTTGCAGTACACATTTTGGGTTGTCCCTTTTGCTAACAACTATAAATTCTGCATTCTTACTATTTAGGTTTAATATTTTCTTCTCGCTTTTCTATACTAACTTATGGAGGAGATCCTGTAGCTTTCTTTCTGTGTCTTGTTATCAAAACTGTATTATCTGCATATCGGGTGCTGTTAAGATTGTTGCCGTCAATAATAAATCATGTTAGGACTTCTAATTGCATCAAAGGTTAAGTCCGGAGAGAAGATGCAACCCTGTCTTACGCCCCCTTTCTAATTATTGAATTAATTTTATGCCCGTATGCAGAGCGCGACAGTCCTAGTGGAAGCTCGAGAGAGCGACAGTCCTAGTGGAAGCTCGAGAGAGTGGAGGAACGGAGAGGGCGACCGCCCTAACTGGAGAAACGGGGAGAATGAAAGCACTACTGGCTAGGAGACGAAGACATCAATGCAATCAGCTTGGAGGTATTTTGTTTGGCTGCGGCGTCATGATTCTTTTCTGATGGAAATTACTTTGATTATCCAGTCATTCGGAATTCCTCGGCAATTAATGCCGGATCTCTTCCGTAGAATTTTTGAAATCTCTTCCCTGCCAAAGTTTTGGTATTTCATGCCGAAACGATTCCCATCTATGTATCTAATGTACTGGAAAGTCTTAGTATTCCCAGAATTAACTAACTTGTAAAAGAGAACCAGGCTCGTTCATCTCTAACTGTGTAATAATGTACTCGATAAAATGAACGGTTAGTACTTTTATTTATTCTATGGTGTGTATGTGTATATATATATATATATATATATATATACACACACACACACACACTTTGCAATATATTCTCAGAGAATGCAAAAAGTCGGACAGGATAAAATTGTTCTTCGTCCTGGGTATGACGATAAACTATATATCCGGCAGCAAGGCCTCTGATTGAGGTTTTCAGGAGCGTGCAACCATCTCTTAATTGCTGTTATTCCCAGGACCACCTGGATCCCGGGTGATAGCACCTGTTAGGGCCCCAGGTATGAGCAAATAGTAAACCTCCAAACTGTGGTCAAAATACTATGAAAGTATAACAATAGATTTTTATAGCAATACATACCAGAAATACATTTTTGAAAAGTTTTTTAAAAAAAGTTACATTTGACACTCTACAAAAACCCTCTTCACAAAATTATGTCAATGAACACTGATCTACAAACAAATTTCTTATAAAGACTACATTAAATAACCAAACAAACCAAAACCAAAACAAACCAAAACCAAAACAAACCAAACCCAAAACAAACCAAAACATGTACAGGAACAAATCAACGGCCACTCAGATGTGGAGAACTCGAGGAGCGTGAGGATTTTGATGAGGAACAGTGGTTCCATCAGGATGGCGTTCCTCCTCACACTGCTAATATTACCATGTCATGGCTCCGTGAATGTTTGGGGGGCGTCACATCAGCCGCAAACCTGAAGTGGAATGGGCACCTCACTCGCCTGACCTGAACCCCCCAGATTCCTTCCTCTGAGAGTTCCTCGGGGACGTCTACCAGGGCAACTCTCGCTCTATTGTTGCAGTGAAGGCAACTATCACTGAGAAGATTCAAGCGATCACGCAGGAGGAATGTGCACGTGTTATGAACAACTTTGCCTTCAACATCTGGCGCATGCACTCTAGGGCTCCTCTTGGCATTTTTAGTTTATGTTTGAGACTAAAAGGTTTCCGATCCTAAAATGTTATCC
>OZ038483.1:103359617-103369617 GCA_964036315.1 Acanthosepion esculentum
ATACTAACGTCAATACTAGCAGAACAGTGTAATTTGTCTGCTCTGATTTTTACCTCTACAAAGAAAAAGAGGGGGGGCAACCGAGGCGCTAGCCAAAATTCGGGGGGTGGCATTGGCCCCCTTATGCCCTCCACCCCGTAGAATCGCCACTGGTAACAGTCAAGACATGAGGGGGAATAATAATACCAGAGGCAAAACACCCTTGAAAATGGATGTAGAAGTTGCCGAAGTGCTTGAAACAATAAAAATTATGGAAAAACTTTGTACTCCCTTACTCCTACAAAACGGAAAACCGTAAAGATGCTGGAAAAAACCTTTTAAAAATAATTAAATCTTTGTCTGCCGTATTTAATGAAAGATGTTCGAAATGAAAGGTTGCTGCGCGCCTAAATGCATGTATATATAATTATTCAGCTGTGTCTTTCGTTTCAGCTGTCATAATGTCAAAGCCAGTAAATTTGTTCAGAGAACACCGGAAATGGAAAGAAATAAAACATCTGACCGTACGAAGCAAATCTAATTTAAGCTTTTCATGGGCGGTGACTGGTTACTGAAAATAAAACCCAGAAGTTAACAACAATCAATTGGCGATTATGATGCTTTAAAATGCAATGCCGAGTAGAATCCTAGCAGCACTTGGAACTAGGATAATCGAAAGATGGCGCACGCTGAGCATTATTATTTTGTGTGCCATTCTCCTACATCAGGGCTCTCCGCAACTTCCTATCTTTTGTAACTCTTAATGTGGGCTCTCCGCAACTTCCTATCTTTTGTAACTCTTAATGTTAGACTCCTTGTTCTGCCATCCATTGCTTGTTAGGTAGGTTACTGGTGCTTTCCCTTTTGTCTTTTAGTATGCCATGTGAGTGTTAAATTCCCCAAGCCCCCTTTGCGATGGAGCTCGTTTCTATTTGCACCTGGCTTCTTAGGCATCGCTACGAAGATTGATCTACTACTAGGCTCTAGGCTATTCCACACGTGTGTCTCCTCCGAATCCCCTAGTCTCACGAGGAGAGGAAAATGGAAGAGTGTTAAATTAAACAATTTGAGTAAAGCTTAGGATGATGACGGGTGTTGAAAATTACTGAAGGTTTATTTAGAGTCTGCAATGCGTTTATGACAGCGTGAGTAAGAATGGCCTATGACACTGTGAAAGCTATTGTACACCTTGGCAGAAGGCCCCCTAGATTTTGAGGCCATCAGCTTCAGCCTGCTAAACTTATAGGTAAATCGGGCACTGCTAGTACGGTATTCTGATATGTCGCCACTGTCGGATATTTCCTTAATCGTGTTGATGTCGAAATTGTCTGAAGCTACCGGAATGTGTATTATAATATAGGCCTACTGCTTTGTTCCTATTCATAGTGTGTGTGTGTGTGTGTGTGTGTGTGTGTGTGTGTGTGTGTATGTATGTATGTAGTATATTTCTCTCCTGCGAGTTCTGGGGCGCATTCGATCCACCTTTGAAGTATCTTTCTGTCTATATCTCCGAGATGAGGTATTATGACTATTTACATCATTTGGATTGCTATCCTCATCTCCATTGCCATATTAACGTTTCGGCCGTTGTACGCTCCGGCCTTCTTCAGGTGATTGAATTAATGCGAAATAACCGAGACATCTGGAAGAGGCATGGCACGTGGAACTAGAACAACATGGACGAAATAAAAAGGATTCGGTTCGAAATTCCAATCGCCTGAAGAAGACCGGATCTTAGAATGGCAATGAAGATGAAGACAACAGTCCGACTAATGTAAATAATGTAAAAATTTCTATCTGTATTTTGAGCGTTCCCTCTTGCAATTTTATGCATCCTGTCGAGAGCACGTCTTTTGTCCAGTTTTTTTTTTTTTTTATAACTGCTGTATCCCTGATATGCATTCATTCCGTCTCCACACAAAATTTTCGTTCGGCTATTAATCATTTGCCTGTCTGTATTTGTTACCAATATTTGCTTCATATTCCATACCATTTCTTGATCTCGCCATGAATTTCAAACTAAACGCTAAGCCTTAAACGAGGTTAAAATATATTCCATAATATATTTGAAGTTAAGATCTCTAAATTAGAACATGACTTTAGATTACAAAACGAAACTTGACGCGAAAACTCAAGTCACCTTAAATAGACTTGCATATGAATGCCATGCATGGCGTCCAACATCCAGAAATGCCTAGACTGTCACCCATATGCAAACACTTTCTCAGATCGACGGTTAAAATGTAGCTTCAAACGAATTACTTTCATAAATCGTAAAGGCGCGCCTTCTGAGCCTTTAGACAGTTGCTATAAAATAAAATCAGAAATTCACGTACACGTAGCCATTGATTGCATAGAGAGAAATATCCACCCTGGTCGTTGATTTCATCATCGGAACAGCTCCGCTCAATGATGCCGAGTCATCAGCAGATTGGCTGCATACATAGCTATGGAGTCCAGTCTGCGCCACTGTGTTAGATGGTTGTTGATCCCACAAGAAGAGTCATACGGACTCATCACGTTAAAACACCGGTTCCCGTATGAAGTTAAGCAACGTT
The DNA here is from genome assembly GCA_964036315.1 of Acanthosepion esculentum. Lineage (NCBI taxonomy): Eukaryota > Metazoa > Mollusca > Cephalopoda > Sepiida > Sepiidae > Acanthosepion > Acanthosepion esculentum. The sequence goes on from OZ038483.1 coordinate 103,362,155, forward strand.
GAAGCTGGTTTGTAACTAGATGGGTGATATCTTGTGAATACCAGGAGGAAGTTCCACTTGGCTTTTTTTTCTCCCCACCCCCCAAGAACTACTGCTTTGGGCAACAAACTGCCGCTTGGATTCTTTCTCGAACACTACAATGTTAATCTCTTCATATTAAGGGTCAATCGTTACCTATCCTCCATATCCTCAATCTTCACATCACAGTAGCCTTCTACTTTGAGTGGCTCTTGAGCCAAGTGTTGGGGGGGGAGAAAAAAAGCATTGTGACTATTAGTTACTACACAAGCTCATCTCATTTCGTAATAATGAGGCATTCGTTATGGTAACGATGCATAATTCAACCTGCAGTAAACCTGCCTCGCGTTACTATAAAGGAATATCGTTACTAAATAGTTAGACCAACTTGCTAATATTAATTTTTGTTTCGTTGTTGCTTTCTCCGAAGACTTTATGAAAAAATATGAAAATCTTTTTTTAGGGCAGCTTCGCAAGAAATCGTAGTCGAGGGAATTAAATTTGAAGTTATTAATTACATAGCGTTAAACTGTAAAGCATGCAACATTAGAGTTAATACGAAAGAATGCCCTCGACCGACAAAGGGATTAAAAAACAGTTTTATCATGTCCGCAAATTTTGGTAAGTGGGTCGGACAGAACTTTTCAACACCCCTTCGTTGTTTTATAATAAACAACAAACACACGCATTATATATGACAGTATATATGCTCCTGAAAAATTATTTCGGTTGATCTCTCTGGGGGAAGAAGTGGGAGCTTGTAAACAGTGACTATTACTGCTACTAATGCAATACGCTTCGATAAAACGAATTGTGTTCTCTCAGTCACTGGCGTATTTCTCAAAAAATAAATACGCTTAAATTCACTTTCATCCCTGCCAGCTGAGGTTTAGATTCTCCGACTGACACCAATTCAGCCGGGTTTCGATCCTAGCTAGAGGCAACCGGACGCCTAGCTACACTAATGAACTGTGATACAGCGAAACAGTGTGTGTTATATATAAAACAAAGTAAATAAACACTAAAATAGTTGTTTAAAATCGTATCTGTTAAAAGAGCCCAATATCAAGTTAGAAAATTCAAACTAGTAGAGCGATTTAATATTCTAAAATAATAAAACACTGAATGGGATACTACCGGTGTTTCGACCGCCAAGGTCTCATCTCGTGGTTAACTCAGAGTATATCTCCTAGGTAAGATTGTGTTTTAAAAAAAATGGCAAGTAGTCTCTGCAATTTTAGACATCATTATCAAGAGAGCATTAGTAATAAATGTGTTCTCTGCTCAGAAATTCGCGGAAATTATAATCAAATCTCCTGAAGAGTGGATGTAATTTCCGCCAAACTCAGAGTAGGGAAAAGATAAATGAACATATACAATGTGTGTGGGGGAGGGTCTGATGATGGCTTAGGGTGTGTCATTGACAGAAACTATGCAATGTCGAATTATGTGTCCATAGTTTACTCACGCTCCTTTAAGTTTCAAGTAGACGCACCTGGATTATTATTTTGGGGAGAAATATTCGCACGAAACATCTTTATTTTAATTCGCCCACTCCTTAACTCAGGCAGCGATCATTCTTGGACAAAGCGTTTCATTACGGAAAAATTATGAAGAAATTAAAAAAAAAAAAAAAAAAACTCCAACCGGCTTACGTCCGTATCACGTCGAAACACCGGTTACCGTACGATCACCGAGATTAAGCAACGTCGAGCCTGGTCAGTACCTGAGTGACCGCCTGGAAATACCAGGTACTGTAAGCCTGGCTGAGTGGCTTTTGTGACGGTCAACGGCTCGGAATTCGAAGTCGGAAAGACGAGTTTCAATTCCAGTCGGGTTCGTTATATTTACTTACGCGCAAATACCATTGGGAAAGATATGAATCCACTTTTCCCTAGCTATGCGTTAATTAGTAAGACTTGTATCTCTCCTACTACAAAAAATCTTACAAACTAAAAATATTTCCTGAATTCAAATAACCTGCAAGGAAAACGAATCAACCAATCATACTTGAACGTAATATTCAGGCTTCTCCCGTAGCTATGGATTTATCAGTAAGATTTGTATCAGGAAAATCAATACTGTGTCAAAATAATCCTGACAATCTAAAATATTTTCTTTGTTTTGAATAACGTTCAAAAAGTTTGATAAGCCGTAAAAAAACGAATAAAAAAAAAATGAAAACAACTTCGATTTGAAACTAGTGTTTGTAATTATACACGGAGTTTAAAAGTAGCTAACAGTAATGAAAATCAAAACGTGCACAAAAAATATTTTCTTGATTATACAATTATATCAATATTGGCAGAATACTTACTGTATACCTACTTTTGCAATATATAAGGCAGTTATTGGTCAAAGTTGAATTAGACCAGGAAACAGTTGTATTAAAAAGTGCTCAATACACTTATAAAGAAAAAAAATTAACATGCAGATGTTTTTAAATTAAAAAAAAAAATAAGAGATCAGCCAATCACGCTACCTTGGTTTAAAGTTTTCACCGAGGTAGCGTGATTGAAAATATATGCTGTACTTATTGGAAAGCACTGAATATTAGTGATAGAGTTAACATACTTAGTTTTATGGATGCGAGTTTGTAACGCTAGGTTTCACGCTTTTACGATCCTTGGACATCTAAACAACAGCCACCTGCACTAATGCAAAGGTCTTCAGTAAAATGGATGGAGCACTTTGGCTGATTGGCATTTGTTTACATTTGTAAAACCAATACGCTAGATTTAGTTATGTAACTCTACCGAGTGAAGATAGCTCTGGCTGACACAAAATTAGTTGCGTTTCAATCCTGGCTTGAGGCATTCGGAAGTCTAGTCGCACTGAGGAGCTGTGATACAGTGAAACAGTACTGTGTGTGAATGACATGATTATATATATATATATATATATATATATATAGAGAGAGAGAGAGAGAGAGAGAGAGATATAGAGAGAGAGAGATATAGAGAGAGATATATAGAGAGAGATATATAGAGAGAGATATATAGAGAGATATAGAGAGAGAGATATAGAGAGAGAGATATAGAGAGAGAGATATAGAGAGAGAGATATAGAGATATAGAGAGAGATAGAGATATAGAGAGAGATAGAGATATAGAGAGAGAGATATAGAGAGAGATAGAGATAGAGATATAGAGAGAGATAGAGATAGAGATAGAGATAGAGATAGAGATAGAGATAGAGATAGAGATAGAGATAGAGATAGAGATAGAGAGATAGAGATAGAGATAGAGAGATAGAGATAGAGATAGAGAGATAGAGATAGAGATAGAGAGAAATAGAGAGATAGAGAGAAATAGAGAGATAGAGAGAAATAGAGAGATAGAGAGAAATAGAGAGATAGAGAGAAATAGAGAGATAGAGAGAAATAGAGAGATAGAGAGAAATAGAGAGATAGAGAGAAATAGAGAGATAGAGAGAAATAGAGAGATAGAGAGAAATAGAGAGATAGAGAGAAATAGAGAGAAATAGAGAGATAGAGAGAAATAGAGAGAAATAGAGAGATAGAGAGAAATAGAGAGATAGAGAGAAATAGAGAGAGAGAGAGAAATAGAGAGATAGAGAGAAATAGAGAGAGAGAGAGAAATAGAGATATAGAGAGAAATAGAGATATAGAGAGAAATAGAGATATAGAGAAATAGAGATATAGAGAAATAGAGATATAGAGAAATAGAGATATAGAGAAATAGAGATATAGAAATAGAGATATAGAAATAGAGATATATTTTATGTGCACATAATTCGTAGGTGACGCTTACGTTGCAAATTCTTATTCGTTTGACATAGCTATCGGTAGTTTTCAAGGGGGAAGAAAACGTTACCTATTGAGACTAATATTCAGAAACTATTTAACAAAAAGATAATGCAGAAAAGGTTTGACATTGTTGTAATCTGGGGAAGATTACTGAATAGAATAATCAAACGAAGGTTGGTAATGAACGATAATACTTAAGACAAGAACAACACATATAAGATTCGCCAGCGGCGCATACAAGTAGCAGTCAACTGCTAGAAGTGAGTCAAGTGAATTCTACAACGAATCTCCAACTGCGGGATATCTACCAACAGCCCAACGCGGTCAGATATGGCACAAGGCCGAATTTAATGTGGGGTATCCGAGCCCGTAGGCTCGGCCAAAATTTCCCGTAGACCCCGTATAAAACGGGGTCGGGTAGCTGTTTCCAGAAACGAGACTGCCTTCAACATAATCTCGTCTGAGGATCCTCTCTGTCCGGAGGCATAGAGTTTGGCCAGCACAACTGGAGACGAATCTCCGACTGCAGACCAACATACAATATTTTACTACTGTAAATATGTGAATGATGGCATAACCATTATCGTCCGTAGGTATGCTACTACAGATATGAAGAACTTTTTTTACAGCATGGATAAACCAGTAATTGTGCTGAAGGTTAGAGCTCGCTGAAAGCAAAAAAAATGCCTTTCTGAGAAAGAACAACTTTTTTTCTATCTACACAAGTTTGTTCGGCCTTTCATTATAAGAAAAATATCGCTCGTGTTCGGACTATAGTTACTGAAATTTATTGCTAAAATACAGGAATTTAGAAAATTCCATATTAATTTAAACTTACTGATATCTTATCAGTCTAATAAATCTGTTTTTCCTTCATTAATTATTTTGATGAATGTACTTGTGGTTTTAGTTCGAGCAGATATCTTAACCTGGTTAATTTATTTCCCATAAACTGAGGTGTTCATCTAACAGCTGTTATGCTCAAGGCTGTGAAGGTATTCCACACAGATAAGGAAAAGCCTTCAATAAGCCTAAAGAAAATATTGAAGTTAATCCGAGGGGGATCAATATTCAGAACGAACATATCTCCTGTTATGGAATTATGAGGCTGTACAATAAATAAAAAAAACGTCCCTGATTAACGAATTTACGTGAGGTTATTGCAAATACTTTTTCATTGCCAAGATTATGGTTTTCTTATGGATAGCGGGGTGTATTGAGGAATCGGATAGCCGAGTTCGAATTCCAGTCGAATCCATTATTCACTTACGTGCTAATACCCTTGGGAAATTAGCGAGTCCTCTTCTCCCCCCAGCTATGGGTAAATAGAAAAACAGACCGGGTTCTATAGACTTGGATGGCAACTGGTCTACCACAGAAAGAAATGGCAACCTACTGCGGGAAAAATAATCTGCCTCGTCAGTCATGTATCGAAAGATACATAATCGCCTAAGCATGTATCACGCATGGCACATAACTGTGTCCTTTAGATTTAGCCAAAGCGTTCGATAAAGTACGTGACAAAAAATGTCGGAACAGCGAAGTAACAATGACATATTCGGGAGAGATATTTGAATAGCCCAAGGATATTTTCTGTTAATTCACCCCAAAATAAGAATTTATATTTACGAAAATTCGCACCAAATTCTCCCAGAGTGAGGCCCTTCCACTGAACTCCGGTTGAGCTGACCTTTGCGATCGCCCCCAAATATGGGCGACACGGTTGCTCTATTTCTAAGTATGGGGTCTACATTCGCGCTCACCCTGATAAACAAGCCAAAAACAGATTCTCTTTTTTTTTAATTGTAAAAAATTCCTTGTAAGTACCTCGAATATCATCCGCACTTACGAAATGTGAATAACTCCGATTTTTGGTAATTTTTCATTCTGAGGGTTGGAGTTGTGGTGAGGTAAGCTAAACAAATTTTGATTTAACATTTATTATTTCAAAAGAGTGACAAAAATTGTGGTTGGACAACTAAGAACGAAAAGAATTCTAAGAAAATTTCCAAAGCAGTGAAGTTAAAAGGGGCTCTTCAAAGATTATCGTGTGTCCCAGAGACGTTCGTGGAACAAGTACAAGTTGGTCTTTTCGTGTTTTTTTTTCTCTCTCTCTCTCAAAAAGGTGATTGCACCTTTGTTTTTGTTTTACTACTTTCTTGAACTGTTTTCTCTTTGTCATTTTCACAATCCTTGTCTTTCCGCAAAATGTAATTTTTACCCCCATTTTCGATGGTAATTCTTTCCATCTGAAACTTATCCTGCCTTAATAGGCTCGCAAAAAGAATTTTTTTTGTGCAAACTTTGTATTTATGCTTTTTACGGTGGATTAAGGAATCGGAGGGCCGAATTCGAATTCCAGTCGAATTCATTACCTTTACTTACATGCTGGAGTCGTACCTTTCCCAAGGTACGACTCCTCTTCTTCTCCCCCCAGTTATGGGTAAATAGCAGGGCAGATCGGGTTCTATAGCCTTGGATGGCAACTGGTCTACCGCAGAAAGAAATGGCAACCTACTGCGGGAAAAACATCTGCCTCGTCAGTCATGTATCGAAAGATATATGATCGCCTAAGTGTATCACGCATGGCACATATCTGACTGAATTGTGCAATAAATGTGTTTTTTTTTAACTTTATACAGTGGTTGAGTCTTGTTTGTAATTTAGCGCTTGTTATGACTTGTTCCTACTAAGATCTTGTTTTACATAAGGGCTTTGAATTGGTAGGGAATAATATTTTTATAAAAATAACACTTTCGGATTTTGTTGAGTAATATGAAGGCTGTTCTATCTGGCAAACTTCATGACAATCAAAACAAACCGATTTAAAATTCATAATTTCTTGGGGTGAATTAATATTTGCGATAACTTTACATTATTTGTAGTGAAGTAACAGAAAATATCCTAATCTAAAACCTATACTGGCAGAAAACCGCGTGCATACGGATAAAAAACGAGTTCAGTAAATATATAAAAATACAAAAAGGGAGTAAGACAAGGACTTGTCTACTCGTCGGACTTATTCAACTTGTACAGTGAGCTAATTCTGAGAAAATTAGAAATTATACCAGGATTCAGTATTGGTGGCCACAATCTTAATATAAAATAGATAGATGACAGTGTTGATAGCAAATACGGAAAGGACACTATAAGAACTTCGACAGAAGTTAGTGAAGTGAGAAGAATGGACTGTAAAAGGGAAAAGAAAAGTAAAAAAAGAACAGTCCAAAATGCAAATTACAAATTGGAGATTCCAAAATGCAAATTACAAATTGGAGATTCCAAAATGCAAATTACAAATTGGAGATTCCAAAATGCAAATTACAAATTGGAGATTCCAAAATGCAAATTACAAATTGGAGATTCCAAAATGCAAATTACAAATTGGAGATTCCAAAATGCAAATTACAAATTGGAGATTCCAAAATGCAAATTACAAATTGGAGATTCCAAAATGCAAATTACAAATTGGAGATTCCAAAATGCAAATTACAAATTGGAGATTCCAAAATGCAAATTACAAATTGGAGATTCCAAAATGCAAATTACAAATTGGAGATTCCAAAATGCAAATTACAAATTGGAGATTCCAAAATCAAATAGGTATAACAACTTAAATAACTAGGAAGTGTTTTCACAATGTGCGGCACCGAAATCCGAAGTAGCAGTTGGATAA
>OZ038483.1:103374617-103384617 GCA_964036315.1 Acanthosepion esculentum
TACTGCCTTACTCATAATGTTTCGGCCGTTGTACGCTCCTCCTTCAGGCGATATAGGTTGGAATTTCGAACCGAACCCTTCTAGTCCACTGGGATAGATTGTTCTAATTCCACCTGTTTTTTTTTGTTTTGTTTTTTTGTTTGTTTTTTGATATCTCAGTTTAAATTAATTCCCTTCAACTCTCAAAGTTTTTGTGGCCGGGTATTAAACTTGCAACACTTCCGGTCAAGTCACCCTTTGGATTACTCAACCAACACTTATCCACTGTGCCATGTGGAGTTATGAGTTCTATACCTAGCCACAGCAAAGAGAACAAATTTGGAGAGTTCAGTTACTTGCATCTTAGTGGTATTATCGCCTTATTTTGATTGAACTGATTAAAAACATACTAGTTCCCCGATATAAAGGGCTGAGACTTTTTTTTTAAATAAATAAATGAATAAATAAGTTATTCGAAATAAAATAAAGTTTGTGACCTGGAAATCATTTACACAGCATCTGCTCTAAATGGCATACATCCTGACTGCACCGGTCACTTTCTAGAATACAAGCTATATTAAATTGCTATATTATAATACAAGCTATATTAAATTGCTATATTATAAATACAATATATAATACAAGCTATATTAAATTGCTATATTATAATACAAGCTATATTAAATTGCTATATTATAAATACAATATATAATACAAGCTATATTAAATTGCTATATTATAATACAAGCTATATTAAATTGCTATATTATAAATACAATATATTATAATACAAGCTATATTAAAAATACAATATATTATAATATAAGCTATATTAAATTGCAACCTTGTATATTGTTTCTAATAAGGGGTATACACCAACAATAATATCAGATTTTGCGATACTTATGTGACAAATGAATAGCTGTTCTTGAAAATTTTAAAATAATTTATTATAATTACTGAATCATAGTTGTTGCCACATGTTGCAAAAATATGTTAATGGGTCTAATTTAATTTACCAGAATAAAGCACAAGTAGTCTTATCTAGAATTTCTAAATGGTAAGTTACAAAAATAAACAACAGATGGTATTTTGTAAAGATTCAAATATAGCAGTGAATGTATTCATTCTATTTGACGAAATAAAGCATAAGTATTCTTTTATTATTTCGAACTATGTTCTCAAATTGGTTGATATAGATGTTATTACAGAGACGTTTCGACCAAGTATCATCAGGTTATCATCAGGTTTCAATTGATTGGTTGATATGGGATATCTGTTGATTGTGATATTTTGTCCCTGTCATAAAAGGGAAATTGGTACGTCACTAACAGATACAAGGATTGAACTCGTGTCTATTAGATAGTAATAACACATGTACATCGTGACTGAAAAGTAACTAAATATTTTATGGGTGATGGATTTTCCCTTCCTGTAAAAATTAATTAGACGGGGGAGCCAATCATAGATAAAATAGGCAGTTACTTTTCAATCACTCTATATAACAATCTCCCATATCCATTACGTCAATGTTCCGAAAGTCCTTAATATACAAGAATATTGACAATTACTCCACTCAGTAAGAAATATTAAATTATAAAAAAAACGGTGCGGACCCGCCATTATAACCAAATGTCAAAAACCATCTGACATTGATCATAAAGGGCTTCAAAATGTTGTTGGTAAATAAATAGATGTCTACTCAAACACGTGTAACCACTAAAATAGCGTTTACAGTAACAAGATGCCATTATGTAAGGGTTCAAATATACAAGGTAGCAGTGAACGTGTTTATAAATGTCATTTGATTTATCAAAATAAAGCATAAGTAGTCTTATATAATAATTTCTAATAATAACTAACTGGAAATATAGTTTACATTATGTAAGTGTTCAAATATTCAAGATTATAGCAATCATGTTAAACGTAATGTTTCCTGACGTCTCCGACTATCTGAAGCCGGAGCCGTCAGGAAACATTACAACGTTGCATCATAGACTGCATTAACGACTTTCAATTTTATGCTTATTTTTATCTCGCTTCATTATATGAGGAGTAATAGTTTTAGCATCGGGTCTCAGAGGAAGCGAGAGGGAGAGCAAGATGATCATGTCAACTTTGACTACAATTGATAGTTAGTCTTTTCTTCCCACTTTCTATTACTATCTTGCTGCCTTCATTAGCGTTTGTGTCAAGAATGGAAATTCCTACAGAAAATCAATAGTAGCACAATCTTTAAGATTGTGAACTGGAATATTATAATCGTATATTCTGTCCTTCTATAATCGTATATTCTGTCCTTCTATAATCGTATATTCTGTCCTTCTATAATCGTATATTCTGTCCTTCTATAATCGTATATTCTGTCCTTCTATAATCGTATATTCTGTCCTTCTATAATCGTATATTCTGTCCTTCTATAATCGTATATTCTGTCCTTCTATAATCGTATATTCTGTCCTTCTATAATCGTATATTCTGTCCTTCTATAATCGTATATTCTGTCCTTCTATAATCGTATATTCTGTCCTTCTATAATCGTATATTCTGTCCTTCTATAATCGTATATTCTGTCCTTCTATAATCGTATATTCTGTCCTTCTATAATCGTATATTCTGTCCTTCTATAATCGTATATTCTGTCCTTCTATAATCGTATATTCTGTCCTTCTATAATCGTATATTCTGTCCTTCTATAATCGTATATTCTGTCCTTCTATAATCGTATATTCTGTCCTTCTATAATCGTATATTCTGTCCTTCTATAATCGTATATTCTGTCCTTCTATAATCGTATATTCTGTCCTTCTATAATCGTATATTCTGTCCTTCTATAATCGTATATTCTGTCCTTCTATAATCGTATATTCTGTCCTTCTATAATCGTATATTCTGTCCTTCTATAATCGTATATTCTGTCCTTCTATAATCGTATATTCTGTCCTTCTATAATCGTATATTCTGTCCTTCTATAATCGTATATTCTGTCCTTCTATAATCGTATATTCTGTCCTTCTATAATCGTATATTCTGTCCTTCTATAATCGTATATTCTGTCCTTCTATAATCGTATATTCTGTCCTTCTATAATCGTATATTCTGTCCTTCTATAATCGTATATTCTGTCCTTCTATAATCGTATATTCTGTCCTTCTATAATCGTATATTCTGTCCTTCTATAATCGTATATTCTGTCCTTCTATAATCGTATATTCTAAACATATTCTGAATAATTACTTTTGTACGTGTTGCCACACATTGTACAAAAATACATCTTTAGAATATATGTTTTAAGAATAGTTCTAATTACGCTTAGCGTCATACGATGCTGGTATGTAGTCTTGCCCTCAATTTCTAGCCTTGGCTTTTAAAATTGTTCATCCAGAACTAAATTTAATTGCGAGAGGAAATTTAATTCCATAGAATCAAGAGGCTCTCGAGGCCAAAAAAAATAATTTTGCTTAAATTGATTAAGAACAAAAGAATTTCAAGAATATTGCGTAGTTAATGAGAATGGCAAGTAATCAATTGAACGGTCCCAGAGCGGAATTTCTCATTTTCGGCACACCCTTAATTTCCCCGTAAAATTGTCATATATATATATATATATATATATATATATATATATATATATATATATATATATATATATGTGTGTGTGTGTGTGTGTGTGTATGTATGTGTATGTATGTATGTATGTATGTATGTGTGTTTATTTCCTGGGCCGAAATATTTAATTTAAATATCGGCTTTTCGTTTTATTGTTGTTGCTTCAAATTTATGTCATAAAATCTGACTTTAATCAACATAGCACACAAGGTCGTTGTATCTCAATATTAGATACATACTGTTAAACACAGAAAGCCACAAATCGTAAAAAGGCATATTAAATACGATGTTACAGCGAAGAAAAATGCATTAATTCTTTTATAAATTCATGTAATGCGATATTTTACCTGTGTGTCCTCACCCTTGCACCAGTAGGAGATAACAGCCTCTATTGTTAGCATGCAAGGTATGTTTACCAGCATTATATATAAGCAAATGGTATTTACAACATTAACACTAATTATATTGCATAATAATCTTTAAAGCAATATTTGTGTTATTCATGTAATTCGAATTTTTAAAATTACCATACATAAGCAATATTTCTGTCAATATGTTTTTATTTTTAAATTCACCGTGTTTGTGCTGAAAATTTATATTTGCCTTGTCAAAATTGTGTCGTTAAGTTAGAAAACCCACAACGTTCGTAATAAGCATTAATGTCGTCTGCTATTTCACATTACTTCAAATTAGTCAAACGGACCGAAGTTTTTTAGAGAATTATTTGAAAAAAAATAAATAAATAAAAAGTAAAAATCTGCTTAATTGTATTTTTCTAAAAATGTATTAAATTACTTAAATAAAAAAGTTGCTGAACTAATAATATTATTCAAATTAATAATAACAATATTAGAATATTATTCAAATGTTTCTCTCGTAGTCAGTTCTATGTAGATATGTCCACATTAATAAATCCATGTGGACTTTGTATAATAACAAAAATAAATTTACAAACTAGATTTTGAACTCCCGAAAGAGAGCGACCCTGATCACTACAACCTATATATGTATCCGGTCAACCATTATCTATCCTACGTATCCTCATAATATACACCCTCTTACTCCCTCTGTATGTCATAACATTTTTCAGTAATCCTTTACCTTGATTGATTCGTTTTCTCCACCTTATCAATCTCTTTACAGGTTATTTAAAGCCAGATAGTATTAGATTGTAAAAACAAAAAAATTAGATAATGATTTAGTGATGCAAGTCTTACTAATTAACTCATCGTTTGGGAGGGGTATTTGCGCGTAAATGAACATAACGAACCCAATTGGAATTGGAACTCTGCTCTCCGATTAACAATTCTGAGCCATTCCATAACACCACCGCACATCCGGGCTTACAGCATCTGGTACTCCTAAGCGGTCACCAATCTAGGCACGACAACGCTTCACTTCAGTGAACGTACGAGAACCGATGTTTCAATGTAATGCGACCGTAAGTCCTTCTACTTTGAGTGGCTCTTGGGCCTTGTATTGGATGAACAATCGTATAAAAAAGATTTTCACGCTACGCAATAAATTTGTAAGAAGTAACAGAAATTAAGTGTTTTCAAAGTTATTTTTTATAACATTTAAACGACGTAAAAAAAATTATACTTTTGATTAAACACCGTTACTGACAGGTCTTATGAAGAAAACAGACGACAAAAGATAAGCAATTCTTATCAATATTCACTCGTAAGCAAACGTTAACATATGTGAACATTACGAATGAATAAATTCCTAATCCTTGTGGGAGAAATAAACTGGCAGAAGTAAACAGACGACACATTTTAGGAGACGTTTTGAGTAGCGTCTGGAACCAAAAATGCTAGACTTTTACGGGTAAAGTCGAAGTATAGTCTAGATTGTAGTAGACGATAAAACAAATTCAGTTGTCAATGAAGAAAAAAGTCAAGTTGGACATTGCTCCCACACGCTTTCATTCGTAACACGTGCGCATGCGTACACCATTTTTATGTCGCCATAGCTTATCTTTTTGTGCGTCTGAACTTCTATTTCCACACTTTTCTATTCGTATAATTTTGATTCAAATATATTTTACAACAATATCTGCTTCTTGAGAAAGTAAAGTGTGGATAAGCTAAGTCTATAGCCTAATAAAGAAACGAGTAGCTTTTATTTTACAAAAAAACAATAAAAATTCTTCAACAATGTTTAATTGCTTATTGATCTCACAAGTCGAACGTTATTCAATGAAAATTTCAGATCAAAATTCTGTTAAGTTCATCTAACAAACTTAGGAATCCATCAGTCTTTGTGCAGAAACGAACCTCTCCAAGAAAATATATATTTTTAATTTTCTAAATTAAAAGGGTGGAGTTCAGTTTGCTATGTAAAATCACAATAAAAAAAAGAAAAAAAAAGGTAACGGAAATAAGGGAAAAGATGAAAATACGCTTCTAATTCCTATTTCGTAGCTGTATTCAAATTTTAAATTCTTCATGTAAGCATTATTATTTATTATTTGTTTTTTATTTTACACAAAAACAGAAAAAAGTTAATGCTTTAAATAACTTTCTCATTGTAACTTTAAATTATTTGAAATAATGAAGTATGGACATAATGAGGTATGGACATAATGAGGTATGGACATAATGAGGTATGGACATAATGAGGTATGGACATAATGAGGTATGGACATAATGAGGTATGGACATAATGAGGTATGGACATAATGAGGTATGGACATATTTACGTGATTTGCCGATGGAAATTAATTTATAATGAATTTTCGTAGCAGAATGATCCCTCTCTTAAAATTTTGAAAAAATCTTTATTAGTGATCTCGGGTGCTTATACGATATTAATATTTTTTTAAAAAAATGTAAATAATTTTCATGAATAGAAGAGACCCTCAATCTTGACTTTAGCAAAAAACCGTTGCGGGGGGGGGGCTTCTTAAGCCTATAAAAAGGGGTGCATTTCTCTCCCTAGCCTTTTTTTTTTTTTTACAGGTTTTTAGCTCTGGCTACCAGATGTAGTCGTACTTGGGTAAAGTGTCCGCTATTGGGGCAGGTTCATTTTCAAGGTTTTCACTCTTCACTTTATTCTCCTTTCGACACTATCTTCAGAGCCGCATTAAACCTGCCCTATTCAATGAGTAACGTTTGCATTTACGCCTGACCGCCAACAACCTCACCATCCCAATGCACAATATTTGTTCAAATAAATTTTAAGTGTTTATTAGGTTTTCTCATTCCAACATAAATATGACTAACGATAGGGGGAGAGTGGAGTAAGTGGACTTTTATAAATACAGCAACTTAACTATTTAGAGTTCAAATGCGGCTGGCGCTAAATACAAGCGATATTGTTTCTTTGTCTCCGCCCATTGGCGTAAATTGATGCGTCACTCTATATAGGATGATTAAAATTTAAAAAGAAAAGAAAAAAAAAAGGTATATTTATAAAATCCTACACGGCGGAGTAGTGGATTGCGGCTCGGGTCAAGAAATGGGAGAGTTTGAATTCCAGTTGAGTTCATTACATTCACTTAATACCCTCAGGAAAAGTATAAATCCATCTCTTCTACCCCCAGCTATGGGTAAATAGGACAGACTGGGTTGTCTGGGTTGACAAGTTACCTTGAGAAGAAAAAGCTCTGAATTCAAAACAACCAACTAGGGATAAATAGAAGGGAAGCCTGAGTTCCTAAGACAGACCGGTGTCATGTTCAATTTCCTGGACAACATCGGTGGCGTATAGAAAGGAGACATGTTGCATTGGCAACAGCCGATCTCTCATAAAAAAAAACTCTGCCCAGGAAGAGTTACGCCCTCTCCAGGAGGCAGATCCATGGTCACTCGATACCAACGGATGCCATACCACATTCGATAATCTAGAACAGTTGGGTCTTATACATTTGTCAGAAAAGGTAATTCTTGTTGCTGCCTGCGTGCGACACCATCATGAAAACCATACCAAGAACCAAACCTTGTGATTGAAATTAAGTAGACGGAAACCGTTGGTTGTTGTACCAGCACGAAGTCACAAGTCATAGTGACTGAGGATTTCAGTGTAGTGGCTTTGTTCAAATAACTGGTAATCACACCAAATGATGCGTTCTCTTCTAGAAACTAACTAATGTCCGTTCAACACAGAGAGAGAGAGAGACTGAAAGATCCCCCATCAGAGAGGCAGAGACTGAAAGATCCCCCATCAGAGAGGCAGAGACTGAAAGACCCCCCCTCAGAGAGGCAGAGGCTGAAAGACCCCCCTCAGAGAGGCAGAGGCTGAAAGACCCCCCATCAGAGAGGCAGAGGCTGAAAGACCCCCCATCAGAGAGGCAGAGGCTGAAAGACCCCCCATCAGAGAGGCAGAGGCTGAAAGACCCCCCATCAGAGAGGCAGAGGCTGAAAGAGCATAGATAAATAATGGTCGTCGATCTTTTGGTATAAGTATTTACTTTGTAAGTGGGCCCATTTTTAGTTCTTTTACAACTCTTCAGAGGATGTCGTCGGTGTATTTTAGACCCCCAGCGATCGAGCAGGAGAGTGGCTTTTTTATTTTTAGCCTTATTTTTTTTCTTTTGAAAGGGAGTGGCTATCATTCTCTTACGAGCAGATAAGTAGAGACCTTTATTTAAAAACTGAAATATGGATTTTTTTCTCCTTCCTTGAGCAACTCTGTATAAAAACTCATAACATCCGGTCTGCAGATTGCTGGGTGGCGTCAATTGTTCTTTTGATATTATGCGTGTATACACGTATATATACGTGTGTGCGTGTGCTCTGTACATAGTACGTCTGTGTTATGTAGCCAAGTGGTTAGAATGTTCACTTTCTGACCACGAGTTTGAATCTCACCCGGGTCGATTTTTCAGAAAATCTCAGAACATTTGGAAAGGTTGACCCAAAATTTGAAGGAAACTGGGTAGGGAAACCGTCGTTGGTTGCTCTAGATAACGCGCCCTTCCCCAACGCTCTACCCTGTAACTAATGTTGGCTCAGCATAGTTGCAGTATAAACCACAGTTGGGATCTCTGAGGGTTGAACAAAAACAAAATGTACCTGAGCAGGAGTCAGCAGTGGGGTTTAGTTAACTACCCTAGTAGTGACCTGTGTTTATATATGTGCCTTTGAAAATAAATATATATATATATATATATATATATATATATATATATATATATATATATATATATATATATGAGAGAGGTGTGTGTCTTTCTGTATGTGTGTGTGTGTATATATATATATATATGAGAGAGGTGTGTGTGTATATATATATATATATATATATATATGAGAGAGAGAGAGAGATTTATGTGTGTATAGTGTAACCCGGATATAAGAGTTGTCGGGACCGGAGAAGAAGTCTCTTATATCCGGGTTTGGTCTATTTTATATACATTAACACAGGCTCTAATTTGGGACCAGAGAAAATCTCTTATATCCGGGTTACACTATATATATATATATATATATATATATGTGTGTGTGTGTGTGTGTGTGTATATACATGTCTGTGTATATATATATATATATATATATATATATATAAAAAGACACACACATATGTGTGTGTGTCTTTGTATATATGTGTCTATGCATGTTGTATGTTTAATAATTTGTTCTTTCAAGTTTTGGCCGCGTCAGACACGAACGACGTAAATGTTTGCATAATGTAAGCAGCCAGGCTCCACAACAGACACACATTCTTTGAACATTCTCGACATGCTATGTTTGCCTAATGATTAACAGTATGGGGGGGGGGATGGAATCAGCTAACACAGTTCAAATTCCGTCCGAGCTTTAATTCACTTAGACTTTAAACTTCTTACAATACATCACGTTCGAAGGTAATACACCATTCTTATTGTACCATGTAACCTAACACAAGTAACCACCACCCCAAATCGTTCTGTGGTACCTTGCCGCATTTCAGCTCACCCGAAATCGTTTGAGGAATTCAGGGAGATGTTTAGCCTTTTCGCGATCATATTTTCCAATCGCTCCCAGTAAAATAAAATTACTTTAAAAGCGTGAAATCAAAGTTTTGCGTTTTGCTTATTTCATGAATTAGTGCTAAAATAATAAATAATAAAAAAAAAAATTAAAAATTCATTTAATTTAATTTCCTTTCTCGAATATGCGTCTAAAATGCTTCAATATGTAATTTCTCCTAACGCAATCCGTGAGTTACCACACTTTATTTCACTAATAAAAAAAGAAAAAAAGAAAATAAATAAAATAAAATCAAATAAATAATAGATAAAAGCCCGCTCTTTAAGTCTGTAAATCGGAAATGACATTCTCTGTCATCCCCTCTTTTCTATTTTTCTTTCACTTCACTTTCAATTACTTTTCTCCGTGACTCCTACACAAATTTCATACTCACAAACACATCCTCTCGTTTAAATGTTTTCTTTATTGTCTATGTTTCATTTATTATCCCGGACTCA
>OZ038483.1:103389617-103392117 GCA_964036315.1 Acanthosepion esculentum
AGCACAGTCATGAGTGGGGAGCTTAAATACAGCATCCCAGGGGACATCGCGGAGGAAGTCCCGAAACG
Source organism: Acanthosepion esculentum (assembly GCA_964036315.1). Taxonomy (NCBI): domain Eukaryota; kingdom Metazoa; phylum Mollusca; class Cephalopoda; order Sepiida; family Sepiidae; genus Acanthosepion; species Acanthosepion esculentum. The sequence continues at coordinate 103,389,686 of OZ038483.1, forward strand.
AGTCCCAGTCAGCCCGTTGGTAGCAGAAAGTGGTTCTGGTGGTAGGAGGTTCTTTGCAGGGGGTGGGGCTGAAGGAGATACTAACAGACACGACAGCATGATCGGAGTTACCGATAGGACAGAGCTGCGTGGCACTACACGACTCAGGGATGGAGGTAAAACACAGGTCGAGGAGTGAGGGCTTACAGTCACGATTGTAGGAAAAACGCGTGGGGAAATCGATTATCTGGGTGAGGGATTGAGAGATTGAAAAGTTAAGAGTATGAACGTCAGCGAGACACACACATATATATATATATATATATATACACAGATAGAGAGAGACACTCGGTAGAAATTTCACCACCATCAGCTGCGCAACATTATAAATCAAAGCTACTATTAAGATTGTGTACACTAACATCGTTCCATATGCAACGTAATTGGCCCAGATCTGGCATCTCGTCTGCAGTCGCTCTCTCACAGACGTGCCGTCGCCTCCCTACAAATACATTCATGGTAACTGCTCCAATGAGCTGCTTTCGCTTGTTCCCAGACTTCATGAATTTAAGCGTTCTACTAGGCTGGCATTTCTCTCACACCCTTCCACTGTCGAAACCGTTAAATGTAGACGTCTCTTCTACTCCAATAGCTTCATGTCTCGCACCCCTCGCCTGTGGAACTCCCTGCCTTCTTCCCGTTTCACTGATAGCTATAATCTCCAACTATTCAAATGTAATGTCAATCGACGTTTCCAGATGCCCTGATCTATCCCCTATCATTCTCTTCATCCTTGCCTCTATCACTCCTATTTGCTCTAGCTCCGACTCTCTGTAACCCATTGAGTGCTAGTGGCTTCCCGCCTTGCTTGGGGTTAAACGCTTATAAAAAAAGAAAGAAACAAACAAAAAAACAACATCAAAACAAAATCAATTCAACGTGGAGCATTGGAAAACAGCAAAATTTTAATACAAACCGCTGAATTTCCTACACTACTGGCACGTCTTTCAGAACGTGCTACATACAGTATCATGATGACAGTACTTCAGACCAGTATATTTTCGTCGACATTTTAAATACACATCTCAAGGACACCATCCGACTCTTTTGAGCCCATGAGGGACAAAACAAACATACACAAGCTTTATGGACATATGGGCAGAATAAATTTCTCCCCATTTTGAAGGGCATCTTGTGCGTTACCCCACTTTACTTCACTAAAAAAAAAAAAAAAAAAAAAAAAAAAAAAAAAATAATAATAAAAAAATAAAAAAAAAATATTGCTAGGGATCGCTCCTTAAGTATATAAATAGGCAATGACAGTGTGTTATCCTCACTTTTCTATTTTTCTCTTTGACAATAAGATGTAGGTCGCACGTGGGAGAAATATGTCACCCACCGACAGACGACCGTTCACTTTATTTTCAATTACTTCTCGGACTTCGACACAAACTTCAGAAACTAAAACATTCTCTAGTTTAAATGTTTTCTTTATTGTCTATGTATATATTTTCGTAAAATACATTGTCGTTTGTTTTTAGTTCTGTTGTTACTTTATTCGTTTATTACCCAGACTCACATTCAAGTCCGCAATAATTGTTGTGGGAGAAATATAGCAGGAGACGCGTTTTCTACCTAAACACAATCAGTATTCCCGCAACAATACCCATATACAAGAATTGTACCATCCACCGTTACACACACACGCATATATATATATATATATATATATATATATATATATATATATATATATATAGCGAGACTCACCCTTTACAAGACCCGGGCGACTCGAGGTAAAGGATAACGTCTGGAAGCCATTTTTGTGCATAGGAGTGCAAGATAACAGTTAACCCTAGCCTTGAACATGTTAAGATTGTAATGATTGGGAATCAGTTCCACAGGGCAGGGGTTCACGGAAAAAAAGCTGCTTGGGTGGAATCTACTTCTCACCAATGGAATACGGGGGGAATGTGGGTGGTTCGCCACCCTTATATCGGTGGCATAGCGTGTTCTTGCTGTGAAGGTTTACCTCGGCGGGACAAGACAATGTAGCTCATCGAGCACTTTCTGTGGAAGTATCGGTAGAGCCTCTAGAGATTTGCCTCACCCCCGCCTGTGGTAGAGAATAATTTGTCACCCACAAAGGGCACGAAGTCGCTTTTTGAACTCGATTAAAAGCAATGACACAAAGAAGCGATTTTTTGCTAACGGCTTATGACAGCAGAAAGACGTTGGATAATTTATACAGGGTGTCCCAAAATGTATACACTCTTTGAATCGTTATAACTTATTCAATTTTTGTATTTTGACTTGTAAATAAGATTAATACGAGAGTAAGAATACACATTCAAAGAATTTTAGAGTTCTGTTGTTACTTTATCGGTTATTACCCAGACTCACATTCAAGTCCGCAATAATTGTTGTGGGGAAAATATAGCAGGAGACGCGTT
>OZ038483.1:103397117-103399617 GCA_964036315.1 Acanthosepion esculentum
CTTCAGTTGTCCCAGAAGAGTGAAAACAGATGACAAAAAGATAAGACGACTGGATCTGGGGTGGTTGTCACAAACGTGCCTGGTATCAGGACAAAAAGGTTTTGTTTATGCTTAAAGCCACACTGAAAGTGCAATGTGTTGAGTCAATCAGGACGGGCGATTTTACCCACCCTTTTACCGCATGTCGTCATCTATCCCAGCCAAGCGACATTACATTTTTTTCTGTGGCAACATAAGCTTGCATTGAACAGCTATATCCTCGCGTTCTCTCAACACCACATTTAAGAAAAGCAGCACAAAGATGTAGGTGGTGAATATAGGGCACAAACCTGACTTCAGTCAATAATAATAATATCAATCGGGAAAGTTCACTCCCCCCACCACATAGCAAGGCATTAAAGCCACTAAGAAGAGACTTGCTGAGTGTGGAAGAATTAGAAATCGGAAAACATTACTGAAGAGGGGAAACAAAAGAGTAATCAAGAGGACAGTAGATAACGATTGACATTGATCTTTAAAAAATTAAATGCAAACTTGGCTGGAAAAAGCATGGTACATGAAAAGAGTTCCACAAGCGTGAAGTATGAGAATATAAACTGTTAACATAGAACTTACGTTTACATCTAACCAGCTCAACTGCAAACTGAGGAGACCTCGTCGCCAGTCCAGTACTGATCTTAAATTCAAAGTCTAGGTAGCATGGCGAAAAGCTCATTCGAACAATTACCATGAAAGTGCTTACAGAAAAGGCACAGGGACGCAACTTTACAGCGATGGGAACGCCGAGACGCCAGATCAGGGCCAATAATATTGCAGATTCTTTGGATTATATATATATATATATATGTGTGTGTGTGTGTGTTTTAAGGTATGCTATTTTTATGAGAAAGTGCTCAAAATCAGGGATAGCGCCTATATAAAAGTAGATACTAAGGTCAACACAATGTTTCATTATTGAACGCAATCTACAGGTCATGTGTATTGGCTCGACTAATATATCTCAGGATTTTTAAAAAAAAATAAAAAGATATGACATGCATATCTTTACCTGCACCCCATATCCCACAGACGAAACGTTGCTCGCCTGTTGACACTATCGCTATTACCATGCCAAATGTTCAGACGATCTACATTCCTCAGTTGCAACAGGTCAGATTTTAGCAGCTAGGACCCATCATGCAAGGTTCATGGTGGCAAACCAACCCCCATTCAAGTCAGACATCTTCCCCAGAACTGTTACTTTGCGGGACAGACTCTCGAGTGGATGCTACAATCGTGGTCTCTTCACGCCCAGGATCAACCGATATCTATTCTACACGTCCTCATAATTATTAATTTCTCCTTCCACCTTCATTAAAACAACCTCGCTCAGTAACCATCTAACTCTAATATGGACCTTGTATTGTGTCAACATTAAAAAGAAAAGATGTTCGCTGTGTAGATTGTACGGTCGTATTAAGCAGTATTACCTCAAGAAACTAAGTATAATTACTTTTTAGTCCTCATATTTTATAGTCAGATAAGGAGAGACGGCGCCATTTTGTCGGCCCCGCTGACTTGTGACACTTTCTCGGAAGTGCCGTATAATAGCTTAATTACTGTAATTTCTTGTGTATAATACGAGAAATTTTGAACGAAAATTAAAAGGTAAAAAATGGTGGCGATTTACGAAGCGAAACTAGATGTGGCACAAGCCCGAAAGTATGGACCAACTAGTAGTATCACTAATAATAATTGATAATGCGAGATAAGCTTGCTCGAGGGAAGGGGGTCATATTATATACAAGTACACAATTTCAGAAGTATTTACTCCTTATCAAAAAATCTTATTAGGAACAGCAGTATTGCACTTAGCACAGCAGATAATAAAACACAAAATCGACAGGTGTTGATAACAATTTGTTTACAAAATGTATTTGTTATGTCGGCCATATTTGTTCTTTGCAAATCAGCGCAATGAACAGTTTTACTCAAGATAAAGTCTATTTATATTTTAAATCTTGCTTTTATGAAGTTTTTTTTCTCCTCATTTTTAACGAAAGGCGTGTTTTTTTCATAGTTTATTAATGGAATAAAGTAATATAAAACAGAAAAGTATGATAGAAAAATTAACACCTTAAAATGTATTCCAGGCTTGTCAAGTTAGCACTTTTCCCCAAAAAATTCGGAAATGACCTGGTATCTCGGCTTCAGTCACTTTCCATCACAGTAAAGTTGCTTCCCTATGCTTTTTCGATAAAGACCTTCATGGTAATTGTTCGGATGAGCTCATCGCTATAATACCTAAACGTTATGAATTTAAGAACCGTAAGTTCTTTGCTAACAGTTTCTTTTCTCACTTGTGGAACGCTCTTCTGGTTCCATACTTTTCCAGGCAAATTTGATTTTCAAAAATTTAAATGCAATTTTAATCGTTATCACCTGTCTTCCTGATTAATCAACTAGTGTTCTCACTCCCTTAATACTGTTTCGGTTTTGTAATTCTTTCACACCCGGTAAC
>OZ038483.1:103404617-103414617 GCA_964036315.1 Acanthosepion esculentum
CTTAGGCTTTATATGTTGCGTTCGGCGGAGGAGGGGCGTATTCAACATTCGATAATTTTGGAGCAAGACGCGCTGAAACGTTTTAGGCAGTTTTGATAAACATTTCTTTTCATAGTTAGCTGTAAGGAATTGTAAATGTCGGACTACCTTACACTTAAGTCAGGCAATAACAATATTTATTAAGAATTTATTACAGGAAATATCAAGTTTTACGGAAACAATGTTGACAATTATGTATTTAGTTACATAAATAAAAATAATATAAATTTTGAGGGTATATTCGATTTGTTAGGTATTTTTCATTTCCTCTGTTATTGGCAGCATTTTAGAATACTTTGGCTGCAATGCTAAGTTTCCTAAGTTGAACAAACTGGAGCTATTTCATTTACGCTTTTTTACCTCTCTTTCTCATTGTTGTTTTTAGATCGATTTCTTAGTCATTTTGATGGGAAATTCTGTAATTTAGAATGATCTTATTCCATTTAAAAAATAAAGCCTGTAAAAAGGATTATTATAAATTAATATACGACAAAAAATAAAATGCTTTTGATAAAACAAAACAAAACCTTAATGGTTTCACTATAATTATATGTAACAATGTAATGATAAACCGTAGATTTGTCTGCGGAATATGTTATGTTACCTCATCTCATTGCATGATTACAAACTATAAACGTAAATTGAGCTTGAAATATTGTGCAATCGGCTAATTTTTTGTAAAATACTTGGATATGATATAATGAATAATTTGCAGTGAAAAAAGCAATTTTCTTTTTTTTTATTTATTTGTATTTTTTTTTTTTTTGCTGTTGTTAAAATACACCCCTCCTCCGCCGAACTACAAACGCTTGTAGCATTTTGACAAAACTATCCCAAGCGCAGCCTATTCTATGTTCAATTTTCTTATATCCTATATTAGATCTGTTATAACTGATCCATACACCGAGGTATTTAAAATCTTTAGCATTTATTAATTCAATGTGCCTAAGTTTTATGATAGAATCAGAGTCGTGGCCATCACCGCTTTCATTCCATTTTCAGATCATAGTCTGTTAAGAAAGGGTTAGGCACCTTGCATGACATCCATATGAGAATCTAAGTCTGACGAGGCTATTTAGGAACAGGACTAGAGTCAATATTTCAAGGGCAAGCGCCGGCAGGGACCCAACACTTAATTTAAAAATTGGACTGAAAATTACTTCTATATTCTGTATGCATGTGCTTCAATAACAACCACACCCACAAACAGAAATTGAACCACCTTATAGGGTTTATTAATTATAAGCACAATGCACTTAGATAGGCAGGTAGTATAATAATTGGAAGTTCGCAACCAGAATTCAACGAGCAGAGTTTGAATTCCGAAAATATTGATATAATTAAAACAAAATAAAGTTATTTAGAATAGTAAATCCAATTGATGATACGGGTTTCAATGAATATTTTACTAATAGCCTGGAGCAGATGGGAATGCTCGGAAACTATCAATGGTGTTGAAGATGATATATCGCACTCGTTTAGAAGGTGCCCCCAAGTTGAAGCTGCGGTTTCTGTAGTCGTCCATCTTTTTTCTTTTATTTTTTAAACTTTACATTACTCGGACTGTTATCCTCGTCCTCAATGCCATATTCCCAAAGTTTCGGCCGTCGTACGCCCTGGCCTTCTTCCGGCGATTGGAATTTCGATACGAACCCTTTATTTCGTCCACTGGAGTAGATTCTTCTAGTTCCACCTGCCATGCCCATTTCCGGATGTCTCAGTTATTTCCCTTTAATTCAACTCTCCAAGTTTTGCTTCACCACCGCTGTGGCCTGGTATTGAACTCGCAAATCTTTGGGTCAAGTCACTGGATCTAACCAACGCCTTTATCCACCGACCCATGTGTTCTCAATTATCGATTACACCACCGGCACACCCAAGCTTACAGCATCTGGTATTCACAAGTAGTCACTCATATAGGTACTAACCAGGCTAAACGTTGCTTAACTTTGGTGATCGTACGGGAAACGGTGTTTCAACGTGATGTGGCCATAAACGTGGAGATGCTGAGAATACCAAGTACTGAACATGTGAGCAACGACGAAGTTCTAGGGACGATGGCAATAAAAAGGGTACATCGGGTATATACAGTTGAAATTTCTGGAGCACATCACGAGGAAAGAGGGCTTGGAAAATTTGATACTCACAGGACACATTGAATGCAAGCGAGACAGAGGAAAGCGACACATAACCTAGTTGGTGAGATTGAGTGAATCGATGAAGTTTGGTTTTGGCAAAAAGGCAAGAGTTATTAAGAGCTACAAAGGACAGGAAATTCTGGGGAGTCATGATCATCAATGTCCTAAAGGGACACGGCACATAGAAGTGGTTCGTTACGTTCAGAAGAGGACATTTTTATGTCGATGTCCGGCATCGTTCCCGATGACCAAGTCAAAATATAATCAATTACACGATACGGGATGTCGCAGGGATAGTCCACATGAGTTTTGTAAGGTATTTAAAACAACACTTGGATACGCGAGGTCATAGAACGCATGTCCATCTGCAATTCTCTACTCAAATGCTACAAAAATGACATTTTTTGTTTAAAGGAACGACCACAGGTGACGAAGAATGCACTGTTTACAACAAGGGGGAGCGAAAAGTCCTGAAGACTACAACATGAACCAATGTTAACCAATCCAAAAGCGGGTCTGCAGCCAAAGAAAATGATACCGTGTATCTGATGGGACATTAGGAACTCCTTCCGCAAAATCAGACGTTGAATTCCGAAAAGTACCGTTCCAGATTGAATCAATTAAAAGGCAGCAATAGATGAAAAGCGCCGGGATTTTCTTTATTTTTACAATGATATTGACCTCGTACAGGGCCCAAGTGCCACTCGAGGTAGAGGGTTACATTGCAAGAGGTACAGTTTATGGGAATATGTGAGGAAATTGACGAATCGAGAGGGTGCAGTAATCCATCAAGACAATTCCAGAACCATCGTTTCTTTGCAGATCCGCCAGAAATTGGTTACAATCTAGCTGGGATATCCTATTACATCCGCCATGAATTTCGATCCCTACAAAATTCTCTTAATAAGAAGAACTTCAGTCTTAAGGAAATCAATGAAAGCCACTTAAATTATTCCACTAACAAGAAAGGTACCAAGTTATGAGAGAACAGAATCATGAAGCTGTCTCAAAGATGGCAGATATATATCTAAACTTTGACATTTACTTTTAAAATCGCGATGAAATGTTCCGATCAAATTGCTTAAGCTTCATTTTCAGCATGCAAAAGAAAAGGAGGCTTTCATAAATTAATTTAAGTATATTCACTACTTTCAATTTAGCCCGCAGTAAAATGTAGATGTGTTTACATGCTTATGCAGAACGTCTTCGAGCTTTAAATATTCTTTGGGCATCTGCCTCTAAAGGCGAAGAGGAGATGGACCTATTCCAATGAAATGTATTGCGAGGATACAAATTCGGCCATTTAATTAGAAGAGAATCCAGACACGATGGTTAATGAGAGCCACAATAGCAAGAACAAGGGACAGGAATTTGATAGAAATAGAGAGTAAAGCAGCCAGGTAATTCCTTAGAGTCTGTGGAAAGTTTAACTGAAAATGTTTTTTTTTTTTTAAGTACAGCTATAGATATAGACGAAAAACTCGAGTTTTCGTCTAAGTAAAAAGAAAAAACGACACTGCTTAAACAGACTCGTAATATAAATAAGTAAATAAATAAGTAAATAATAAAATGTCAAATCAGTCCCTGAATTTTACAGAGTTACCGGCACTTAATGTTTTCATTTACTAATGTCCTGGAAAAGTGCTGACATCATTGAATCAGCATTCTTTTTTATAATTTTGTTAATTTTTGTTCATTAAACAGTTGGACTTCAAAAATTCTTCATCTGATTGAACTTTAATGACACACACACACAATATATTATATATTTGTGTCTCAGCGGCGGCTGTGATGCGTCTAGTGTGGTAGTCTGTAGTGGTAATGCTTGTCGCTTCTCGCTTTCAGGTACCGCCGCTGGCTAGCAGCAATGCGAAAAAGGGGAGCCGAGTGCGTAAGTCTTCCCCTGCCAAATAGCCTCTCCATCAGCAATTATGTATTGGTTCATCCTTTCCTTTGGACAACTACTAGCAAGGCCGAGAGGGGGAACTAGACGCCCGGGCAGCCGTAGTTCTCCATACATACCGCCCAGGCTCGTAGCGCACTGGAGAGGATGCGATGCACCTACAGCGCTACTCCGTCTCTCGAGGCGGGCGGATGCCTACAGCGCTACTCCGTCTCTCGAGGCGGACGGATGCCTACAACTATATATATATATATATATATATATATATATATATATGAAACGGATTAAGTCCGACTTTTATTTAATATAACTTATGTTTGTTATTTTTAATAAGTATAATTTTTTTTTTTTTTTTTTTAAGTAAATACTGTTTTTTTTTTTTATTTATTTTTTGTTTTTTTTAAACAGTATTAATTACATTTACCGGTCTGAATGTTCGAGAAATTTCGCAGATAGGAATCGTATGTCAGATCAATAGGCCACAAGTTCGATTCCTGTCGGAGAACGCGTATTTTCTACCAATTTCTCGAATATTCAGACCGGTAAATGTAAATAATACTGTATTATTCAAAACAGCATTTACTTAAATTGTATCTATTAAAAAAATAACGTATAAACAGAAAATATATATTATAGCCAAACAACTGGCAATTTAAAATATTTTCTTAAAATAAAACACAAAATGTATATATTCGTTTTCTCTTTATTTAAAAAAGTATTTTTATAAACAAATAACAGAGCTTTCGTTTGTAGATGTCAATGGCGTAAGCACCTTGTTAAGGCACGACATTAGTAAAAATTAATGTAGGTCCAGATAACTAAAAGTCAGAGTCGATTTTACATTGTCATTATGAACAGGATCACCCCTTATGGAGAAAAATGAAATAAAGTCGATAATTAAAATAATAATTAGTAATAAAAAAAAACATTTTCCCATAATGCTAAGAGAAAACGAACTGGAAACATGATTATCCCGCTTGGTTTCGCCAAACGTCGTTAGGTGGCGCTGTTTAAACCTATAAAAAGCAAACATTTCCTGCCTCATTCTTTCCTCTTTTTCTCCAAAATGTAGAACCACGTGATAAAGATGAGTTTCCCCGGCTCACTAACAACTGAACTCTCTTCCCACTTTCCAATGCATGGTGCTCGCACGTTTCTTCCAAAACCTCAACCTATGATGTCGGTCAAGATTTCGCTTTGGTTGTTCTAACTCTGCGCAAGGCTAAATTGAGCGCAAACATAGTAACAATGCTTATACTGATTTACCCTAACTTCTGGACCAAGAAAGAGAAAAAAACCTTCCATAAGGCTGTTAAAATCTTTCAATGAAAAACTTTCCTTTGGTTGTTCCAACTCTGCGCAAGGCTGACTCGAGTTCGAATATGAATGCGATACTTATACTTTAACTTCTGAATTAGAAAGAGAACAGACATACCAAAGAGACACAGAGAATCTGGTTTCACTACAGACGCCACAAAAGGAATACACGTTTGTAGTAGAACACAAGTTTTTGTATGCTTCTATCTTCTTTGTTTACATATTTTGAGCACGCACCTCCACCTAAAATAGACACAAACATGCAACATGTTAACTTCCACAAATTTATAAATAGATTTTTTTTTTAAATCAATATTTTTCGATTCTGACAAATGTCGCAGTCTAATCTACAATTTTTTTTAAAATCCATTTTTCCACCATGACGGGACAGTTCTATTTAAGTAGAACTCAATATCACATTACGCATATAGCAAATATGCATAAATACTTAAGTTTTCAGCCTGACTCAATTCCCCAAATCTGATCACACATCAAAATTGTTTTATTCCTTCATTGATTGAAAACTTTTTACTAATTAAATAACGATTATCTGCTAGCATGGCAGTAGACCTGCACATTTAAAAAAAAATGTGAAGATACGTAATCTGACAGTGTGTGTGTGTGTGTGTGTGTGTGTGTGTGTGTGTGTGTGTGTGTGTGTGTGTGTGTGTTCACATATTATAAAAACATAGCATATAAAAACTTGGGTTTCTACTAAGGACCGTTTGTTTTTTATGGTGACTGTAATGAAACGAAGTTCTCAATGTCTCTTTGGTATGTCCATTTTCTTTTTTGGATTCAGACGCAAGTTGTAAGGAAGTATAACAATGGTTAAATGGTCGAACTGAAGTCAGCTTTGGAACGACCGATTCATTTCATGAATTGAGCTACAAGGCACGTTCGAACGATGTCACTGGAAACAGAAAGCTTTTGTCCTTTCCGGAAGTGGGGTCACACAATCTCTCAGGTGACCAGAAACTCTTCCCGGTTTCTTTATTGCTTGCATCATAAAAAAAAATTTCTTTTCGTTATTTATTATTACTTTATTATCGATTTTATTTCATTTTCCCATAAAGGCAACATTGGTTGCAGGAAATTAGCCACAAGCCTCAAGAGTAAATTTTTAGCGGAAATACGCGGCGTTGCTCGGAAGATCTCTGAATAATTTATTATTTACAATTTATTGATATTTTTCAGTCAACTTATGGAAAATAATTTTTTTTATTCAATCTTTAAAAAAAAAGAAAAATAAATAAATAAAAAAAAAATTCATTGTTTTTTTTTTTAACAAAATTAATGAAAATGTCACACTACCAATACCACGCTCAGGAGGTGGGGGTGGGGGCTGAGCATCCCCATACTTTTACTCAAAAAGACACTTTATTTTTCGAATTAAATACTAACAAATAATGTTAAGGTTTTCAAACCAATCAAATCGATTTATCTAAATTCTTTAAACTTTTAAAATTATTATTAATAAAAAAGTAAAAACTTAAATTAAGATATATTTAAACCTATGATTTAATCATTTTTTTTTCAAGTAAAAACTATAGCGATCCTTACCTCGAAAAATATTTATTTACTATTAATTTGCGGGGGGGTAGATTTGTTTTAAGTAAATAAAGATTACATTAGTGATTATTTTCTTTATTTTAATGAAACTGAGAAACTATTCACAAATGATAGAAATGCAAAAATATTTTTTATATTACCCTCTTATAATTAATTTTATGAAAACTATAATTTCATTACCTTACAATTTAGTGATTATATTAGTTAAAAGCACAAGGCTTTGAGGAAAGCAAATCATGTATTTTTGTTTGTTTTTTTAATCGGACCACCTCTACCTGAAAATCAGCTCTGAATTGTAACATACAAAACTCAATAAACCAATGATATTGAATTTCAAATGCTTTTACTTGTTTTTATGAATATGGACAATATTGTCTGAAAGCAAAACTTTTTCGATAAAAAATGAATTTTTAAAACAATTCTTAAATTGTTTTATTATTTTTACATTAAAGTTGTTAAATATTCTAAAATTAGTAAAAATGATGTACAGTTTAGTCAATGGTGTTATTAAGTGGATCTATCTTTACAGATTATAAATTGTAAAGCTTATTACAATCAACGGGCCACTGGTGTATTAAAAATCCAATTTTGCATGGCTTTTGTGTCCATAAAACGGACATAATTCAAATGTACGGAAGACCGTACATGAAAACAATAAAACGTCACGTTATTCCAGTTACTATAAGCCTTGTTCCCCCCTCTGTTACGGTCTTTATTTTTGCGAATTGTTCGTGCGAAACACGCGTGGAGAAGTTAATTTGATTTTTCAATTTCAACTGAGAATGGTACCTACAAGTAATAGTTACCTATCTTATGAAATTTGTATAATCTTATTTTTATATTACCTCAATTATGACAGGTTTCCAAAAATGAAATATCAAAATTAATAAAATGAAAGAAAATACAAATAAAAAATGTAATAAATGTACATAAAATTATAGTATTTTATGTACACTTCTGATAAAATTTCAGAAGAAAAGTACCTATAAATTAATTAGTACCTTATGAAATTTTACCTGTCTTATTTTAAATTTTTTTGTATATTTTTCATAAAGCATCGTAATAAACGTAAAGGTGAAAGCTAAGTACAAAAAAATTAGAGCGCTGAATGCTTTCCTTAAAAATAACGAGGTAAATAATTGGTTCACTTACGTAAGCTGTCAATACGTGATGAAATCTTCACTTGTCAATCGACACCATTAAGACATACTTTGTTTTATTTTTAAATATTTTTTCGGCGCCGAAAGTAAATGTTTGTTTCAAAATATTTTAAATAAACTATATATTTTCTATTTTTCTTAAAATAAATTGAAAAATTAATTGGTTTTTAAAAGAATTTTAAACGGAGGTTTTCATTTTTGTTTACATGGTTGACATGATCGTTTTACTGTCAATTTTGCTGATTTAAAAAAAAAAAAAAAAAAAAAAAAAAAAAAAAAAAAAATCACCCCAAAAGGCTTTGATCTTTCCTCTTGATAATAAACATTTAGACAGTAAAAAAAAATATTTTCACGTTTAAAGGCCCTCTTTCATCAGGCTATGCCCTTTTTAGCAATTTTTTTTCCAGGTACCTAAGTATAAGCGTGATAGAAACAGAGATGACAAGAAAATTTATTTCTCTTTCTACGGAAAGTTAAAGGTTTTAAGGAGTAAAATACTGGTTTAATAAAGCCATACTGCCACAAAAAAAACACTGATTTTTTTGTATGCGATCATTCACCGAATTTATTCTGATGAAAGGAAAAAAAAATGTTATTTTGAAAACTCCTCGCAGGCCACAATAGGTAGTCTCATGAGACAGATGTGGCCTGCAGGCTGTATTTTGTGCAGACCTGCTTTAAAGAGATATTTTTAAGTGAGATTTAATTTAGCGTGCACAATATTAGACCTGATTATTTTCTGAAAACAAGGCTGACCTTTCCTCCTACCATTTTATTCCATAACGACCTTCTGATTAAACACGGAAATTTATTTTATTAGAAGTAAAAGAGACGAGGCATTAAAGTCTGCAGAACCACCTGGTCAACAGATTACCATTCTATATAAGCGGGACGGAGAGAGTGGGGGAAATTTCCGGTCAGTTATGTTTGGGGATTGCGGGTGGGAAAGCAGGAGATAAAATGTAGAGAACAACTTGGCGAGCTGTCAAGAGTTTAACGACTAGTTATTGGGTGAGGGAAAGAGGTAAGTGAGAGTGGGTTAGAGAAAGTGAAAGATAGAAAGATTACTATATCAGATCTGTAGAAAGTGAGGAAAATAAAAAAAAGATAGTGTACATAACCTGATTTTTTTTGTTTTTTCGCGACTTCAAGGTCAGAAGGTCAAAAATAATATCCGCCCATGTTAAGAGAGTAAGCTGGTAGACGGGTAGGGAGGTGAAAAAAAAATTAGCCGACATTTACTAAATTGTCGCCATTAAAACGACGATTCGCAAATATTTAGAAAAAAAGGGCAACAATAAGATATTCTGTGTCTCTGCACAATGACTAACTTCTACCAACCCGAGATATGCACGAGATCAAACAGGAGGAAAGTAGCTTAGAAAGATTGTGTCACGCCAATCATTCACCTGGCGAATAGAATATCGGTATTCTATATCCTACATTTATACCTCGATTCAAATACAGTGTAACCCGGATATAAGAGAAATCCGGTTATAAGAGAGATTTTCTCTGGTCCCAAATTAGAGCCATACTTAAACAAAATAGACCAAACCCGGATATAAAAGAAACCCGGATATAAGAGACTTCTTCTCCGGTCCCGACGACTCTAATATCCGGGTTACACTGTACATGAAGTTTCCAACTATCTCAGACACAAATATGTCTGCCCACCGCCATTGGAAAAGATATACTTTCCTTTATTTTCTTCGTTCTAACCTCGTCTTTTACCGAATTTGGAAAGACAAACGTCACATTCATTTATATTGTCTATGTACAGGAATTTTATATATTACTTCAAACGATAGTGGATACTTCGTATTTGAAAGACGCCACATTTTAAACACATTTATACACATTAAATCGTGTGT
>OZ038483.1:103427117-103612117 GCA_964036315.1 Acanthosepion esculentum
TTTTATATTAAAGGTGATGAAAAAAGGAGATCAGTCAACATATTTCTACAGGCCGCATATTAAAAGATCAAATAGCTGCATGCGGCTCGCGAGCTGTGGTTTGGCCAACCCTGACCTGTAGTGTATTGGGTTGAGCAAAAAGTTCGTTCACTTTATTATGTAGAAAATTTATAAAGTGGATGAACTTATTTGGCCAACCCAATACATCAATAGAAATATATTTAAGATCTTAAAAGTGTTGGAAAAAAATCATTACACTATAACACTGCATTGTGTAGGCCTCTGTTAGTCAGAGTGGACCATGGGTAGCATCCTAGTTGTCTGCATGGCTGGATCTTCGATGCCTGTAGAGGCCGATGCGAGAGTGACCATCTCTGTTGCAGAGGTCGCATGTGTTTTCTGTCTCTGGTCTGTTAGAGCTGTCACTTTGCTTTCTGCGGGCCCGCCTTTCCGTGGCGACTTGTGTCAGCTTCTCCTCCCCTGACTTGAGGTGCTTGGTCAGGGTTCCTCTCCATTCAGATCGTATGGCTGCCAGGCTCTCCCAGGACTGTGTTGATGTCCAAAGCTTTCATGTCGCGTCTCGCTACATCGCGGTAGCGCAGTTGTGGCCGCCGGGCGAATCTCCTTCCAGCAGCTAGCTCTCCACACAAGAGGTCTTTGGGGATGCAGCCGTCTGGCATGCGATGGACGTGGCCCAACCAACCAACGGAGTCTACGCTATCTAAGCAGTGTGAACATGCTGGGCAAACCTGCTCGAGACGGGACCTCAGTGTTGGACACCTTATCTTGCCACGGCATTCCCAGGATGCGGCGGATGCTTCTCATGTGAAGAAACATTACATTTGACAAATACATTACACTATTTGTTAGACTAGCAAATACCTATAGTATTATACGCTTGTTTCCGTATACAACCGTCACACTTTTCTATCTAAAATCAGGTTATAATTGCTCGAATTCTGGTCTGTGATCTAAATAATGTACATTATCCCTAGTCATTTCTGCTTTCGGTCGGTTTAAAAGGGAAGCTTTCTCCGGAGAGCGTGTTCCTTCAGCAGCACCTCTCCTATTGCTTTTAGTCTGTATGTACTCGTATGAGTATTGCACACTAAACCGACTATCAACACATCCTACCATCGTAAGAGAGAAACCACAATGAATTAATAGAAAGTTATACGTCGGTCCGCTTTACGCGAAGCTCAAAAAAACGAAATGGTACACACGTCCGTTTTACGCGAAGCTCAAAAAGACGAAACGGTACACACGTCCGTTTTACGCGAAGCTAAAAAAAAACGAAACGGTACACACGTCCGTTTTACGCGAAGCTAAAAAAAAACGAAACGGTACACGTCCGTTTTACGCGAAGCTAAAAAAAACGAAACGGTACACGTCCGTTTTACGCGAAGCTAAAAAAAAACGAAACGGTACACACGTCCGTTTTACGCGAAGCTAAAAAAAAACGAAACGGTACACACGTCCGTTTTACGCGAAGCTAAAAAAAAACGAAACGGTACACACGTCCGTTTTACGCGAAGCTCAAAAAAACGAAACGGTACATACAGGTCTGCTTTAAGCTAAGAAAATGTCGGATATCCACATACCCGCCCTCTTTACACTAGTATAAAAAAGGTAAACATTAGTCGTGTTTCTAGCGTCAGTTTTTCCTTAAATTTTATTTGTTATGCTTTTTAGCGTAAACTTCAAGTCATTTTTACATTCTTAGATCATTAGGCAGGCAGCATCGATAAAAGAATAACGTATAGCATGAACAGAGCTTGACAGATTTGTCTATGAGAGATCATCAGGTGAAATTTCAATCTATCGTCGTTTTTCGACACCATATTGTTGACAAGTAGTAGTAGTAGGAAGAAATATATTTGTTTTGCTACAATTTCAGAGAATCTGACTTTTTTCTCCAATTTATTTACGGTCAAATACAGGACAAGGTCTATGACAAAATTTGAATTTCGTCAGCTGATAAGTCTCCATGGTAAAACCAGAAAGGCGTGGTCGCAAATTTACTTCTTCCGTTAGGTCAAGACCGCGGTTGCAATGCATAGAGAGCCACTAAAAATGGTATCTCTCTGGGGATTCCCAAAATGCAGAGTCATAGATTTTTTGTTTTTTTTTGGGGGGGGGGGGACAAGCGTCATGATATGCTATGACAAAAGCAGAAAATGAAACTGATTTATCATCTTATCAAAACATCAAAAAGCGAAAACTTAGCATTCTTGATGAAACATGCCAACGAAGTCAAAAGAATGTGTGCCTGCATATATATTTCTAAAGTAGTGGATTTTTTTAATTATTAATTCAACAGATTTTATTACTTAAACGTTACTTTCAGCGAATACCCGCATTCGAGTAGTAATGGATTTTTATTTATTAATCCGGCCACTAAAAATAACGTTCAAAGTGAAAATCTGCCGGATTAACAAATAAATACATTACTTTAGAAATTGCTTTGGTTACATTTAGATACGAAACTGAGCATATATGAAAATTTTGACAGTCTGTGACGGTAAGGAATTCACTTAAAAGCACAATTCAGCCACGCTTGATCAGCAAAAGTTCTTCGTATCGCAGTCGGTTAAAGCATGTCGGACCTAAGGACATTTCCCTCTGCCTAGGAATACGAAGGCTCGAATCCTGCCGGAGAGCGCATATTTTTCTTTAATAAGATTTCTCGAATATTCAGGCCGGCAGACGAAAATAAACGAAGCGTCTACTCAAATACGAGTAGACACTAACAACGTTTAAAGTGATTTTCTCATTTCATATATATATATATATATATATATATATATATATTATATATTTTTATATATATATATATATATATATATATAAACACTTTCGTATCATGTGACTTTTGAAGACCTAATTTTAAGGATATCGCATCATACGCGAGATATAAAATTAACGTATGTGCTGCTGGCCTTGGCTACGCCGTTGACCAAACTATATATCTATTTACTGTAGTCAAATTAGCTTAAAAAAATCGCATGATACATAAATATCTATAATATTTTATATTGCGTTAATAGGATTCAGTTGGATTATATACTAACGAATTAATATATATATATATATATATATATATAAAAAGAATTCGTCGATGTGTCCCAATTTTTTTCCTTCAAAATTCACCTCAACCCTGCCGCAATACATACACTCCCACATGTATAATCTGCGGTTCAACACACTCAGCGCAGAGTTTCTCTGTTGTCTGACCATTTGGAAGAGAGACAGAAAAATGTTGATATTTGATTATTGAAAAAGGTAGACCTTTTATTTTATCTGCTATAAATTTTATTTTTTGCGAGACAAAGTTCGTGCCGAAAACTTTTCAGCATCCCGCCTAAATAATTATTAGATAATGTTATAGACCTGCGTGACTGCGAGGCAGTGACGAGCAGAAAAGAATAATTTCGTGGCATATAAAAAAAAAAAAAAAAAAAAAATCCCCACAGACTTTCTACTTTTGATATCTATGCTCAAAGAAGAGTCCCGCTCTTATAAAATTAGAATAATTTAACGAAAAAGAAAAACTAACTTGTTCTGCTCTTTGCTCAAACAAATCTGAAAGATTTCTTTATATAACCAGAAGTATTTTATTCTGATAACAATTACTTTACTAAATGGTAAAAAAAAAAAAAAAATAATGTACGTTTTTTTTTTTTCATTCACTCGAACTAAGCAACACGTTTATTAGACATTAACTCTTTAAGTGGCACTTTCTATGCTCCCCTTTGTTCGCATATTCAGTAATTAATTTGACTATGAATAAATATACTAAAAAGGGTAATGATTATATTCCTTCTCATACATATATATATATATATATATATATATATATATATATATATATATATATATATATATATATATACGTGTGTGCTCTATTTTAAGTTCTTTTTTCCTTGTCAGTCATCTTTAATGAAACTTATATAAAAGTGGGATTGCTATATATATATATATATATACACACACACAGTATAACCCGGATATAAGAGAGTTGTCGAGACCGGAGAAGAAGTCTCTTATATCCGGGTTTGGTCTATTATATGTACATTAACACAGGCTCTAATTTGGGACCAGAGAAAATCTCTTATATCCGGGTTACACTGTGTGTGTGTAAATATATATCTATATATATATATATATATATATATATACGAGAGAGAGATATCTATTTTAAGTTTTTCCCATGAGCCTTTTCATACAGATTTTTAAAAAAATGTGTTTTGCTTAGCAATTTTTCAACTTGGTAGCAGTTTTGGTGTTTGGTTGGCTGGTTTGTTTAATGGCATATCATCTCCTTGTGGGGTCATTTAAGGGTGAAATTTTATTTTCTTGTCAGCTTTGATATCCCCCCCCCCCCAACAATATATTGCTGTTATTTTCTTTTTCAATGATGGATTGCTGATAACTTTTTTTTGTATTTTTATATTTTGATATTTTGATGCCAGTTTGGGAGTTCACTATTTGCCGATAGTTGGAACCCTAACAGGTGCTACCACCTCGGGTCAGGATGGACCTGGGAAGAACAGCAATTAAGAGATGGTTCCACGCTCCTCAAGACCTCCAATCTCCCTATCAGGAGCCTTGCTACTGTATGTAATTTATTGTCATAGCAGGAAGGGGACTGTTTTTTTGGTGTGTTTTTTTTTTGTTTGTTTGGTTTTTTTTTTAGTGTTCCCGGGTTAAACTGTTCTTTAACATTTTTTTTTTGTTTAATAAACACTTCAGATGAAAGGACATTTCATGAGGTAAAAAGAGGATTAAATAGCATTAAATAATAGTGAATTCAAAACGAAATTAGAATATATAGGGAAACCAGAAAAGAAAAAATACTGCTTTTAAATGCAGAGTTATCTTCTTGACTTGCTGCCGCCCAAGGATAGAAAGCTCTGTCTACCCTGCTATTTAATACACAGAGGAGGAGGAGATAAATAGATTTATGCCTTTGCAAAGGGTATTAACACAAGTGAACGTAATAGACGAGATCAGAACATCAACTCGACTTGCCGATTACACTCTCTGCGAGTGAGAACGCCATGTGAAATGATGCGAGCTAGATAAACACCAATAACACTATTGACTAAGAAAAAAAATCTTAACTATTCGGATCGGGCAGTTTTTCGATTCGGTTGAAACTTTTCTTGGAGTGCAATTTCTATAAGTACTTTCATGGTAATTGTTCGGATGATCTCTTCGCTATGGTACCTGGACTGTATGAATTTAAGCACAGTACAAGACTGGCGTCGAGATCCCATCAATTGACAGTTGCGCTGGCTAGATGCAGCCGTAAGTTCTATGCTAACATTTTCTTTTCTCGCACTTTTCGTTTATGGAACTCCCTTCCCGGCTCCATGCTTTCCAGCCAACTTTAATCTGCAAAAAATTTAAATAAAATGCCATTCTCTATCTAATGTCCTCCTGATTACTCTTCCCGCTCATTAATATTTCTGTACCTAATTCTTCCACACCCCGTAACCCATTGAGCTTTAGTGGATTTACAGCCTGACTAGGGGTGATACCAAATAAAAAATTAAAAAAAAATAAAAAAATTTATCTCCTTGTTTTCTTTTACTTCATGTTGCATTTGATAATCGAGATTTTGTCAGCATGTTCCTTGTAGACCTTCGTCGCTACATCAATTCATATACTTTACCCAAAGCATACCGTTACATTTCCTTATAGAATCTAGAACCAGGTGAGAAAGGAAAAAAAAACGATCACATTTTCCAAAGAGATCGTCTTCGAGTAACTATTATGTAGCTGCTGAACCGCTCTCCTGATCGCATGGCGAAGGTCCGAAAGTACTTTTATGAAAAACTTGACATTTTCGGGGAGGGGGGTCGTCTACGCTTCCGCGATAGCTCGGGAAACTTGGAGTGTCATAACCAGATAGCAGAATTGGAAAAATTTATACAGAAGCAGATTTAAAAGAACGGTTCCCTCCTCCTCCTGTCAGACACTAATCTGGAATTTATAGACCCCAATATTGTCTTTTTGTAAAGAATCGCATCGACTCAACATTTTCGCCACAATTAGCGGAGGTTTTAGAATGGTTTTACTCCCAGTCTAACCCGGACCACCTCCCGATAGATAGAAATACTTGTATTTAAGGTAGTCATAGGACTATCGAAATACAACATATCTATTTTTATTGCAAAATTTTCGTTTTATTCTATGTTTATCGGAGAAGAATTCAATTTGAAGAAAGGCTAATAGGTGCTACTATAATACGACATCTACCGAGGCATTTGGAACCTACCGTAAATGATGATGTACTCATTATTGCTGGAAAATGCTCAGGAAAAACCATGATCCGTTTATTTTTTTAAATATGACATCGAATCAGTGATTTTTAATATTTGTAAACTATTCGATGATTTTTTTGTATAAAAAATTGTTAGCGATTTTTAATACATAACCAGTTCACTGTCCACTGCCTTTAACCGTAACAATTTTCATAATTCCAACAGTTGGTAAATATACCATAGTAGAAAAAAAACGAACGGTAGATTTATCATACCATAGTAAAAAAACGAACGGTAGATTTATCATACCATAGTAAAAAAAACGAACGGTAGATTTATCATACCATAGTAAAAAAACGAACGGTAGATTTATCATACCTTAGTAGCACCGGAGCCGCAAGTCATCGTGACCGAGGTTTTGAGCGTGCTGGCCTTGTTCAAATTGGTGATCACGCTAGATAACACGCTATCTCCCAGAAATTGTAACTAAGGCCTGCTCAGCATAGTTGCAGTATAAACCACAGGTGAGCTCTGTGGGTGTTGAGCAAACACAAATGTGACTGAGCGAGCGCCTGCAATATGGATTGTCTAGCCACCCTAGTAGACGGGTATCCTCGAATACGAGTGGCCAGCTATTATTAGAGTAGAACCGGCTAGTGTATCTTGTTCAGTCCTATTTTGTTAAAAGGCACTGCCGCTTACAGTTGCTTAATGATTGAATCACAAATATGGTCAGCTGACCGTTTTTCTAGATATTCAACACAGCGTCTAAAACACGTAATCACACGTATACTTAAATTTACGTGACCTGAATTCGTGCATTGCTTACATTAGTATGTTTAACAATGATGCATTACACTGGTGCATACTCTTAGGTGACCTTGGGCACTTCGACGTGGTATATTGGTTAGCAAGCTTGTCTGGCTAGATCAATTACTACTGAATAGCGAGTTCGATCCTCACTGGGTCTTTCGGCCTTGTGTCACATCTAAGCTACGCTTAGAAAAAAAAAAAAAAAAAAAAAAAAAAATCACCATACCCTCTACTAAAAGAGGATTTTTTAATTTGATGAAATTTTTATTAACACTAATAATCAGTTTAAATTCTCACTTAACTCCTTTGAATGTCTACTTTAAGGCTACCGAGAAAAATTCTTCCGCCTAATTTGCATTGGTCATCTAGAAATTGGTGATGAATCAATGCACACTTAAATATTTCAGTTTCTTGGGACCTAATTGGTAGAGCCGATTTCAGATAAAATTAGTAATCTCCCAGATGGAAGGAAAAAGGAAGGAAATGCACACAAAAAGTCCAAACATACATACATAATCACACACACACACATCACACATACATACACACATAATCACACACACACACATACATACACACATAATCACACACACACACATACATACACACATAATCACACACACACACATACATACACACATAATCACACACACACATATACATACACACATAATCACACATACATACACACATAATCACACATACATACACACATAATCACACATACATACACACATAATCACACACACACATACATACACACATAATCACACACACACATACATACACACATAATCACACACACACATACATACACACATAATCACACACACACATACATACACACATAATCACACACACAATCACACAAAAATAATCACACAACGGCTTTGGGGGTTTGATTCTTGCCAATTTCTTTTTGCATTTCTATGATCAATGGACAAATAATGCGTGACATAAAGAAAAAAAAAATTAGCTTCCCGTTCTTTAACCATCCACTCAAGAACAGGATGAAAATGTTGAGATAAACGAAAACACATGCATCCCAAATACTTTCTGTTCATCTGGTTTATGGAAACACGGAATTAATTACTATCCTTTTGAAAAGCAAAGCTTTATTCAAGGATTCTAGATTAAAAAGACAACAAGCATAAGTATTTATTAAGAATAAGAGGTTTCTTTTAATTCTTTCCTCGAGATTACTCCACTTTTAAGAGTCGGCAATTTTCTCTACAAAGAAATTAAAATACTTTGCGTTCTCAGTTTCTTATCAGATAGGAAACCCGTTGAGAATCGTACTACAGATGGAAAAAGGGTTCTATATAGTTCCTACTCCCACTAGCCCAGTTTCTTTTTTTTCCCTTTAATCAGGGGCTTAAGACGGTGGTGGCAACGGGTAAGGAAGCGGGCGTATAATAGAGCCCTTCAACATTTGGGATCTAGAAGGGTCGGGAAAGGAAGAGTTAAAAAAAAATTGAATGTAATACATTCTACTTCTGAGGATAAATCTATTAAAGGAAATATCTTACAAGCAGTATAATGTATATCTCTCCTGTGGCCATTCAGGACATAAGCGCTCATGGCTTTCCACAATTTCGTATCCTTTGTTTCGCTAAGTAGCGTTTGTTCCTTTATTATCTCTTCCAATCCATATCCTATCCATTTGAACAAGCCCATTAGGTGTGTTACTCGCTTTCCCCGCCTCTACACCTCAATATGCCATGTGGGTATGAAATTTTCCAAACACTCTATATTGTACGTAGACAAATAAAATAAGTTTTTTAACGGACGTATCTGCCTTTATCTCTGAGATGACGTGTTATGACTATTTACATTATTCAGACTGATATCCTCATATTCATTGCCATAGTCACAACGTTTCGACCGTTGTACGCTCCGGCCTTCTTAAGGTGATTGGAATTTCGAACCGAACCCTTTATTTCGTCTACCGGGTTAGATCGTTCTAGTTCCACCTGCCATGTCTCTTCCGAATGTCTGTTGTTTCCCTTTAACTCAAATCTCCAAGTTTTTGGTTCACCACTGCTGTAGCCTGGTACTGAACTCACGACTCTTTGGGTCTATTCACTGGATCTAACGTCTTTATCCACTGGGCCATGTGTCACGTGAACAAGGCCGGAGCGTACAATGGCCGAAATGTTGTGAATATGACAATGAAGATAACAGTCCAAATAATGTAAATTAACGGAGGTATTTTTCAACAATCTTCCTTGTCATTGCACTTAATCCCGTACTTACCTTACGCAGAAATAAATATTGTTCCCAGTTTAGATGTGTATGAATGCACATGTATTTACATTTTTGTATGAATACTATAGCGGACATGTTGATATGTAGGCAGATACTATAAATACATTTTTTGTATGTACACCTTTCTTTATCGATGCAAATGTGGATATATATATATTTTTTTTTTAATCATTGCACCCCCAATCAAGGCGGGTATGCCACTAATACGCAGAGGTTACAGAAAGTGAGTGCGAGAAAAAAGACTGGATATAAGGGAGGGAGCGAGGAAGGATAAAAGTTGAACGGGGTTGAAGAAGATAGAAGATGGCTATTAAGGTGGCATTTAATGTTTTTTTAAGATTGTAGTTATCAAGAAAAACAAGGAAACGTAAGGGAGTACCACATGCGAGAAAAGAAAATTGTTGAAGTGGAAGTTACATTTAACGAATTCAGTAGTAAAAGAGTGGGACCTAGGCGCCAATCTAGTAGCACGTTTAAACTCGCGTAGTTCGGGCAGTTGCCATGAAAAGCTTTGTAGAAAAGACAGAAGCCACGTCACGTCGGCAAGAAAGTGACCGAAGTCGAGATGCCAAGTCAGGGTGGACTACTTTGCAGACCCTTCTTTCGATTTTGTCAAGAACCTCAGACCAGATATAGCAGCAGTAGATTCATGTTAAATCCATTATGTTCACTTACGCGTTAATACGCTTGAGAAAGGTATGAATCCTTTCCCCCCCCCCAACTATGGGTAAATAGCAAGATGGACTCGATTCTATATCCTTTGATGGCAACTGGTCTACCGCAGAAAGAAATGGCAACCTGCTGCGGGAAAAAAAATCTGCCTCGTCAGTCATGTATAGAAAAATATATATGATCGCCTAAGCGTGTATCATGCATGTCACATAACTGACTGATTCAATGCATAGACGAATGGTAGATTTGTAAATGTGCAAGATGTACTGACGAGAAAAACCTGACACGATACAGTAACCCAACTTTCCTTGCAATAGATGCAGCTATTGAATCAATCTAGTCGTTACACTTCAATCACTTGAAAACATGAAACCAGGAAGACGCAGTGTGTTGCCCTCCGTGAGTCTAGCATCAGACATGTTGATGGGGAGAAGGAAAGTTTCTCTATGGTGGTTAAAATTTACGAGCCATTTCCTGCCCCGGTTAACCACAGATTGAAGGTCTATTTCAAGAGCAGCGGCCGCGTTAACTTTGTCAGCTCTGACGGATTTGCTATTTAGACAGGAGTAAATAGTAGTGTCAGTGTAAATGCCTGCTTGGGAACTGATGACATCAGGAAGATTATTGAAACAGTGTAAGACTCAGGATAGAGCCTTGGGAGACAGCTGCGTTTGTATGAAATATATCTGAACTACTTTCATTTCACGATTTGATAGGAACGATTGAATTAAATCAAACAATCGTCCAGCAATACATTAGCCCTGGAGCTTACGTAGAAGACCAGCGTGCCAAACCTTGTCAAACGCCTTTGAGTTATCAAGAGCCACAACTCGGACTTATATATTCAGTAATGGCCGTTAGCACATCAGCGCTAAACCTTGCAAAACGGAAGTCATATTGTTTGTCAGAGAGTAGGTTGTGAGAGGCAAGATGCTTAACCACTTCAGCATTGATTAAAGCCTCGAATACTTTGTCGAAAAGCGGTAGGAGACTAATAAGGCGATAGTTAAAGGGGGTCAGAATGTTCTCCAGAGTTCTTAAAAACATGAACAACAGATGACTACTTACGAAAAGAAGGAAGCAGCAAGGCAATAGTTGTAGAATTAGGAGATAACTGAACCCAGCTCTGGAACCCATTTCTTTAGGATAACGGCTGAGATTCCGTCACCTCCGTTGTCCTTATGAGAATCTAATTTAGAAATAATGACCAAGATCAGTGACCGGGGTTATGCGCCTATCACTCAGTAGAGCTTCTGTCTTAAGGGAGAAATCAGGTGTGGGTACTCCAAATGAGTCTCGTGTTGAGTTGGAAGAGAATTTCCGAGCAAAGCATTCGACCTTATCTGCTGTCGATGTCAGGATTTCGAATTAGTTGAATAGAGGAGGGATTGAGAACTTGCAGTTGTTTTGCACACACTTGCAGAGCCGCCAATAAACTCTAGAACCGAACTTGCAAGATGCTATACGTTGTCTCATTCTATCAGCAAACAGTAACTTTGCTTTACACGGTGACACGTTTACACTCGTTACGAGCAGGGACAAAGAGACGTCTGTTGAAATCAGACGTGTCACTCTGGTACACTCGGAAGAAGTGATTCCCGTGAGAACCAAAGAGAAAATGCGGTTTAACTTGCTGGAATGAAAGCATAGAGGCCGGCTTTTACTCAGGAGACCTCAGAAGCGCATTTTTGAACAGGATGATTTAAGAACTACATTCAAAGGGACATCACAAAACGACTTCCAGTCCGAACGTCTTTAAAGATGTTCTGTTGGTAAGAGGTTCTTGGCTGGTAGGGGAGAGGAAATAGATGTTTACAGACACTGCCACATGATCATAGTTGCCAAGAGGGCAGAGCTGCATAGTATGACAGGAGTCAGGGATAGAGGTAAAAAGAGATCGCGAAGAGAAACTTGCCCATCAGTGACAGTGTTAAAGCCACCTGGCATGGTGAGTATTAAAGTCACCAAACACAAATATATTTGCAAACGGGTGTAAAGAGATGGCCTTGTCTATATTATCAGAAATACTACCTAGCAACATTTGGAGATATTTGTGTGTGCGTGTATGCTATATTTAAAAACTACATATTAGATGTTTATATGGAAGTGTGTTTATATTTGCATGTGTATATTTATTATTTATTTAACACCCTGTACACGAAAAGAACTGATCCACTTTCATTACACTACGGTATAATATCACTATTTAAATTATACAATGGTCAGTTATCAATCAGCACCTGACGATTGCGTTGTGCTACCGGTGAGTAATATATATATTACGCTCCAAAAGTATTCTTACAGTTAACAATATCACATTTCTAAAAACACTTCATCTTTCTATGTCCTGTTATTACCTGGATGTAAAAAAACTTAGCTATTTCCCTACCTGAGGATGATCGTATGAAACGATTGAAAGCTAGTAGTAAAAAAAAGACCAGATAAAACCGGAATTTATAAACAAGGATCGTACCATTCATTAACGGATGCGAGGTTAATGTATTCTATTATTAAAAATTGTTTGCGAGAGTGATTCTTGCCATTTATATCATTAACTTCATTATCTGCTTTTCGTATGAATGATTCGCGTAATATAAATTGAACCTGCACCACATAATTTATATATATATATATATGAGGTACGTCAATAAGTTTATGCTAACGAGGTAAAATTTACTTCAGTATAATATTCCATTGCTCCTTACATTTTCTATGTACATTGTTCCTTCAGGCTGGGAGCGAATATGGCTCTCCACAATGTCATGTCCTTTGTGGCTATTAGTAAATTTTGTCTATATGCTATCTCTGCTAATCCCTGTTCTGTCATCCATTCACACACGCCTGTTCGGTCGTCTATTTGAGGTTTTCTTCTGCTTCTGGTAGGTATAAAGCAATAAGCTTTAAGCGTTTTATAACATTTGGTATTTTGTGTTCAGTTTCGTCCTCGATTTATCTTCTTAGGTGGGTGGGTAATCTTGTATTTCAATATTACCAATTTACGGTAAGGTTATTTTTTTTTTTTTTTTTTTTTTACGCACTTATTTTTCCTCACGTCTTAAAATGCTTTATCGCATTAATAAAATTTTTGTAACGCTGCAAAAATATTTTACTGCAGCTATGTAATTCTCAGCTGTTTACAGGCAAACACACACTAAGTTTGATAATTAATTTACCGACATTCTTTCTCGAGAAAAGAAAAAAAAAAAAAAACCAAATCTTTCATCTTTAAATTATCTGATGAAGAGGCAAGATTAAAACCAGTGACCCCATATTTCTCGGTCCTTTTTTCTATCACCTCATTAAATCAATGTTGATAAATTCTTATCAAAAGTGAGTGAGTGAGTGAGTGAAAAAAAAAAAAAAAAAAAAAAAAAAAGAGAAAGCGACACACACACACACACAAAGTAGTGACCATATTCTGGGTAGACAAGTCTTACAGATTATTTCCTTATTAATTTCTTTTATTATTTCTCGTCATTGGCTTGGTGAAAACGTTCCCAGAAAAAAATAAAATTACTTGTGCGACACAGACCTCCCGCTTCCAAACTTCTTTCTTTGGGAGCTTATTAAAAAGGCCTTTATCATTAAAAGCCTCGCGCTGTTCAAAAAAGGGAGTTCAAATCACTACAGACAGAGGAAATTGATATCGAACTCATTGATCACGAAGGAGAGTGCTTTGAGCATGGCAAGTAGAACTTGGGAGGTATGGTGGAGTAATGAATGGCGGCTCGGATTGAGGAATCTGAGAGCCGAGTTCGAATTCTAGTCGAATACCCTTGAGAAAAGTAGGAATACTCTTCTCCCCCTAGCTTGGGTAAATAGCAGAATCGACCGGGTTCTATAACATTGGATGGCAACTGGTCTACTGCAGAAAGAAATGGCAAACTACGACGGGGAAAAATCTGCCTCGTCAGTCATGTATCGAAAAAATGTTTATATGAACAGGTCTTTCACAGATTTCTATACTGTAGAAAAAAAATAGTGATAGCCATAAGAATAGAAATCGGGAAATACTTTTGATTCAGCTAACGTATTATATAATTAAGAACAGACATAAAAATGTGCTCAAGGAGTCAGTTTCAAGCAAAGGCGATCTTCAGGCAAAAAGATATTTCGTTTTATGACCGCCTAAGCGTGTAACAGTTTAGATCGGAGTCCATGAGCGTTTTATGTTATGGCTCCGTCGCAGTTGGAGACACTGAGCATATTTTATGGGGGAGGGTCTCTGTTTATGCTTTTTTTCTTTTGCAAAATTCTTCTTTGATTACATACATATATTATATATATATATATATATATATATATATATAATTATTTTAGTGGATACACGTATTTGTTTACTAAAATATATATTTATTTTCTTCTACTTGACTGAAGGCTCGAGCGCAAGTTTTTCTTTAAGATATCTCGAACATTCAGGCCGATAGACGAAAATAGATATGCTGTTTAATAAATAAACGGAGCGTATACTCTAATACGAGTATCCACTAAAAATAACGTTTAAATTGATCAAATCTGTTGGATTGGTAAAAAAAAAAAAAAAAAAAAAAAAAAATTCATTCACACACTGCGTGTGTGTATGATTATATATATATATATATATATATATATATATATATATATATATATATATATATATATATATATATATATATATAACGCAGTGGAGCTACATTGGAGTAATTGATAGCGGCTTGGATTGAGGAATCGGAGCAGAGTTCAAATTCCAGTCGAATCCATTACATTCACTTACGTGCTAATACTCTTGGGAAAGGTATGAATCCTCTCCTCCTTCCAGCTAATCAAATCTCATGTGCTGGTGTCGGACTGTCGGTTCCGAGGAAATGATCTGCTTGACCCTCATACGTCGAATTTGACGGGATTGTTGAGTACAGGCACACAAAATGGTATGTGTTACAAGATTTCAATACATGTTTAACCATTTTCTAGCGGGGAGGGGATTAAGCTGCACCAAACAGTTTACCTGCGGTGAATTATCTGCTAATAACGTAGCCCCACCTCACAAACAACGAAGCTCCTCTTTCTTTCTTTTTTTTAAAATGGACGATTTAATTAGATACAGAAATTTACATTTATTAAAAAATATCGAAATATAAAAGACGCATGCATTTACCAGGGAAAGAATAAAAATACAACACTAATGATTATGATATGTTTGAAAAATTTGAAGGGGCAATGTCTCACTACCGCCAATTATATGAAGAACAGAAGATTATAATGCGGCAAAAATAAGTTTTCCATCAGAAATCAGATTAATAAACATTAATTCATAGCATTTTTGTTGTATTTTCTTATATGTGCCTTATGTGTACCTTATATGTACTTATTAATTGTGAATGAAAGTAAAATTATGGTATAAATTACATTTCTTACAAGTTATATTCGATTAATGCGTAGCTTTTAATGGACTCATTAGACGCACTAATCGAGGGAGATTATATATATATATATATAAGTAATTGGTAAATCTAAATAACGCGTTTCATAACCAAACGGAACTTCTTCAGAGTAATAAAATCGAATAATACGTAAAGTCATAAATTTTTCCCTACTAAAAACATACAAAGCGTTCATTCCTATGCAACCCATCATATTTGCGACTAGAATTGCAATTCATAGATCAGCGAAAACTATATCTTGGTACTATTAACCCTTCATATATTAAAAATTCCGTGTACCTTGTCGAAACTCCTTATTCAACACTCACTAAAAGGCTTAACAGACATTACTTATCTGCTCTACACACACAAATTTATATATATATATATAGAGAGAGAGAGGGGGGGGACAAAGGATTTGTTTTGAAAGTTATCTATTTAGGAAAGTATAATACGATCTTGCTAACTTCTACGGAAACAATAAATCATCTATCAAACAAATTCAATTACAGTCTGAAGTTATACTTCATGTATTAATAACTATTCACTTACTGTACTGAGTTAATTGATAAATAACGTTTAATAAAAAAGAACTTTACCATGTGTGTGTGTGTGTATATATATATATATATATATATATATATATATATATATAGCCCAGAGTCATTATTCTTCAATCATTATATTAACACTTCAGTTCAAATAGAAAGGTGAACGTCTAATCGATAACTTTTGAATTGCCATTTCATTTTTATATATGTAAAGTTTGTAAATGTCTATTTTTAGATAGTGGAGAGAGAGAGGGGTCGGGATAGAGAGAAGGATGGGGGCGGGATAGAGAGAAGAATGGGGGCGGATAGAGAGAAAGAAAGAGAACAGTATCTATAAGATTCAATACAAGCGCCATTTTCAAACATCCGCTGGATGGAGCCTTGGAAAATATCCCCAGCAGATAAGCGGGTGATTAATATATATATATATATATATCTCGAAAAAGTACAATTGAGCAATCTTAGAATACAAAAGTAATCCATCGTGAATCGAAAATTGTTGATCCCTGCCTATCACCGTTGTTGACTGACCTTCACTGCATTTGCTTATGTCACAAACGATAAGAAAAAAAAAATAGTTCAACGAAACTGTTTTATCTTATATGACATTTCTAACCCCGCTTCCTGCCGTTCATAAAACGTAATCTGCTGCAATCAGTGACACAGAGACAATCTTGCACGTAATTTATCACAGAGAACTAATATACTTTATTAAAGACAATCCGTATATCGCTATGAAGGAGGTTAAAATAATGATCGTCCCAGAGCGGAAGAGAAGGTTTTCTTTGTTTAGTGGAATATACGAGACTGCAACATTAACACAATATTTCGACTGATGCACTTTGCTCTTCAGGTGTCAAAATTCATGTATGACACTGACGCAGCCGTTCCTAAAATTTGGGTAATTTCGCAAAATTTGAGTGAAATAATTTGAATTGAATAAAGGCATTTTAAGTACTGGACACAGTTTCTGCGCGTAATTTATCACAGAGAACTAATATATTTTATTAGTTCGTGTAAAGTTCAACTGAAAAAAGACAGGAAAATGTTTTCCAAATACATTGATTCTTATATGGGTAAATGTTTGTTTACGAGAAAGACTAGAAAATCATGCTTTTTATATATATATATATATATATATATATATCATTTCACTCCCAAACAAGGCGATAAAGCCACAAAAACAGAAGAGCGTGAAAGAAACTGAGAGAAAAAAAATGAGATAGGAACTAAGGGGCAGGATGACAACTGACATTACATTCGACTTTTTGAAAAACGAATTTTACTGGAAAGCAAGAGAGCGGAAAGGAACAAAAAGAAAAATGGCAAGATGAAGAAACTCACTCGATAAATGGATTTCGCATGGACTCCCGGAAAGTCAAAGAGTTCAATCTTTTTGAAGTGCGTCCGATGCTGCATTTGCGAAATTCGAATGGTCCATTTATTTATCGAATAGTGACTTGTGATGGGAAATGGATCCTTTATGACAATCCTAAACGATTGGCTCAATAATCTGACCATGACGAAAGAACCAAACGTTTACCAAAAAGAGAGGGTTATGATAAATGGCGAACCTCCATTGGCGTTGTCCGTTATGGCTTTCTGAAATCTAACCAGAACATCACTGTCGGAGTTTACCACCAGCAACTTGATAAAATGCGCGTTCAGCTAAACAAAATGCGACTGGCACTGATTAGTGTCCAATTCTGCTTCCTGACAATTCCCGCCCACATGTATTTCCAGGAAGACACTACAAAAGCTCACCAACTTGAGATACAAAATTTTGCTACATCTCCCATATTCCCCTGATCTATCGTCCACCGACTACCCCTATTTCAAACATTTTGACCATATTTTAAGCCAAAAGACATTCCGTTGAAAAATGTATAAACTGCATTCAAAGATTTCTTGGCGTTTAGAGTTTTATCGTAAAGGCATAAACAAACATATGGTGGAAATATATAGATGTTCATGACACTGGTTTTCAGATTTAATTACTGTTTAAATACATTATTTCAGGAATATAAATGGATTCTAAAATCTGACATTATTTTCCGCACAACCTAATATATTAATAGTATTAGATGGATTTAGATGCGTTTATTGTTGCTGTCCGTCGAAGTGTTTGATGCTATATGTATTATGACACTGGGTTAGGAACCTCCCACATTCATTCCTGCGTGTAGGACTGTATTCCTAGTATAATTCTACAGCTAGTCTAATCATGAGTATATATACAATATGACTATATATACAACCTTCATTGGGTGCCTCCATACAATATTCGGTATTAAATAACCCGATAAAGGTTAACCCGTAAAAATCAACCAACCTGACGTAACGTATAGATGTATAAATTTAGTCGATTGAGTTTTTTTTTTTTTTTTTTTTTAACTTTGCGGGACTTGGAAGCGGGCGATAAGTTCCTTGCTAGGCATTCAATCAGATAGTGATTAAAGACAATCCGTATATCGCTATGAAGGAGGTTAAAATAATGATCGTCCCAGAGCGGAAGAGAAGGTTTTCTTTGTTTAGTGGAATATCAACTCCTTATGGATGCCGAAATGTAATTTTCTTGGGGTCATTAGTAATTTCATTTACAAAAAAGGTATTGCTGGTATTTTTACTATGAAAATGTATTGTTATATTTTCCAAGTGTCTTGACCCCAGTTTTCCCCATAGTTAGAACCCTAGTAAGTGCTACCCCCTGGGTTAGGGTGAACCTGGAAACAACAGTAATTAAGAGGTGGTGAAGCGGACGACGAGATATTGCCAACAAAAAAAACATCCCAAACATTCTACGTCTCAACTGGTTAAAACGTACATTTTCTCCCTCACAAAAATCATGTATGTTTAAAAACGTTAACTCGACACCATTTTCATAAAAGATAAGATTTTATTATTTACACACAGAATGTGTAAGCGTCAGATCCTACCAATGGAGTATTGTTGATATGTTCTTTCTTTCCAAACTCGAAAGAGTTCACAAAAAAAACCAAAAAAAAAAAACCGTTTACGCGGACTTATTGGTGATTAATTATTTTCCACCCTACAAATCGTTTTCCCACAAACGTAACATCTCAAGTTTATCGCTCCGCCATGTACACAAGGTCGAACTATCCTCATTCATTTAGTATTCCATTGATAAGGAAGTTTCATTTGGTCAACATCTTCCCATCTTTGTCGAAAAAGACCCTCGGGAGATTGCTTCCCCAAACACTACAATCATAACCTCGTTCAGGGTCAACCGTAACCTCTCCTACATCGCAATCTTTAATTCTTACATCCATAAGACAACCCCATTCAGTAACCTTCAAGTTGGCCCAGCTTACTTTAAAAATCAAGCCCAATGGGCTACAGTAGTTAAATTCGAGAACTATTCACAATGGTCTTCTGGCTCTGTGAATAATATTACCATGTGTTCTGCTTACCCATATATATATATATATATATATATATATATATATGTGTGTGTGTGTGTGTGTGTGTGTATGTATAGTTAAAGACAAACGCGCTAAATATGCCGCTCCTTTGAAAACACTGCCTGCTGTTTAACATACACGCAAAAGAGACTTCCTCAATGTTTTCTTCCCTGTCCCACCATCTTGTACGCCCAAAACGCAAACGGTTTGAAGATAGATGGAAAAACATGGACAGCAGATGAAAGC
Source organism: Acanthosepion esculentum (assembly GCA_964036315.1). Classification (NCBI taxonomy): domain Eukaryota; kingdom Metazoa; phylum Mollusca; class Cephalopoda; order Sepiida; family Sepiidae; genus Acanthosepion; species Acanthosepion esculentum. The sequence continues at coordinate 103,446,758 of OZ038483.1, forward strand.
TACAAACACCAATAAAGAATGGATCCTAGCCTTCAGAGTCCGGATGGAACCAACAGAAAAATAAATTCTCATCAATCTTGGGGTAGAAGAGAAAATTGGGTATGGTTACTTAGAACCTACGGGTTAAAAAAAAAATTAACAGACATTTAGTTTGGCTTTTGAAAAGGCTTTTAAAATTAACAATGACTTTTTTTCTTTTTTTACTTCAAGTAATCTTTTCCTTTTTAATAAAATTAAATAAAGTAAAGTTTTAAAAAGCGAAGAAAAAAGCAGTTTCGATAAAAAGTAAAAATACATCAGACTTGAAATGTACGAAGCATGTTAGAAAAGTGCGCTACCCGATCCAGTAACCAAAATTTGACCAAACAGATTTTTTGAAGGGGGTGGATTTTCTTTTAAAAACAGGCGAAGCTTTTCTCATCCACTTATAATGCATTACTGCAACAGTTCACAATCATTCAAGATTTTAAGGAATAAATGCAAAAAGATTAAAAAGTTAACTTACAATAATCCAGATGAGATGACTAACTTTATTATAATCACATGCATAACAACAATAAAAAAAGATTATTATTGTAAAAAAATTAACCTACATAGCTTATTTATATCCCTGTATTTTACGGTTTACGAGTGGGTAAATAACAATACTGGAATTTATTTAAAAATATTTTATTATATCTTTTAGCTTGAAACGAATCCCCTTCAAGTCATGTGGCTTACAAATTTGGAAACAATCTCTAGGTTATTTTGTACTCATTCTATTTTTTTTTTTTTTTTTTTTTTAGTGGGGAGTGTGGCAGAGAAAGGATTTATTTTTCATCATCTCCACAAACCAGGCATTTCTCCTGCTAGGAAAGTTGGATCACTGCGTCGTGCTAATCAAATTTTCTGTCCAGAGTCTATCTTACATATCTCTAAGTCTACCATTCGTCCATGCTTCGAATATTTCCATGTCACATATAGTCCGATACACCCTGCTATATATTTACAGATTCAAAGAAGAATCTGTAATGTTATTGGTCCTGACCTGACATCTCGGCTTCAGTCCCTATCCAAACACCGTAAAGTTGATTCCCTGTGCCTTTTCTATACATACATTCAGGGTAATTGTCCAGATGAACTCCGCTCGATGGTACCTAGGCTTTACGAATTATACGCAGTACTAGACTGGCAACGAGATCTCATTATTTTACAGTTTAATTGGCGAGAGGCAACCGTAAGTTCTTTGCCTGCAGTTTCTTCTCACCAGAGGAACTCTTCTGGCTTCTTCCTTTCCAGCAAACTTTGATCTTTAAAAATTTAAATGCAATCTTATCAATCGTTATCTACTCTCGATTCATCCTCTTTTATTGTTCTCGCTCCTTAATTCTTTATTCTTTCACACACAGTAACCAATTGTCTTAGTGGCTTTATTGCCTTGATAAGTGCGAATTGATTTTTTTTTCATTCCAAATCTGTTTATATAAACCGTCACAAACTCCAAGATAAAGCAATCATGTCACATTTATCTTCAACGACACTACAACCGAGGGCGTGATGAACAGTTTAGATATTACTCATTTTGCCTCAGATCGGCCAGATCATGTTTGGTTTTAAATTCAGCGAGGTTGAAATGAAGACACCGCTTGTTTTACCCGCAACCCCCTACAAAAAACAACTTCTCGAAGCCTTACTGTTATTTCTCTGCCTACAAAGATAGATAAAGCCTAACACTTGCTTATAGAGCCGAAATCGTGCTTACTAACACCATGCACACAAATAAATAAATCCCCCCATCAGGTTAATTCAGTGATTTATAAATATAAGTGTAGTTGTGGACTTGACTATATAGGGAGGACGTATACTTACCTGCCCCAGGGCTCCGTCCCTGTGTTGGTGGTATCACGGCTATGACTAGCTTGGACAAGCTATGACAAGCCAAGACCAGCTATGACCAGCTTGGACAAGCTATGAACAGCTTGGACCAGTGGCCCGAGTGAAAACAGTCGGGTCCCCACTTTAAAAACTGACCGTGTGTCACAACCTGATTCAGTGGGGTGTAAAGTAAATATCCTTAGGGAGGACGTCTCAACGTTTGGATCCGAGAATAAAACAAGACTTACCCACCCAGGATTTTGAATCCGGGTGCCAGGAAAAGCCAACTAACCAATACTTCTGGCTCTTCTATTGCAGAGCATGTTATAAATAGTAGGAATTGTGTCTTTGATTTTAGGCTGGACCGTTTTTCGATTTTATAGAGGTCCCATTCCTCATATCACCTCAAGGTTCTAGAGTCCTTGTATATCAGATCCCGTGGGCTTTCCTTCTGTAAACAGAGGGAATGCTTACTGGGTCTGAATGTTAGTGGACTCTAGCTTTCTTGAAATTCATATTCCCCACCCCCCATTGGTTATCATTAATATTAATTAAATTTACACATTTTTTATATCCCAGAAATAAACTTGATAAGGTTGGGATGAAACCGGTTGTTTGTTTTTTTAGCTTTTAAAATATACATTAAAATACCATATAAATTATGCTTATTCCTAGCTATCCTTAAATTTTGTACTACAAAAAACTTAAATAAATAAATGGAATTATGGTTAGCGCGCTTTAAGGTCAGAGGTCATGTACATCTTTTAACCGCAACCCCCACAAAACGACCTCCTCAAAGATTTACTGTAGTTTCATCACCTACAAAGGTAAAGACTAAAATTTGTATAGCCATCGCTGAAGTCGTGCTTGCTAACATCATGAATACAAATAAACTGGATTTTTCAGTGAACCCACATCGCTATCGAATTTGACACATGGTTAGTATAAGGTGGGTTTAACGGCAATACCAATGCAAAATTGCCCAAGTCCCTCACCCCGACACTTGCTCTTTTTGGTGACGTAATGACCCAGGCGCCGGGTAATGACCCAGCCACCTCCCGATGAGAGCACAAATAGATGCAACATATAAATAGATGCAACATATCAATAAATCCATAAGCACGTCACGTGGGACACTGGCTTCAGAATATTATCTAATTGTGATATCTCAAGTGCAACAACATCCAATTCACTTGCCATAAACAAATACCGATTTGTTTGGAGTATATGCATCGTTTTCAGCAGATGTGTGTGTGCGATTTCTTCCTGACAGAGATAATAATAAAAAATAAAACATAAAAAAAACGGACTGTGTGTTTACACGGATTTACCGAGCTCTAGCCTTACAGTAGTGAGGCTCCCAATAAAAGGTCGAAAACAGTACATATGCTAAATAACAATATACTAAGCGTAGCTTAGATGTGGCACAAGGCCGAAAGTATGGAGCACCCAGTGAGAATCGAACTCAGTCTTGATTTATCTAGCGAGACACACTTGATAACCGTTTCATCACGACGATGTGTCCCCAGTAGATATGATAAATAGTCCTAAAAAGAAGCATGCTATCAAACGAGAATGAGCAGCCTTTCTGGTCCCGCGTCGTGGTCAGACGCCTATTTGTGTCAGGTGTGAACAAAATTTGGCGAGGGGTGTTAAAACAAAGCCACGACGAGAAGACAAACAAACAAGAACTTAAGCCCCTTCTCTTCTTCCGCCGAGTGACCCCTACCGACGGATGGACGACCCCTCACATAATCCGTGACGAAACGGACGACCGACTTTCTCCATGAATACGTATTGCTTATCACTTCTAACGGACGGGTCCCGAAAGTCCCATGTTAGAACGCGACCTGATTATATAAACCTACCAGCGGAATTCCCTAACTTCCAGCCGAACGCCACTTGATTATGAAAATTTTTCTTTACTCACTCATTTTGTTTCCTTTTCCTTATCTGTGAACAGTTAGTGGTTACTTTAAAAAATACTCATTTCTCGGTTTTACGGGCAGTTACCAAACTAACGTGCTTCAAGCCCAAATAAAAATCGTTTCTCTACATTGACAATGTGTCCTGAGCCACTCGTGCAGGGGCACAGCCAGAAAGTTCTAATTCTTCTATTTTCTAGATACCCTAATTTTAATTCAGAATTTAAGCTATACTTGCATTCCGAAGTTCGTGCATGGTTGAAACTTGTTGAAATGCAATTCTAATTAAGCAGTTGAAACAGATTGAAGCTGGAAGAGTGTGTCGACTGAATAAATCTCTCACTACATTCCAACCAGATATAAATACCATTACTCAAATACAGCATCCTTTTTTAACGACGTCAACCAATTCATTAAAAACGTATATTAATTTATTTTTAATGTATTTACTACCCATATTATTAATGAAGTTACCCCCTCATTAGTAATAAACCCGTATAGAATGAGAGAAATAGAAATTGAATAAGGAATAACAAAACGTAAAGCTAAAAATGAATCTTACCGAGAAACAATAAAAGAAAAGGGCAAAGGATTACCTACCTTGAAATTAAAAAAGAAAAATGTACACGCTTGAATGTAGATTGTCTAAAACGTTTTGGGACTCCTAGAAAAAAAGTATCTGGATTTAATATTAAGATACTTGACCGATATAAATGGAAGAATAATTACCTTTTATCGTTATGAGTTTCCGTTTTTCTAAATAGGAGAGAAGAGACTTGAAGTAAATGAAATATAGTTATTCAGAAGAATGCCGAGAATACCAGGGACTGGACACGTGATCAACAACGAGATTTTAGGGAAAATAGAAACGGAAAGGTCTCGTATACATAGCATCAGAGAGACAGTTGAAATGTCTATGGCACAATGAAGAAAGGGGGCTTGGATAATTTGACACACGTAAGATATATCGAAGACAAGAGGCTACAAAGGATAGAAATTTGTGGAGACCCATGATCGCCAAGGTCCTGAAGGGATACGGTGCAGAAAAGCAACATAGGTATTTCATGTTCAAATTTGGAAAACCGATTTAGAGAAATAATATCCTCTTATAATTATGCTCTTTCCTTCCCTTTGTTAGTTTGCACAACCGTTACAACCAGTCAACACCTCATAATGAACTATTGTTTTGATAGTGTGGAAAGAAACGCAAAAGAAAAAAAAGAAACGCGATGTTTTCTACTACAAATAGTTTGTACATCAGTTTCCCTTGAAAGTATAAAATTGTTTTTTTTTTTTAGATATATAGTTTATCGATCATAAAATATATTGATGGTAATTTTATTATAAAAAAATGTACCGTTGATTTTTTTTTTTATGGTGGGGAGGTTCACTATTTGCCCATAGCTAGGACCCTAATGGCTAGGGTGTTACCCGAGAACAACAGCAATTAAGAGATGGTTCCACACTCCTCAATCAGAGGCCTTGCTGCTGGATGTAGTTTATCGCGATACCCAGGACGTTTTGATTGCAATATTTTGTTGTGAACATCAAATATTTAACTGTGATAGGGGACTTTCTACGGATATTTTATTACCGTAGGACTCGCAATGAGCTTAATCATTAATTTAAGAATTAAGATTCATCAGAATATTCAAATAGGACAACCGCGAAATTTTCATGGGTCTTTCTCGTTAACAATTTTCTTAATAGTTTCCACAAACAAATCAAATCGTTTTTAATCAACGCTGAAGAAAAAAAAAAAAACAGTGGCATTTCCGACAGGCTACGTAATAATTATATCAAATTAATAAAGAATTTAAAAATAAAAAGCAAATCTATTTCTATCAGACTTTATACCGACAGGTTGTCAGCGTGATTTTTTATTTTGTCGTTTGCGGCATATGTCAGAAACATTTACTGAGGCAATTATAAATGGGTGAACGACATAGAAGTTAAATAACACTAGCCTACACATGTTTTGGTGCAAGCCAACTTATAATTTTATTTTTTTTTAGCTGGTTTTGGGACGCCGAAACTGTGCGTCTCCTGTACATATAAAGAAACATGAATTTTACACCTGATATTTATAATAGGATAATGACGGTGTAATTGTATTTTAAGTTATGAATGGAAACAATATTAAAAAAAGAGTATTGGATATAATCACTTTAAACTCTTTCTTCGTTATGTTGGCATTTCGACATGACGCAATGGTTAGCAAACGCGTCTCGCTAGATCAATTACGATTGAGTAGCGAGTTCGATTCTCACTGGCTGTCGCATACTTTTCGATCATTTCTCATCGCCTGCCTACTCACTTCAGGATTCAAAATTTCTAGGTATTTTTATAAGAAAAAAGTGGGGGGAGAAGGTAGGAAAGAGAGGGAAGGGAAAAGAGTGGTGTACGGAAGGGGAGAGAGAGAGAGAGAGAGTGGTGTACGGAAGGGGAGAGAGAGAGAGAGAGAGTGGTGTACGGAAGGGGAGAGAGAGAGAGAGAGAGAGTGGTGTACGGAAGGGGAGAGAGAGAGAGAGAGAGAGAGAGAGTGGTGTACGGAAGGGGAGAGAGAGAGAGAGAGAGAGAGAGAGTGGTGTACGGAAGGGGAGAGAGAGAGAGAGAGAGAGAGTGGTGTACGGAAGGGGAGAGAGAGAGAGAGAGAGAGAGTGGTGTACGGAAGGGGAGAGAGAGAGAGAGAGAGAGTGGTGTACGGAAGGGGAGAGAGAGAGAGAGAGAGAGAGTGGTGTACGGAAGGGGAGAGAGAGAGAGAGAGAGAGAGAGAGTGGTGTACGGAGGGGGAGAGAGAGAGAGAGAGTGGTGTACGAAGGGGGAGAGAGAGAGAGAGTGGTGTACGGAAGGGGGAGAGAGAGAGGAGTGGTGTACGGAAGGGGGAGAGAGAGAGAGAGTGGTGTACGGAAGGGGGAGAGAGAGAGTGGTGTACGGAAGGGGGAGAGAGAGAGAGAGTGGTGTACGGAAGGGGGAGAGAGAGAGAGAGTGGTGTACGGAAGGGGGAGAGAGAGAGAGAGTGGTGTACGGAAGGGGGAGAGAGAGAGAGAGTGGTGTACGGAAGGGGGAGAGAGAGAGAGAGTGGTGTACGGAAGGGGGAGAGAGAGAGAGAGTGGTGTACGGAAGGGGGAGAGAGAGAGAGAGTGGTGTACGGAAGGGGGAGAGAGAGAGAGAGTGGTGTACGGAAGGGGGAGAGAGAGAGAGAGTGGTGTACGGAAGGGGGAGAGAGAGAGAGTGGTGTACGGAAGGGGGAGAGAGAGAGAGAGTGGTGTACGGAAGGGGGAGAGAGAGAGAGAGAGTGGTGTACGGAAGGGGGAGAGAGAGAGAGTGGTGTACGGAAGGGGGGAGAGAGTGGGGAAAGGAGGGAAAGAGGGAAGTGGGTGAAGACATTTGTCCATGTGATGAAATTTTTATATCATGGGTTTTAGTAGGATCTGGTAGATCGAATGACGATGAATGACTTCTTTTGGTGAATGAGTAAATTGTAATGAATGAATGGGTTGTGAATCTGATTAGCTAGGTTTAGGATAGTCAGTAAAGACCAAGCTCACCCAACTTCGCTTTTGGCTTTGTGCCAGAATTGTATGAAAGTACAATAAATACACTTTCCTCATTATGTGCATTAGAGATTTCAACTCTCCTATGCACAGTGTCCCTTCAGGACCTGGGCGATCATGGCTCTCAACTTTGTCCTTTGTAGCCGTTAGTAAAATTTGTATTTTGCTATATATGCTAAACCCTTTTCTATTTTTCTATCAACCATCTACACAAGCTCGTTAGGCTATGCGCTGCTTTCCTCTGTCCCTCTTGCCTTTGATATATCCTGCGTGTGTCAAATTTTCTAAACCCCCTTTCTTAATTATGTGCCTTAGAAATTTCAACTGTCTTTTTCTGATGCTATATATAAGAGTCCAATCGGCTTCCATTTTCTCTAAAACCTCGTCGTTGCTCACATATTCCGTTCAAGGTATTCTCAGCATCCATCTGTAGAACCACATTTGTTTCCTGGCGTCTCTTCTCTTCTAATTAGTAAAAACAGAAACAATAAAAGGTAATTATTATTCTTCAATTTATATCTGTCAGTTATCTAAACATTTCGTCCAGATATTTTTCTCGGGGTACCAAAATATTTTACATTTGCTATTCACTTCATAACTTTAATGTCCTGGTAGAATTTTCCCCCCCTTCCTCGTTATTAACATCAGTGAAATTAAATTATAACACTGAGAAACGTCAGTTTCTATAACAAATGGTTGATACGTCAACCATTTATGATAGAAACTGGAGTTCGTCAGCGTTATAATTTAATTTGACTGATGTTAATGACGAGGGAGGTAAAAAGATTCTATTAGAACATTAAAGTTACGGAAGAACGGTATCACGGAAGATGGGACAAAACAAATATGGCTGACGACTTCCAGAACTTAAAACGGGACAAATCTATTATACATTCACGAAAATCAAATACCGTATTTTCCGGACTATAAACCGCGACTTTTTTCTCGAAATATGTCAGGTACGGCTTATATACGAGTTGTGTCTTCGAACCTTGAGTGGCCGGGGTTATGGTTAGGGGAACATAGCTTCACAAAAACCGGTAGCGAGCCAGTTATGTCCAGATAGTTGAATTTATAGGAGTCCAGGTTATATAGAGTTGCTGACTATGGCGCGGAAAATATTGTAAGCGATAGTTTTAGCCATGACTTCCAATTGTTACTCAGTACAATGTCTATAAAGATGTTTTTACAATTTAAAATAAAACCACGTCAGGAAAAGAAAAATTCTGTTTTTAGAATATCGAGTTCTTTATTCCATAACAGAATTTCGATTCGGATTTATATCTCTCTATCTGGAGAAATGTAGATGGTGCTTAAGCTCCCTTCTCTTCTGTCGAGTGACCCCTACTGTCGGATGGACGAGGATTCACTCCGCTTACCGTGACTAAACTGATGACAGATTCTCTTCTAACGCCTCTCTCTGCATCACTACGGATTGCTTATCACTTCTAGCGGACGGAACCAGATTATATAAAACTACGAACGGAATTACCTAGCTTCCTGTTGAATGGCACTTGAATCTGAAAGTTTTCCTTTACTCGCTCATTTCCTTTTTTCCCCTACCTGGGAACAGGAAATGGTTGCAGGAAAATCTTCTGCGCAGTCAATCGTAAATCGAAAAAGACATGATCACCCAAGCGTGTATCGTGTATGGCACTTAACTGACTGGAGATCATTTGTTCTTTTTCATTTACAACCTGACCAAACAAGGATCACTTTTTAGAAATAGGATATTGTATTCTTGAACAAGAAAACCAAAGGTAATTAGAGAAAATAGATGTTATTTCTCCGCTTCATAGTTCTTTTATGTGCAGTGTTTCTTCGGGATGTAGGCGATCATAGCCCTCCACACCTCGCTCTCCCTTGTAGCTTTTAAGTTTCGTCTTTTTGCTATTTCTCCCAAACTGTTCTGTCATCTATTTGCTCAAGCTCAAATGTTATTCGAAACTTTCCTCTGTCCCGTGAGTATCAGGTTTTCCAAGCCCTCCTACCTAGTTACGTGCCTCAGAAACCTCAACTGCCTCTTCCTGATGTTAAGTATAAGTTCTTTTGTTTCTGTTCTCTCCAAAATCTCGTTGTCGCTCACATGCTCGGCCAATTTGAAATCCTCAGCATCTCTGTGTGACATTTCTGTGGATTCAAGTCTCTTCATCTTTGAGATTATACAGCATTCGCTGCCATACAGGGGGACTCTTATAATTTGCGAGAAAAATAAAAGCTGGCAGCAATACAATATATAGCAATACAGCCCGATTCTGTAAATCATCTACACTTGTGATTGCGTGCCTATCCATCCCACCAACACGACCATTAAGTTAACGGACGACACTGTGATTGGATTCGTTTTCGGAGGTGGTGATGAGGCTAAGTACAGGAGTGAAATAAAAAGATTAGCTTAATGGAGCTCGAATAATTATTATTATCCAGTCTCTAAACTACACACAAAGCCTTTCCTGGGGGTGGGTGTTAATGTTTCAAGGTCGTTAATTGTGCATGAATCTTAAAGATTGGGGAAATCTCCATAGTTTGTAATTGCCCGATTCAGGTAGGACCCGGGAGCCAGTGGGTAGTAGGTTGCCGTTTCTTTCTGTGGTAGATAGATTGCAAACCAACACCGTCTGCCCTGCTATTTAACCCATAGCTTGGGTGATAATAAATGGCTACATACCTTTTGCAAGAGTATTTGAGCGTAAGTGAGTGTAACTAATCCGACTGGAATTCGAACTCGGCTCCCCGATTTCTCTTTCCGAGTCGATATCCATTATACCACAATGCATATTTACTCGATTTATTGAACACAATTATGCAGAGGAAACTGGTCAGGGCCCGAATTGCACTACGGGATTGATGATTATGATCTTTTCGAGTAGTTACACCACACCCATCCAGTGTTGCACACGGGGCCTAGTGTGGATCTTGAAGATCGCAGGAAACCAGAAGATGCTCCATAGTTTGAAATTGCCCGCATTGAGAGTCGGGATCATCATCCGTGACATATCTCCATTTCTGAAGGTTGGCTCTACAGCGACCAACAGTTGTCCAAAGGCGATTCACGCAGGACAAGGGTACACTGGAGCCAGTGGGATGGATTCAGTAGGTGAGAGAGAGAGAGAGAGAGAGAGAGAGAGAGAGAGAGAATGTATTCCACGTTGCTAAGGTGGTTGCACCACGGGGACAGACGCTGGTAAGGAGCTCTGTTGTTCAGTGGTTCAACTGAATGTTGAAAGCTTTTTCTTGACTCGAGCCTCTTTGTTATTGGTTCACAACCGTGCAGTGGATGATGAGGCTCAGTTTCCTGCTTCGAGTTCAAAATGGCAGCGGCCTGTCTTGATGTAATGCGGAGCGTTGCTACTAAGCAAGTAGAAGTCGCCCATTTTGGTTGGCTCGAGACACCCAGTGATTGATCTGCAAGAGGCGTTTAAAGCAAGTTTGATTTTCTTTGAGTGTGATCTAATACACACTTATGACGCATATTCTACTGTGGCGTATCAAATGGCTATGGTGCGGATTGTACTTGCATTTGGGGTACCCATGCCGGTACAACGTTTTCGTCGGGGACATTGTGTGGAGTAGGTGGATAAAATTAAGGGTGGAGGATCAGCTCTGGGTCTGCAATACCATTGTGTTCGATACCATCATGAATATGCAGCAGCGGTGACGTTTTACTGAGAATTCTCAAAAAAATAATTTACAAAAGGGTGCTGCTGATGACCTACCACTGATTTGTTGAGCGTGTACTGGTGTATGACATCACTGTTTGGTGTGTCAGTTGCTCGGCGGCGGACAAGAAAGTCCTCCAAAAAGGATCATAAATATTGCCCAGAAAATAATCGGCTACTCGCCACCGCTACCCTAATCTTGGAGGACACTCTTGAGGTCGCAGAAGAGCAGTAAATAATTAAAGAAAGCACACATCCCGGGACCACTTGTTTCACCTGTTGCCTCCAAAGTGACGTTTTAGTTCTTTTGTTCACACTCCATCCCTTTTTTAAAACAATGGATATCCTTTGTTCGCTGATCAGGATTAGGTTTCCGGTTCCTTCTATTCTCGATAACCCCTCTGCATTTTAGTGGCATTGTCGCCTTACTTGGGGGGGGGGGTGAAATGATAAAATTTCAATTAGTTCTGGGACAAAGCGCTTGAGGGTAAGTTTTTGTCCTTGAGTCCCGCTTACAATGAATGCTGCCGCACGCTAACAATTTTCAATGAATTTTAAAAGTTTTATGTGTTGATATATGTGTGTGTTTGTTCCAATTTCATTGTGCATAGCCCAATGGCAAAGATGAAAATATTTTCGCACGAAAATGAAAAGATTAAATTCTGTCAATATTATTTTCCGAATTTACTTAAACTTTAAGCTCTTAAAAGAAGGGCATGTTACTATTAGAAGCGTAGTAATTTATTCTTAGGTTCCTAACACAAGGAGAGGAGTTTTTATAATAGAGGGTGTCCGAATTTTTCTCAATACGCAGTAAAGGGGTGGTAAAATAATTTAACGGGTCAAAAAGCGTGAAATAAAAAAAATAAAAAAAGATAGGATGTGGTCGTAGTAAACTCGAAGGGCCGGAAATATTAAAACAATAAATAAACGTCCCACTCTGTTTATTAGGCATAAAAGAGTGATACTCCTTTCAAATGTTAAACAGTTTCTGCTACTGTTACTATGTGTTTTTCAGCGCGGGAAACAAACTCAGCAAGCCAAGTTCAAACTCCGTTCAAGTCTGCTAAGTCAACCCTTTGCAGATTATTTGAAGCCAGAAAATATTTTTAGATTGTCAATTTTTTTGAGATAATGGTTTAGTGATACAAGTCTTACTAATTAATTAATAGCCGAGAGGGAAGAAGTAAATTCATGCCTTTTCCAAAGGTATTTGCGCGTACGTGAATATAAAGAACCCAACAGAAGTTGGAACTCTGAACTCCGGTTAAGAACTCCGAGCCATTATCTATTACACCACCTGAGCATCCAAGCTACAGCACATGGTATTTCCAAGCGGTCACCCATTTAGGTACTGACCAGGCTCAGATGTTGCTTAACTTCGATGATCGTACGGGAACCGATGTTTCAACGTCACGTGGCCGTAAGCCCATACTGAAAGGACATGAATTGACGGTTTGGAAATCGAAATATTCTTTCAAACAGCAATTTTATTTTTCCATTAAAAATAAAAAATAAAAAATTTAAAGAGCTTTTAGAAAAATTCAAGTTAAGCTTCTCTTAGTATAAGCCAGAGTAAAAAAAATAAAAAATCGAATATGACAATCCCAGTATTTAAAAAAAGCCGCGAGCGACAGTTAGCTCTTTAAACCAAATAAGAACAGAGTAATTGATAGAAATTTTCAAATAATTGTCGGGTGGGGAAAAGCTATAATTTTTTGAAAGCCGGTTAACGTTACAGGGGGATCTGGATTTTCTCACTAGGTGCTTTCAAAAAATATATGTGAATTTTAACGATGTCATTTTAAATCAGCGTTTTCTATTTCTCGAGAGATATTTCAAATATTTCTCTCAATCACTCTTCATAAGAAATATTTTAAATCCACTTTCTTCAATTCTCCAAACTTGAAAAAAGTCAAACTAATGACGGATATTTTTGAATTTATTTAATCGTTATCTACAGTCTTCTTGATTCCTTTTAATGTTCTTTTCCTTATTCTTTCACACTCAGTAACACTGTCATAGTGGCTTTATTGCCTTCCTTGGGGTGAAATGATTGAGAGAGGGAGAGCGAGAGCGTGGGAGGGAGGGAGGGCCGCTATCCCGAACGTTCGTTTCTCATTGGCTTCTTTTATGTGCAGTGTTCCTTCAGGACAGACAATCATGGCTCTCCACAATTTCCTGTCCTTTGTAGCTTTAATAAATTTTGTTTCTTTATCTCTCCTAGACCTTGTTCCGCCATCAATTTACTCAAGCTCGCTAGGTAGGTTATGCGTCGTTTTATTAACACAACCCCTCTTGCCTTCAAGCTGCCCTATGAGTATCAGATTTTCCAATCCCTCTTTCCTGATTATACGCCCAAGAAATCTCAACTGTTTCTTTCTGGCGACTTTCTTCCCCCCCCCCATGTCGTTGCTCAAATGTTCAAACCATGGCATTCTCAGCATCCTTCCATAGAACCACATTGAGGAGATTTCCTAGCATTCACTGCCATATAGTTGTTTTCAATTTTGCTGGTGGCTTAGCTTAAACATTCTATTTCCCCTTGGAAATATTTCCCGAGAATCTTAAGAGTTTTCCCCAAAATCTGAGTGACGGCATTTCAATAACTATGTGCGTGCCTATGCATGAATGAACTGGGTTACTTTACTTCTCCACCCACAGGGATGGCTAAAATCTAAACCCCACCCACCAACACAAGCACATACTTGTGAGTGGTTGGGTGCAAAAATTGCTGCTGCAGGATGTATTAGACTAGAACAATGACTACAAATGAAACGCTAATCTATACCCCTATTAATCCGATCTCGGAAGACTCGACTCCAGTGTGGGTATATTTAGGGAAACATCTGAAGACTAAAGAAATTCACTTTATTATTAGGATTATGTAGAAATTTTTAAAAAGTTTATTTATCAAACATTATCATACTCGTAATAATGATTTTTTATCGATAATATACATAGACGGAAAAGACTGAATTAAAATATGTGCTTCCATACGGTTTTAAAATAGTGAGTAGTCAATTTCTGATTTTCATCAAATCTTAATACCATGTCAGCGCACAAAAGGTCAACTGGGCCTCAAAGCCACTCGCAGGATACTAAAATCGAAAGGTAATGAAAATATCAGACATTAACTGCCTAAAATGACTTAAGCTTTAAACAAAAAGAGTAAAAAAAAAGGGGCCGTTTTTACCCTTTGTAATAGGAAAATATTTTATCACCAGCAAGCAGATCTCAAACCTGCACCAATTCTAATAAGTGGCCATACCCTCAAAGTAGCCCCTTGCCTCGAATGTCTGCTAGGTCTAAAACTCACCTAATTCGTATATCCGTGTCATCACAAAAGATACTGGAACGATGGTCTATTCGTTGTATTGCTCCAGAGAATACCTAAATCTTGCTCTATCTTTAAGAGTCAAAACAGATCTAAAATGAAGTATTGCTGCCATATCGGAACTGGTGCTGCCAAGTCCTCACGGTCAAGCCCAGACAGATTTCTAAAGCGATTACACGTACTTATGCGTGATGAATTATTCTCCACTTTGTAACCCTTATCGCAGACAAAACGTTGCTAGCCGCTTGCTACTCTATCGCTGTTACTAGAGCAGATGTTCAGCCGAGTTACATTCCTTTATTCAAACCCCATAGTTAAGACCTGTCAACCCCTTAGCCCTAGTGTTCGTTTGATAAGAAGCAAGTTCAACCCAGACAACAAACTTCCCCAGGACTGTTATTGTTGTAGTAAAGAAAAGAAAAAAAATGTAAATTTGTAGAAGCAAGAGGTTTCTTCTGTCTCTCGGGCGCAATACTTTAGCCAAATCCCAGTTCAAACGATAGTCCATCGTAACAGTCCAATATGTAAAGTAGAAACGACAAAAACGGGGTCACAAATCTAACCTTTACTTCTCACCAGCAAAAACGCATGTTTGTCCACCAAGCTCAAAAACAATCTTTTCTCTTGTAAGCGAAAAACCCCGGCTTTTATTCGCCAAAATATTTTTACGGTTGGCCGCGCCATTCAAGGGAGGAAAGAACATTAGCATAGATTCTGATACTCAAAGTAATAGATTTTTTGCTAACTACTTTTTTGAATTTTTCTTCGGCATAACACGAACTCTTTTTCGAGGTAGGGGATTATCTCTTTCACTAATTACTTTGTGCGACAGACTCCCGTGTGGATGCTTCCCTAACAACAACAATTTTGATTTCCTCACGCCCAGGGTCAACTTATAACTATCCTACACGTCCTCATAATATGCATTTCTTGCCCCTCCCTTATAAGCTTATTCAGTAACCGTCTACCTTGAGTGAGCCTTGGATCTTGTATTGAGTGAATTAACAGGTTTCTTATGTACAGTAGCTTTTATCACTCTTTCTAGTATTGAGGGGGGTCTTTCCTAACCTTTTATTTGAAGTAGTGCGGAAGCTTAACATCGTGATTATATCATTATTTTCTCTCCGAGTTACACGTGCTATGTATTTTCGTCGTTGCTGCTTTTTAGTAGTCCTCAAGTGATGTGGTTTCCGTTATTTGGTATAGTTCTTTGTGATTCTGTAGCGCCAGTTCTCAACGTTCAAAGAAGGATGACCATCATCAAGACCCTCAAGGCTCAACGCGGTTGTATGCAGTTGACAGTTCGGATAGCTGTGAACAGGTTCGGCGCCATGCATGACATCCATATCAAAATCTCGATCTGACGAGGCTGCTTAAGAACAGGTTGAGGTTTTATAACAATTTGCGATATTAGGCGAAGCTATCTTTGACGTAGCCTATTCTATAATGTTCAGTTTCTTTTTCTGCTACATTTTCTTATAACTAATCCATACGCCGAGATGCCTGAAGGGTTTAGTATTTACTAAATTCAACCTCCTAATTTTTTTTATGATGGAGTCAGAATAGGTACTGCTTTCGTTTAATAGATTCTGTTTTGGAAAGCTTATCTGGAGTCGCCTTTCTTGAAAGACTTGGTAGATGTTGATTTTCTGTAAATGCCCATTCTTACCACAACTATGAATAGGGCACCTCGAGGCGGTGTAATGGTTAGCAAGCTTGTCTCGCTACAACAATTACGTCTGAATAGCGAGTTCGATCCTCACGGGGTGCCCCATACTTTCGGCCTTGTGCCACATCTAAGCTACGCTTGGAAAATCACTATGAATAGGATGCTAGTGCGCTGAACTGTAAAATCATTTCTTCCATTACCACATTAACTCGTGGTTGGCAGTTTTTATTATGACGCCAACGACGAGTTTAACTCGCAGTTATACTTTTAGTGTGTAAACAATGTTAAAGCTTCAGTTGATGCTATAAACAAACAACAAAAAATTCTTATTGTCTAAGTTGGCTACTATGAAGTTGGCTACTATGAAGTTGGCTACTATGAAGTTGGCTACTATGAAGTTGGCTACTATGAAGTTGGCTACTATGAAGTTGGCTACTATGAAGTTGGCTACTATGAAGTTGGCTACTATGAAGTTGGCTACTATGAAGTTGGCTACTATGAAGTTGGCTACTATGAAGTTGGCTACTATGAAGTTGGCTACTATGAAGTTGGCTACTATGAAGTTGGCTACTATGAAGTTGGCTACTATGAAGTTGGCTACTATGAAGTTGGCTACTATGAAGTTGGCTACTATGAAGTTGGCTACTATGAAGTTGGCTACTATGAAGTTGGCTACTATGAAGTTGGCTACTATGAAGTTGGCTACTATGAAGTTGGCTACTATGAAGTTGGCTACTATGAAGTTGGCTACTATGAAGTTGGCTACTATGAAGTTGGCTACTATGAAGTTGGCTACTATGAAGTTGGCTACTATGAAGTTGGCTACTATGAAGTTGGCTACTATGAAGTTGGCTACTATGAAGTTGGCTACTATGAAGTTGGCTACTATGAAGTTGGCTACTATGAAGTTGGCTACTATGAAGTTGGCTACTATGAAGTTGGCTACTATGAAGTTGGCTACTATGAAGTTGGCTACTATGAAGTTGGCTACTATGAAGTTGGCTACTATGAAGTTGGCTACTATGAAGTTGGCTACTATGAAGTTGGCTACTATGAAGTTGGCTACTATGAAGTTGGCTACTATGAAGTTGGCTACTATGAAGTTGGCTACTATGAAGTTGGCTACTATGAAGTTGGCTACTATGAAGTTGGCTACTATGAAGTTGGCTACTATGAAGTTGGCTACTATGAAGTTGGCTACTATGAAGTTGGCTACTATGAAGTTGGCTACTATGAAGTTGGCTTTTGAAGTCAGATTTAGTCATTTTACCTCTGGCAATGAAAGTGTTAATTTCCAAAAATTAATCATCTCTTAACTCCCCACTACGAAACATTAGCTTCTAGAACTTCTTTATAAGACTCAGGACATTTTGTTAATTACCCCCCCCCCCGCAAAAAAAAAAAAAAAATAATGTAAAGTTCAGTCAGTCTGTTATGGGCCACGCGTAATGCACGCTTAGGCGATCAGGCATCTTTCGATATATGACTGACGAGGCAGAATTTTTCCCCCGCAGTAGGTTGCCATTTCTTTCTGCGGTAGACCAGTTGCCATCCCAGGCTATAGAATCCGGTCTGTCCTACAATTTACCCATAGCTGGGGTGAGAATAGGATTCATACCTTTCATAAAGGGTATTAGCACGTAAGTGAATTTACTTATCGCAAATATCAATTCACCAAAAAAATTATAAATCAAAGTTTTTTTTTTTTCGGGGAGGGGGTAAATTTATTAAATTTTTGGCACTCTTGAAGTTATAAATTTTAAAATCAAAATCCAAAATTTTAATAGCTTGCCTAGCAGCAATTCCAACCCTCAATGAAAAATTACAAAAAAAAAAAAAAATAATAATAATAATCAAGGAGTTATTGACATTTCTTAAGTGCTGATGACATTCGAGAACATAAGGATTTTTTTACAATTTAAAAAAAAAAATCTGTTTTTGGCTTGTTTATCGAGGTAAGTCCCTATGTAGACCACGCACTTAAAAATAGCACAGTCGAGTCACTCATATTTGGGGCGATCGCAAAGGTCAACCCAACTGGAGTGCAATGGAAGGGCCTCGCTATGGGCGAATTTGGTGTGAATTGGGGTAAATATACATTCTTATTTTGGGGTGAATTAACAAAAAAAAAAAAATCCTAAGACTTATACGTGGAAAACACTAGAAGGCTCATTCCAGAAAATAAGTACAACGAACACAAAGAAAAATGAATTTAAAATCAGAACGAAAAATAAAATATCTACTTTTAGATGGCTAATGGATCTAATGAGAGGATCAGAAAAAAAAATAAATAAATAAAAATCCGGAATCTTTAGAAATTTGTGGTGGAGTAATGGATAGCGGCTCGAATTGAGGAATCGGAGAGCAGAGTTCGAATTTCAGTCGAATCCATTACATTCACTTATGTGCTAACACCCTTGAGAAAAAGTATGAATCCTCTTCTTCAACCCCCGCCCGCAGCTATGGGTAAATAGCAGGACAGGCTAGGTTCTCTAGCCTTGGATGACAACTGGTCTACCGCAGAAAGCAATGGCAACCTAATGCGGGGGGGGGGGAAAAAATCTACTTCGTCAGTCATGTATCGAAGGATGCATGATGGCCTAAGCGTAACTGACCGATATCTGATCGAACCCCGCCACACTTAACTGATTGAGAAACGACTTTCCATTTTGTAGCCTTATGTCTGGAATTGAACCAGATCACCTGCACTCACAAGTTTAAAAGCTTGCCTTATAGAAAGAAAGCATATGCAGAGCATTAAGCTTCAAAGAACAGACAGGAGCCCTCAAGTGGTTCAAAATAAAAACGAAAACCCCGCCCTAAACTATTATTAACAAAAAAAAAAAAAAAAAAAAAAAAAAAAAAATGGTGTGAGTAATTGAAATCATACTTGGACTCCTTGTCGTGGATTAAAGATGAACAAGCAAGTAGTGAGTTTCAGCCACACTGTGTGCCTCTTTCAATTGTGGCTTTGTGCCAAAACGAATCGATATTTGATAAAGACCACACGTTTTAGCTTATTGATTTCCTCAAGAGATTTATTGGTCGTTATCCAAATAGATTTTTTATCTCTTTATTACAGTGATTGCTAGCGTGGAATGTTTACATTTTCGAAGACGTTATTGCTGTAGAGCACAACTGAAATATTTTAGATAAAATATTTTAGCAGCTTAGATTTCTTCACTCACTTCAAAACTTAAATATTTACACCAACTGAAGGTGTGCGCAAGTTTTTTTGTTTTGTTTTTTTTTTTACTTATTTATAAACAAAAGTTGAAGTAGGTAGCATTTGTGCAATTTATTTCCGCCACGTTTTCAAAACATTTCAACTGTCATAATAATGGGATATAGTTTAGAATATTCTTATTTAAAAGTATTCCTTTAAAAGAAGAAATTTCAAAAATACAAAAACTACTTAGATCGAGCCAATAAAACAAAAAAAAGTTGGAAGGGGGGGATTTTATTAGTTTAGCATACATTTTTAAGTAATTTTTAAATGAAGCATTTTCTCATTTGTACCATTTTTGCTGGTTTGAACTGCAAAGTGCATTTTCTTTTTTATGAACTATGAGAAAAACGTGGTGCCGGGGATACTCACCCCGCGACTAACGTGACAGTGGTTACGGAGACTGGACAATTTTTGTCTTTACACTCTACAAAATCGACCTTGTGTCAGATCCTGCCATGTTGTGGGGGGGAGGGGTTGGTTAAGTAAATACTATCGCGTCTTCTGAACGTTTAGGTAAATGTAGTTTTTCACGGTATGCTAATCACGTGTATACAAATCATTTGTAAGAGAATCGATGTTTACCTTTGATAATGGAAAGGAACCGTTTCGCTAGTAGACAAAGATTTTTCGTACTACTCAACTGTATAAGTGAAGCAAGTGCGTGCATATACAGATGAGCAGTACCGTGGAAAACATTTTAAAACAAAAAACAAAAAAAAAGTGGCAGGGTCGCAAATTTTGTGGCATGACCAATAAGCCTTTAGAATCGAAAAAAGATTTTTTATAGATTTAAATTTAAAAAATAAAAATAAAAAACTTTAATGTAAATCGATAAAAAAAAAAAAAAAAAAAAAAAATTTTTCGATTCTACCTTGGTCATCATTTTGAATTTGATAAAGTGTAAATCGATAGCTGACTTTTAGAGTTATCTACACATTTTTATTTTAAATGTTCACATGGTTCTAAGTTTAAATACATGTTACATGTATTTAAATTTAATTTATTGAATTTTCAAATCCCCTTCCCCGTCTGCTACAAAATTATAGGTAAACAGCTGATATTTCGAGAGAAAAGTCCTTACATTTTTACGAATCTCAAAAATTCATTGAAGTTCTGCATTTCTGAAACTTCGAAAACAAGTCCCTTTTGATTTCCTAAGTTACTTAGGAAATCAAAAGGGTACAACACGATATCTCTTATCCATAAAGTCTAAAAGTACATTATAACTTATGACTTATATTCGTTTTACGACAGGTTAAACAAAAAATAATTAAATTAACAGAAAATGTTTAAGAGAAGACATTCAATTTAACGTCAAATAATGCAATGACATTTTCTTCGGGATGAGGGATATGAAGTCAACGAATTTGTTAGTAATGAGATTTTATACATGCAACACACGAGTAAGAGAGAGAAAAGCTCCAAAATTTGAAAAATCAGTATACATTGGTTAATGCAATTTAAAAAAAAAGATAATCGGGTGTAGGTGAAGAAATGATGGGCGGGGAATGGCAACAAGCACACTTGTGGAAATAGGCCCTGAAAATAAAATCGTTTCGATCCTGTGACATTTTCAAAAATCGCTCGTGAAAAAGAAAATTATTTTATAAGTAAATTAAGACTTGAAAGCTCTCAATTTTACAAGACAGTCACCGAAGTTAGGCTTCATTTTTGAGAAGCAGAGCTTGTGCATTAAATTGAAAAAAGAAAAGCGTCAGTAAAAAAAAATTTTTTAAAAAATCTTATACAAGTTAAAATAAAAGACGGTCAAGAATTCCCTTCTTTGCTATATAGCTTTTTTTCTTTTTAATTCATAATCAGTTTTATATAAAACTTATCGATACTTGGTAACGAGAAAAAGAAAGTAAATAAATAAAAAGCGAGTGAATTTAGTGATTAAAAATAAAATATTACAATAAAATATTACAATGAGAAATCATCCATGACTCCATTTTTTCCGCTCACCCCCATTTATTTCACAAGACAATTCCGGGCGCACAGGGTATTTTTTTTTTTTTTTTTTTTTTTTTTTTATTTCTTAAGCACGGTTGCAGTCTTAACTTGATATAACAAAGTAGAGAAAATTAAGTTTAACTTTATAAAAATAAGTAAACTTACCATAAAGAAGATGAAAAATATGTTCATATTTTCCTTTCAGAAAAGGAGAGAGATTCTCACTGGCATGGTCATTATTTTCCGTCATTTTCCTCACTTGTGCAATAAAAATAAATATTGAGTTTTTGGTAATAAATTCCTTCTTTGTTTTGTTTGTTTTTTTTTTCTCCTCCCACTTCTATTTCGTCTTTGCACACAAACGAAACAACAACAAAAAAAATAACCGTTCTTTCCTACTTTTATATACGGTCCACTTTCTGTTTTCGTAAATTCCAAGAAAGAGAAATAAAAAGAGGATGTACGTAGTAATAATCAAAACAAAATAAAAATAACGAGCAATTATAAATAAAGTAATAATTTAACCACACCGTCCAGACAGAAAGACGACAAATTTTACACTGGCGATAACGTTGGTAGGAGGGTGGGGGGAAGATAGGTTTGAAAGAAAAAAAAAAGAAAGAGAAAAGTAAAACGAAACAGGTGACACCAAGACAAAAACACTCCAGCTATTGTGTCGATAGATATCTGTAACCAGTTTAATATTTCGCTTGCTCTTCAGCGAACGAACTGACTCAGGCCTCTATGACGAATTACAGGACTGGAACGGAGGAAGAAAGCGAGCAGAAGGCTTACACACTTCAATACATACACATTATTAGCGTATTTACACATTTAAATGTATGTGGGGTGTTTTCTCTTTTCTTTTTTTAAGTTTCCTCTTTCAACTCCTCCTCTTCCACCAGTTGTCTCCTAGCAGCAGCCGAACTAGTACCTACTTTTAATTTACTTATATGTACTTATTTCTACTGTTCGGGTAGAGATTTTTTTTAAAACTAGCCTGTTTTCTGTCTCTTCGTAAGTAAAGTTTTACTGAAGCAATATTTACGGTTTGATGATGAGGATTTCTTGTTTTTTGGTTTGTTTTTTAATTTTTTTCTTTTTTAATCTCAAATTAAAATTATTACTTCTCTGTTGCTCCGTGTTTATGGTGGAGTATTAGATAGCGGCTCGGATTGAGAAATCGGGGAGCCGAGTTCGAATTCCAGTCGAATCCATTTAAGTTAAATGGATTCGATTGGAATTCGAACTCGAAATGCTAATTGTTAAATGATTTAACAATTAGCATTCACTTACGTGCTAATACCCTTACGAATGGTATGAATCCTCTTCTTCTCCAGCCAGCTATGGGTAAAAATAGCAGGACAGATCGGATTCTATAGCCTTAGATGGCAACTGGTCTACCGCAGAAAGTAATGGCAACCTTCTGCGGGAAAAAATCTGTCTTGTCAGTCATGATCGCCTAAAGCGTGTATCACGTATATGGTACATGACTGACTGAATTCTGAAATATGACGAATAATGCTTTTTAAAAATCTTTTATGTTCTATGCGCCGTGTTGCATCAGTACGTGGGCAATCATGTCTCTCCACAACTTCCCATCTTTTGTCGTAGCTCTCAGTAAGGTTTGTCTTTTCGCTATCTCCCACGATTCCCTGTTCTGTCGTCTACATAAGCTCGTTACTCGTGTAAGTTACTGGTGGTTTCCGCATGTACCACTTGCCTTTTATATGCCCTGCGAGTGTCAAATTCTCCAAGTCTTCTTTCCTCATCATGTGTGTCAGAAATTTGAACTGTCTCTTTCAAATTCTAAGTATAAGCGTTTTTTTTTTTTGTTGTTGTTTTTTGTTGTTGTTTTTTGTTTGTTTCCACTTTCTTTAAAACTTCCTCGCGGTTCACATGTTCAGTCCATGGTACAAGGCCGTAAGTATATTTTTTTTAATCAATTCACCCTAAGCAAGGTGACAATGCCACTAAGACGCAAGGGGACTACTGAGACTACCTTGGTAATATAAACCGTACTGTAAAGGTACGTTTAAATCGCGTTTATAAAATTCTTATATAAACTAGATTCCATATTTAACAATATTCGCTAGGTTTTTACGCAAGGCTACAAGTATAGAACACTCAGTTAGGATCGAACTCATTAATAATAATAATGATCTACGAGACTGACTTACTAATAATTATCCCACGACTCTCAGTTTTAGGACAAGGCCGTAAGTATTCTTTCTTTTTTTTTTTTTAATCAATTCACCCCAAGCAAGGTGATAATGCCACTAAGATGCAAGGGGGCTACTGAAAGTGAAAGAGAATGTGAAGACTTTTTAGAAGGAACCGGAAATTCAATCCTAAACAGGAAACAAGTGATAAACTTCTACTCCTGTTCATGGGGTACCTAGTGTAGATCGACCTTACGATACAGCAATAATGGTTCGTAAGATTAGTTTTTTTTTCTATTTATTCCACTAAAGGACGCCTCTAAACGTTACATGTAGCAACTACATCTGTAGGGAAACGGATTTAAACTCCCGAAAGGTCATTTGACTTTTCACCATACAAATTAGGTTCGAATTCGACTAGAAAACATAAAGGGCTGTAGGTTTATGGTTGAAATAATGGAATTGTCACCCAATAAAAGGCTCAATAGCCACTCAAGTGGGTTGCTTGGTTGGTTTTGTTTAGCGGCATAGCAACCTCTATGGGTTATTTAATGCCAAAATCTAAATATTTTGAACACAATTTTATGGCTTAAACTAAATATGTATAATATAAATAAGTGTTGTTGGTAATTCTGCTATAGATAGGTATTGTTGTTAATTTTAATATAAGTAAGTATTGTTAGTAATTTCTTTTATATAAATACAGTGTAACCCGGATATAAGAGACCCGGATATAAGAGACCCGGATATAAGAGAGATGTTCTCTGGTCCCAAATTAGAGCCTGTGTTAATGTATCTATAATAGACCAAACCCGGATATAAGAGAAACCCGAATATAAGAGACTTAGTCTCCGGTCCCGACAACTCTCTTATATCCGGGTTATACTGTATATATTTTTATGCTTTCATAGCGGTTTTTTTTTTTTTTGCACTATTAGCTGGGACCCAAAACAGGTGCTACCACCCCTGGTAAGGGTGTACCTGGGAATGACAACAATTAAAAGGGGGTTCCACGCTCCTCGAAACCTCCAATCTCCCGATTAGAGGCCTTGCTACCGGATGTACTTCTCGGGGTAGAGGGTCACTGTGTGATGTTGTATGAACATAAGACAGAGCAAGAAGTGAAGTTCTTATGAGCTCGGCACGAAAGATAACGGCTAACTCTAGACTTGAAGAGGTCAAGATTGTAGTGATTTGGGAAAATATCCTGTCAGAAGTGTGTTCCATAAAGCATAGGTCCTTAGGACGGCACATCCGTTATTGCAGTTGATTGCCTAAAACGGAAATGACTTATGACTCAGACTAATATTTTAAGACCTGGTGCATGTGCATCTGGTATGCATCGGGAATGTTCCAGCTTTTGGATAATGCTTCCCATTTGCTATCCAGCTGTCCCAGACCTCATAATTCGCTGTTCGCTGAGCCTTAGCAACTTTCTGCACTAACTAAATATACCCGGTTTATTAAAATAAATAAATTTAATCAAAATGCTGAAATTTGCAACTTTTTAGTAAAATTTCGATGCTCAATCTGTAGGTTGTTCGCTGAAAAACAAAGAAACAAAAAAGATTTAAAAAAAAAAAAGAATTAAAAAAAGAAATATTAAAACGTTAAGCACTCCATTCAAAGTT
Source organism: Acanthosepion esculentum (assembly GCA_964036315.1). NCBI lineage: Eukaryota > Metazoa > Mollusca > Cephalopoda > Sepiida > Sepiidae > Acanthosepion > Acanthosepion esculentum. The sequence goes on from OZ038483.1 coordinate 103,471,734, forward strand.
TCACGCAGACAATAATTCGTTTTCGACGGCTTACAAACTTTCTGCAGGTTATTTAAAGCCAGAAAATAATTGTAGATTGTAAGAATTTTTTTTTTTTTAGATAATAATGATTTAGTAATACAAGTCTTACTAATTTAAGCAGTCGGCAGCACGTTAAGTGCTGGACGGTCGAACTCTCTGCCTCTGAGCAGAGAGGAACCCGGACGAGGTTCCGCCGAAGGGCAGAGCCTCGTTCGGGGAGGTTGACCAACCCGATCCCGTTTATACGGGATCAACGCGCTATTTTTGGCCGAGCCTAAATACCCCACTTTAAACCCGGCCTTGTGCCACATCTGTCCCTCGTGGGGAGGACACTAAATACCGTCTTACTAATTTAAGCCATAGCTGGAGGGAGAAGCGGCGGATTCACACCTTTCCCGAAACAGTGCTTCATCGATCATTACAATAAGCTCATATCGTCACGACTTACACATGGCCCAGTGGATAAAAACGTTGGTTGAGAGTGATCCAGTGACTTGACCCAACGAGTCGTGAGTTCAATACCTGACCACGGCAGAAGTGAACAAAAAACCTTCGTGAGTTGAGTTACTAAAGATTTATTTCAAGAGTAAAACATAGGCATAACTCTATAATATGATGTATCCATTTTCGGACTGGGCAAATAGTCAAGTAAAAATTGTTTATTTAATTCATAAAATCAGTAGCGTCCATGGTATGACGCTAAACCACATCCGGCAGCAAGGCCTCTGACAGGGAGATTTTGAGGAGCGTGGAATCACATCTTACTGTTATTCCATGGTTCACCATTGCATGGGGTGGTAGTAACCGTTAAAGTTCCAGCAGTGGGCAAAGAGTTAACACTGGAACTGAGGTCAAAACACTATGAACGTATAAAAATAGATTTTTATAGTAAAAATAGCAACAATACATTTTTGATAAAAAAAAAATATTACCAGCAATACATTTTTTTTTAAATATATATTACCAGCAATACATTTTTGAAAAGAAAATATTACCAGTAATAGGTTTGACTCTCGACAAAAATACTCTTTACAAAAATACGTCAATGAAACCTGATCTAAAATGTGGTTTCTTACAAAGATATTCTATTCATACAAAACTATCCTAAAAATCCTGTCGGCATTAAATAACCCATTTATGTTGATAAGCCGTAAAACAAAGTCAACCAAATAAATCAAACTAAGATCAGTAGCTCTTGCTCTAATTCCAAACAACTGTCAATGCATTTTATTGGCGTTAAATGAATTTCTATCGTAAAATCATTCGCATTATATATATATAATAGTCCACTGTTAGCAGTGACGCTTACTTTAATTCCTGACATCTGCCAATGAATTCTTCATGACTTTCAACTGGTTTCTATAGTAAAAAATAAATAAATAAATAATAGTTTTGACCCACGCTCGTAATTAAAGCGAACCTCCGTATGCATTCATGCGGGCAATGCCAGAAATTCCCCAGCACTTCCATTATTGCGTGAGACATCAAAAAATTACTCTGCCTCATTAAATGTAATGCGAATGACGCAGATTGGGGGAGACCAAATTTCCTGGAACTAGACTTTGGTTAATTTTTACCTCGGGTCCCATAAAAAGGACCGAGATACGATGTCGACAATAAAATCTTAATTTAATTTACACGGGTTGATTGTTTTCGTTCGGCTGTCGATATCTAAGGATATATCCGTTGTGAATAATCAAGTGTGGTCTCCCCTTGTTTTGTTACTCTCCTCTTTGAGAGAGCTATTTCTGTTTACTTGGATACTGGGATGTATAATATCCTACAATTTCTCAAAATCAAACTGTATTCCAAAATATAACTTCAACAAAACTACAACATAAAATACACATATCACTGCCTCTAGTAATTATATTCAAACAAACATGCATTTGCACAAAAGCTGAGTATCAACTATCATGTATTCAACTGTGAAAGCAGAATAACATATATATTTTTATTACTGGAAAGCTCCTAAGAAAATTAAATTTCGGCATTAAATGACCCATAAGGGTGTTTATATGTCGTTAAACAATCAAATCAAATCTTAATAGTCGAGTGAATGTACCATCTTTCTTTTCCGAGTTTTGTTTTATCTGGTACAGGGCCTTTGAATTTAGGGTTCCTAGGAGAATCGCACACAGTTCACTAGTTTGGTAAACATCTCTCAACGGCAAATTTCTTGTACTTCTTCATTTTCTCTTATATCCCCTCCTCCTCTGCAATTTTGTTAACTTGTTGGAATTAACTTATTTCTTATTATTCCATTCATTTATGTCCTATATGACAGTTGCCCGCTCCACTCAGCTGAGTTTCTTTCTCAGTACGATAATTGTCAAAATGAATTTTGCAGCATCCTGCAGATGTGTCCTTGAAAAGATATCAGCTGAAAACTGATATCGCTGCAGCTAACATCTACGTCTTTTTGCAAGTAGTTCCCGAATGATCCGACTTTTAAACGATATAAGATTCATGTCGTTTAAAAATCTTTATACTGCATTCAGTAAGATTCAACAAGGATGACAGCAGCGCCTGGTATGCATGCTTTTATTCGAATCTTTTTATTCACGAGATTACGTTTTCCGTTCACACAACACTACACGTGACTTCATTATGTGGCGAAATCGATATGTAAAGGGTCCGGGAGACGTTTTAAGCATTATACTTCGTGAGATCTGTTGTCCAGTCACAGGCGGCTGATTAGAATTAGAATACACAGTCATGGTTTTAAAAGGATTGTATCATTTGATAGCGAAAGTGAAAGTCGTTGTTTTCGTTTTACTTTTCACTCTTTTCTAGTTCAACTCTTTTCTTTCTTTCTTTCTTTCTTTCTTTCTTTCTTTCTTTCTTTCTCTCCTCGTCATTACGTAACCTTTCTAGACTCATAATGGACGTCATACTGATTCGGATATAGATAACTGCAACAAGAGATTTTGTCTGGGTCATGCAAATCTGTCCAATTCTAAATGAAACAAAAGACACGCCTAATTAAAAATAGCGGAATCAGCGTCCATCATCTTCTTCACAGTAAACACTACAGGTTATTTTTCATTGACTTGTGGTTTAACAGAAAAATTCATTATTACATAATGTATATTCCTTTGCTTGTTCACTCCTGTTGGCGAAACATAATAATTGCCGACTGCATCCCTAGCAGAGAGAGTATATATCTATCTATCTATCTATCTATCTATCTATATATATATATATATATATATATATATATATATATATATATATATGATGCAACGAAACCGTCTGTCTGTGCATGACAATATATGCTCCCGGAAATCCGGTTGAGCTCTCTAGGGAAAGGGGGTTTAAAAAAACAGCGGCTGCTACTATTATTAAGCATTACTCTTCAAGTACGAATTGAGTTCTCCGAGCCGCTGGCGTATTTCGTATAGAAAAAAAAACCGTTAAAATTCCCTTCTTTTCTGCCTTGCGACGATCGGGTAAGATATTTGACTGATGTCGGGTTTTGATCCCGGCTTGAAGCAATCGGATGTCTAGCCACACTGAGGAGCTGTGATACAACCAAATAGTCTGTCTGTGGATGACTATATATATATATATATATATATATATATATATATATATATATATATATAAGTGTTGTATATATGCAGCAGAGTTGTTTGGAAAATGTATAATTATTAGTAATCGTATGAATTTTAGCTCTGTTATTTTACATACAGCAATTTTATTACCACTAGCACTCATTGGACAATATTTTATACTAATATATATATAAAATGACGGTATATATTTTTATGTATCAAGAACAATATTGGACAAAATATATGACAAAGAGCATTAGGACGTCTTCGGACTAAATTTGTTATGTTGGTGCGACTACATATGCGCACGAACGAGGGATACTGGGAGGTTTATCTGGGATATCTACTAACAAAAGTGATGGAAAGAAAAAGAATCTAAAATGAAATCAGCTAGATTTAAAAAAAAAAAAAAGAATTAAAATTCCAGCATCTCTCGATCGTGGAGATGGGTAGTCGCATCAACATAACAAATTTACTCCGAAGAAGTCCTAAAGGAAAACCTTTTCCACTTTGTCATACATTTTTCCCAATGCGCGCGCACACACACACACATACATACACACACACACACACACACACACACACACACACACACACACACGTGTGTGTGCTTGTGTGTGTATAAAACTATACTTTTATCACATTATATATATAAAATTCCTCGCCAATGTATTTTTCATTAAAAATGATTGACAGCGTACTACTGTTAAGTGTGTCATTGCATCTCTTCTGTGTGAATCATTTAATCATTAAGGTCCTTAATATGAAATTATTTCCCGGCCCTAATAATTTTTATATGAACATGTCCAAGGTAATTTTTGACTCAATACTTATATTTTCTTGACGCAATATAGTATCATCCAAATACTGATCAAATCACCAGATCGCGGTCAAGGCTTCCTATATTATCGATGTTGAATTGGAATTACTCTTTTCCCAGGTCATTTCGACCGTTTTATGTCCACTACGACGCGATTGAAAGATGATGTTGAGTGATTTGAAACTCATTAGCAAAATTCGATAATTCGATTGGCTGACCCATCAACATTCATATTTTACATGTATATTGATAGAAAATCTATGATATGAAAGTGAAAAGAAATAACTTGTGTGTGTGTGTGTTACCCCCCCATATATATATATATATATATATATATATATATATATATATATATATATATATACAGCCCGTCAAAAATGTATACAATCTTCAGGAAAGGAAAAAAATTTTTTGGTTTTTTGTACTACTAAAAACTTTTATAGATATTGTAATACTAAATTTATTCAGACATCACGAGATTAATACAAGTTAACTTTGCCCTCTACAATTACAAGAGATGCTAAAAATGGTGGCCCTTAGCTTCCAGATATTTATTAGCACGTTGAACTGCTGCTTGGGCAACGTTGGCCAAAGTGTGGCCAGTGGGATTGCTGCACATGCATTTTCAGTTTCTTGTCTAAGGGCCGTGAATGTAGTCATTCTGCGATACGCAACATCTTACAGGGTTCCCCATAGGTAAGAGTTAGCAGGTGTTAAATCAGGTGAACGTGGGTGGAACTCAACTGCACCTCTTCGTCCTAGGCAGTGACCTTGTAAATTTTAATTCAGATAAGCTCGACCGTCTTGCTGATAATGTGGCGGTGCACTGTCTTGTTGGGAGAAAAAAAATCATCATTTTCATAAAGTTCATGTACGGCAGTGTTATCGCACTCTGATAAAACTACGAAAGACAAGTTTTCCTTCCCTGAAGTATATATATATATATATATATATATATGTGTGTGTGTGTGTGTGTGTGTGTGTGTGTGTGTGTGTGTGTGTGTGTGTGTGTGTGTGTGTGTGTGTGTGCAGCATATCTTCATTCAAACATTAAATAATATAGACATATTGTGTCTATTTTTATTACTAATCCTTTCCAGTTCTCTAATCAGTTTCTTGATGTTAACATGAAATTCATCAAGGAAGTCGTCGTAGTTTTTGCTAACCCAAGCACCTTCGATCTTTTCCAAGATCATCTTCAGGGTTAAATTACAAAGAAAAAATTATTGTAACTGCAATAAAATCTGCATTCCCTTGTGATGGTGCTTAAAAAAAAAACACGTGCGAACGCGTTCTGTTAATGTTATTTTATACATATATATATATATATATACATATATATATATATATATATATATATATATATATATGTATATATGTGTGTGTGTGTGTGTGTGTGTGTGTGTGTGTGTGTGTGTGTGTGCGTGCGCGAAGCTTACGTTTTGTTTATTTTTTTATTTTTTTTACAGTAAGGTTCAGCCTGTACAATGCTCGGGAGCCACTCGCGGTAGAGGCAGTTTATACGGATAGGGTGTGATAGCGGTTAACTCTAGACTAGAACAGGTTAAGACTGTAGTGATCGGGGAGACATTCGCTTGGAAATCGATTCTACAGAGCAGGTGTTCGCGTGAAAATGACTTGTTTGTAAGTGTTTGCGTTTAATATGCAATATCTGTCGGGAAATGATCCAACCCGTTTAAATTAACGATCAAGCAGCCTAAAGAGGAAAATGCAGTTAGTCTTTTTAAAGTACGTCTCTTGAGACGTCGTGTATTTATTTTAGCATACCTTTCAATTTTCCGTTCAGTCTCATCGCATTTTTCTTATGTAACGTTAGAACGACTAACAACAAACTTATACTAAATCTCCCACGCGTAAAATTATTTATTCCCTTTTTGGGTTCTAGAGTTAATATTAGCGTGAGAGTGTTTAGCTGTGGGACTTTCTCCAAACGTAGATCTTGTGAATATATGGGAGACGGTTTTTCTCTCCTTTCACTTTCGGGTACGAGGCTTCTATATCTTTCTGTCATCCTAAGCGCAACTGTGTCGACAACCTGTTTACATGTAGGGGACAGTCATTCATTGTGAGGAGGGAATCTGTGCTTGCCAGCTATGAGGGTACCTTCTAAAATGAAACCTTTGATGCATCTGGCACCTCTGATGTTCTGATGTGATACTGAGTGCAAGTTGTATTTTGGAATCTCTTAAGGTGAACCCAGTACGTTTTGGGGACATCAAAGATCGACTTCTCTTAAAAATAATTTCCATTCTTCTTCTTCTTCTTCTTCTTCTTCTTCTTCTTCTTCTTCTTCTTCTAAACAAGTAAGTTGTGCATTACTTTCCTTTGGCCCTCTTTCCTTCAATCTGCCCTGTGAGTATCAAAATTCTACAAGCCTTCTTTCCTCATTATGTGCCGCAGAAATTTCAACTGTTTCTTCCAGTGGCCTTTTTGCTACCATTATCTCTAAAACTTTGTCGTTGCTCACATGTCTAGTCCATGTCATTCTCAGCATCTTCCTGTAGAACCACATTTCTGTTGCTTCAAGTCTCTTCTTCATCTGTGAGGAGATTTTTCAGCATTCACTACCATATAGGATCACGTATTACGTAACAATTCAGTACTCTTTTCCTTGTCTCGAACGATATTTCCCTGTTTCTTAATACTTTGCTTAACTTTTGGAAGACACCTTTTGCTATCCCAATGCGCCTTCGGATTTCCGTGTCGCGTTTTCCGTCCGCTGCTAATACACTTCCCTTATATTGAAATTGTACCCGTTTTATTTCGTTATCTCCAACGGAGGCACAGTGGAATAATGGATTGAGGAATCAGAAAGCCTAGTTCGAATTTCAGTCGAATCCATTACATTCACTTATCCTTGGATAACAACTGGTCTACCACAGAAAGAAATGGCAACCTACTGCGGGAAAAAATCTGCCTCGTCACTCATATATCGAAATATGCATGGTCGCCTAATATGGCACATAACAGACCTTTGATCTCCAACTTGTAATTTGCGTGTAGAATTGATAACGAAAATAATAAACGCTATTTATTTTTTGGACTGGCTATTTACACGATTTGTTTAAAGGAATTTTTATGTTTATACGTTCTTTTTATAGATACAAATATTTAAGTAAATGCTCTGTTTATAATAAACAGTACTAACGACATTTACCGCTCTGAATGTCCGAGAAATTTTCATAGAAAATATGCGTCCTCCGACAGGAATCGAACCTGTATCCTATACGGAACCGTCATTTACCGATTGAGCCACAGAGGAGCGTTTCGGTTAGCAAGGTCGATTTTTCTGTTTTTAAACTACAATTCTTCATGATTTTCTCTCGTACATTCATATCTGCTCGATGCGTATCCAAATGTAAACAAATGACGTCACACATTATGAAATGGACAAAGTGCGACAATTATTTTAAGACATTTTTTATGTTTATACGTTCTTTTTATAGATACGAATATTTAAGTAAATGCTCTACTTATAATAAACAGTATTAACAACATTTACCGGCCTGAATGTCCGAGAAATTTTCATAGAAAATATGCGTCCTCCGACAGGAATCGAACCTGTATCCTATAGGGAACCGTCATATAGCCTGACGTGCTTTTACCGATTGAGCCACAGAGGAGCGTTTCGGTTAACAAGGTCGATGTTACTGTTTTATTAAATATATTGTCTGTTGGCGAAACATCAGTTAATTGCTCATCGATTTGAACTTTATAAAATGGTAAACAATAAGGATTTCCTGAAGTGTGTATTAGTTTTTTTACGGACTTTATATATATATATATATATATATATATATATATATATATATATATATATATATATAAGCAGCATATTTTCATTCAAACATGTTTAATTGGTTCACATATATTAATAATTAATTTAGTAAATGCATATAAAGTAACGAATAAAAAATTATTTTCTTAATTATTTCTTTATAGATTGGTAAATGGTTTTTTATTCCATTAGTTTTAATTGGGTGATTTTTTTTAAAATGTTGTAAATATAAAGTTTTTGTAAATAAGCAATCTAATAAATAAATAGTGTTTAATATTTTAGTTGTAAATTCTCAAGCACAAAAACATGCATACATTAACTTTCATCATAACTTTACACTTTATTACATTTCTAATCATCGCTTTTTAAAACACTAAACACTGCCGAGGAGTTTGTAGAATAACACTTTTTTAGAAACGTACTAAGATTTCAGAGAGAGAGAGAGAAAGAGGTTGAAGGTTGAGTCAGGTGTTGACGCGCGAACAGTCCTTTAAGTCAAGGTGTAGACACGCGTGGATCTCTGTAGAAATCTCTCTGAGAGTGAAATGCTGACTAGTGAATCGGACTAAGATTCGCCCTTTTATTTACTCTGCGAAGATTAGATCGGCTCCGAGCGCATTCGCGCCAAAATTTATCCTGGGGCGTCTCGACCAATAATAAGCCGAGTTTCGCCATGTGTGGTGTTGATTGGTCGAAACTAGCTCTTATGGAAAATTCCACCTTTAAACGAGTTGAGTGGAAAAATACGGAGGATTCTACAAGTTAAAATTATAGCGGTGTCAATGGGAAAAATTATCCTTTTGAGTGACACTGCTTTTTTGCGAGCACGAACGTAGAAGTGTGCCATATTGTCATTGCTAGGTGTAAATATTTTCTATTTGTGGCATACTGTTTATTTACGCACTACTTGCTTCCACATGGCCACGTTCGCTTAAACAAAATTTCCATTCACTTTTGAACTAGGCGTGGTTTTGACTCTGATCTCGGTTCACTGCGAGGGTGAATGATGGCGGTGAACATACTGCGAAGAAGAGACAGCATTGTTAAGAAACAATCCACTAACTGTATTAAATGTGAATTTATTTCATTTCCTATTCTAAAAAAAAATATATATATATATATATATATATCGTACTGTATTTGGGCCTATTTCTGACATTTAATATGTAAAGTCTTCGCCTGTCGCTGCGTGGTTGATGTGACTAAATCGATAAGACGTCTTCTATGTGCCGTACCCCTGCTGAACGCGTGCGATCGTGACACTCTACAACTTCATATCTCTTATGGCACTAAGCAATCTTTGTCCCCTTACTATTCCTCCCTGGTCATGTTCTTATTTTCTTTTCCTTTGTTTAATCATTCCATCCCAAGCAAGGCGGAAATGCCATTAGTACACAGGGGATTGCAGGGAGTGAAAGTGAAAGAAGAGACTGAGTGTGGGGAGGTTTGACGAAAGGACAAAAGATGAAGAGGATTCAAGAAGACAGAAGATGGCGTTTGACGTTTAAACTTTTGAAAAACTGTAGTTATCAGGGAAGCAAGTAAACGGAGGAGGGGGGTTCCACAGGCGGGAAGTGCGAGAGAAGGAATTGTTGATTTAGAAGTGACGGTTACATTTAACTATTTCAACAGTAAGAGGGTGGGAGCTAGATGCGAATCTAGTAGTACGTTTAAATTCTTGCAGGCGTGCCGCCAGGGGAAAGGCTCGTCAAAGCTGTTGCCATGAAAATATTTGTAGAAAAGATAGGGGGAAGCCACGTCATTTCGGCGAGAAAGTGAATGAAGTCGGGATGCCAAGTCAGGACCGATTATATTGCAGATCCTTCTTTGGATTTTGTCAAGAATCTCGAGATGTATAGCAGGAGCACCAGACAAGATATGGCAACAGTATTCAATGCACGGACAAATGGTGGCTTTATAAATGAGCAAGAGGGACTCTGACGAGAAAAAATTTCTAACACGACATAGTGACCCAAGATTCTGACATCCATTTACATAGCTCACTAGTTAGGTTAGTCGTAGTATCGCTCTGCTCCTCTTTCCTCCATGTGAGTGTCAAATTCTCTAAGCCTCCTTTCCTCTTTATGATCCTGAGCAAAAGTGCCTGTTTTTCGTTCCGATTTTCCTGAAATCTTCCTTGATGCCTATATGTTCCAACTATAGCTCCTATTTAGTGTAAGTAGTGCGATTGTATCCATCGCCAGCTTGCTAGGCCTGTCGCCATTTTTGCTCCTTTATGTTTCCATCTACGACGGAGACGCATGATTGGACTTTGGAATATTGATAAGATGCGCACAAATAAAAATGCAGTCATTAGATTTTGTAGCGTTTTACAGTAGTAACCGCCGAATTGAATATAAAAATAGTACATTGAATATAAATGCGTACGTTGAATTTAAAAGAGTAGATTGAATAAAAAGAGTAGATTGAATTTTAAAATATTATATGGAATATAAAAAGATTATATGGAATATAAAAGACTATATGGAATATAAAAGACTATATAGAATATAAAAGACTATATGGAATATAAAAACGTACATTGAATATAAAAACGTACATTGAATATAAATGAGTAGATTGAATAAAAAAAGTAGATTGAATATTAAAAAAAACTATATGATATATAAAAGACTACATTGAATATAAAAGACTACATTGAATATAAAAGACTAGATGGAATATAAAAAACTACATTGAATAAAAAGCATACATTGAATATAAAAGAGCAGATAGAATATAAAAGACTATATGGAATATAAAAAGATTATATGGAATATAAAAAGATTATATGGAATATAAAAGACTATATGGAATATAAAAAGATTAAATAGCTCGCAATTCAGAAATTCATAATTTGATTCAAATTTTTGTTTGAAGATTGTCTAGATGAATAGATCTAGAAGAACAGCTACACAAGAAGTCATGGCTATTATCACAGATATTAAGAAAAAGGGAAGCCTATGTCCTGAAAGCACAAGGCATTTTCTAAAATGAGAGTCCAAAAATGAATCAGAAATATTCTTGGTCCTGACCTAGCGTCTCGGCTTTAGTCAGTTTCCCACCGCCGTAATGTAGCTTCCTTGTGCCTTTTCTATAAAATACTTTCATGGGAACTGAACGTTCCTCTATGGTACCTAGATTTTATGAATTTAAGCTCAGTACTAGATTCGCGGCAATGCTTCATCATTTAGCAGTTAAAATGGCTCGATGTAATCGTAAGTTCTACACTAACAATGTCTTTTCTCGCATTTCTAACTTATGGAACTGCTTTTTGATTCCATGCTTTCCAGCCAACTTTGATCTTCAAAAATTCAAATGCAATATCAATCGTAATCTACTGTCTTCTTGATTACTCTTTTATTGTTCCCGCTCCTTAATAATGTTTCTATTTTTGTGTTATTCTTTCATATTCAGTAAAACCCTGTGCCTTAGTGGCTTTACTGCCTTGCATGGGGTGAAATGAAAAACGATTAGCCAATTTATTGTTTTTTTTATTATTATTGTTACAATTTCATTGCGTAAACAAAATAATTAAAAAGAAAAACGGCGGTTAAAATGCAATTTATAGAAAAAATACATTTAGTTGAAAAAGTAAGCGAAAACAGTTGTAGTTTTTCAAAACTTTTCAATATTACTTAAGGGTGTTGTCCTCGTCTTTGTTGCCATATTCACAACGTTTCGGTTGTTGTACGCTCCAGCCTTCTTCAGGTGATTAGAATTTCGAACTGAACCTTTTATTTCGTCCACCGGAGTAGAGTGTTCTAGTTCCACGTGCCGTTTCTCTTCCGGGTCTCTCAGTTATCTCCCTTTAACTGAACTCTCCAGGTTTCTGCTCACCTCTGCAGTAGCCAGGTATTGGACTCACAGTTATTTGGGTCAAGTCACTGATTGAAATTTCAATCACCTGAAGAATGCCGGACTGTATAACAGCTGAAACGTCGTGAATATGTCAACAAAGATGAGGACAACGGTCCGGACAATGTAAATAGTGTAAATAATTACAATACCTCATCTCAGAAATAGACAGATATTCAAAATTATTACTTTATTTCTTTAATACCTTTTTCTCGAGCGGATAACTTTTCATAACGCCTTTTAATATGGACAAAAAGAAAATTCTGTTTTTAATGATGATGCAAGCCTTTTAGAAAAATAAAAACGATAATAGATTTTAAACTTTAAGCTGACTCCGGTTTTCTTCACAATTGAATTGAATTTTCATTGTTATAGATGAGTGTATCAAAATTCATGTTTTTATTATTTGGAATATCTTTCAGCGCCCGGTTGACTATCGACAAAAGAGTTGTTCTTTTAAGCATGATGCAAGCACGTAAAAAGAATAAAAACGGTGATAGATTTTAAACTTTAAAGTGACTACGGTTTTGTTAAAAATTCCAATAAAATTTCAAATTATTTTTCTCTGTTTTAGATGAGTTTTTAAAAATTCATATTCTTTTTATATTAATTTTTTTTAATATCTTTTAGGTCGAGCGGATAACATTTTACCGCCCCTTTGAATATGGATAAAAGTGATCCATTTAAATATAATGCAAACATTTAAAAAGAATAAAAACTGCGATAGATTTAAAACTTTAAGGTGACTACGGTTTTGCTAAAAAGAAATCCAAGAATATTTCAAATTTAATTTTCCCTGTTTTAGATAAGTTTATCAAAATTCATAATTTTTTTTTTATATCTCTCTGGTCGAGCGGATAACTTTTCAGTGCCCCTTTGAATGCGAACAAAAAGCTGTTTTTGAATTATGATGCAACCACTTAAAAAGAATTAAAACAATGACAGACTTAAAATTTTATGTGGCTACGGTGGTTCCAGGAAAATTTTTAATTTAATTTTCATTGTTTTAGATGGATTCAACTCTTTAATATTCTTTGCAAAACAACTAAATATAAGTGATTCATTGAAATAAGAAGAAAAATAGTGCGTAATTTTGAAATTAATAATGTGGTTCTATTTTTTTGTTTGGAAATGGTCTGAATAAAACAAAATAGGCGAATGACTAGACTGAATACAAAACCGTGGAAAAGGTACCAGGCGACCTCTCTACTATTTTTCCCGATAAATCATGACTATTATCACAGACATTAAGGGAAAAGGAACCTGTGGAATGCCGTTATCACTTACATCCTTAAAACACATAACATTCCTTAAATTTTTTTACGAACTTAAATAATCTTAAATAATAAAAAGAAAAATCAGTAATATTGCAAAACGAAATATTCTGCTGGAGTTTCAGATTCAAATCTGGTGTGGCGAAGTGCGCTTAATTTTTCTATTCACTACTGCTTAAATGCGACAAAAACAATAGACAAATCAGAAAGTGACATTGATTTTTATATAATAAGATTTGCTATGTAACGCCAGGAATGTTATACTACGTTATAAATAGACATACTGGGAGAAAAAAAAATGACTGAAATTTCCACGCGAAGGGCAATTTTTTTTTTAAATCAATTCACCCGAAGCAAGGCGATAACGCTACTACAACGCAAAGGGGCTATCGCAAGTGAAAGAGAATGAAAATACTTTAGAAGAAGCAGGAAACCCAATCCTAAACAGGAAACCAGGGATAAACCTCTACACCTATTCAAAAAACCGGAGAGGGAGTGTAAGCTGGACGACAGACGAAGCTATCTACTCCTATTTGTGATTGATTAATGAAGAATACTAGCCACCGCAGAGAGTCATGTATTTATAGCCGCTTAGCGATATTACTTAAATAATTTACTCCGATTAAAAAAAAACGGGGAGGAGTGTGAACCAGACTCAAATGAGCAGAAGAAGAGAAAAAAAATAGGAAAAAAATAATTAGTAAATAAAATTTCAGAATTCAGAGCCGAACCTATCTACTCCTATTATTATATATTTTCTCCAGAAAACAATTTCAATTAACACCAATAGTATAATAATGCATTAGACAAAAACTGGACGTCTGATGGTAAAGCAATAGTTAGCAAGCGGGTCTTGCAAATTATATTACGTTATAAATAGACATACTTCTATATATCGTGTCCTTCCAGAATGTTAGCGATCATAGCTCTCCACAATTTCCTGTCCTTTGTAACTCTTCATAAATTTTGCTTTTTTTTCTTACCTCTCCTAAACTCTGTTCCGCCATCTATTTACTCAAGCTCCCCAAGTAGAGAATGCGTTGTTTTCGTGTGTCCCTCTGCCTCCTCTCATGTGAGTATCAAATTATCCAAGCAGTCTTTCCTCATGATCTGCCCTAGAAATTTCAACCGTCTCCCTCCTGGTGTTAAGTATAAGTGTACTTTTCGTTTCCAATTTCTTTAAAACTTCGCCGTTGCTTACATGTTTGATCAATACTCTCCCCCTTATCCTTCTGTAGAACTACATTTCTGTTGCTTCAAGTCTCTTCTTCATCTCTGATGAGATTGTCCCGCATTCACCGCCATGTAGGAGGACTGATATTACATAACAGTTCAGTACCCTTTCCTTTTTTCTAGCGAAATTTTTCTGTTTCTTAATACTTTGCTTAGTTGTTGGAAGGCATCTTTCGCTATCACAATGCGCCTTCGGATTTTCTTTGTCACACTTTCTGTCCTCTGATAAAATACTACCCAAATAATTAATCCCTTCCCCGCCAATTATTTTTGGGAAAAACGTTTCATTTTCTGACGATTTTTTTCATTTGTTTGGGAAGACTAAGAAACTTAGGCACCTTGAAGTGCCCGAGCGGTGGCTAACACCTCTACCAGACGTATGAGTCGACAACTGGACTCTTTTCAAACTCAGAATGGCATAAAAAAAGAATCAAGATCGACGTATAAATCAAGTGCTTCTTTTTGAAAGTTATGTTTTGGACGTGTTTATTCGTAAACTTTCATATATATATATATATATATATATATATATATATATATATATGTAAAAGTGAACATTGAAGTCAACACTCAGAGGCGACAGGCTGTTTCATACTAGACGCAATCGTCAGGCCGCCGATTGCGTCTAGCATGAAACAGTCTGTCGCCTCTGAGTGTTGACTTCAATGTTCACTTTTATATTTATATTTATATTTACATAAGCTCTATCTCTGATATTGAGCACTTTATCCCATAAATATAGCACACCTTAAAACTATATTTCTTTTATATATATATATATATATATATATATATATATATATATATATATATATATATATATATATATATATATATACACGTCTACGGACGGGGTCTAATTGTTATACTTCTAGATTTGGTAACTCCAATTTGTAATTTGCATGTTAGGCTATTCCTTTTGCCAGCAACCATGTATTCTGTCTTTTTGTAATTCATAATTAGTCCTTTGTTCTCGCTTTCCTTAACTACCTTCGGCAGGAGTTCTTGTAGTTTCCTTTCTGTGTCTGCTATCAACAATGTGTCATGTGCATATCTTACGTTATTAAGAGTGTGAGCGCCAATAATGAATCCCGGTAGGAGAAAAAAAGTTGAAGTTTCCATGTAAAGACCAAGAGCGCGAGCCTTATCACATATTTTGTCTGGAAGACAACTGCGTGTTCAACTTTGACGCAATTAAACCCGATATTTTAATTATGCAGTAATTATGCATTAGATAAAGAAATAGGGCGTGCGATCGTAAAGCAATGGTTAGCAAGCGAGTCTTGCAGATTATTAGTACTAATTACGATCTTCACTTGGTACTCTATAGTCTTGTCCTTGTGCCAAAACTAAGTAAACGGGTAAACAATGGAGGTTGTCTTCTCAATGTCACACCATTCTCTTCAGTATTCGATGATTTCTGGAGTGACGCTCTCGATATGATATCGTTTCTTTCTCAGTGTTCCAGTTACTCAAAGCAAGGCAATAAAGCCACTAAGACGCAAGGGGGGGGGGGGGGGTACAGAAAATGAAAGGAAAAATGAATGAAGCTGAGAAGATGTTGCTGACAATAAAAAGAACAAGATTCAAATAGGCAGACGACGACGATTAACGCTGCATTTACATGTTTGAAGACTGTAGTTGTCAGAAAAGTAAGAAGGGGGGAGCAGTTCCACAGGCAAGAAGTGTGAGAGAATGAACTAATAGAATAAAACTAATAGAATAGAACTGGCATCGAGGTTTCATCCGGCTCCATGCGTTCCAGGTGATTTTAATCTGCATAAAGTTTAAATACAATGTCAATCGCTATCTGTTGGGATGTTGAGTGTTTCCACGTGAGTATATGGTAATAACGAACAAACACAGTCGTAGGGAAAAATACTGGTATATTCAGAGAGGTATTTACATCAGAGAGATTAGTAGTAGAACGAACGTAGGTTAGTAGTAACAATAAGTAATAGTAATAAAGTCCAACGGTATCTTCCGGTCGAGAAACGGAAGTGTAACTGATCACTACAGAAGTCTCACTCTGCACTGCACTACACTGCTACACTCCTCACAGTCTCTAGAACTACTGTTCTATTTATAATAATAGGATCAGTCTATTGTGGTTGTGAAGGTGGGTGCGCCCCAACACTATCTAATGCCCGCCTGATTACTCTCTTGTCTTTCTGCTCATTATTATTGCTTCTGTTCCTAATCCTTGCACAACCTGTAAGCCTTTGTGTTTTAGTGGCATTACTGCCTTGCTTGGGGTGAGACCGATTAAAACATAAGTAATGCACTAATGCGTGATATACCCCCACTTTTGGAGGATGCATTTCGGATTCCAGATTTTCAAAGAATAAAGAAATTTGTTATTGAATTAAAAGAGAACGTAAGCTGTTTTTGAAAAGTCAAGTCATTCTTTATTATTCCTTAGTTTTCTAATAGCTTTCTTAATGGCTTCATTACAAGCTTCCTTATAAGTTGTGCCTGGATGCGGACTTTGTAATGATTGTATGTATATTATTATGGGTTCCTTTTTTAAAATTAAGTTTAGTGTGGTCAGGGTTGAAATGGGATTCAAGGTGATTTTGAAACCAGGATATTTGTTCTGTGGTGGCTTTTATTGTGTTATATACCGTACCTATGAAGACTAATCGGTATGTCCCATTCGTCATAAATACGTTGTACAGTATTGTAAGTGGGGGTAAAATGCTATATAAGTAGTTCACCACTAGCAGTGGTTTACCTACTTCACGCCGCTGGCGAGTATTGTATTTTGTTGATGTTATAAAGATTACCAACCTCCGTTTTTGTTATTCCTCATTCAGTAACCTTTTCTAGGTTACAATAGATTGTATGAGATTGATATGATTTTTCGCTTTTCTTCACATCATCTATAGTGCTTGGATTCATTAATTTCATTTCCAATTTTCAGGAAATACTGGTTTCTCAAAAATTAACTATATTTTTTTTAATTTTCTTTCTAATTGTTTGACATTTTTCCTTCCATTTTTGTTATCCTCTGTTTGTTTATTTCTTGCATCAATTTTTGACAACTCAGGATTGTCGTCCCATGGGTGCATCTTTTACCTCCTAAGTATTCTTCAGCAAATAAAGACATGATTTAATCCCACTATGTTTTGATCAAGAACAATTGACATAAGTTTGTATTCTAGTTTATTCAGTTATGTTCCATGCGTGATACACGCTTAGGCGATCATGTATCTTTCGATACATGACCTTACGAGGCAGATTTTCCCCGCAGTAGGTTGCTATTTCTTTCTGCCGTAGACCAGTGCGGCAGACCAATTACCATCTAAGGCTATAGAACCCGGTCTGTCCTGCTATTTACCCATAGCTGTGGGGAGAAGAGGATTCATAACTTTCACAGATGAATGTAAGGGATTTGACTGGAATTCGAACTCGGCTCTCCGATTCCTCAATCCGAGCCGCTATCCATTATTCCACCGTGCCTATTGAATTCTAAATTTACCCTTTCATTTTTAAGGACTTCGATGTTATTTATACCGGTGTTTTTCTTGTTTTATCTGGGCGGAAGTAAGCTATAGGGAAGTTGTAACTGTGATACGGTTACCAGATTGCAATTAATTCTTGGCCTATATCATTTGAAATAAAAACCCGGCCGCGCTTAACAAAAAAACAGGAAAATTAAATCAAAACAGTACTATATCTTTAAGATCAAAAGCTATCCGCCATATCAGTCGGGTGCGATTGGCAAACGAGAGTAGTCAGGATATACGCATAGGGTAACATTAATTACAACGGATGAAACGTCATGAATGTGGCAATAAAGATGAGGACAACAGTTCGAACAATGTAAATAGTGTAAATAGTTACAATACCTCATCTCAGAAATATAAACATATCCTAAAGAAGGCCGGAGCGTACAACGGATGAAACGTCGTGGATATGGAAATAAAGATGAGGACAACAGTGCGAAAAATGTAAATAGTGTAAATAGTTACAATACCTCATCTCAGAAATATAAACATATCCTGAAGAAGGCCGGAGCGTACAACGGATGAAACGTCGTGGATATGGAAATAAAGACGAGGACAACATTCCGAATCATGTAAATAGCGTAAATGAAAAAAATTGTTTGAGAATTGTGATTCAAGACAGGAAAACCTATAGCGTATATTTTACTCTGTTCGACTTAATGAAGCTAATCTTTACAAGTTGTCCCATATTGATATCGATGTGCCATTCAACTGACTCCAATGATACTGGATTAACGGTTGCCCTAATTTTTTCAAAATAAAATCTGATTCGGAATAGGATTCATGTTTTGATATGAAGTTCCTTTGTAACTATTAATTTGTTGCGATCTGTCATTAGATACAAGGGTGAGAGAAAAGCTGAATTGATAGAAAAAGGAAAAAGGCACGTTCACTTGAAATTCAAGCGACAATTATCATATCTTATGTTTTTGTAGATTCTTTACTTATGGAGTCAGATATTTGCTTTGATTCACTGTTTTTTAAGAACGAAGGAAAAAAAAATACCCAATTTTATCTGCGCCCGACTTTTTAACGACTTCAACTTTTCAACCCTTTACAATTCTATCAAATGACTGTTGAACTGCTGACATTTACTGACCTTCACGTTCAGATCACTCCTTTTGCTCATAATAGACGGGGCTCGCATATCAGGAGGGCAAAGATTTCCTACTCACACCAACTCGCTGCATGAGTTATCACTAATATCACAAGAAAAAATGTCTTCGCTGATATAGCCGTCTTTGATGGTTTTAAGGGTTAGCTAATTTTTCTTTTCTAAATTTTCTCCTTTTTTTTTTTAGTTTGGATCTCCACCCAAAATACATCCTATTAATTTTAAAACTGGTTTTGGAGCCATATCAACAGAATGTAAAGTTGCAAAAAAACCAGCCCCACCCTTAAAACAACTGACACCTTCATCACTATCAATAAATAAATAAAATCCAAATAATTTTCAAATGAGTCCCGGAGGATTTCAAAGAAAATGGCTGCGTTATTGTTGCGATTTATTTTCACCCAAGTAAAGTGAGACTGTACTTCCGATCAGATGGCAGTAATTATCACATGCGGGTAGCGTAACGGATATTGGCGCGGAAAGTGGATTCGGTGAGCCGAGTTCAAATTCCGACACAGTTGGTTCATTCTCTTTTGCCCCAATGCTCTTGGAAAACCCCATTTCTTTAAACCCCACCCACAACCTCAGCCGTTGATTAAATAGCACGATAGATTGGACTTTCTAGCCATGGATCACATCTAGCCTAAGAGAAGAACAACTCGAATTCGAAACCAATCCACTATCTCATGAAGTCATGGCAATTCGCAAATAACAAAAGGAAAAGGAAGCTGTGGAGGCCCATGATAACCTATATCCGGAAGGAACATGAATTTTTGTTTAAATCATGTCGGTATGTGGTTATTAGACCGGAAATTGTAATCGGAAGGTCGTGTTCAAGTTCTCTTTAACTTCACATAAATGCGCTTGTGAAAGGCAATAATACATCTTTTCTTAACTTGTCACAGATATAAGTAAAATAGAAAAATAGACTGGACTCCCTAGCCTTGTTTGACAGCCAGTCTAAGAGAAAGACACCTCTGTATTCAAATCCGTGGTAAAGGCAACAGCAAACCAATCCATAGTCTTTCCTAAAACGTTACAGTAATTATATATATATATATATATATATATATATATATATATATATATATATATATATATATATATATATATATATATATATGAAAATTACTTTGATTCGATGAAGTTCTTTTACGCCACAAAATGCGTTACATAGATTTGTTAAAGATAATGAAATATATAATGCTGTATAATATGAAATGAGAGCATTATACATATATATATATATATATATATATATATATATATATATATATATATATATATATATATATATATATATGAGATAACGATATATATTTTTATACATGAAGAAAAGTATTGAGAAAATTGTATGACAAATTGGCAAAAAGTTTTTTGTGACGCATTTCAGCCGTTCGTCTGATGAAGTCCTATGAGTTAATTAGTAAGACCTGTGTCACTAAATCATTATTATCTCCAAAGATCAAATAGAATTGCGGGCAAAATAACCCATAGTGGTTGCTATGCAATTAAATAAAAATAACTAACTGACAATCCATGAATTTGAGCGCTTTACTAGATTCGCGGCAAAATCTCATCATTTTACAGTTGAATTTGGTAGATGTAACCATAAGTTTTATGCTAACTGCTTGCTTTCTCGCACTTTTCGCTTATGTATCTCTCTTCTGGCTTCTTGCTTTCCACACAAGTTTGATCTTTAAAAATTTAAATACAATGACAATGGCTATCTTCTGTCCTCTTAAATTCTGTTCTTCTATTCTTGCTCCTTCTTTATAATGTTTTTTGTCACACTCAGTAACCCCAATTCCATCTTGCTTGGGGTAAACTGATTAAAAAAGTGTCTACTATTTATAGTACAATTTGCGTATACATAGAAAATGGTATAAAAAGTTAGTCAAACCGAACTATTATTGTGTCAGATCGAAAGTTGCTTTTATACGTGCGAAACGTGTTAATACACAGGTTTCCGTTTTGTCATTTATTTGCTCAGAGATTAACGTATTTTTATATTTATACACCCTCTCTCTTACTCTCACCCTCTCTCTCTCTCTCTCTCTCTCTCTCTCTTCATATATATATATATATATATATATATATATATATATATATATATATATATATAAAGTAAAATAAATAAAATATAAAAAGTCGAAAAGTAATGATCTATCTGAAAATTGTTTAAAAAACGATTCGTAAGAAATCGCGAAATTAAATTAACGTATTTTTATATTTATACACCCTCTCTCTTACTCTCCCTCTCTCCCTCTCTCTCTTCATATATATATATATATATATACATATATATATACATATATATACACACACACACACACACATATATATATATATATATATATATATATATATATATATATATATATATATATGTATATATATATATATAAAGTAAAATAAATAAAATATAAAAAGTTGAAAAGTAGTTTTTTTAAATGATTCTTATGAAATCGCGAAATTAAAGTTGTCCTGAACGGCCACTCTTCTAGATCCTTTTGTACTAATGCAGGTGTCCCCCGGGGCTCTGTCCTTGATCCTACTTTGTTCTTAATTTCCATCGATGAACTTCCTGATGATAACAGCTCTCAACTCGGTATCTATGATGTTGCCACTACCCTTTATTCCTATCTCGATAGTCTGATCAGATCGAAAGTTCAAATTAGCGGCCGATCTCACAAACGATCTACAGTCAGTTAGTAATTTTCATTTTAACGCCTCCAAAACAAAACTACTATCTATTAATCTTCAGAGAAATCGATTTCGGCCTCCCGTTTTACATGTTTATAAGTCTACCATTCGTCCATGCCACAAATATTACTGACACTTATGGTACGATGTTCCTGATATATATTTAGAGATTATTGATAAAATCCAAAAACGAACTAGCAATACTATTGGTCATTCTCTGACGTTTCGAGTTTAGTCACTTTCCAACCTCTGTAAAATTGTTTCCCTGTTCCTTTTCTATACCCACGCGTATATGGCTGTCAGTTTCGGGAGATTCTATTTTTTTTACCCGGTGAAACTATTTAAGGCAACTTGTGGTTCCACACTGGTCCACCTGTCTGAAGATCGCCCTGGCGTGAAAGTCGGAGAAATGATTCAGGTCGGAGACCCAGAGAGCTTTTTCGTTTGTGTTACCACTTCCCCCACGCTCACATACACAAACACACACGGTGTTAGGGAGCTGATAAGGAGGCTATACTCTTCAGGGGATTTAATAAATATTTTTATTTGATGTTATTTTTTAAACTTGGCTTTTTTTTTATTCGGTTGAGCTAGCTCGGACATTCAGGAGGTTATCACGCCAACCATCACCAACCTGTATCAAGTTTGGAAGCTTATTGGGGGTGCATTCTGTGTCAGACCATAACTAAATGTGTTCTCTACTAAAATTCTCTACTAAAATTACTCGGCCGTATTCTTGGCAAAATAGAGTCTGTTATTGCTGTTGTTACACCCATATAGATACATATATATATATATATATATATATATATAATATATATATATATATATTCAGTTATATATATATATATATATATATATATATATATATATATTCAGTTATATATATATATATATATATATATATTCAGTTATATATATATATATATATATATATATATATATTCAGTTATATATATATATATATATATATATATTCAGTTATATATATATATATATATATTCAGTTATATATATATATTTATATATATATTCAGTTATATAGATATAGATATATATACTCAGTTATATATATATATATATATATATATATATATATATATTCAGTTATATATATATATATATATATATATATATATATATATATATATATATATATATATACATATATATATATATATAACCGAATACAGGGTAGGTATAGATGTAATAGAATTCCGATAACTAAAACTACTATTTTTTTTAAAGTGCTCAATACAAAGTAGAGCGTATAATATTTATTTAAAAAATCTTACATAGGCATGTTATAACATCACTACAAAAATAGCCATTTTGTTTCAACACTTCTGGTAAATTTTGATTTTGCAAACAATGCCATCACTTGATAAGACATCAGAAGTGTTGAAAGAAAATGCCTATTTTTGTAGTGATGTTATAATATACTCATATCATAATTTTTAAATAAATTTTATATATATATATATATATATATATATATATATATATATATATATATATATATATATATATCAATTTGTGTGTGGGTGGGTGCGAGGGTTTTAATAAAATCAATAACAAGTAGAAAACGTTTTTGTGTGACATGTTTCGATTTACATTCCCCCCACCAAAAAAAAAATGTTTTTGATATATAAAAATGTATATATCATTTTCCCATATGTGTGTGTGGGGGGGGGGGGAGATATGTGTGTGTTGGTGCGTTTCTAGGCATGTGAAAGAAAATATAATTATTTGGCCTTGTCCACCGACTGTTCCGATCCCGGTGTTTATCTTAACCTTTGCCGGCTGTCTTTAAGGAGTAATTAGTAACTGCAATGTAGACATTCCTCTAATTAAAACAGTTCTCTTTAACTCCCCACCGCAGTCCCTAGACAAACGGCAAACCCGTGCGTGAGGCAAACAGAAATCAAGCCCTCGTTTTAGCCAAACACGGCTGGCTTAATTTTCATCTCACCGATTTTCAAACAAGCTGAGTTTCAACATTGTAACCTTCTCTTCTTGCAAAATGAGTGGCGTGGGGAAACGTAGACTTATCTATTATAATTCCTTCAAAAGCATTAAATCCTGGCTCAGTCAGTTATGTGCCATGCATGATACACGCCTAGGCGATCATGTATCTTTCCATACATGATTGACATGGTAGATTTTTTACCCGCAGTAGGTTGCCATTTCTTTCTGCGTAGACCAGTTGCCACTTCTTCTGCGCTAGACCAGTTGCCATCTAAAGCTATAGAACCCGGTCTGTCCTGCTATTTACCCATAGCTGGTTGGGGGGGGGAGGAGAAGAAGAGGATTTATACCTTTCCCAAACGTGTTAGCACGTAAATGAATGTAATGGATTCGACTGTAATTCGAACTCGACTCTCCGATTCCTAAATCCGATATTTCAAACGTTAATCAAAGTATTAAGAAACAGAACATTTTCTTTAGAAACAAAGAAAAGTGTACTGAACTACTACGTAATAACAGTCCTCCTTTATGGCAGGGAATGTTGAACAATCTCCTCACAGATGAAGAGTAGACTTGGAGCAGCAGAAATATGGTTCTACAGGAGGATGCTGAGGATGAACCGAACATGTGAGCAACGACGACGTTCTCGAGTAAATGGAAACGAAAAGGAAAACATACTTGTCATCAGGAAGAGACAGTTGAAATTTCTAGAGTACATAATGAGGAAAGAAGGCTTGGAAAATCTGATACTCATAGGACAGATTGAGGGCATGAGCGACAGAGAAAATCAACGCATAACATACTTAGTGAACTTGAGTAAATGAATGGCGCAAGAGAGTTTAGGAGGAATAATAAAAAGACAAAATTTATTAAAAACTACAAAGGAGAGGAAATTTTGGAGAGCCATGATCGCCTACGTCCTGAAGGGACACGTTACACAGAATAATCGTTCACTTAATACAAGAACCGAGAGCCACTCAAGATAGAGGGGTTCTGGATTATAAGAGCGCAAACGAAGGAAGTAAAGGTGCATATTATGAGGATATGTAGGATAGATATCAGTCGACCTTAGACTCGAAGGAGTGTCTTCCATAAGGTAATAGTTCTTGGGATTGACTAATTGATTTGTTTTTACGGCTTATCAACCCTTTGTGGATTATTTAAAGCCGAAACATATTTTGCATGGTAATTTTTCTATACGAGTGTATACTACATTAACAATATTTTGGAGATAAAAATGATTTTTCCAGATACAAGTCTTGCTATTTAACCCATAGCTTTGGGAGAAGAGATAGATTCATATATTTCAAAATGTTATTTGCGCGTATGTGAATGTAGTGAATTCGACTGGAATTTGAACTCGGTTCTCTAATTTTTAATTCCGAGCCAGTATCCATTACACCACATCCGGAGGGTTGGAATTTTTTAATCACCCACAGGGCTGCGTAGACCCTTTTTGAAGTCTGTCATGACTGGAAAGATCGGATTGGGCAGTTTTAGTCACGATATGCCAGTAACAGTTCTTTTTAGTTTGTTAAGATAGGACATGGCAGGAGGAATCAGATACTTTCCAGAGTGATACCAGGAACTGACCAGTTTGCCATCATCTTTAGACGAAGTTTCGGGCTTCAGTCCCAAAAGACCTTCATGGCAAAGAGCTTTACTTAGAGTACAATTTTTCATCAGGACTGGAGAAATTTTAGTGTCTTCTCGGTAATGATGTAACTTTACTATGTACATATATATATATATATATATATATATATATATATATATATATATATATATATATATATATATATATATATATATATATATCGGTCTTGTTTGTCTTCTTTATCTTCAGTTGGACTTAATTCAAGTCCGGCCATTTTCTTGTAGTTGGACTTTTTAATATTCTACCAGGAGTTACACACGTGTTTCTAATACAGCAACACGCAAACCGACACGATCCTCTACAATCTATCTATCTATCTATCTATCTATCTATCTGCCTACTTATGTGCGCTTCAGCCTATCTACTCTTTTTTCTTTATTATTCATAGTATTCATAGTTTTTAATATTTTATATTATTAGGATTCACTTGGATTATATACCAACGGATTTTTACCTGTATATATATATGTGTATGTGTGTGTGTGTGTGTGTGTGTGTGTGTGTGTGTGTGTGTGTGCGCGCGCGCGCGAACGCGCGTTTGAGTCACCCTTTATACGGAAATTATTTTTGCCTTTCCTTTTGATAAATAGTGCTATCTCAAAATTTCCAGTACTCTTCTGCCATTGTCAGGGGCTTCTCTCATAATAATAGACAGACTTTGGTCATCGAGAAATTGGATTAATTCAGCAACCGTGTTTGCATTGTTTTCGCAAAATTATTTGTCATTGGGACGATCAAATGGTGCCAACATCGTTTCGTGTAGTTTTGGATTCTCATACATCATTATTATTATTATTATTATTATTATTATTATTATTATTATTATTATCATCATCATCATCATCATCATCCTAATCCTATTATAATTGTGTCTGTCCCTCCCTTCCTTTGTTCACGCGTACGTTACACCCTGCCAATAACTTATAAATAATAGACTAATTCGTTTTGATCGCGTGGAACAACAAAAGAGTTACCAGAGACGCTATTTGGTTTCAGTGAAAAAAGAAAGAAAGAAAGAAAGAAAGAAAGATAGAAGTG
The DNA here is from genome assembly GCA_964036315.1 of Acanthosepion esculentum. Classification (NCBI taxonomy): domain Eukaryota; kingdom Metazoa; phylum Mollusca; class Cephalopoda; order Sepiida; family Sepiidae; genus Acanthosepion; species Acanthosepion esculentum. Next base: position 103,498,288 of record OZ038483.1, read on the forward strand.
TGTAACGTCTCCTGTTAATACCTCATAAATAATAGACTATTCCGTTTTGATCGCATGAGAAGAGAAAAGACATATCAAAGACGCTACTTGGTGGCAGTCAGAAAATGAAATAAAGGAAGGAATGTAGAAGCGTTAAATGTCTGTTTCAATGAAATGGAAACATTTGTCAATTTCAAATCTTTTCCTTTGTACCCACTTCTTAAAATAACGACCAGCATTCATATTTATGATTGTTATTGCAATATTTTGTTAAGTTTTTAAGCTTCAATATTTAACGGTGCGATGGGGGATTTTTTTACGTATATTTTATTGTGGTAAAATTCACCATGAACTTATTCAATCATTAACTGAAGAATTAAGATTAATCAGAAATTTCAAATAGGAAAACCGTAAAATTTTCATGGGTTAAAATTACTACTACTCCTACTAATATAAATAATAATTATTATTATTATTGGCAACAGTCAAAAGTAGTACTAAAACGGACACAAGGGTTAACAGAAAACCAGGAATCAATGATAAGATGAAAAAAAAATAAAATAAAAAATTAGAAAAAACACAAATAGAAATTTGAAATAAATAAATAAGTAAATAAATGGGGAAACTACAATGAAAAATTGGAAAAAAAGGAAATAGAAATTGAAGATTAAAATGAAAAATAGGACAAAACACGATGAGAAATATGAAAACACAAATAGAAATGGGAAAATACAAAAAAAAATGAAAAAAGAAACAATTAGAAATAGGATAAAAAAACTAAAAATGGAACAAAAACACAATAATAAATAGAGAAAAACGATTAGAAATGGGTAAAAATACAATAAGAAATGGAAAAAACATTAGAAATGGGATAAAACAATAAAAATTAAGAAAAATACAAAGAAAATGGGAAACATTCAATGAAAAATAGGAAAAATAACAAGAAGTGTGAAGAAATAAAATTAAAAATGAGAAAACCAATAAAAATACAAAAAAAAAACAATGAGAAATGAGGAAAATACAATGACAATTGGAGGTATACAAAGGGAAATAAGAAAAATAAATTTAGAAATTGGGAAAAAAAATAAATAGATAGGGAGAAATAAAATGAAAAATGGGGGGGGGAAAAACCAATGAGAAATGGGAAACGCATTGAAAAATGGCACTGTTCTTTCTAAATACGTTTGAGACGTAAAAGAAACAAATTGAAGCCGGAATATCAAATCGAATACAATGAAAAAATGTTACAAAGGAGGAAAACAAATTTTCAGATTGTACCAGGAAGAAAAGCCGGCAATTTTAATATTCTCAAATCCCAACCAGTCACTGATCAGAAATTCTTTCAGGATGTGTACACACCCCCAACATATCTATTGGCTAATATCCCATTAACATAATCGCTTACATCCGGGTTTATTAATAATTTTCTATTAGCACTTGAATACAAATGAAAATTCATTTGGAGTTGATTATATCCTGTATATAAGACTCTCGTGAGTAACAAACTGATTGCCGAGATGAATGTTACTTCGTTAAGAGTTGAATTCACCTTTTTTTTTTTCATTACGGAGATGTGTCTATAAGAATAATAGTTTTTTTTTTCGATTGAATCGTATTGTTCCGAACTAGTTTCCAACTTTCTGAACAGGGTTCACCGACCACAGCAACTAGAAGAACGCATTCCTAATCTTTCAACAGAGAAGAACTCGACAAAGGAGCAAATATAAAAATACATAGGATCGACATTGCCATGTAAAATGACACAAACTGCGTTAAATTCAAAATACAAATCGAAGCTCACTTCTAAATGCCGACACGAAAACAACTTCCTACTATGCTACCTAAAGCCACATCATGACTTTCAAGTGACATACACGTTTGGGAAATCATGTATCTTTCGATATATGACTGAAAAGGCAGATGTTTTCCCTTCAGAAGGCTGTCATTTCTTGCTGCGGTAGACTGGTTGCCAACCAAGGCTAAAGAAACCAATCTGTCCTGCTATTCAACCCATCGCTGGGGGGTGGGGGAGATGGATTGATACCTTTCCCAAGGGTATTTGTGCGTAAGTGAATCTAACGAACACGACTGGAATTCGAACTCGGCTCTCCGATTTCTCACTCCGAGCCGATATCCATTCTTTTTTCTTTTTATGTGCCGTGTCCTTTCAGGACGTAGGCGATCATGGCTCTCCACTTCCCCCTATCCCTTGTAGCTCTCAATAAGTTTCGTCCTTCTGCCACCTCCCCCAGACCAAGTTCTGTCATCTACTTGTTTAAACCCTCCAGGTATGTCATGCGTTGCTTTTCCTTGTCTCACTTTCCTTCTATTCGACCTGTGAGTATCAGATTTTCCAGGCCTCCTTTCTCATTACGTGTCACAGAAACTTCAGCTGCCTCTTCCTGATGTTAACTACAAGCTTCCGCCTTGTTTGCATCCTCTCCAAAACCTCACCGTTGCTCCATGATATCCTTAGCATCCTTCTGTAGAACCATACCTCTGTTGCCCCGAGTCTTTTCTTCAGCTTTGAGGAGACCATCCAAAATTAAAGGAGGACAAACACATCCTATAATATAAATATAATAAACCTTATTCCAAATAACAAAAATTTTGAAGGAAAGGAAATACATGAAAGAAAATATACAAAGCATATGGTAGTTGGCTACTCGTATTGGAGTATGGAAGCCTAGCCAATCACTTTTGAAGACACCTGCTGAGGCACATTTGTGTTTGTTCAACACCTACAGATCACACCTTGGTTATAGTTTCTGGGAAAGGAGCGCATTATCTGCGTTATATACAACAAGGCCAGTACACTCAAACATTCGATCACGATGACTTGTAACTTTGTACTAACACAACCATCGACGGCATTCAAATAGTTCTGTCAACCCAATTTCAATCGCAAGGCTTGAGTCAAACCGTGGTATGGCTTTCAACCACGATGACATTCGAAGACGTTTCTCATGGTCTGAAAGCGCACATTCCAAACACTCGACCATGCACCCATATATATATATATATATATATATATATATATATATATATATATATATATATATATATATATACAGTGATGCTCGATAAAAGTGACTCACTGTTATGGTGAAAGACACCTAGTCTATAGATAATAGACTCTCCCATTCTATTATAAGTAGGAGTCAGTAGGAGTCGAATACGGAAAGTAGCCAGCTACCACAACTCGATTACTCTGCGTAATACTTATTATCACAAGTTCCTAACGTTTTGTACGTTGAACCTATTTAGGACCGAAGTTAGTCCAAATACAGTTTCCACTGAGGGAAATAACTCTACAACACTCACCTGATTTTTTTTACTAAATGTTCTCTTCTCCGATGAAACGAAAGTTGAGCTAAATTCAAAGGATAAGCGATCTAAAATCCGAAGAAGAAGCTTTAAAAGCTCTTTGAATTTAGCAGTAAGTACTGTCAAGCATCCGTTCAGTATAATGTTCTGGAGATGCTTTTCTTTTCATGGAACTGGTTTCTTAAAACCTACTGAAAAGACCTTCAAGAGCGAGCAGTACAAGAGAATTTTAGTGTTTTGTCTGCTCCCTTCTGCTGAAAGGGTGCAAATCGACCCCACCAAGCTTATTTTTATGCAGGATAATGCTCCCTGTCACAAATCAAAATTGATGAAGGAATACTTTGATGAGAAGCAGATAAGTGCTATGACATGGCCGCCCCAATCTCCTGACCTCAACCCCATAGAAAACTTATGGAGCATTATAAAGTACAGGTTCTCGAGAAAGCAGTTGAGCAACAAAGAGGATTTGATTGTAAATTTCATATCCGAATGGAATTCAATGGTTGGAGATGAGATTTGCCAGAACTTAATCAAGTCAATGCCAAAAAGGGTTGAAAAGTTATTCAAAATAAAGGAGGACCCATAGATTATTAAATATTTCGAACTATATTACCTATTATAAATAAATTATACCTCTATTATTCTTTATTTAAAGCTGTTCGGTTATGTTTCTATTGATTACTAGTTGCAGGAAATAATTGAATCACTTTTTTTGCACAGAGTTTTTCCCTAAATCTCATTTATATCCAAAATTATAATTATCAATAGAATACCTTAGGGTGAGTAAACTTTTTTACTAGGTGGTCGGGAAGGGGTCTTTATATTAGTAAGATTAAAAATTAGTTTGACCCCAAAAACAATAGGCGAAAAAAATTTTAAGTAAAAAAATTAGGTGAGTCAATTTTATCGAACAACACTGTATATATATATATATATATATATGAATTCTTGGATGAGTATCACCACGGAATTTCTGAGTAGCAGCGCTATATCAAGTTTATTCGGTTTCTTCTTCGTCACCTAGTCCCATTGGTACAGTGGGTATGACGCTTGCGTTGTATCGAAATGGTACGGGTTCGAATGTCGGTAGTGGATACGCACTGCTGATGTAGTCCCAAAATAAGACGAGTTGACCGTCCAGTGCTTTCTGGATTCTGTTGAGGATTCTTGTGGACTCGATTAATTGCTATAGTATTTGCCTAAATCCCCAAACTTCTGTTACGTATATAATTGTCTAAATATCTATCTACTCATCGTATCTTTTATTCCCCCTTCTTTCCTTCTCTCTCTCTGTCCTCCCGTTCATCTCTCTCTCTCTTTTATTTATTTTTATTTTTATTTTATATATATATATATATATATATATATATATATATATATATATATATATATATATATATATATATATATATATATTACTGTGTGTGCGCACACGCACTTCAGCTACTCTAATTTTCTTTCTTTCTCTCTATTTCATTGTATTTTTCTCTCGTACTTCACCCATTCTCCCCACCTTATCTATCAATCAATCAATCAATCTATCTATCTATCTATCTATCTATCTATCTATCTATTTTTGTGTACTTTTGTCTATCTACCCTTATTTCTTTTTCTTTATTAGCCTACCTCTGCTTCTTTTCTTTTTCTTTTTTCTCGCACTCTCTCTGTTTCTACCACTTTATCCTTTAGCAGTTTGTTTATTTTTTCTTTAATTTTCGCTCTCACTCCTCCCGCTGCTCCGCTCCCCTGTCAAACAGCTCTCTCTCTCTCTCTCTCTCTCTCTCTCTCTCTCTCTCTCTCTCTCTCTCTCTCTCTCTATTTTTAACCATATTTTTTGTAAATTAGATCTTTGTTTTACACAACTAACAGGAAGTTCATCATAAAAATCAAAGAATCTCATCAGGAAAAGAAAAGCCAAAAAATAAATTCAATTACGAACTTATATCCACGCAAAATATGTTGAACAGACGAATAACGCATTTGCTATGTGACGAATTATTAGATTTTGTTGCTTGCTTTTTCCATATCTGTTTATTCTCTCTCTAATCTTCACTTGCTTTTCTTATTTATTTATTTACGACTGTCCAGAGTTTCAATGCATCGCTGTTTCTTAAATTATCTCAAGGTGTACAATATCAAATTAGAGGAAAAATTATCGATTGAAATACTCTGATTTCTTAACAAAGAAAGCAACAACTTCAATTAAACAATTAAAATTTCCCGACGCTCAAGAGTTATTTCGTAAATGACTGCAAAATAATACAAGACAGTATTTAACCACTGACAACATAAAATATTTTTCAAAAGCTAAAACATAGCAAAATATACGCGTTAATTGCAATATATATGTTTGCAGTTTGTATATAGGCTTGTTTGCATTTTTAAGCTTTCTTAATATAAGGACGATTAAACATATAATTTATTTTCAGTATCCGTATTTTGGTCATATTACTATTAGGTTGGTGCAAAAATAATGTCGTTTTTTGACGTTCAAATTCATGTGAGAAAACGACATTATTTTTGCACCAACCTAATAATTAAAATAGTCGTCTTTGTCGCTGTTATTATGCCTGAAGAGTTATTATCCTCTAGTCTTCTTTTTCTTGGCTGAAGCTGCTCAATCCTCTTCTTTCCAGCCTTGACAGAGTTCAAATGCGCATACGCGGCCTTGTAGGGTTTTTTTTCTACTCTATGACTCCTTTCCCACAGAGAGAACGTTACATGCCTATCGCTTACTTTACCTTTAAACACGGTATCTAACTTTCAGCTCAGAAGGAAATTTCATTGAACAATTACCATGAAAGTATTTATAAAAAAAAAATGGACATGGGAACTACGTTACGGCTGTGGGAAAGTGACTGAAGCAGAGATGCCAGGTCAGGACGAATATCATTACAGATACTTCTTTGTATTTAGAATGTAACTGAACGAAGTGACGAGCAATAATCCCTATTTTCTCGTTACTTCTGGTGCTAGGTATCTTTGCCTGTTCCTTTTCCAAAATTTCTTGTGGAAAAAAATAAACAAATCACAATAAAATATATTTTTAACTGAATAAGCTTTCATAATATATCCAACGTTTTCACTCATCACCTTACATGCTTAAATAAATAAATAAAGTTTAAAAAGGAGGCGGGGGAGGAGAACCGCACTTGAAAAGAAAATAGAAAGGAATATGGCTGACAAAAAACTGTTTTCAGCGTTGAAGTCTGTTTCTTCGTGATAAGTGTTTCTCGTCTGTGAGCCTTTCATCGGCGTTTGTTGAATTTGTCAAATACTTTAAGGAACAGGAACATGGTAGTGTCAGACATCTTAAAAGCAAACTAAAACACATAGTCTGGAATCAAAGAGTGAGTAACAAAGACGGAGAAAGGGGGATTAAATTTCAAATGTCAACGAATGAAACTGGTTTCGCTGAGAAATTGCAGTCGGTAAAATTATTATAAACAATGTCATCAAAATAGATAGATAGATAGATAGATAGATAATGATGAGACCGAGAATAATTGGTAGATAGATAGATAGATAGATAGATAGATAGATAGATAGATAGATAGATAGATAGATAGATTATTGAAATAATCACAGATAGATAGATAGATAGATAGATAGATAGATAGATAGATAGATAGATAGATAGATTATTGAAATAATCACAGATAGATAGATAGATAGATAGATAGATAGATAGATAGATAGATAGATAGATAGATAGATAGATTATTGGAATAATCACAGATAGATAGATAGATAGATAGATTATTGAAATAATCACAGATAGATAGATAGATAGATAGATAGATAGATAGATTATTGGAATAATCATAGATAGATAGATAGATTATTGAAATAATCACAGATAGATAGATAGATAGATAGATAGATAGATAGATTATTGGAATAATCACAGATAGATAGATAGATTATTGAAATAATCACAGATAGATAGATAGATAGATTATTGAAATAATCACATATAGATAGATAGATATAACCATAGATAGATTATTGAAATAATCACAGATAGATAGATAGATAGATAGATAGATAGATAGATATTACCATAGATAGATAGATTATTGAAATAATCACATATAGATAGATAGATAGATAGATAGATAGATAGATAGATAATTGAAATAATCACATATAGATAGATAGATAGATAGATAGATAGATATAACCATAGATAGATTATTGAAATAATCATAGATAGATAGATAGATAGATAGATAGATAGATAGATAGAACCATACATAGATAGATTATTGAAATAATCACAGATAGATAGATAGATAGATAGATAGATAGATAGATAGAACCATAGATAGATAGATTATTGAAATAATCACAGATAGATAGATAGATAGATAGATAGATAGATAGATAGATAGAACCATAGATAGATAGATTATTGAAATAATCACAGATAGATAGATAGATAGATTATTGAAATAATCATAGATAGATAGATAGATAGAACCATAGATAGATAGATTATTGAAATAATCACAGATAGATAGATAGATAGATAGATAGATAGATAGATAGATAGATAGATAGATAGATATAACCATAGATAGATAGATAGATTATTGAAATAATCACTTATAGATAGATAGATAGATAGATAGATAGATAGATAGATAGATAGATATAACCATAGATAGATGTATATTTCAGTAGCAGTCCTTCTTTAATACGTGATTTGTTAAACAAAACTAATAAGTTTAGCAAAGAATATAATAAATCTTCTTCTTAAACATTAAAACATATTATACTGCACGGAGGCCGGAAATATAACGACTGAAATGATCTGAACTTAAGAACGATGATGAGCTTGCTGCTCCGAACATTAAAGGATATAATAATAAATCCTCTTCTTAAACATTTCGACATATATACAGAACGAAAGCCGGATAGAACAGCGCCAAAATGTTCCTAATTTAAGAATAAAGATGAGCATGCTAGTCCGAATAGCAAAGTATGTATATAATAAATCCTCATCTTAAACATTTAAACATTTATACTTTACGAAGAGCAGAGAGAACAACGAGCGAATTGATTTGAATATAAGAGCCAAAAATTCTGACAAAAATATTTATTTTACTTAAAACAAAATTAAAACCAATGGTTTACTTAGAAGAAAATTATGATCTGAAAACGGTTCTAAGTCCTGAATAAAATCAAGTAACCTAAAATAAACATAATTAGTTGCTGATCTAGTTTGCAAAAGTTAATCACAAAATAATAAACAATAAAATGTCACTAAGCATAAATACTTCCAATGAAAGGATGAACCGAAAACATATTAGCTTTTATCGAGATTGTTGTAAATGTCAACCCCCAAAAGTGTTTAGATTTATATCAAATGACCTCTAAAGCCATTATCAGGAACTGGATGTTGACTGTAGAGTAGACAATATTTTGGGACATATAGCATCACTTATACGATACGCGTACTGACCTGGCTCTACGATGCTTAACTTCGGTGATCGAACGAGAACCGGTGTTTTCAGCGGAGATTTGACCGTAATTAGATGGGGGACCGCTTGGGAACACCTGGTACTGTACGCAATTGTGGCTGTGTGGCTGAGTGGTCTAAGGCGTTGCTTTAGAATCACGAGGCACCGAGTTCGAATCCTGGCTGGAATTAATTTCAGCAGCTATCGGACTCCAAGCGCAGGGCACCTTTGGCAAGTGTCTGTTCCATAGCTACGGGTCCACCAAAACCATCTGAGGGAATTTGGGAGAGGAAACTGTGTGGAAGACCTCGTTTGCCAAAGCTAGCACGATATCACAAAACACCGTGATTGCGAGTTGAGGTGGCCAGCCTTGTTCATTTATGATCACGCTGGGTTCGCACCAACGCTCTAAAAACTGTTAATTGGCTCTGCACACGCCGATGACAGTATAAACTGCAGGTGGGCTCTGTGGGCATTTCCCAGGTGGGAAATTGCAATAATGCCTGTGCAAATGTTGCAATATGCGCTAGCTAGCTGTGCATTGCAACGGGTATCCTCGATATCGAGTGGCCAATTATTATTATTATTATTATACGATACGCGTATATTTGGATTGATTTGAATTCCAGCGTTCTAAAAAAAACTGACAAAATGCAGTCAACCCTACCACATTAACAACATTTAGTTCTTGATAACGACCATGTCGATCGAAAGTACTTGAACAAAAACCGAATAAAACATTAACTTCGGAGATTTTATCCACATTTTTATTTCCACTGTACAACTTTTTCTCTCCTTTTTTTCATTTCATCCCAAGCAAAGCGGGAATGCCACTAGTACGCAGGGGGCGACAGATTGAAAGTAAGAGAGGAAAAAAAAAACTGGGTATTGGGTGGATTGAGGAAAGAATAAAAGATATGAAGGTGATTTAAGGAGACAGAAGATGGAGATTTACTTTGCATTTAAATTTTTGAAGATTGTAGTCATCAGGGAAGCAAGTAAACGAAAGTGAATTCCACAGGCGGGAAATGCGAGAAAAGGAAACTGTTGGAGTAGAAATGGCGGTTACATTTAACTATTTCAACAGTAAAAGAGTGGATGTTAATTTAGTATCACGCTTAAATTCGTGTCGTCTGGGTACCAGGGGGAAAAAAAGCTCGTCAGAAAAATATCTGTAGAAAAGATGGAGGGAAGCCACGTCACGTCGGTGAGAAAGTGACTGAAGTCGAGGTGCTTGGTCAGGATCGATTACATTACAGATCCTTCTTTGTCAAGAACCTCGAAATGAGTAGCAGGAATACCAGACGAAATATGGCAATTGTATTCAATGCACGGACGAATGGTAGCTTTTAAATATGCAAGATGAACTCCGACGAGAAAAAAAAAATCTTTCTAGCACAACATAGTGACCCAACTTTCCTTACAGTAGATTATTCGGAAATTTGAAAAATGCAATAAGAACAATTAAACAGACGTATTGGTCGTTTGAATTTGAGAAAACCTGTTTGGACGTATTTTGCTATTTGTTTGCTTGTTACGCAGCATGTCACCTCCTTATAGGTCATTTAATGCCGAATTTTAATTTAGTTGGTAGCATTAGTAATTTCTTTTACAAAAATGTATTGCTGGTATTTTTACTATAAAAATCTATTTCTATACTTTCATAGTGTTTGTATTTTTTTTTTCTGTCTAAATAAACCTCGTCTCTATATATGGGGGATTTATTAGTATAGATATTATATTCTAATGGGGAAAAAATCCCCTCCACCTACCTCCAAAAAAGAACAAAGGGTAAAATATTGGCTGTATTAATGTCGATCGAGGGTATTTCTAAAGAAAATGCACATCCCGACAGGAATTTAAAACGTATTTCCTTTTAACATTAGGGAAACCACTTTTAAGCAAAGTTAGCCTTACCAATTAGGCTAGGTAAAGCTATCAAAATAAAGCACGTCTTTTCCCGAACGACACGGTGTCTGTCTTTTATGGTTCAATGTCTATGTTCGGATGAGGTGTAATAACTGAATCCTAATTGTCAATATTGATACACTTGTTTGTGTTTATTATAACTAATTTTGTAATATTTATTTTTAATTTTTTTATTAAAAAATTATAATTTTATTTTATTTATTATTATACATTATTCATTATTATATATTTTTATATATATTTATATTATATATGTTGTGGGGCTCTCCCCTTTTACACAAGATGGACTCGTCTAAAGTATACTTATACTGACAGAGTTGGAGATACGAAGAGATACGTTGAGATAAGGTTGAGATACGTAGAGTTCACAGAGAGAGAGATAATTACGTCTTCACTTACAGAGACTTGTACATATACTTTCTACTAACCCGTATTCCTGGACTACTAATCTTCATTTCAAGTTTGTATTCTTACGTTCAATACACTTATTTTCCTATTTCAATTACTGGCGTTATTTATTTATTTGTGCAGGATTCCATCCCCGGAATCCATAACAATATATATTATATACGTTATATAATTATATATTATTTAATTTTTTTATTTAATTTATTTTTATATTGTAAGATTTATTTTGGAAATAGTTATTATATTTAAATTTGTTTGACACAAAACCAGATTTTGTGTAATATCATGAAGTGATTAAAATCTTCTTTTTTTTTTTAAATCACTTCACCACAAGCAATGCGATAATGCCACTAAAATGCAAAAGGATACTTGGAGTGAAAGAGAATTTTTAAAAAAAACTAAAGAAAAAAACAGAAATCCAATCCTAAATAGGAAACAATGGATAAAGCTCTACCCCTGTTCAAAAGACCGGAGAGGAGCGTGAGCCGGGCGATAGGCTGGCCTGTCTACTCCCAATGAGGAAAAATAAATATTAAATAAGATTTCAGAACTTTAGGCGGAGACGTTAGACTAGTAGAGCTGAAGTAGATTTTGAAGAAACCGGAAGCCGAGTGCTAAACAGGAAATAAGGGATAAACCACTACTCCTGTTCAAAAGACCGAGGAGGCTTGTGAGACGGCAATAGGCGAACCTAACTACACCTGTTAACGATTGATTAATGAAGAATGCTAACCACTGCATGAAGTCATATATTTATAGACCGTTAGCGTAACTAGTTAAATTGTTTGCTCCACTCGTAAGAAATAGGGAAACATCTTGTCAACGGACATTTTCATAGATTAGCATTCATTAGACTTTTATCAAGACGCGACACGTGTCAGTATCGAAAAAATATTGATATTTGATCGAAATTAAAGTCGGGGGTTCCTAATATCGATACAGCCAAAATTGATCTCTGGCTTTTTACACCTATCTCGACTTAGCTGTTCTGCGTAAGAAAAGATTTTTTTCAAATAAAGAGCAAACGGATATATACACTTTACAAATAAAGAACAAAAAATGACATAAATAGGTAAATGTAGATATCACTTTATACTTCCTTTAACATAAATAATTATTAACCTCAAATGTATATGCATGTGCTTCCGACAAAAATTCCCCGAGAACGTTTTAAAAAATAAGTTTTAAAATGTTTTTAAAATTCAGAAAATTAAATAATTACTGGACTTAGTTATTAACAATTGTCAAAATTGACACTAACTATATCATTGATATCTGCATTTTTTTTTTTTAAAGCGGAAAATATTCATTCGAAGCTTCCTGAAACTTTACAGAGACCAAATAGTGGATATGATCACAGTTACGCTGGTGCAAATACTGGTGGCGTCTGTGTAGTAAAACGGTTTCTTAACTGAAAACATACTGTTTCTAATAGTGTTATTACTCTCTTTGTACGTCTTGTGGCTTCCATGAAAACAAATAGGAGGTATACTTTCGGAGCTACCCCTCCGTACATAGATAGATATGAACAGACAGATAGATAGATAGATAGATAGATAGATAGATAGATATTATTTCGTTTATATATATATATATATATATATATATATATATATATATATATATATATATGCATGAATACTGACGTGATAGTTACATATCCGAATTTGAAAAACTCCTATCTTGACATGTTTCACTGATGGACCTGCTTCACCAGGAAAAATAATTTTATTCAAAAAAGTACTAGCGCGGCAAAGCGTGGTTTACGTAAAGCAATTTTTTTTTTTTGCTTTGATTGTGTCGTTTAAGAAAAATAGATTTTGACTAATTTCACCATAAATTTTATTTGCATTTATTTATATATTAATTTCTTTTAAAGGTCACGTAACCCACAGTACTGCCCTGAGGATGACGATAAACTACACCCGGCAGCATGGTCTCTATTCGGGAGGTTTTGAGTAGCGTAGAACTACCTCTTAATTGCTGTTCTTCCCAGGTCTCCCCTGACTCGGTGTAGTAGCACCTTAATTGTTTTCCATACCTGATCTTCATTGTCAATATGAATTAGAATTCTAAAGTAATAATTAAAAATAATTTAATTAGGATAAAGATATTTTTAAATTTCTTTTTGATTTTGCACAGATTTGTCTGAAAAGTCTCCCATCATGTAATATTAACAAAGGTGCCTTAGTCCCCTTTGTCGTGTCCATAAAGAAATGCATAAATAAAAAAATAATTATACTGTCACTGTGTCGTGTCCATAAAAATAAATATAAATTAATTATAGTGTTAAAATAAATTTTACTTAAATAATTAAAACAATTATAATTAGCATTATTTCACTCTTTCAAACCCAATGAGAATTGATCCCACTTTTCTATTTCTATCCATACAATAATGTCGCATTTGCACTATTGAACAGGCAGACAACACGGAGAGGCCGTCAACACGTGTGTCAATAAAAAATTTCAGCTCTTTTGCCTTTTCAGGCAATAATAGTAAGGTTTATCTCTTAACACTCAACTAAAATTCGTGGTAAAAAAAAAACTCAGTCACTTCTATTTTCGTAATAAATTATCTGGACACTCAATTCACGCATCTATAAAAAAAAACATACGAGAAAGACTGTATACACGGTTATTTATTCTTCATTTATTTGATATGCATTTGGCCTAAAATTCACAATTTGACTCAGTATTACTGTCTCTCGGATATCAAACACCACATGACAACCAGATAATAAATATTATTCGTTTTGTTATTTCCTTGCTTTGCTTTTTCTCATTGTATTTTTGTATATATCGATGTTTGTGGTTTTATAATTATTTACTCAGAGTTATAACTCCCCTACACCCCCCAAAGAATTTTCCTTGAGATCTCACACACTCTTCCCAGCATTCCTACTGCGGGAAAAAAATCTGCCTCGTCAGTCATGTATCGAAAGATGCATGAACGCCTAAGCGTGTATCATGCATGGCACATAACTGACTGATGAGCTGCTTTGTCAATTTTTTTCTAATCTTATTCATAGCATTTAAACAGCAATTTTAAATTCGGGAAGGCCAGAAATTGCACGGAGCAAAATATGAACTGTTGGATAGTGCGGGGGGTGCTGACAGACCATGGCTGGTGCAAAATAAATAAATAAAATAAATAAATAAAATAAATAAATAAAATAAATAAATAAATAAAATAAAAAAATAAGATGAATAAAATAAATAAATAAAATAAATAAATAAATAAAATAAATAAATAAGCTATAAATAATCACTTGGTCATTGTGAAGAGGATTTTCATATAGTACACAAACTTACGCCATGGTATTTCTTTTAGATCTTCGTTTTCTATTTTCCTGTTCTGATACGGAATGTTACAAATGAACAATCCGTTTTTTTTTAATTCCCTTTCAATTTTAAACCTGCCCTTGTAATTATTTCCTAATTCAGATATTTCGAGGAAGTCCTGCAAACTCCTCGGACCAACCCGTCTCCCAATGAATCAGAATTTGTTTTGGAATGTCTACTTGGTCTCACCGAGAACATTTCAGCCCTTTCATAGATAGATAGATAGAACTACAACCGGTGTAACTTAATTTTTTTTCACTCTCACATAAAACATCCCCCAATCAATATACGAACATAACGACTACCAGACATAGATGAAAATGCCCACTAGACGCTCAAACACACCCATACGCACAAACACAAATCATCAACCGGAGCAACAAAAAATGTGATATACAAACACCCACGATTTATGCATACGAACGCTGATTGAGAGGAGATATACACGTGAGGTCGGCTTAACCAATGAAAAACAAATAGCACAAAAATAAAAATAAAATACCAGAATTTTCTTTTTCTCTTACATTTTTCATTTTATGGTGAAGATTAAATACAATCGAAACATGTTAAATTTATAAACGTTTCCGATTTTTTCTTCATCCTATCATAGATAGATAGATATGAACAGACGGAGATAGATAGATGTTTGATTTGATTTCGTTTGGTTTGGTTTGTTTTACGGTATATCAACCTCAATGCCGACAAGATTTTTATTACTGGTAATATCTTTTTTCAAAAATATATTCTTAGTAATATTTTTTCAAAAAAGGTATTGCTGGTAAAAAAACTTTTCAAAAATGTATAGCTGATATTAAAACCTATTTTTATACTTTCATAGTGTTTTGACCCCTTTTGGGGGGGGTAACTATTTGCCCATAGCCGGGACCCTGACAGGTGCTACCACCCCAGGTCAGGGTGAACCTGGAAACACTAGCAAATAAGAGGTGGTTCCACTCTCCTGAAAACCTTCTGATCAAAGGCCTTGATGTCGGATGTAGTTTATCGTCATACCCAGGACGATGATAGATAGATATATATAGAGAGAGAGAAAGATAAAAGAGACCTCATAAATAACATTTTAACAAATGCACTAGTCATACCGAGAAATAAATTCAGTCATAATTTTGATTTTATAAATGCTACACTAAAAAAAAACAGAAAATAATTCACTCAGAAGAAAAATCATAGAGAGTGTCGCTATTGAATATTATCCAAATATATTAATCTACGCCCAGGTTTTTTCCCAATTTCACCTTTACTCCCAAGCCAACGTACACAACAAATATATCAAGAAATCGTTGAGTCCGTCAACACAACATTACAAATATTTCTACATGTGAAAATATTTTCTTCAAAGTAATTGACGTAATTTTTCAGTTGATCATATGAATATACAATAGCGTTTCTAAATTCTTCTAGTTGATAACAACATTTTGTTTGTTGTTAATAGATACTTTGTTTAAATAAATTCGTTTCGTTTTTTCCACATTGAACGAAACGCGTCGGCTAAAACTAATTTTCCTCTTGTCTTTTTTCCCTTATATAGATAGATAGATAGATATGAACAGACTGAGATAGATAGATAGAGAGAGAGAGAGAGAGAGAGAGAGAGAGAGAGAGAGAGAGTAGGGGAGAGATAAGGAGAGGGATATTTCCCTCGCTTAATCTAATGACAAGAAGCAATATGGTATCTCACTTATTATCCATGAAAATATTTTTCCATTGGGAAATTTTACAACACGCTTAACACAACAGCAGGCGAACAGCTTTGACAGATGCTGTACGCCAACGGTTTTCTCTTTTTTCATCGACAAGGGAGATAAGGGTCAATGGAGGAGATGAAGGTATGGAAATGCGCTTAGAATAGCTTCCAGGTCAGTTGAGAGAGTTTGAAATAGAGTCAGCCTTTTGAATTCACTGAGACGAGAAAGCAATGACCTTTTCGTTAATCGAATAAAACATCTTCGTTAATTGTTCCCAGTTTTCCATAGTCTATGTTCGCATGAGAACATTTGTATACACGGAGAGAGGTAGCTACACAAAACATATGGAGTTATACGCATATTAACACAAATATGTCAAATTCTCCTCTGCTAGAGTTCACCCAAAATAAGGCTTGAGAGCTACTCAAGCTAGATTGTTTTTATTAAAATGGATATAACGGATGAGGTGCGTGATATGAATGAAAGAGGTGGTAGGAGTTGAAGAATAGGTGTATAAGTAAGAAAAATAATGGCAATGCGAGAGGAGGAGGAAAATTGCGTCTTAGTGACTTTATTGCCTTGCTTGGTGTGAAATGATTAAAAAAATGATAGAACACGTTATTTTGTTAATAGAAATTAACAAAATAACGTGTTCTATCCCTTTTTGATCATTTCACACCAAGCAAGGCAATAAAGTCACTAAGACGCAAGGGTTACTGAATATGAGAATAAACATTATGAAGTAGAGAGAACAATAAGAGAAATGGAATTAAGAAAACAGAAGACATGGCAATTAAATTTTTGATAATCAAAATTGGCTGGAAAGCAAGAAGACAAAAGAGGGTTTTACAAGAGAGAATTGCAAGAGAAGAAACTGTTAGCATAGAACTATCCCCGCACCCACCTAAAACTTCGATACAGGGCCCCCACTCTACTACATGCCGATTTCAAAGTTTCCCAACCTGGGGTTCACAAACACTTGAACGAAAATTGAGGGTAAGGGCAGTGCTTTTTCAAATTACCAAAACTCAGTTTAAATGAAAATTCCAGGACATATTCATTAATTATTTACTTTTATAATGAATAGGGCTTTTTTTATTTAAAAAAAAAGTCTGAGAAAATGTTATTCTTTTTGTAATAACAACCAATATTTTCATGACTAAATTTTGCTCGAAGAAAAATGTTTAAGCAGCAAATTTCTACATTTCCATAAAGGTTAATCGCCGACACATCTCCGCTGAAAAAAAAAAGTTTTATAAAGATTCCAACACAACACAAATGGGATTGTCTTAAAAATTTGTTTTAAAAACAGTATTTCTGTTTTCGGGAAATTTTTCTGTGTTGAAATCTTTTAAGCGATGATTTTCTCGGGTTTTTCTTTCTAGAAATTTTTAAAAAAATAGTGACTAGAAATTTTATTTTAATTACTAGCCGCGTACTTCTGGTTTGTATTACTTAGTAAAAAATAAATCAAAGATCCTCCTTAGTGGATGATCTCGGAATAAAAAAATGATTTTACCGAGATATGTTACCCTCTTTATTGATTTAAAAGAACTGCTCAGAAAGAAAATTACAATTCTAAAAAATAAGCGCTACTGAAATTAGCACTTCTGCCCCACCCGCTTCCCATTAGGCATGGAGACCTTACGCGGTCCTGTCGATTATTATAGTTGATGATTGACAATATAATTTAGGTATAAAAAAGTAAAAAGTACAAAAAGTGAAAAAAAACGCGTCTGTAACTAGCCCTTTTGGGGCTCCAACCTCGTCGGGGGATCCTATGTAGTATACACCGCACCGTCCATGCAGATACAAGATGTATATTATTAGTCGATGATTGAAAATGTAACGTCAGTTCAAAAATAATTTAAAAAATGGCGGATGGCCATAAAACAGTGCTGAAAAATGGCAGAAGCCACCAGGGGACCCACACAAACGCACCGACTAACAGTCGGGGATTTCGGGTGTAAGACGCGCCAGCCCTGCCTCCATCCCCTTTTTTGCCCTTGGAGAAACCACTTTTTGAGTCAGAGTGTATCTCTACCAGTTCGGCCACAGAGCCAGACTGACATGGCGACGTTTGAATAAACCTTTCAATCAAAGCACCTTTTTTTTTCTCGTTGTGACTTCTGTATTGATTTTTATTAAAACCATCTTAAGCAAATTAATGACAAAGTAGATTTTTTTTGTGTATGACGCGTTTCGTCCATTAGGACTTCATCGGAATAATGCAATGTTTTTATGCTGTATTTATATATGCGTATGAAGGTGATGAGGAAAGGGGGAATATAAAACCGAAAACGTGGGTTATAATTACGCACAAATAGGAAAAGCTTAAAATGTGTATGTATATATATATATATATATATATATATATATATATATATATATATATATATATATATATATATATATATTTTAAATAAAAACAGACCACTTTAAGGTTCCATATAATAAATTATTTCACCACAGCCCTTTTAAAGGACAGCGGATCATCAGATTTTATAAAGTGGTCTGTTTTTATTTAAATTATTAGCTCTGATTTACATTGAGCTCTCTGGATTTTATCCTCCTTGGGTCTACCCATACGGATTACCTAGTTTTTCGTAAACTATATATATATATATATATATATATATATATATATATATATATAAAGTAACACAAAGTGAGACCTGTTGGGAATAAAAAAAGTTTGAGTTTCATGTACGTGGCAGCCGTCAGATGATCAACATATGCATATATATATATATATATATATATATATATATATATATATATATATATATATATATATGTGTGTGTGTGTGTGTGTGTGTGTGTGTGTGTGTGTGTGTGTGTGTGATAAAAATATAGTTTTAAGGTATGTTATAATAATTATGGATTATAATGCACAATATCAGGGATAGAGCGTGTCGACATCGAAGTCAACACCCAGAGGCGACAGTCTGTTTCCTGCTAAACGCAATCGTCAGGCTATATATATGATGAACTCACTCGTCGATTTGGTCTTATGAGGATCCGACAATATCATTCAGCTTTTATGTTTATGTCGTACGGGAAACTTCAGTCCCGCTAGTGGCCTGCATACAAGTGCAACAGCGTGGACCTTGGGACATATGAAAAGGAATATGTTTTCCGTCTCTTAGCCGGTCAATGTGACTGATTTCGAAAATTTCTGATACCACTGTGACACTTAATTCTATCCCTGGAAACTTCCTTAAAGTTAGTATGAGGCGCATTGATAGCTGAGAGGTTACTCTTTAGCTTGTCTTTATACCTGAGTCACGGCCGTCCAACTGGCCTTTGTCCACTGTCAATCTAGCTATACATGAGGACCTTAGGTATTTTATCACTCATCCTTGCAACATGACCAACCCATCGAAGTTGCGACGGCACCAGCAAAGTCTCAATTCCACCAATGTTGCATTTTGCATTGGACACCCTATCGTCAAAAGTATAAGCACAGATCGCGCGGAGATATCTTTTGTGGACGGCATACAGCCGCATATAGCTCCCATATCAATGGTCGTACAACATTTCAGTACATATCATATGTAAGGTGTAATATATATTGTTGTGGATTCCGGGTATGGAATCCTGCACAAACAAATAAACAACGCCAGTAATTGAGATAGAAAAATAAGTGTATTAAACTAGAGAATACAGACTTGAAGTGAAGATTAGTAGTCCAGGATTGCGGGTTAGTAGAAAGTATATGTATAAGTCTCTGTAAGTGAAGCCGTAATTATCTCTCTCGCTGGACTCTCGGATAACTCTCTGTGACCACCCTGTGTACTGTCTCCGTATCTCTCACCCTGACTCAACGTATCTCAACCCGCAGGTATTCAGTATAAGTATACTTTGGACGAGTCCATCTTGTGTAAAAGGGGCTGCCCCACAACATATATATATATTTTTTTTAAAGAAAGACATTCAAATTACCAACACAAAAACAGAGAATGTCTCATATCGAGAATATTTAACATTGAAAAACATAAAGGGAAAAATTAATTATTTTTAATAATATGTGGAAATCTCCAGCCTTTACTTGAAGACGGTCGTGAGACCAGAAACCCGTGTTGTAAAATTATGAAAAATAAAGAATATTATTTTTTTAAAAACCCACATTACAACCAAAAAGGTTTGCGGTACCTCTCTTCTTTTTAATATACACACTTTTCTCTCGTTGGAACCATTATAACCTCTTCATTATATATATATATATATATATATATATATATATATATATATATATATATATATATATATATATATATATATGTAAGATGCATTTCAGCAGCAAGAATTCATCCAAACAAGTTTTATTAAATAACACCGACAAGATATGTCTATAAAACTTTTATAGTGTCTTTCCAATTTCCGATAGAACACCGAAAGGGCTCGATTAGAAACTTTTAAAGCTTCTTAAATATGATAGCAGTTGATGTATTTTCCCTCATACAAAAATAGAAAGAGTCAAATGTGTTGTATAGAGATAAAGTGTCGTTGCCAACACTGGAGTCTGAACATAGAACACCAGTGAGCAAACACAAGTGATTCCATTTCTAATTTAGCAGACCGCATGATCGTAAAGGAAAGATATATATGGGAATTAGTGTGGTGTCTAAGTGATCGCGAATCTCTATACTATCCTCTATACTATTTCTCTATACTGATCACTCTATTCGGCGGTTGCTATTCGAACAAGTATTACTAGTGCAATTATTATTCAAGGAGTTGCTACAAGTAGCTGCGATTCCAAAGTCTCGACTACAGCGAGAATTGCGAACGTGATAACGAGCATTCGTTGACATCACAAAAGTGACAACGTGAAGGCATCTGACACCCCAAAAAAGTGAAACATTGATAAAACGCAACCACGCCATATCAATACATCAGTCGGTTATGTGCCCTGCGTGATACACGCTTGGACGATCATGTATCTTTCGATACATGACTAACGAGGTAGATTTTTTTCCAGCAGTAGGTTGCCATTTCTTTTTGCGGTAGACCAGTTGCCATCCGGTCTGTCCTGCTATTTACCCATAGCTGGGGGGGAAGAGGTGAATTCATACCTTTCCCAAGGGTATTAGCACGTAATTTAATGTAATGGATTCGACTAGAATTCGAACTCGGCTCTCCGATTCCTCAATCCGCCACCACCATTCAATTTCGGAACAAAGACACTAAATATATTTCACAAATAATAAATTTTTTTTATGAAAAAGAAATAAGAAAGTCGGTTCACTATGTCGTGCGAGACAATTTTTCTCTCCAGAATCTGTCTTATATATCTATAAATCTACCATTCGTCCATGCTTAGAATATAGTTGTCACATAGGGTCCGGTGCCCCTGCTATTTACCTTGAGCTCTTTGATAACACCCATAGAAGAATCAGCAATATTATAGATCCTGATCTGGCGGCTCGGCTTCAGTCACTTTCCCACCGCCGTAAGGTTGCCTCTCTGTGTCTTTTCCGTGAATATTTTCATGGTAACTGTTTGGATGAGCTTTTCGGTATGGTACCTAGGCTTTTTGTATTTAAACGCAGTACTAGACTGACGTCATGATCTCATCAATTTGTAGTTTAGCTGGCTAGATGTAACCGTAAGTTCTATGCTAACAGTTATTTTCAATCAATTCTCGCTTGTCGAACTCCCTTCTGCCTCTATGCTTTCCCGCCAACTTTAATCTGCAAAAATTTAAATGCAATGTCAATCGCTATCTACTGTCCTCCTGATTACTCTTTCCGTTCATTCTTAATGTTTCTGTTCCTAATTCTTCCACACCTGTAATCCATTGTGTCTTAGTGGCTTTATTACCTTGCATGGAGTGATCAGTCAGTTATGTGTCATGCGTGATACACGCTTAGGCGATAATGTATCTTTCGATACACGACTGACGAGGCAGATTTTTTTCCAGCAGTAGGTTGCCATTTCTTTCTGCGGTAGACCAGTTGCCATTCAAGGCTATAGAACCCGGTTTGTCCTGCTATTTACCCATAGCTGGGGGGAGAAGAGGTGAATTCATACCTTTCCCAAGGGTATTAGCACGTAAATGAACGTAATGGATTCGACTGGAATTCGAACTCGGCACTTCGATTCCTCAATCCGAGCCGCTATACATGCATGGGTGATACAGATTTAAAAAGAAAGCACAATTTGGCGCACGAAGAAAGGGGGAAAAAAAGAAAGAGAAAACGATGTATTTCCCAGTGACACTTAAAAATAAAAAATTCGAAACGAAATCGCCGACATGTGGAGAGGCAATAGCAACACTCAAAAATAGTCAAAGAAAGCACTATGCATACACAACATTAACACAAATTAAAAGTTTTGTTAATGGCTATTGAAAACCGAAAGTGATTGAAAGGCATTAAACAATTTAAGTTCAATTTTTCCCCGGAAACAAGAAAATTAACCGAAGAACTTCCGTTAGTCTTCAACTAAATCTTTAATCATCTCCTCCCAAGGATCCTTATGATAAACCTATTAAAATTATGTGGCCTGCTAATTGGCTGAGGAAGTATGCCCCACCAGCGTCAGATGTTGGTGTTCAGGCCCAGGTAAAATTCAATAGTTTATTTTTTTTCAAAGCAGAGAAGTGTTGTGGATTCCGGGGATGGAATCCTGCACGAATAAATAAACAACGCCAGTAATTTAAATAGGAAAATAAGTGTATTGAACGTAAGAATACAAACTTGAAATGAAGATTAGTAGTCCAGGAATGCGGGTTAGTAGAAAGTATATGTACAAATTCTCTGTAAGTGAAGCCGTAATTCTCTCTCTCTCTCTCTCTCTCTCTCTCTCTCTCTCTCTCTCTCTCTCTCTCTCTCTCTGTGGACTCTACGTATCTCAACCTTATCTCAACGTATCTTTTTGCATCTCCAACTGTGTCAGTATAAGTATACTTTAGACGAGTCCATCTTGTGTAAAAGGGGAGAGCCCCACAACAGGAAGATTGGCACAACACAGTCTTCGTTTCTACCGTTTAGCCTTGTCAATCGAAAGGTCTATCTTTTGAGAAACTAAGATGAGAATAGCATTTAAATTGATCCCACTCAAATATATTGATCAAACATCAATAAATAAAATTTGCTTAAATTCCCAGCTGATATATCATTGATTTTTATTCCCTGGTCATTCTACAACAACCCGATCACAGTGAGATGATCCTAAGAGTGTAAGAAAACTTTTATTTTGTAATGATGTAAAAGGCATAAAGACCATTCGGTTCTCCCGATGAATGCCAAGTCCCAAGAACCACTCAACGTAGAGGGTTAGAGATTAACAGACAATAGAGGCTGTAGAGTAGAAAATAATTCGTCAACCACAAGGTAGTGGAGACACTTTTGTCCTCTATTGAGACTGGAAAGTGAAGACTGGGCAGCTCCTGCCCATATATAACGGAAGTACTTCATTTTCAGCCTGATCTGGTTCTTGTAAATATAGAGGATAAAAGGAAGAGCAAGGTACTTACTGAGGCGGCACAGGGAACCAACCATTGTTCCAGCATCTTTAGTGATGGGTCCTATGTACGATTTCTAGGTTGAGTAAATCCCAATAGGCGCTCAAGGCACGCCCACCCCGAGAGAACACCCGTTCATCGCAATCTGTGAAAATTCAAAATCTGCTTGGTGATGACGGAACGTTATTAGTTTCGTCTTGGTCGATTCTCGTCTTTTCTTCATTCGTGAATATATTATTCAACATTCACAACCATATAGGAGAAGGGCAATTCTTAATTCAAAACCTGGGGAAAGTCTAGAATCGGAACAAACCCAGACGAAGTCAGCTACAAATGAAAAAAAAAATGAGGAAAAACGCTAGATGAGCTAGTGTAGAAAAAATCGAAGAAAAGGTTCAAAATGATCACGACACACATCCGTGCAGACGGACGTACGCGAGCGAACGCACAAACACAGAAACAGACGCATGACTGCACGCTGACAAGCTCACACGTAAACACAGAGAATACAGAAGAAAACTTACACCAATGTTAAATGTGAACAAAAAAATCGAAAAAATATAAGCAGTAAATTGATGATACCCACTGAAAAGTGGATGGACAGGTCCGTCTACGAAACTCTGGAGTCGGGATGCTGAAAGTAACATCAATCAGCTAAGTGATAAATTTTAGTCAGGTTAAATTTTTAGTCAGGTTTTGTGTGTGTATGTGTGTACCGGGTGTAGCAACAAAATTGTCCAAATCGTTTAACAGCATGGGATAATTGTCCATCCCACAAAATATTTAATATCTAAAACAGCACTAAACTACTTGAGTTTCTTTTTTCCATGTTTTCAGATACGACGTTTATCCATCGTGGCACCATTTTGTCGTAAGAATCATTGAAAAACCCTTTGAGTTATTCAGCTTGAAAGAGAACAGGTTTAAATCGTTTGTCAGCCCGACTATAACTTATCAACTGAGCAATGGTGAGAGGAAGAAAGTCATTCAGGCCTTCAGTAATGGTACCAACATTCATACTCTAGCTTCCATCTTCAAAGTCCATTCAAGAACCATCAAGAGAACACTGAATAAGTTTTAAAAAAGAGGGAACAGTAGAGAGGAAAACTGGATCAGGAGGTCACAACAAGAATAGGGATCATCATTACAACTAAATGCATTCTTATTGTTCAAAGTAGAGACCAATAGGGTTATAACCTTGGAGAATTCCAGTAAGATATCTTTAATCATTTCTAAGATACAACGGTTCAAATATTAATCTAAAAATTGGAAATTTTGCTGTTAAACCCAATACATATATATCTATATAAATATATATATATATATATATATATATATATATATATATATATATATATATATATATATATATATATATAATTTTAGGCTATAAACGTAGTGAGAGATGTATGCACGTGCATTGAATAATGATGCCATATCTGGTCTCGCCAAAATCAAAAATAGGACCTGTAGTTTCATCCGTCCTGACCTGGCATCTCGTCTCCAATCATTTTCCCACGGACATGTTGTGGCTTCCCTTTGTCTTCTCTATAAAGATTTTCAATAGCAATTGTTCTAATGAGCTGTCCTTCTTGGCACCTCGACCACATGAATTTAGGCGTACTGCTCGACTGGCAACTAGGTCTCATCGTTTTACTGTTGCAGTGAGATGTAAACGTAAGTTATATTTTAATAGTTTCTTTTCTCGCACCCACTTCTCGCCTGTGGAACACTCTTCCGGTTTCTTGTTTCCGTGTCACCTACGATCTTCAAAAATTTAAATGCAACTTCAATCTCCATCTTGTCTTTCTCTTCACTAAATCTTTTCATTCTCTTTCACTTGTCAGTAACGCCAGACGTCGCATTTTTTTAATCATTTCATCCCCAAGCAAGGCAATAAAGCCACTATTACGCAAGGGATTACTGGGTGTATGAGAATATGAAAAAAAGAAAAAAATATTATGAAGGAGTTAGAATAATAAAAGAACAGAAATTAAGAAAACAAACGAGAACGATTGACAATGCACTTAAACTTTTGAAGGGTCAAAGTTGACTGGGAAATCAAGAAGAAACACAGTAAGTGTAATTAATATGATGATATCTTGGTCGAATTAATATGATGATATCTTGGTCGAATTAATAAGAATAAAGAAACTACTGTCGGACATACTACAGGACTTATATCTCTATATGATATCAACTTGCTACAGCGTCACACCAGCCTCAAGAAGAATGGGCCTCGAAGGCATTGTGGGAGACATTGGGAATTTTGTTTATCCATTTATCTATGTCATAATGATAATATCAGTGTTAGTTGTACGCCCCATTGATTTTGTTTATCTGTGAACCTGCTTGCTGGCTGGTATTAGAAACTGCCTGACACCTTAAAAGACTATTCAATCTATCTATCTATCTATCTATCTATCTATCTGTCTGTCTGTTCATATCTATCTATGTACGAAGGTGTAGCTCCGAAAGTATACCTCCTATTTGTTTTCATGACAACTACAAGACGTACAAAGAGTGTAATAACACTATTAGAAACAGTATCTTTTCAGTTAAGAAACCGTTTTACTACACAGACGTCACCATTGTTTAAGTATTTTAGCTGTTGATATGCAAATCTAAATGCCAATTCACACGCCTTAAAATTTGCACCAGCGTAACTGTGCTCATGTCCATTATTTGGTCTCTGTAAAGTTTGTATTTACATACTTATAAATACGTGCGTGTATTTATATATGTGCGAGCGTGCAGACGTCCTTGTGTGAATCTTCATAGTATGATCACACCCGTGTTACAGTGAAGCTCTTGTACACATTATACATTTTGCGTTAATAAAGATGATAAAATGATGGCGTGAGGTTATTTATTTTACCTGACTATACCACAGTATATAGGAACAGACAGATAGATATATAGATATATAGAATAGACTTTCAAAGTTTCAAACACTTTATTTAGTCTACGTGGGTTTAGTTACTAAAGGGAAATAACTGAAACTGAGATATACAGAGAAGGCATGGCACGTGGAACTAGAACAATCTACTTCGCTGGACGAAATAAAGGATTCGATTCGAAATTCCAACGCATACCACTTGCAGAGGGCCGGAGCGTACAACGACCGAAATGTAGTGAATATGACAATATTGATGAGGAGAACAGTCCGAACAATGTAAATAGTGTAAATAGTTAATATCTTATTGCAGAAATACTGACAAAAAGAACAATATCGATACTCCTAAATGGCAGTGAATAGTGCACAATCTCATCACAGATGAAGAAGAGACTTGAGGAAACAAAAATGCTGTTCTACAGAAGGATGCTGAGAATGCTATAGAGTGAACACGTGAGCAACGACGAAGGTTTAGAGAAAATAGAACCAAAAAGGATACTCTTGACTAGAATCAAAAAGAGACAATTGAAATTTCTAGGGCACATAATGAGGAAAGGGGACACAGAAAATTTGACACTCACATGAGCTTGTGTGTATGGTTGGTTTAACGGGATTAGGAGAGATAGCAAAACGAGAAACTGTACTAAAGGGCTACAAAGGACGGGAAATTGTGGGGGGAGAAGAAGAAGAAGAAGAAGAAGAAGAAGAAGAAGAAGAAGAAGAAGTTCGTTTCTAAAACGCAGTCTCACTCATAAAACAGGTTGACAGGTAAACATAATAAATGGGACATACAAATAACACTGTTGTTATCATTCAGACATAGATAAATTGATAAACAAAGTCCCAAAGTTTCTTAAATATCTTCTGTATTGTCCCCAAGCCCCATTCCTCTTCAGCCAGATGTGACGACGTCGTCTCCCAGAGAATCGCTAAAAACCAACCTCATTTACAAATATTTTTTTTTCACACGACGGTTGTTGAGATGTAGCCCAAATGAGTTGAAACATTTACCCAAAGGAGGGGGTAATCTATGTTTGTCTGATAGCGCCATGGCATAAAAAGGTTGATATGGTTCACGATAGAAAAGTAAATAAAAGTAAACACGAGATACCACCCGCACAATGCCCACCCACGCGTGTGGCGTTTGTCGCGTATTGCTGATGGCGGCCTCAGACGGAAAACTTTTTAATAATCTAACAAAAGAAAACGAAAAGAAAAAAACTAACCATAAAGTATTAAAAAAATAAAAGGCAGAATGTGTCGTCATCAGCAAGAGAAGCAACGAATGGTGTGAGCTTCTAAGTGGAAACACCAAAATCAAGTTGAAAGAGAAGTTTAACTCTGTAATGTTGTAACAGGCAATTGAAAATATGACACAGAAATCCGAATGTGCATCGGAACAGCGAAAGTTGCCTTCCAGAAGCTAAGCAAAATGTTACGACACGGGAATATTTCGTTAGAAAGAAACGAAAGAGCGCTAAACTGTCACATCTATTTTACGCAGCCTTGTGTGTGATTAATTATTTTCCATTTACAACTCCTTTCCTAGAGACGAAGGTTAGCATCAACCATGCAAATGGAGGTTAAAAGGTTTTTTTAAAGAGATTCATAGTGAGTAGTTTCTTTTTAGAGGCTTTAAAATTAACAAGCCATTTCTTGCCTCTCTTAACAACTGATTGAAGGTTATTTCCAAGATCGGCAGCCAATTTGATTTCATCGAACCTTATTATTAAGGCAGAAGTAAAGAGGTATAAGGTTACGTTAAGGATGGGGGGGAGAAAATAACGGCTAACTCTATTGAACGGGTTAAGAAGGTAATGATCAGTGAAACATCCTCTTGGGAGTCTGTTCCACAGACCAGTGATTCAGAGGAAGAAGCTGTTCGAGAAGAACTTACTAATGGAATACGGATGGAATGTGGATGGTTTACTACAATTTAAGGGGCATGGCGCAGAGAGCAGTTTCGTTTCAGTGTCTTTGAAATTAGAAAGTCACTTCTTGCCCCAGTAAACAACAGATTGAAGATCATTTCCAAGATCAGCAGCCAATTTGATTTCATTGAAACCAATCAGACTTACTAAGAATAGTGATTTGGGTCCTCGGTATAAATACTGAGACGGTCGGGAATTTTACAAGTCTCTTTAAATCACTCTGCGAGAATGGGTGTGAAATTAATTTCCACCCTTCAACCACTTTCCGCACAGGCGAAACATCACAAGCCTTTGGCTACCCCATCGCTATTTCCATGGAAAGTGTTCAGACGAAACTACTTTCCTTAGTTCCACCAGTTCTAACATTCACAGTTAAGATCTGCCGTGCCACGCACATTGTATCGAATTACCCATCATTCCCTTCGTATTCCAATGATGAGTGTCTAGAATTAACTTCTATATTATTTACGTATCCTCATAAACTGTACACTTCATCCCTTACTCTGTCATCCTCTATTTCGAGTGATCCGTGGGCCTTGTACAAGGTGAACATTATTATAAAATAAATATCAATGAATGCTGGAAATTTTCCTTGCTGATGAAGAAGTGATTCGAAGTGACAAAGATGTGGTTCTAAAAACGGATGCTAAAGGATACTATCAACAGTGCATGTGAGCAATAAGGAAGTTCTAAAGCAGTGTTTCTCAACCAGTGGGGAATTCTCACCCACTAGGAAGAATTTCAGGGGAAAATTGGGGCCACAGATTGGTAGACTCAAAATTTTAACTTTTGAACTCCACAAGATGGTACAACCCACAATTCACACAACTGATAGGTCACGCTGGGTTTTCTTTCCGTTAGCTTTTGTGTTTTTTGCCACTACAAAAATAACCCATGTAAATGTATACATAGAAATAGGGAAAAGAATGAAGGTTTTTCAATAATATATGCATATTATTTGGAATTCACCTTTTGAGTCGGACAATCTTGGAAAAGGTGGGGGGGGGGTGACATCCTGACTTTCGGTGGAACTGTCGTCGCCATCTTGTCTCTACTTCGGTTTCCTTACTCGCACGTCGCCGCTGCCGCCGAACAACGCAGCAGCAGCAGCAGCCGCGTGTCGACGACGCGAAAATGTGAAAATGCCGTAAAAAACGTATTCATTTAACGCTTAAGCATTGGGCAAGAAAGGTTGAGAACCAATGTGGATGTATATCTTTTGATATTGCTATTACTGTATTTTCCTTAAGTAATTTTTCATTTACAGAATTTTGTTTATTGAATTACAATACCCTGGCACCCGACTGAACTTTTATTTATTGTAATACTACATGTATTTAAGTTTTAAAAATAGGGATGACTGGCTCTTAATGAGAAATGTCACTATATTAAGATTTAAATGCTTTTTAAAGACTTATCATATATATTTGTTATTTGTTCTATTATAGGTGTTGATCGATTGTTCATTATTTTATTACCTTGTTATTGAAGTAAAAAGTGATTTTCTGGTTTTGACTAATAACTTCAGGTTGCAGTTTTTATAATAAATTCAATAACTTTAATAAAAAATTATTTAGATAAAGCTTTGTTTTGATATCTAAATTAATCATTTAAACTTTAACAAAATTATAGTGATTTGCGTAACTTCAGACAGATTGTATACACACACACATACACACACACATACACACACACATACACGCACACACACACACATACACACACACATACACGCACACATACACGCACACATACACGCACACACATACACGCACACATACACACACATACACACACACATACACGCACACACACATACACACACACATACACGCACACATACACACACATACACGCACACATACACACACACACATACACGCACACATACACACACATACACACACATACACGCACACATACACACACACATACACACACATACACGCACACATACACACACACATACACGCACACATACACACACACATACACATACACGCACACATACACACACACATACACACACACATACACACACATACACACACACATACACGCACACATACACACACACACATACACACACACATACACACACATACACACACACATACACGCACACATACACACACACATACACACACACATACACACACATACACACACACATACACGCACACATACACACACACATACACACACACATACACACACATACAAGCACACACATACTGAGTCTTACGTTCATAACAATAATAACGTCGAATTATAAAATGAATAAATCTTGAGAAATTCATGGATTTTATTTTTAATCCGTTTGAGTAGACGCCCTGTTTATTATTATTTTTATTATTACTATTATTATTATTATTATTTTTATTTTATTTGATATCTGGCGTTTACACATTTCTTTCCGGGTCCCGCCCAGGGGCCTAAGGTTAGAAATGGTATCATGACACTTTTCACTGCAAAAAAAAAAAATTACATAGATAAAGCCCTTCGTAAACTGTGGGCTGTACTTGTCAGAATAATTTTTTGTATCTCTTTGAGGCATGGACTTCCAGGGATCCCTTCAATCAACCTACTGGAATCTTTTCCAACCAATCCTAAGGATTGTTGATGTTCCCATGTGCCACATTTTTGAGATTTCTATTTCAAGGTCCTTGTATTTTGACAGTTTTTCGAATATCTTCAAAGATACATTGCAGTCTGCAGGGACTGCCATATCAATAAGGAAGCATTTTTGTTTGTTTGTGATCTTTAATAACAATGTCTGGGCGGTTGGATTTGATTGTTCTGTCAGTGTGTATTGTGTAGTCCCATAGAATTGTAACAGGTCCTATCTCCGTAACCGGGTCTGGGTGGTTTTCGTACCAGTTTCATTCAGTTTCCTTCCCGTAGAAGTTGCAAATTTTCCAGTGCAGATATTGGCCGACTCTGTCATGCCGGTTTTTATATTCAGTGGGTGCCAATAACGTGCAACCTGATACAAGATGATCAATGGTTTCTGGATATTTATTATTATTATTATTATTATTATTATTATTATTATTATTATTATTATTATTTATTCATGTTAAACAGGGCAAATTACATCTACCGACCTAGAGAGAGATTTAGTGAAGAGAATGTTCTCTTTTGAAGTATTTTAACCTGAGTCCCCCTTTTCAATTTCCCCTACAAAGGGAGACGCATATCCTAATCCGGTTGTTCTTTATAATGACTCTCCAATACGTTGGCCGGTAGGCGTAAAAAGGCGTTTTCTCAAATACGTGTATCCGCAAAAATAACGTTTACAATAATAAGACATATATGCATAATGGAGAAGAGATATCTGTGAAGGTTTTTTTAGGGAATATCTGCTGGGGCCGAAAAATACGTTTGATTGCCGAAATTATATGTTTTCTTTTGGCGTCATGAACCCATGAAAGGGGTTAGCAGACATTTCCTGTTCATTCGATTTAATAAAGCTTAGTGAGACGAAAGATTTCTGCTTAAATATGCTATATTGTCACATCTGCTAAAAACAGCAATGCGCCAGAACATACAACAATGCTCTCAGTACCGATTCTGAATTTAATTTGAAGGTGTTGGAATCTGTTTATATTAGGTCCTACCAGCCATCTCTCTGTTTTGCGATGGCAACGAACACTCGTTGCCACTTTCGTAATGCTCGTTGTAGTAGAGACTTTGCAATCGCAGATACAACAATAGTACGCCGTTGAACAATAATGGTGTCAGACGACTTCGAATAATCCCGCACTAATAGTACTTACTCGATAATACTCGTTCGAATAGTAATCACCGTATAGTGATCTGAATAGAGAAATCGTATAGTGAGATATAGGGTAGAGAATAGCGATCCGAATAGTATTAGAGAATAGGATAGAAATAGTTATCTTTTAGACGTCACGCGACTTCCTACTTATGCGTTTCCTCTATGGTCATATAGTCTACTTAATCCAATAATGGGATCGCCTGTGTTTGCTCACTGGCGATCTATGTTCAAGCTCAATACTGCGAGGTCCCGGGGACCAGCTGCCCGAGGGTGCATCCACCTATTGCACTAAAGGGAGAATCGGTAGGCATAGAGACGCCAGTCTAGCCGACAGTTGCGGGGATGGGCAGTTTTTGCTCTTGACCCAGCTGTACGCGCTCGGATTTTGCACGCTAAGCACGACCTTGTGTCGCATCCCGTCTCAGTGGGGAGACCAGGGTAAATAACTTCTTTCTCTCCCTTGTATTTCTAAGCAACACTTGTTTCGTTCCCATCCCTTCTCCCTGCCACCCTGCCATTAGGTAATTTGCTCGCAGTTTCTCTCCATACCTCTGTTCCTAAAAAAAAAAATTCCTGGGTATATTAAATTCTCCAAACGGTCTTTCCTCATCATATGACTCAGAAACTTCAATCTCTCTTTCTGATTTTAAGAATGAGTGTCCTTCTAATTATTCTTTATTCCTATATAACACTCTGTAAGCAGAAGGTGTGGTCGGTAAGCTTTAAGATAATCAGCCTGTAAGTGCTATATATTTTTATGGTATTCATTTTTACTTACTGGACACATTTTCATCTACGATTTATCTCTAATGAGAGAGGTTTGATAAACCGGTTTCGTTGATATCATGTTAGTCGTCTTGTAGTTTGATATTACCACTTTGCAGCAACGTCATTTTTGGTTACCCCTCTTTGTGTTATGAATTTGTTTTCAATTGCTTTAACGTGTACGTTTTTATCGTGTTAATGTTGTATATATATATATATATATATATATATATATATATATATATATATATATATATATATATATATATATATCAGCATAAGTCAAATATTAGTAGATAACAGCAAAATACCCTACAGCACCCAATCCAAGGAAAGACTCAAAACCTTAGAAACTTTTGTTATTATATAGGGTGACCCCAAAAAACGGGAATTTTTGAAGTTCGTATTGCCAGACATGAGCAAGTGGCAACACTGCGAGACAGTGACCTTGAGCAAGTAAACATTTCGCCATTTTAGTAACGAGAATGAAATTCACAGTATCACAGCTGAGTTGTTGCAGCAGTCAATGATGGAATCTCAACAGCAGATTTCAAGAATGCATTCGTACAGGAAGACGCCATCTACAGGACGTAATTTTAAAAAAATGAAAATTCCATCATTGTTTCTTAAATGGCATGTTTTAAGGTTTCAATTACTATGAATTAAATATTTTTCTTCCATCACTCTTGGTTTTATTGGATTGTTAAAAAGTTTCCGTTGTTTTGGGTCACCCTATATAAAATAAACAGACGACATTAAATATTATACACCACACGAGACGTTATCTTGAAGTGCATGTAATATATTTAATGTGCGCATATCATATTATTAAGAATAAAATAAGCTAAATAAATCGCATTCTTTTTGTGCGTTCACGTTCCCAATAGCCATTATACATGACGTGACGCTAGACCATCTCGAACGTTTAGCTTCCCAAAGAATACCATGAGGCAAACAAAGGAATTCGAACTACCTCGCAGACGCCACATTGGTTCTTGACAAAGACTGTGGTAATCGAAAGTACATTAACAAAAAAAAAATATGAACTTCGAATAGTTTATACACAACTTCGAACACAATACTTAACACCTTATCCGAACATTGGAAAAATATAATAACAAATCAGACAGACCCTGTCAATTCTTTTTAACCGAGCTTGTTATATATATATATATATATATATATATATATATATATATATATATATATATATATATATATATATATAAATCAGAAGACTTGAACATAGATCAGAACTCAGGGAAACACTAAAATAAAAGGAATTATCTGATCGAGTGTGATGATGAATAATTGACACCAAAGATACAAGAATAAAATTGCCAAGAAATGCATAAATGTCACATTGAATAAACAAACGTTTTCCTCCAGAAAATAAATTATTTAGACGTATATGGCTCCCGATCTTATCCTGTTGGCTTATACCACTTCTAGTACAAAACGACATTTATTCATGGGAAATTGTTAACGTCGCGCCTGGGTGGAAGCTTGGGAATACCATGTGCTATAAGCTTGGACGTGCGGGCGGTATAGGGGATAACGGCTCAGAATGTGAAATTGAAGAGCCGAGTTCTAATTCCAGGCGGGTTCGTTATATTCACTTAGGCGCATATACACTTGGGAAGGGTATAAATCCACCTCTTTTACCCCCACCAGATACGAGTTAAATAGTAGGACTTGCATCAGAAAATGTACTATTATTTCAAAAAAATTAATGAAGTCCAAAAATAATTGCTGGCTATAAATAAATGGTTGATAAACTGTAAAAAATCAATCATGGGAAATGGTAAGCCTTTCTACGTGGAATATTTCCATCTTAACCTCTGTGCTTATACACGGGTGGTTATCTACAGTGCTTACTATTCATATGCGTGAACTTATTTGTTTTTTTTTTATTAAAGGATATTGCTTTTAAAAAGAGTAATTGTAATTCCAACAGATAATTTATTGTTAAAACATATATTTCGGAAAGCTTTTGCAATCCTTGATCTCTCTTGAGAAATAAATGAAACAGTGACTGAGCTACGTTATAAATTTAAATTAACAAAAAAAAATTCGAATTGTGTTCGCGAGACATGCTTAAGCTGAAAGCGTGCGAATTGCTTCTTTCTTCCTTCCTTCCTTCCATTCTTTCTATCTTTCTTTCTTTCTTCCAATTCTTTCTTTCTTTCTTTCTTTCTTCCATTCTTTCTTTCTTTCTTCTCTTCCTTCATTCCTTCCTTCCATTCTTTCTTTCTTTCTTCCTTCCATTCTTTCTTTCTTTCTTTCTTCCATTCTTTCTTTCTTTCTTTCTTTCTTCCATTCTTTCTTTCATTCTTCCTTCCATTCTTTCTTTCTTTCTTTCTTCCTTCCTTCCATTCTTTCTTTCTTTCTTTCTTTCTTTCTTTCTTCTTTCCTTCCATTCTTTCTTTCTTTCTTTCTTTCTTTCTTCCTTCCATTCTTTCTTTCTTTCTTCTCTTCCTTCATTCCTTCCTTCCATTCTTTCTTTCTTTCTTTCTTTCTTTCTTTCAACAATTCAAGTAATGTCATTTCCAAACCAGAATAGAAAAAAAAAATACTCCTTCTAGATTTTTTGTATTCAGCTTCGATTTTTTTTTCTCTTGGTAATTTGAATTTATAACGTATACACTGTAGCTCAGTCAGTGTTTCATTTATTTCTCAAGAGAGATCAAGGATTGTAAAAGTTTTCCGAAATATATCTGTTAAGATTTATTGCGTAAAATACACAATTGTTTGCACACGGGCGAAAAGTGGGGAATGGAGTTGAGGCTGGTCGTCACTTACTATCCTATACCTAGCTAATCCGATTCATGACCCATTCATTCGTTACAATTATCATATTCACCACAA
Organism: Acanthosepion esculentum; assembly: GCA_964036315.1. Taxonomy (NCBI): domain Eukaryota; kingdom Metazoa; phylum Mollusca; class Cephalopoda; order Sepiida; family Sepiidae; genus Acanthosepion; species Acanthosepion esculentum. Next base: position 103,534,155 of record OZ038483.1, read on the forward strand.
AAACTCATCTATCACCAATCAATCCTTCATATACCATAATACTACATACTTGGGGGGGGGGACTTAAAAACGCACCCCATGGCATAAAAATTTCATTTCATGATTATAAAATGCTACAAATAAAAATTTGTACATGATATAAAATGAGAGGGAAGGGGATGAAACCCCCCCAAAAACAAAAAAAAAAAACCTAAAATATCAAAACAAACAAATTAAAGATAACTGAAATACATGTTTTAACAATAAATTATCCGTTGGAATTACAAGTTTTTATTCTTTTTAATTCAACTTCACCAATGGAATGAAGCGGGTTTTATTTTTGTTTGTTTGTTTTGTTCTTTTCGTTTTTTTCGTTTTTTCGTTTTTTTCGTTTTTTCGTTTTTTTTTTTGTTTTTTTTTTTTGTTTTTTTTTAAATTATACGATATTGCTTTTGTTGGATAATAAATGTCAAATTACCATTCACCGCAGACGTTTCCGTTCTTTGCGACACTTCCGTGTCACTCGCAGAACAGAGGTTAAACATAGGGTTACCCTAACGAGTTCAGAGCAGGTTTTATTCGTTTAGATCCCATACAAGCATAGGCAAGAACAACCATTTCCTTAATACCGTTTGTATTTATGACTTTTTTTCGGGTGTTGAAAAATAAATCTTGACACATGTAGAAAACGAAGTCTTCAATAACTATACCAAGGCTCTCTCCATTATATCGGCATCATCAATAAAAAATAAAATAAAATAAAAACTTTCGAAAATAACAGCGTCCTACACTCCTTCTTCTATGTGTCAAATTGTCCATTTGCTCTGAAACTTTATTGCTGTTCGTGTATTAAGTCCATGGTATTCTCAGCTTCCTTGTGTAGAATGACATTTTTGTTGCCGCAAGTCTCGTCTGATGTGAAGAAATTGTCCGGAATTCACTGCTATATAGACATAGGCCTGATATTACAGAACAATTCTGCACTCTTGTCTTCGTTTCTGACAAGACCTTCCTGTTTCTTAATATCTTGCTTAGCTTTTCGAAAAAGCCAAGCAAAATATGGATTTTGCTTAATTTTCGCACCAGAATTAGTACTGACGATGTTTAAATAGGTGCTTAACCTTTCCATGTCATGAATCTAATAAACAGAAAAGAAAGATATTTTAACATAATTTGCTGGAATTCTAGAATAAAGTATAAAATAATTTATTTATCTCGTTTTCTTTAATTTTACGGTTTCTTCTCTTTTTTACTTAAGCTAATCTTAAGTTACTTAAGCCACAAATTCGAGTAGAGTTTATGATTTTAAAAAAATTATGTATTCTCCATATTTTTTATTGTTTTAGCTTTTATTATAGAAACAATCTTTCGGTTAGTAGCCTTGGCCATCTTCAGGTGTTCTTTATCTTTTGATAGAAGAATGACGTAAGCTGTGGTATTATTCTTAAAATATTTGCCTGACTATACCGCGGTATATATGAAGTTATTGAGATAGATAGATAGATAGATAGATAGATAGATAGATAGATAGATAGATAGATGGTGATATCAATAGATAATATTGGAAGGGGATAAGATAGATAGATAGATAGATAGATAGATAGATAGATAGATAGATAGATAGATAGATAGATAGATAGGAACAGTCTGAGATAGATAGATAGATAGATAGATAGATAGATAGATAGATAGATAGATAGATAGATAGATAGATAGATAGGAACAGACTGAGATAGATAGATAGATAGATAGATAGATAGATAGATAAGAACAGACTGAGATAGATAGATAGATAGATAGATAGATAGATAGGAACAGACTGAGATAGATAGATAGATAGATAGATATATAGATATATAGATAGATAGATAGATAGATAGATAGATAGATAGATAGGAACAGACTGAGATAGATAGATAGATAGATAGATAGGAACAGACTAAGATAGATAGATAGATAGATAGATAGATAGGAACAGACTAAGATAGATAGATAGATAGATAGATAGATAGATAGATAGATAGATAGGAACAGACTAAGATAGATAGATAGATAGATAGATAGATAGATAGATAGATAGATAGATAGATAGATAGATGGGAACAGACTGAGATAGATAGATAGATAGATAGATAGATAGATAGATAGATAGATAGGAACAAACTGAGATAGATAGATAGATAGATAGATAGATAGATAGGAACAGACTAAGATAGATAGATAGATAGATAGATAGATAGATAGATAGATAGATAGGAACAGACTAAGATAGATAGATAGATAGATAGATAGATAGATAGATAATTTATGTTTATAAACGACTTAGAATTTTGATCAGAAATCGAATTAGTTAATTTTTAGTTAGAATTGGAACTAATGATGCTTAAATGTCTGCTTAAGTCCATTATTTATTCGACATTGACAGGGCGTAACCGTGTTAACTAAGGAACAAGCAGAATTATTACCGATAGTAATATTAACGCTTCCTCTATCTTCTCTTTCTTTCACTGAAATCAAACAGCCTCGCTAATATGTTTTTTCCGTCTTTCCTCGTAATCAAAACAAAATCGTCCATTATGTGGCAGGGCGTAACATACATAGGAACGAACAAGAAGTATTATAATACGATTCCTTTAAACGATATGTGCTAAAGTCAAGATTTTCGAAATGCCATATTAGGATGAATAACATTACTGACCCTTCTTTGGATTTTTTTCCAGAATCTCGAGATATATAGCCTGAGCCCCAGACCAGATATGGCAGCAATATTCAATGATAGATTTATAAATGTGCAAGGTGTATTCTGGCGAGAAATAATGTCCGGCACAACAAAGTGGGCCTAGTGGTAATCCTAGCAATTGATTCAATATATTTGCTCCACTTCGAGTCAATGGGAAACGTACAACCAAGAAAGCGAAATGAGTCGCTCTCCTGGAGGTTAGCATCAGCCATGATCATCGAGGGTAAAAATTATTCTCTATGATGATTAAAGGACTGCAGTTTCGTTTTGAAGGTGTTAAAATTTACAATGCATTTTTTTACCCAATTCACAACAGACTGGAGGTCATTTTCAGGATCAGCTACCAGTTTTACTTTGTCAGACCTATTAGACTTACTATTAAGACAGGAGTAAATATGGTATGGCTTAATAAATAGAAAATAAAGACATTTCAATATCTGTCTATATTTCTGAGATGAGGTATTGTCCGAACAGTTGTCCTCATCTTTGTTGCAATATTCACGACGTTTCGGTCGCTGTATTCCCCGGCCTTCTTCAGGTGAATTTAGAACCGAACCCTGTATTTCGTCCACCGGAGTAGATTGTTCTAGTTCCACGTGCCATACCGCTTCCGGATATCTCAGTTTCAGTAATTTCTCTTTTAGTAACACAACTCTCCAAGTTCTTGTTCACCTCTGCCACGGCCAGGTATTGAACACATGCCCGAGAGGATAAAAGCGATGGTTAAAATAATCCACCTACTTGACCCAAAGAGTTGTGAGTTCAATACCGGACCACAGCAGTGGTGAACAAAAACTTGGAGAGTTGAGTTACTAAAGGGAAATAACTGAAACTGAAACCGGGATATCCGGAAGAGGCGTGGCACGTGGAACTAGAACAATCTACCCCCCCCCCTGATGGACGAAATAAAGGATTTGATTCGAAATTCTAATCACCTGAAGAACGTACAACGTCTGAAACGTCGTGAATATAACAACAAAGATAAGGACAACAGTTCGAACAATACCTCATCTCAGAAATATAGATAGATATTGAAATGTCTTTATTTTCTATTTATTTACTCCTGTCTTAATAGTAAGTTCGATAGCTGAAACAATCTACCCCGGTGGACGAAATAAAAGGTTCGGTCGAAATTCCAATCAGCTGAAGAAGGTCGGAGCGTACAACCGCCGAAACGTCATGAATATGAAAAAATCCGTCCGAACAATGTAAATGGTGTAAATAAAGACATTTCAATATAACTAAACTTGGAGACTTTGGTAAAATATTTTAAATACCGCATAAAATAATATATGTAATAAATATGTTTCATTTTACGTTTTTCTTTTCGTTTCTTTTTTTTTCCTTTCTATATTTTCTTTTTTATTTATTTTTATTTCTTTTCTTTTTTTTAGTTGAACTACATTTTAATAGTGTAACGTCTACTATGGAATAAGAATTATATGCAACTCCAGTCCTTTCAAGGATTCAGTCTGTTTCCAAAAAACAGTCTCGGTTAGCAGAACAGGTTCACGCAAAGCCATAATAAATGGGGCGTACAACCAACCCTGATATTACCGTTATGACATAGATGAATTGATAAACAAAATCCCAAATTTCTTAAATATCTCCCACATTGTCTCCAAGCCTGACTCTTCTTCAGCCAGATGTGACGTTATCGTCGCCCTGAGAATCGTTAACAGTATCAAATATCACACATTTTTATCAAAAACAGACTTTTGGAAAAAAACAAAAAAAAGTCATCTTTATTAAGATTACAAAACGTGTTAAATGTGTTTGTTCGATTTTTAATTAGAATATTTCACAACGTCATTATAATGTATACTGAAATTAAAACTAAAATATATTTGGAGTCGTAGCTACAAATCTAAGCTGCTGGAATTTGACAAATATAACTTTTTTTATAAGTAACTTAGGATGTTGATCAGAACTCGGGTCGCTTAATTTATTTGCAAGAATTATTACTCGATTTGCTTGAATTTTTTTATGCTACTATATAATAATTAGAAAAGGAAGATCATTCAATGTAATTTGTGTGATTCTGCCGAAGGTTGCTGCGAATAACATGGACTGAACATGCGAGTAATGAGTAAGTTTTAAGGAAATAGAAGTAAATAGAACGTTTAAAAGACGCTTACAAATATTATATAATATGTATAACTATTAGTATCAATTCTTTATTTCCTTACCCGACAACGCCTTTTCTACAGACACAACGTCACCAGCCTATCGCTAATCTATCGCTATTTCCATGACAAATGTTCAGACGAGCTCTATTCTGTAGTACCACTAGCTCAGCCCTTTAGAGCCAAGACCCACCTTGCTACGTCCATAGAGTTGGATCACCGTCATTCTCGATGTATTCCTTAAAGTAAGAAGGGCATCCAACTCCGAAAGCTTCTTTCCCAGAACCGCTACTTCGTGGAGCACACTCCCGCCTGGATGTTTTCCAAAATGCTACATTCTTAAGCTCTCCAAATCTAAGGTCAATCGCTACCTATCCGCCATATCCTTTTTTTTACTTCCTTCTCTTACGTTCATATCACAAACCCCATCCAATAGTCCTTTACTTTGAGTGGCTCTTGGGCCTGGTATTAGTTGAATCTTAATAAGAATAAAAAATGTCGAAAATCAACTATTGGTCGTTACGCTAAGCTGTCTATGATACCATCGTTTGTTCCATTTCAAGAAAAAGAGCAAATCGTCTCGTATTGTTATCAAATTAAAGAACAGTGAATTAAAACGTTCCAAAATTCTAAAATAATTTGCATGTCGTATCATAAACTCCAAACACCATTAAATTACCGTCTCTTCAGTGATCGCTACGATGCAACAGAAAGAGATTAGACACGTCCCATTATTTTATACACAACCGATTATACGACAGCCATGTTTACAAGAAGGAAAGTACCTGAGTCTCCTAAGGGACACTAGTCTTTGCATGAAGCTGTTAGAGAAAGATCAAGAAAGAGAAAGAGAGGGGGTTGAAAATAAACAGTGAAAGAGATAGTGATTGTCTCGCGCGTGAAAATGTGCACATGCGTGCGCGCGTGGCTGTGTACAGTACACAATGGGATCGGGATTCGACCCAAAATACAAGGAAATCAATAAAATTATTTCAATAAGATAGGGATTCGAAGAAAATGCAAGAAAACCAATTACTTTGCTTTATATAGATACATATATATTAGAGCCGTTTTTGTATGTTGAATTTTCAAATCAGTCAACTGAAACCACTGATTTTTAAAATATTTTTTGTAATTTGTTATACTTCTACACTTGTATGCAATTTTTAAACATAACTTGAAAACATGAATACTGTCGAAATATTCATGTTCTTATATATACTAGCAATAGATAGATAGATAGATAGATAGATAGATAGATAGACATATAGATATACATATTAAATGGATTTTAGTATAATAAATATATATATATATCATTTTAAATGGATTTTTAATGTAATAAGATATATATATATATATATATATATATATATATATATATATATATATATATATATATATATCGTATGGAGAGAGAAGGGAGATCACCGTCCCCTGTGGGATCAGGTTGAGATCATAGACAGGGAACACCATTGGAAAATTCGTAAACTTAAGGAATCAGCACATATGCTAGGCCACAAAAATCTCCTGAGTCGACCAAGCATAGAAATAAATACAATATGGGAACCAGTAATAAGGAGTGCCAGAGAAAAGCAATGATAACAAAGTTGCAATATGAGCTCTGGTAAAAACATAAAATGATAACAGCAAAAATTGCAATATGAGCACTGGTAAAAAACGGTGGCTGAAAACATTAGGTTTATAATACCCAGAAATTCTTACCCAGATGTCCTCAAGGACACATGGCACAGTGAATAAAAGTGTTGGTTAGATCCAGTGACAGACCCAAAGAGTGTGAGTTCAATACCCGGTTCAGGCAGTGGAGAGCTTTCAGAGGGAAAATTACCAGGAGATAACTGACATCCATCAAACATGGCTCGTGGAACTAGAACAGTCTACCCCAGTGATCGAAATAAAGGGTTCGGTTCGAAATTCCAACCACCTGAAGAAGGCCGGAGCGTACAACGGCCGAAACGCTGTGACAAATATGGCGACGAAGATGAGGACAATATTCCGACTAATGTAAATACTGTACATAATACCTCATCTCAGAAATATAGACAGACTCTATTTTGATATAGTAATATTGTTGAACATTGTTAATGTTAAATGTTTGTTTTTCTTGTCTTGTCTTAAATCAAGCTTGCATTATTATTATTATTATTTTTATATATCTGGCGTTTACACATTATTATTATTTATTTTTATATCTGGCGTTTACACATTTCTTTCCGGGTCCCGCCCAGGGACTTAATGTTAGAAATGGCATCATGACACTTTGCACTGTAAAAAAAATAAATAAATAAATAAATAAATAATAATAATAATAATAATAATAATAATAATAATAATAATAATAATTACATAGATAAAACCCTTCGTAAAGCGTGGGCTGTACTTGTCAGAACAATTTTTTGTATCTCTTTGAGGCATGGACTTCCAGGGATCCCTTCAATCAGCCTACTGGAATTATTATTATTATTATTATTATTATTATTATTATTATTATTATTATTATTATTATTATTATTCACAGAAACACATGTAAGAGAAAAGGGAATTGAAAAAGAACAAATCATACAATTAAAATGAACCGAGAAACGAAAATAAAGGAAAAAGTCAGAGCAATTTCTACGCTTAAATAAAAAGTAATTGTTATTGATATTTTGGTATATAGCTGGGAATCGATGAGTGTTCCAAGATTCCATAAAGTGGTCGATGAGCTAAAAAAATAAATAAACCAACTTCTTTCGTTAAAACTTCAAAATATTTCTCTTTCTTTCTTTTTTTCTGGCAACCATAAAATTTCTCGTAGCTCAAACAGTCGAGCCACTGTTACGGAAAAACAAACATCTCGATACAAAATAGGCGCCAGTTCAAGTTTTGCCGAAAACTTATTTTTGATTTCCAATAATAAAAAAAGCTGTTTAATAATATCTGTAGACTATCGGTGTGAATAATTGCCAAAAAAACAAACACCCTGCTAAAAAAAAAAAAAAAAACAGCAACTGAAATTAAGATGGAAGAAATTCGTGTCATAAGTTAAGAATGACTTCTTGATAAGGAGAACCCCTTTTAAAATGCGATATCCTTGATAATGTGGACCCCTTTTAAAATATGTATCAAGTTTTTAGATGGTTTTAATAGGAGCCACGTTACTAAATGGTTTCATTAAACCTGCATAAGCTTTTCCCACCTTTTTCTTTAAATCATTTCCAAAAGTACAAGTATCATTCGCACGTGAAAAACATCAAAGTGCTATTTACTTTTCTCTGAATGAATATCACGCGTATGTCATTGAGCATGGGCGGTGGCGGTGGTGGTGTGGTGATGTAGTGGGGGAGACTGTGAATTATATTGAAGTGTAAGCAAGATGCTTATGTTCATGATTACGACTGGGGAAATAACAGGGATATTTTTCTCTTTGATCTGTCATAATTGCCCTCACCCCCAACTTATTTATCTTGGTGGAGACGTCACAGACAATAATCAAATTCTAAGAAAATGATCATCTAGAATTGTGAAACGAATTTTTTTGCAAATTCAAAAATTTCGTTCATATTATAATTCATTCAATTCTAGAAATGTATCTTAACAAATCAAAATAAAACGCATTTATTTTTGTAACGATACAGAAAATCTAGCACAAGTCTTCAATATCCTATATTTAACCTAGTTGGAAATTAATTTTTAAAAAAGACTTTTAAACTATTATGCAATATTGGTGCTACTATAATAGCAGTGCATGCTGAACAATTTCATCACAGATGAAGAAGACGCTTGAATCAACAGAAACGTGGTTCTACAGAAGGATGCTGTGAATACCATAGACCGAGCATGTGAGCAAGGAGAAAATGCAAACAAAGAGGACACGTACGGAGCAAGAGAGACGGACGAAATCAGCGCGCAATCAAACAAAGGAGCTTGTGTAAATGGTTGGAAGAACAAGGAGTAGCAGATATAGCATAAAGACAATTCTTCATAAGGGCTACAAACGACCGTGGGTTGTGGAGAGTCATGATTGTAAACATCCTGAAGGGACACGTCACACAGATGTCACCATCACTGATCCATTCGTATAAAAAATGGTTCCTTTTATCAAAACTCCTTAATTACATACACCATAATATCCTAACTAGTCCCATATGTCCAAAATTCTTTGTAGGGAAATGATAATAATAATAACTTAAACATTTTTCCAAATACATACTTGTGATGATAAAAACAAGCATATAAATATAAACACACACACACACATATATATATATGTATATATTTTTGAATTGGACAAAGTCCGACAATTTATTTAAAGACATTTATGATATGTTTAACGTTCTTTTTATAGATACAAGTATTTAAGCAAATGCTCTGTTTTATAATAAACAGTATTTATTTAAGACTATTTATTATAAAACAGAGCATTTTCTTAAATACTTGTATCTATAAAAAAAACGTTAAACATATTATAAATGTCTATATATATATATATATATATATATATATATATATATATATATATATATATATATATATATATATATATATATATGAGTAATTGATTTGGGGATTTAGGCTAATTTTATAGTAATTCGTCGAGCTTAGAATCCTCAACAGGATGCAGAAAGCACTGGACAGCCGTATTGTCCTATCTGGAACTCATCAGCAGTACGCATCCACTACCGAGAATCGAACCCGGATCGCTTCTAGTTTATGTCTCCTTCGTCACCGAGTCCCGTGGTACAGTTGGTATGACGTTCGCCTTGTATCGAAGCGATAGTATTAGCCCCCTCCCAATTTATATGCTATGTTTCTTCAGTCATTTTTAAACCACCACTGTGCCGTTTCTATACTTTCATGGCAATTGTTCGGATGAGCTCTTTACTATGGTAAATTGTACATATGGGTACTAGTTAGGATTTTCATAGAGACAATGAGGCATTATGGTGGATGTAGTAAGAAAGGTAAGTAAGAATATGTTGTTTTGGTGTTAGGAATATTGTGGTATGTTTGGGGTCAATGTTTGTGGCTAGCTAAGTTTAAAGTTAAGACAGAAGAAGACCGTCCTTTTCTCCATTCCCCATTTCTAGCCTTGTGTCGCATTTTCTGTACTGAAGCGGAAATAAATATCGCTCTTCGATATGGTACCTAGAATTATTTTTTAAAATTTAAACATAGTACTAGACAGGCGTCGAGTTCTGCATACCTGCACACACACACACACACACACACACACACACATATATATATATATATATATATATATATATATATATATATATATATATATATATATTATGTCATTCACAGACAGTACTGTTTCGCTGTATCACAGCTCCTCAGTGCGACTAGACGTCCGAATGCCTCAAGCCAGGATTGAAACACAACTAATTTGGTGTCAGCCAGAGCTATCTTCACTCGGTAGAGTTACATAACTAAATCTAGCGTATTGTTTTTACAAATGTAAACAAATGCCAATCAACCAAAGTGCTCCATTCATTTTACTGAAGAGCTTTGCATTAGTGCAGGTGGCTGTTGTCTATAGAATTAGCTTATCACTCAACAGTGCTCAATTGAAATGTATTTTCAAGAGCTAAAAACTGCCTGCTTAAAATGCTTCCCTCCATTAAACTACGAAAAAAGAACTAGCAATTTTGGCACCTAAAAACTCTTACTATTTAATACAATATATATATATATATGTGTGTGTGTGTGTCTGTGTGTGTGTGTGTGTGTGTGTGTGTGTGTGTGGAGAGAGAGAGAGAAAGATAGATATATACATATATATTAAATGGATTTTTAATGTAGTAATAATACATATATAGCTAGTACTTTCTTCTGTCTCCATGCTTTCAAGCCAAGTTTAATATTCAAAATATTAAACACAATGTCAATCGCTATCTATTGTCCTCCTGATCACTCTTCTTTTTGTTCTCACTCCTCAGTAATGTTTCTGTGTTCTAACTCTTTCATACCCAGTAACCTCTTGTGTCTTGTGGTTTCACTGCCTTGCTTGGGGAGAACTCGATTAAAAAAAAGTTCTTTCCTCTATTAGGAAATGTTAGAATTCGGTCAGATGAAAAAGCAGGCTCTGGTCATCTAGAATTGCTAGTATATATAAGAATAAGAATTTCGAAATACATTCTCTGGTAAAGAGAGGTTGACAGCTTCCCCTTTTGGCCTAGAGGTGGTCTGGAATGTTGCAAGTTTGAAGATATCACCTTTGACAGTTCCAAATACAGTCGGTTTTTTGTCGCCGCTTACAAATTTTCAGACTATACAAAGATTTCAAAATTTCCCTCAACGAACGAGTGATTGTTTATTTAAAAGGCAGTAAGTATCTTGCAATGTTTATGAATTCAACAAGAAGAATATATATATAAATATATATATATATATATATATATATATATATATATATATATATATATATGTATATATAGAGAGATAGATAGATAGATAGATAGATAGATAGATAGAAATATTAAATGAATTTTAGTATAGTAATAATATATATATGTATAATTTTAAATAGATTTTTAATATAATAAGATACATATATTTTAATATAGTTATAAGATACATATATATATACATATATATATATGTATATAATTTTAATATAGTAATATTTTGATATAGTAATAATATAGATAATATGTATATGCATGCAATTTTAAATAGGCTTTTAATGTAGTAATAATATATATATATATGAATATACTTTAAATGGACATTCAATATATTAATAATATATATATATATATATATATATATATATATATATATATATATATATATATATATATATATATATATATATATATATAAACAGCCTGCTTAAAATGCTTTCCCACCAGTAAACTACTAAAAAAAGAACTAGCAATTTTGGCACCTAAAAACTCTTACTATTTAATACTATATATATATATATATATATATATATATATATATATATATATATATATATGTATCGAGAGAGAGAGACAAAGAGAGAGAGAGAATTGATTTTTAATGTAGTAATAATACATATATATAATTTTAAATTGAATTTTTAAAATAATAAAAATAATATATATATATATATAGATAGATAGATAGATAGATAGATAGATAGATAGATAGATAGATAGATAGATAGATAGTTATATGGAGTGGGAGAAAATTGAATCTGAATGTAATGGGATAGATCAATGTGTACCTACGCACAGACAAACATAATGTGTGTGTGTGTGTATATATATATATATATATATATATATATATATATATATATATAGATAGATAGATAGATAGATAGATAGATAGATATTCATATTAAATACGTTAGCCATTTCATGTGTTCGTATTTCACCGATATATGCGTTAAATACGTATTGGAATCCTAAGGATTTTTTACTGAATGATGACAGCATCTATCTGCGCAATTAAGATGAAAGTCCGTTCGTTTTGCGCCGATATAAACAAATGCCTTCCATTTATAGGTAATTTCCTAAATTCTGGAGTCTCGAATTAATACATATGATACTTTAATAACTCCTCGGTAAAGGGGGAACAAAAATGCTTGTGTTTGCAAAAAAGCTCGTTGAAGATACTGGCCGACTCTGATGCCGATTTTACAACTTAAGAACAGTTACAATAGATATAAGTTTTAGTTAATTTCATCCTAGAATTTTTAAGAAACTTTATAATTTTAATTTAAATGTCTTCTTGTATGTAGACCACCATGGCCCTCCACAACTTCCTATCTTTTGTAGCTCTTAATAATTTTTGTCTTTTCGTTATTTCTCCCAAACCCTGTTCTACCATCCATTTACACAAGCTCATTAAGTATGTTACACACTGCTTTCCTCTGTCCCTATTTTCCTCAATCTGTCCTGTGAGTATCAGATTTTCCAAGCCCTCCTTTCTCATTACATGCCCCAGAAATTTCAACTGTCTCTTCTTGATGTTAATATAAATTTTCATTTTTCTGTAAAACCTCGTCGTTTCTCACATGTTCGGTCAATGGTATCCTCAGCAGAAAACACTCGACGAGCCAACGGCCCTCTAACTCGAGGCGGTGTCTCGACAAATCACCGTGGAGTAGACAACTGGAAATCCACTCCATTATCAATCCAAAGAAATGCCATGGCATTTATCAAACAATTTAAATGTACATGATTAAATAAGAAAGAGTAAGAAAGCTTTATAACAGGTTTTATTATTTACTTAGCTCCATAAGAAATGTTGAAATTGGAATAATACGGACTTGTTTCGATTTTTGAATACTATGCTTTGTTTTCATTGGTTGTGTAGACGTCACGTTTTCATCTTATGGCGTTTGTATGTATGATTGTTAGAAGGTTATCAGTCATGGTTGAATTGTTTATATTGCGACAACGTCCGTTTCCACCATATAGGTATAATTGATTTTTGGTGTCTATTGGCCTTGTGTAATTATTAAACGAAAATACACAGTGTTGATAAATACAAAATAAATCTTTATATTATACAATCCAATAATACAAACGGATGAGGTGAAAGTTGTATCTTTAAGAGTGTAAAAGTCCTAGCGCATAAGAAATAGTCCAGGGGGGAAATATATATATATATATATATATATATATATATATATATATATATATATATATATATATATATATATATATATATATATATAAGTAACTATACTCGTGTCGAAAAACCTTCGAATTCTTGATTTAACAATAGCCAAATCAATCTCGAAGGGAAAAAAAGGTTTTAAAAAAGAAAAAGCCAGGAACATGAAAGTCTGTCGAAAATAAACGCACAGAAACAGGTTCAAGGCACAAAGAAAAAAAACCGATACGAGTAAACAACTAACTAAAGAGCTCGATACAAATGTAGACTATATATATATATATATATATATATATATATATATATATATATATATATATAGTGTATTTAGGCAGCAATCCACCATTCGCCCTTGCATAGAGTATTGTTACCTTATATGGTCTGGAGCCCCTTCTCTTTGCCTTGAGTTTCTTGATAAGATCCAGAGACGGATATGCAATGTGAACCTGATCTGGCATCTCGTCTGCAGTCGCTCTCTCACAGACGCGCCGTCGCCTCTCTCTGTCTTTCTTACAAATACTTTCACGGTAATTGCTCCGATGAGCTGCTTTCGCTGGTTCCCAGACTTCAAGAATTCAAACATCCTACGAGGCTGGCATCCCGCTCTCACCCTTTCACTTTTTGAAACTGTTAAATGTAGCCGTCTCTTCTACTCCAATAGCTTCATATCTCGCACCTGTCGCCTGGGGAACTCCCTTCCTTATTCCTGTTTCCCTGACAACTATAATCAACTATTCAAATGTAATGTCAATCGACATCTCCAGTTGCCTTGATCTATCGACTATCCTTCTCCACATGCGTTCACCTTTCATTCCTAACTGCTCTCGCTCCAAATCTTCTGCAACCCCCTTGCCTTGATCGATCCACTATCTTTCTCCACATCGTCTCCTTTACCACTCCTATCTGCTCTCGCTCCAAATCTTCTGTAACCCCCTTGCGTGCCAGTGGCTTCCCGCCTTGCTTGGGGTGAAATGTTTTAAAAAATCCTTCATTTATGTATGTTTCATTAAAGACGACAGACTAGGTGCTGCGAATAAGCTTCTTATTAAATTTTTCTTGTGTTCGAACAAGCGTTTTCATTTTTGGACATAGAGTGTGTAGAAACTGTCCAAATGTTCTGTAGTTCCGAGCGCTTTCGGCTATACTCTTAGCCTTTATCAAGGATGACTTTATTTTTTTCAATTTAATTGGGTGTGTTTTGTATGTTTTTAGTGTTATAGAGATTTTTTCCGAACACAGTTAGCACATTATGGTCGTGTTCGTAGTTAATATTATTAAGTGTTGGCTTTTTCTTTTTTATTATTAAGGCTTCCATAATAGCGTAAATATACACACAACGCACACACACAATTAAATTAAAAAGTATGTATCTGTGATATGTGTGTGCATGTCCAAATGTAGTAGCCGTTGCTTGACAAAGAAGGGTGAAGGAAGGTATGCTTTTGTTTTTTGATGTAGCAAGAGCGTTTAGTCGTCTAATTTTGCCAGCTTGTCGTGCAAATGTCGTATTTCGCCTCGCAGTGTCGGAGAATAGGCAAAATTAATTTATCGACTCTAGTTTTGGTTTATTTTCCATTTGATTATATATGCACATCTATACATACGCTCCGTAAATTGCGCTCTGCTTCTTATTGGCCTTATATCCTGATTGTGAAAGCTTTCTGATTGGTTCGTCGAACTATAGCTTTTTTTTGTATGGCAATTTTAAGTATACGTCTATTTTTTGAGATGGTGAAACTTTTGTCTTCTTGTTAGTATTTATTTTCATTTATTTATTTTTCTATCACCACATATGTATTCATGTATACGGATATGAGAAATAACAATGGAGGTAATGAATAACCCTAAAATATTCATCTTTCGATACCCGAGCTAGAGGTACTCCTGACAAGATTAAGTCAATGCTGTAATTTTCATTGTGGTTGAAAATATCATATCTATCGTTTAAATCTCTTCAACTACTATGCCCCTTGTCTTGCGTTTAGTTTAAGATCATTTGATCATTATAGAGTAGGTCATTTTGTCTTAGGTGCCATAGACGCTGAAACGAGACGGAAGCCATTGCAAGTGATGAGAGGGGTGAGGAAGAGGCTCTCATCTGAGTAAGATATGGCAATTACCATGTTTTATTTTACAGTGGGGTTAGCTCTGTACAAGTCTGGGGAGTCACTCGAGGTAGGTTACAGAGTAAGAGGCAGAGTTTATGCGGTTAGGTGGGGAAGATAACAGTTAACCCTTGAGTTGAACTGGTTAAGATTGTAGCAATCGGGAAAACGACGGTTCCAAGGAGCAGTTGTTCGCGAGAACAAGCTGCTCGAGTGGAACTTACTTCTCACCAGTGGAATACGGAGAGAATGGGTGCGTTTCACTACAGTGCGCGTAGCATGGCGGGTCTTAGAACTGGTGGAACATTACATGGAAGTAGCGATAGAGCGGAGAGAGGCTTGCGACATCTCGTCTGCGAGAGGGGTGTTGCAGTGTGGTACATAATTTGTTGCTCACAAGGACGCGGTGACGCCTTTGGACTCCATCGAGACTGAAAAGTGGTTTTCGAGGCACTGAATATAACCAGATCCCCCCACCCCCGGCTACTGTGATGTTAGAGTTAAATCAGAGGAGAGATCAGCTGCCAATCTCCTGTCGTCTACAGTTTTGGAATATATCAATTTTTGCGGTCTCGTGTTTACCGCATAGCATCTGCGTGCGCTTTCATTCTTCAAACGTGAGTGCAATTTACGTGTCTATGTGGAGTAATAGATAGCAGCTGGGACTGGAGAATCAGAGAGCCGAGTTCGAATTCTACTTAAAGAATAAAAGAAAGCTAGAAGAAAAAAAGGCATTACTATCAACTGTAAAAAGACAGAAAGTATGGTCATCAACAAAAGGGAAAGCCCAAGATTCAAGTTACAAATTGGAGATGCCAACATGAAGCAAGTACAGAAGTTTACATATCAGGGAAGTGTTTTAACAGAAGATTGAAAAAGCGACAATGTAATATGAACACGCATTGAACTAGCAAAAGAAGCATTAGTACCACTTATTAGTATAATTTTATTTGCCAGGCATAATTTACCGACTAGGAATATATTTAATAATTTCCTATTCACTATTATATTAGCATTAGTGTGTCTATTAATACACTAACACTGAATGAACGGAAATGAAAGACGAGTTACAATCCATACAGTGGACCCCTCCTCACCTGCTCCAAAGAAGGCCAAAGTCATTTTATCTACAGGAAAGGTGATGGCATCATTTTTTTATATGCAAAAGGAATTGAGTTTATTGACTCCAAAGAAACACATCATTTATGGAGAGTACTATGCCATCTTAATGAAACAGTTACGAAAGGCTATCAAAACCAAAACAACAGGAGAACTGACGAAAGGGGTCTAGTTTCATCAGGACATTGTTCCAGCACATAAGTCCTTGGTTTCAATGGCTGTTGTGTGGGACTATGGTTTTAAACTGATTGATCACCCTCCCTATTCTATTGATTTGACTCCATCTGTATATCATGAAACTTGGCTGGAAACCAGTATCGTAGTAATAATGACATCATATCTGACTTTCCTGACCAACAAGGTGAAAGCTTCCTCACCAATGGAATCAAAGCTCTGCAACACCGATGGAAGAAGTGTAAGGACAGCAAAGGGAGAATTTGTTGAAAAATAAATCTCATTTGGTCACATTACATGAAAGTATCTCGGTCAGCCGATGAACCTTTCAGCCGAACCTAGTAGATAGAAACACTAAAATAGATAGATAGATAGATAGATAGATAGATAGATAGATAGATAGATAGATAGATAGATAGATAGATAGATAGATAGATTCTACAAGTTATTCAGGGAACCTGAATCGATTCATCACTCTGTCTATCTGTCAAGACTCTCATCGTTTCCCACGTCTCATTTCACATTCACTGAACATTTCAGTGAGTGCGTTTGTATTTATACGTAGATGTACTTTATATATATATATATATATATATATATATATATGCCAAACATTTTAGAGCTGCCCTCTGGATTTCGAAGAATCGCCCTAAAAATTGAAGGTTGCGTGCCTTTTTCAATACTAATTAACTAGCCCATTTCGGCCTAGACGTTCTCTTCCTGAAGGATTTTATGATATATATTTAATAATAATAATAATAATAATCCTATTAATAATAGTAATCATAATAATAATAATAATGATAATAATAATAAAATCCTAATAATAATAATAATCCTAATAATAATAATAATGTTAATAATAATAATCCTAATAATCCTAATAATAATAATAATAATAATTATAATTATAATCCTAATAAAATAATAATAATCCTATTAATAATAATAATAATAATGTTAATAATAATCCTAATAATAATAATAATCCTATTATTAAGAATAATATTATAATCATAATAATAATAATAATAACAATAGGAAAATTAACCCATTAGCGGATAAAGTTCTAGCTCTTTTTGCTTAATTTTCCTCACTGCTTAATAGTAATATTAAAGCTGGCGGGTTTTAAATTTTAGTTATTCTTCTCTAAGAAAAAACAAATCGTTATGCATCTATGGGTTAAACAGTTTCAGCATCCTACCATAGTAGGAGTTATTTAAAACTAAGAAGCTATGAAACTTATTAATTATTAAATACAGGCACATTTGTGTCTGTTCAGCATCTACAAAGCCCCACTTGTGGTATAGATTGCAATTCTGATGAGCGGACCCTTAGGTACAGTTTCATGATCAGCCGTTTGAACACTTCGGTCACAACGACTTTTGACTTTATTTTCGACCGATATACATCAAGATGTCACCTTCCTGACAAAACGACCATTGTGAGAGTCGAACCTTGGTCTCATAGTAGGAAAGCAAATGTTCTAACTACTTGTTCTACTATATATATATATATATATATATATATATATATATATATATATATATATATATATATATATATATATATATGTGTGTGTGTGTGTGTGTGTGTGTGTACATATATATATATATATATATATATATATATATATATATAAAATTATACAAAATATATATATATATATATATACAAAATTATACAAAATATATATATATATATATATATATATATATATATACAAAATATGACATAGTGCAATCGTCAGACACAAACTTACTGATAATTTCCACGCACATGAGTTGCATCGTGAAGTAAGGAACAACGTTATTATCCTTTACACACAGACGCACACACCCAAACGCACACACATATATATATATACACACAGACATATATATATATATATATATATATATATATATAGTTGTATTTTTGTCTGATGATCGCAAAAGCGTGAAATCCAGGGTTACAAACTCATATCCATACAACTAAATATGTTAGTTCTATCACTGATATTGAACACTTTCCAATAAGTACCGCGCATATATAATATACATAGAAATTATCTATCTATCTATCTATATATATATATATATATATATATATATATATATATATATTAAGTCGACTGCCCAAGAAAGATTATTACCTGTAGAACAACATTTCCGCCTAGAAAAACACGATTTTAAAACCCATGCCAAATTCACTATAATTGAGAGAATAGAAAAGTTCAGAGCGGATAACATTAGAAAGATTTTAGAGTGCCATGAAAATAAGTGGATAGAACGTTTAAAAACGCACTATCCAGACGGGTTTAATCACAGATTTAACAATATAGATATTATTAATATATAACCCCACAAATCAGGACCTACCCATATTTTTCACCCACACAAGACAGACATGCTTACGGAAGTGTTGAGGCCTCACACTTATACACAGACCCACACGAATATACACATATACTCACTCACTCCCTAATGAGCCAAATGATAACACACCCCATAGTTATATACACGCTTACACACATCATACTCACTCACTCCCTAAGAACCAAATAAGACACACACACACTTAACAGAGACACATCCCCTTTCCAGGAACCAATAAAACTGTCAAAATGACCAAAGGAATTCAGAGCAGCATGAATACATCCAGCTTTTATCTTAAATAACAACTTAAAAGAGACTGTTTGACCAACACAATGACTGACCAAAATTCATGTTCAAAAAATAAAAAAATAAATGGAAACTACAGAAAAAAGTTAATTTTCTCCATCAAGACATTCATTTCTGTAGTTCACTGCTACCAGCAAGTAGAAAATATTTTTCTCCGGATGATGGCCATGTTGGCCGAAACTAGTCGAGGAATCTAAATGAAATAATAATAAAAACGAAAGAATATTAATATACAACCCAGTGTGTCTGAAGATTTTAATTTTTTAATATTTTTATTGTTCAATATATATATATATATATATATATTACTGAATTTGTCAATCAAGCTTTAGATAAGAGTGGCGAGGCTCTGGTTATGGCTTTAGTTGTTTGACAGGGTTTGTTATGCTCCCCTTCTTCACATGTTCAAGGACTATAGTGTCTCTGGTCGTAAATTCGAATTGAGTCAATCTTTCTTAACACCTCGTGTAATGAGTCATCATCAACAGACATTCTTCTAGATCCTTTATCTATACTTGAACCTGTGTTGTTTCTTACCGTAATCATCGACCTTCTGTATATCATCAGTTCCGCACTCGTTTTCTATGTTGATGGCACATCTATTTACTCCTGCTTGAAGAGTAAGACTGGCAGGTTTGATAAAGTAAAACTAGCAGGTCATTCAGAAAATGACCTCCAATCAGTTGTTGACTAGTGTAAGAAAATGGCTTGTAAATTTTAACGAAGATCACAATGTGGGATATTTAATAACAAAAGTAATGGAAACACAAACAAATAAAAAGAACCTAAATGAAATAAGCTAGATATATACTCAAAACACAGATAAAAAAAAAACTTCTCTTTAAATTTAAAATTCCCAGCGTTTCTTGTTCGTGCGCATGTGTAGTCGCATCAACGTAAACATAAACTTAATCTGATGAAGTCCTGAAGGACGAAACGCGTTACACGGAAACTTTTTCCACCTTGTCATACTTCTTTCCCCTAAAATTGTCCTTGATATATATATATAAAAATATATTTCGTCACCTCACATATATATATATATATGTGTGTGTGTGCGTGCGTGTGGAAAATGTGGTGGCTATAGATAACGAGCAGATGTAAATAGATATACAGAACAGACAGATACGAATACGCTCGGAGGGGTATTTTATTCACAAAGCCACATCGACACGTATACACATATGTACCAATGAATTACACCCTATATGCATACATTACACTCTAATGTCAAGTTTAATTTAATTTCAGTAATTAAATTTTTTTCATGTTTTCTATTTTTTTTCTGGGCCCAACGGTCGAAAATTATGTGCAGTTTTTGACACCGTGAGAAAGCGAATCTGACCGACCTTTGCGGAAGAAAGAAAGGAAGGAAGGAAGGAAGGAAGGAGTAATATTAAAGAGTCTTCATGGTGTTATACTCAGATCACCGAGGTAAAGAACGACATTATCAAAATAAACGGAACAACCACACATATCTGCACAAAGACACATAGACATATACACACACGTTTCCAAGAAACTGATATACACATCCACACATATATACACAAAACACACACGCTCAAGGATCAATTAGTTAGTAGCCTAATAATGTAAATTAGAATGTATTTATTTTTGAGTTGTACAATAGACACTGCAACGATGAATAATCATTATTCAATTTTTTTTTAAATTTCTTAATACTAAGCACTCAAGTGTTTTAACAGAGGACGGAATGTGTGACAATGAAATCCAAATTGCGATAGCCCAAAATGCATTCCAAAAGCTAAGCAGAGTCTTAAGAAATAGAGAAAGTATTTTAGTTTTACAGGAAGTTAGACTATAAAATTCCGAACAAATTTCTGCTTGAAACGAGTATATCGTTCCAACTCATAAAGAATTTAAAATGTTTAAATAACACTATTACAAGAATCAATTGCACAGTAACCACAAACTAAATAAAAAGATTGTAAGGAAACTGGGAATTGTTTTAACAGAGGACGGAAAATGAGACACAGAAATCCGAAGACGCATTCGAATAGCGAAAGATGCCTTCCAAAAGTTCAGCAAAATATTAAGAAGCAAGAATATTACATTAGAAACAAAATAAAAGAGTACTGAACAGTTATGTAATATCTTTCCTCCTCTATAACTGTAAATCCTCTCACAGATGAAGGAGAGACTTGAGCCGACAATAATATGTTTCTACGGAAGGATACCGAGAGTTCCATGGACTGAACATGTGACTGACGAGGAAGTTTTAAGGAACGTTTAATTGAAACAAATCTGATATAATTTTATTGATAGTGGATTGTTTATTTTTAAAGTTTAATGCTTCTGTTATTTGTAGCCGTTTGTTTTATTTTTTCTCCGGTGATTGAGCTGTTTTCAGATAAATGGCATGTTAAATGGCACGATAATGTGGTTGTTGTGAAACCAACATATGTATTGTTCGAACCATTTTTAGATAAGCATTTTCCAAGTAGGTGAGGGAATTCATAGATAACATTGGTTTGTTGAAGTTTTGATTTTTGTTGTTGTGTCGTTGATGATGATCATGGTGGAGATTTTTAAGTAACTTTGTATTCTTCGTTTTCTTTTAAGTGCCGTATCCCTTCAGAACGAGAGAGGTCGTAGCTCTTCACAACTTCCTTTCTAGCTCTTAGTAAGGTTTGTCTTTTTGCTGTTTCTCCTTATTCTTTTTTTTAGTTTCAAATTGAAATTATCTCTCTGTTGTTCCTATACAATACAGGGTGCGATGGATAAATTCTCGTCTAAATTCCGTAAAAACGGAAATAACACTGACATCTCATTTTAAAATATATTTACCAAAATTACACAAAAATATCTTGAAATACTAAAGATTCAATTTATTCAATAAAATCGTCATTGACTTATACCACAGACTCTAGACGACATCGGAATCGCCAGCAACTCTTCTGGACGGCCTCCTTTTTGGTGAATGCAACTATAATCCTTGCCATCAGTTCATCTTTGGTGTTACAAAGAGTTTTATTGGTCTCTCGCTCAGCTGCGCCCCACACATAATAATCAAGGAGGTTGCATTCTGGGGGATTAGATGGCTAGGTGTAAGGAGTAATGTGGTCGCAGAAATTGTCTGACAGCCATGACTAGGTTCTCTTTCTTGTGTGGCATGGTGCAGTCCTGTTGCCGGACATATGGTCTTCCAAAAGCCGCCCTCTTGAATCAAGGCAGCACTACCTCTTCAAGGCATTCGATGTCGGCCTCCGTGTTGATTCTGATACCCCGTAGGAAGATGAATGGAAGCATAACGTCGCCATCACTAGTAATCACTCCAAAACACCTTAGTAATCACCATTAAACTCATCCAACTCTTTCCGAATCCTCTGCACTGTCCTCAGATTGACACCCAAACACACCGAAATTTTCGTATTGGAGCTTCCGGCGTGAATGCGTACCGTTCCCAAATTTCTGGCGGAGTGTATTGCGTCATGATGCTCCTTTTCTCGCAGATGGTGCCTATACTGTGCAGTCGACAAAATAAAATAAAAAAAAACAACGCGCATGCGCGAAACTAAAAAAATATAAAATGGCGACAATTTACGCATCGCAACCTTCATGTTTAAAAATATATTAGGCTCGCTAATTTTGAATCTTCTTTTTCTTCTTTGCGCCGTATCGCTTCAGGACGTCGGCGATCGTGTCTCTCCACAATTTCCTTTCTTTTGCTGTAGCTCTCAGTAAGGTTTGTCTTTTCACTATTCCCCAATTCCTCTTCTGGCATTTATTTACGTTATGTACGTTACTCACTGTTTACTTCTGCCCGTCTTGCTTTTAATATGTCCTGTGAGTGTCAAATTCTCCAAGCTTTCTTTTTTCATTATGTATCCCAGAAATTTCATTTATCGCTATCTGGTTCTAGTTATAACGTGTCCTTCCTGTTCCTATTTTACTTAAATCATTCTCCTTACTCACATATTCGCTCCACGAAGTTCTTAGAGTGCTTCTGTAGAAATGCGTCTCTCTTACGCCATGTTGCTTTACGAGATAATTGTCCAGCAGTCACTGACATAAAGCACAGCTGCTATTACATAACATTTCAGTATAGTTTTTCTTTTTTCAAACGAAATTTTCCCGTTTCTTAATATTTTGTTTAACTTTTGGGCAACATATTCCAATGCGCCTTCGGATTTCGGTGTCACATTTTCCGTCGTCTGTTATAATATTTCCTGGATAGTAACGTCACAAATACATCGGTAAGAATCTGTTTGAATTAATCCAAATCCCAAATATGACTGGCTGTACATCCGAGAGAGAGAGAAAGAGAAAAGAGAGAGAAAGCATGTGTGTGTGTCTGCGTCTGTGTGTGCGAGAGGAAAGCTGATATTCGTTTTGTTAAACATGGAATCACAGAATATTCTCTTTCAACATCTGATCACTTAGTATGTCTTTTGGCACGTTAGACATCTGAGTCGGCTCCATCAGTCGAATCCATCATCATATGACGTCATTTCCGGTGATCTATCACTGTGAGATTTCCCGATATTTTACGTTCTGGAATTTTTCTTTTCTTTTTTCATCACTGAAATACATGTCCCTTGTCCAACAAGATAAGAGTTCGTTTTATCTTTTTGTTTTTAGATATATATATATATATATTTTTTTTTGTTTTAGGATTTTTTTTATTGTGTCGAGACAAAGGTTCGTAGTATTTTCCAGCAGCTGACGTTTAAACATGCCATTATATTAACCAAAGAAATTGAAATTTATGGCATATATCCGTATCCTGAAAGGTTGCATTTCAACGCGTCTTTCCATACGATTCGTGTGTAGATTGTGAATTTCAATTGTTTTTATGTTAGAAGTGAAAATGGAGGAAAATAGAATGAATTTCCGGAAAGGATAACAAAACTATGTACAAACAGCAAAGAAAGACATGTGCCATTTATGAAGATGGTGAGGGTACTGTTCATAAGTGGCTCACTAGGATCAGAAGTGAAAAGACCGAGATCGTTTCGAAAAGCCTAATAATAATTAGGAAAACCTTAAAAATCCATTGTCAATGGACAGTAGATTTTTAAGGTTTTTCCTAATTATTATTATATACGTATCATACACTGAGCTCTCATATGGACTAAAAGTCCTCTTTGGAATAATCCCTACCAATTACAAATTGGTATTATATATATATATATATATATATATATATATATATATATATATATATATATATATTGTTTTCTATTAGTCTACTTTTTGTTTAACATTTATGCTAGAACGACGCAGTATCCGTGTGTAAGTTGCCCATTTCCAGATGTTCGATGCTGGCTGCTTTTGGTAATCTAATGATTTTAAAGTGACAACCACCCTGAGGACGCAGTCACTTATAAACCATTAAGAATTTTTTAGTTTGATGAAATCATCAACAGTAGATAAATATATTTTTATGAATAATTTACGAAGTACTGGCCAAATACTGGAAGAATTAAATAACTGCTAGTTACGTAAACAACTGTTAGCTGTTAGCAATTCAAATCACACATCGTTCAATGCATACAAATTACACATAGATATTAATAATATATATATATATATATATATATTATAATTTTATCATATAGACAAAACCATTTTACTCACTACAAAGATGCAACTTGGTTTCAGTGCATTTCAACTGCACTTCGATGGGTGAGAGTCGAAAATGGTTATGAACAATTCTGCTTGTAGGCAAGCCGTATGTGAAACGTCACTTCGTTTTTTTCCATTTGTTCGAGAAGAAAAATATATACATAAAAAAAAAATATAGGTGTCGGAGTGAAATGATAGAAATGATAAATGGTGATAGCAGTTTGGTGATGAATGAATGAATTATCGCTCTGCTATCGGTATCGAGCCCTCTTTTGAATTAATGCTGTGAACGTTGGAATTTATATATTACTTTCGTTCTCATCGCATCGGATATATATATATATATATATATATATATATATATATATATATATATATATATATATATATATGCATGCATGTATGTATGTATGTATTAAGAAGAAGAAAAATGATAATACAACTAAAAATACGTGTAAATTATGAGAATTTAAAGTATTTTTCAGGCTAGAAGTAGATCTGCCAAAAAGTGTTCGATAGAAAACTTGTGATATAATATTCAATAAATAAAAGAAAAGCTCAAGTAACTTATCTTATAAGCTGACTGAAGAGTTTCGCGTCGAGCCGCACATCAGAGCCATATATTCGATAAGTCTCAATATAAACTCTTGAGTTTGTCTATAAGTCACTTGAATTTGATTAACTGAATACACACGCAGACACACACACATATATACAGACAGTGACACACACACACATATATATGTGTGTGTGTGTGTTTGTGTGGATGGTCCGATACAAGCTTTCACCATTTGAAACAAATCATTGTGTTGGTTTTCTGACAACTACATTAGTTCCACACATATCCGGCTACCGCGAAAAACTCTACGAAACAACATCAAGTTCATCTTGGCACTTGGAATGTACGAACTCTCCAGGACAACAACTCAGCACCAGAAAGAGAAACAGCTCTGGTCGCATTGGAGCTAAAGAAGTACAACATTGATATAGCTGCACCGAGAAGTAACCATCAGTCGACTACATGAAACGAGAAAACAAAATAAGACATCTAACAGTGTTCCTGCTGCACTTGGATACAATACATTCTCCTGTAGTGTTTGCGGTCTTTTGTGCAATTCTCGAGCCGGTCTCAAAAGTCATGCCCGTCATCGGCATGCAGATAATTAGTTCGTGGTCATCGGAACCTCATACGTTGAACTCGACGGGAGAATATAGATAGATAGATAGATAGATAGATAGATAGATAGATAGATAGATAGATAGATAGTGTAATTCATTTACGTAATTAATGGACATTTCAATCAACATTTTCAATCCAATATTTTTTTATGAGCGTTATATTTGGGCACACTTGTTTGCGTGAACATCCTTGTTTTATGAACAGTGAAATTAGCGTCTACCGGCTTGGGAATTCTAAATTCTTATTCAAGCAAATTCAGCTCTGGGGAGAAATCGAACCCGCATCTCTTTTTTCCTGGGAAAATAATCTTTAAGCTTGATGCGCTAAACCACACAAATTGCGTCGCTCTGAGGTCTCTTGTGGCTGGGAATTAGTACTCGAATATCAGATTGGATTGATGTGGTCGGACCACCATGTGTCATCGCCTCTTTGCCACTGCAATATTAATGATGGCTCAGAATTTCAAGCGACGGTTGTTTCTCGTCAGTTAAACTAATTCTTACTAATCTTAACTTTTTATTGTTTCTAAAGATATTTTCCTGTCGCTTAATAATTTACTTAGTTTCTGGAAGGTACCTTTCGTTAATCCTATACACGTTCAACTTTGCTGTGGCATCGACATTAAACGCACATAGAAATAACTTCCATCAAATATTGGCGCAAGCTATAAACGATATGCGAAACTGCGCATGCGCATCTAATATTTATGAACGTAATTTTACGAGATAAACACACAGACTCAGAAATACTTACCAGAAACGGAACACGTTTAGGCGTGATTGAAAATACGGGGTCAGACTACAATGTGAATCAGCGGAAATTGGTCCCTACCGCAGTAACATATGCCCCGCCCAATGGCGCCGACAAGCGGATGTTCTTTTGCCTCACCTATTACTATTATTAAGGCGACGATGGGACAGGTTCGCAAGCTGATATTATTTATCATAGCACAGATTTTCTTTACACACACAAGCTCACATACACATGCACATCTATCTATCTATCTATCTATCTCTCTCTCTCTCTCTCTCTCTATCTATATATATATATATATATATATATATATATATATATATATATATATATATATATATATATATGTATATATATATAATTAGAAGAAAGGGTCTACATGTGTTTCTTATAATATGTAAAATATATAGGTTGGTTAATAAAACCAGGATAAACGAAAGGGTACTAATATAGTCAGTACGATAAACATTTATTAAAAATTAATTAACCATATGACAAAAATGAAGCACGAAAAGGAGTTTTAAGTTCGGAATTTTAGGACACGTCTTTGTCCTTCATCAACAGAGTGAGCGATAAACAGTTGCTACGTCTTCTAACAACCGATCAGACTGGTCGCATCACGGGAAAATTTGACATTGTTTGAACCAGATCCAGCTGGTTTCCTAATCCAGGATGTGTTGGGTTCATCCAGAGACAGAGACGATTCATGCAGTGAAAAACATTGTCTTTATTGGCTATGTATTTCCTCTGGCAATTGTTCTGGTGAACTTTCCGCTATGGTCCTAAAATTTAGGAATTTAAGCGCAGTACTCGATTGGCGGCCAGGTCTCATCATTTTACAGTTGAAATAGCCAGATGTAACTGTAAGTTGTATGCTGACAGTTTTTTTTTCTCGCACTTCTCACTCGTGGAAATCTCTTCCGGCTTCAATGTTTTCCAGACAAATTGCAACATCACAAATTTAAATGCAATGTCAATCCTTATCTGATGCCTTTTGATTATTTTTCTATTGTAATGTTTCTCCTTTATTTATTCTTTCACACTCGGTAACTTATCATGTCTCATTGTATTTACTACCTTCACTTGGGGTGAAATGATTTTTTAAAAAATACAATCCTAAGCGAGAAAGAAATTCCAACCCATGACATCCATTCTACCTGTCAATATAAATCTTTTTCTAAGCGTCGTAAAAAAATGTTTCCCCAAGACTGTTTCTTTCATTTCAATCGACATTAAAATACCAGAAATATTTAGCCTTGCTTTTACTCGGAATCAAGAGAACGTAAATTTTCTGAATTGTTTTCTTTCTCGATGGAGCCAAAGTCAGTTACTTTCTGTCATACATTTTAAGAAATATCTACAATGTATAACACATAAGTAGTTCTTATTTCTTCTTTCTATCACCTCTTGAATCCATTAAACAAAACGGACTTCAGAGTGAAGAAATACCTTTGATATATTATGTAAAATGTCGCATAAAGTGAAATGTGGTTGATTGGTTAATTCAACGACATATCAAACCTTGTTGGCTTATTTAGAGCCAGAATCTTCATCAAACTTAAAAGTGGTCCAGTTTATACTTGAAATACATGTTCATGTTTATATTTGAGTCAAAACGTGAAAATGAGCCGGCATATACTTGAGTTAAGCAGTAAATATTGATCCATTTTGTTATTGAGTCAAAATGTAAACATTGATTCCCTTTATTTCTGAGTCAAACAATATACATTGTTCATGTTTATGTTTGAGTCAAAAAAGAAAAGATGACTCTGCTTATACTTGAGTTAAACAGCAAATATTCATCCATTTTATAATTGAACAAAATGTAAACATTGGTCCCCTTTATTTCTGAGTCATCAATACACATTGTTCATGTTTATATTTGAGTCAAAAGAAAAAAAAACCTGCTTATATTTGAGTTAAACAGCAAATATTGATCCATTTTGTAATTGACACAAAATGTAAACATTGATAACCTTTATTTCTGAGTCAAACGATGCACATTGTTCATGTTTGTATTTGAGTCAAAAGGGGATAATGAGCCTGCTTATACTTGTGTTAAACAGTAAATATTGAAGAATTTTGTATTTTACTCAAAAAGTAAACATTGATACACCTTATTTCTGAGTCAAACGATACACATTGTTCATGTTTATATTTGAGTCAAAAGAGAAATAATGACCCTGCTGATATTTGAGTTAAACAGCAAATATTGGTCCATTTTGTAATTGTGTCAAAATATAAGCATTGATACCCTTTAATTATGAGTCAATCGATATACATTGTTCATGTTTATATTTGCGCCTAAAGAAAAAAAATGACCCTGCTTATACTTGAGTTAAACAGCAAATATTGATCCTTTTTGTAATTGTGTCAGAATGTAAACATTGCTACCCTTTATTTCTGAGTCAATCGATAAACATTGTTCATGTTTATATTTGAGTCAAAAGGGAAAATAATGACCCTGCTTATACTTGAGTTAAACATGAAAATTATTTTTTATGAATGATTTGATTTAAAAGAATTGATCCGACGTGCAAATTTTCGGGATAACAAGTCAGATATTGCTCTACTTATTGAACTATTTAGTTAATGCCACATTGACTGATAAACTCTTAAAACAACAAAAAATTCTCAAATTGCCATATGAGTAGAAAACGCACTCACTTAAATTTCCAAGAAAATTCAACCTTAGCGTTGCGACTGCACGCTCCAAAAGTTTGTATCTGTTATCAATAACACATTTCAAAAAGACATATTTCGATTTGCATTATATTTTTCGTCTCGGATGCTACCTGAATTTTACGAAAAACAAAATAATTTTCATGCCTGAAGATGATTGGACGTACAGTCGAAAGTACTTGCGTATTTAAAAAAGACCTAATATAGTTTATAATTTTATAAAACAAGGATCATAACATTCATCGAGTGATTAGTATGTTAATGCATCTTTAAAATTTATTTAGCGAAGAGATTTCGCCATTTTATATTATTAACTTTAGTAATTTACTTTTCGCATGAATGATTCATTGTAATATTCCAACATAAATAATGAAAGAAGGCCTAAGATTACAACGCCCGAAGTTAAGTGAGTATAACAACCAATATGAGCTTGCTGGCCCGAATAGCAAAGCATATAATAATGATAATTCCTGATCTCTGAAACTCCTATATAAATAATGAAAAAAAGGCTGGAGAGTACAACGACCGAAACATTGAGTATAACAACCAAGATGAGGTTGCTGATCTGAATAGCACTACATATAATAACGATATCAATCGACATATTATATCCAAACGTCCCTTACAGGAACCATTTCTCATACACAAAAACATGTAAACAACATAAACACTGGCCACTTCGTCATGGTAGAACTCGTACATACGATTTCGCTGATGATGTCAGTAGACTACTGTAGGTATTGTGATCCTCGATTTTTGCTCTCACGCATATGCCCTTGTGCCATGCGTACGGACATGGATCTTTTTACTGAAGGTAATATATTAATGAATTTTCTACATTTTGCTATTTCTCTTGATTACCGAATTTTTGGCCAAAGAATATAAGTAGACTTTTTACTTGATTTTTTTTATTTTTTATTATTTACTTCCGTGCAAGTGGTGAATTTCAGCTCGACCCACTTTCCAAAAATCTGATCAAACATCAAACAGCCTTTGGAGGTGAAAGGGCTTCTGGATTGAGAACTTTTCAATACCAACCTGAGAAAAATATACGATTGTTAAACCGTATCAAGATTGCAATGAACGTAAATTCACAAAAGTTGACAAATTATAAAACAAATTACCTTTTTTTTTATCACCGAGGAAGAAAAATCCAAAATCATTTTTTACAAGTCTCTTGTCTTCAAGAGACTCAAAAAAACAGAAATTCCATACATACCAATATAACCAAAAGATGCAGAAATACTATGCAGAAGATTTGCGCTTATTGATGGGGATTAAGATACGCCGACTGAATCTCCTGAAGATGAGTAAAATCACTAACGCCGACCCACCTTCAAAAAAGTAGGCCACTTTCTGGATGGATACTTGCAGACTTGGGTATAAACTCTCGACCAATATCTACTTTCCTGGTTATAGTTTAAAACGAACCTATGCCGAAGCAGTACATATTTCGATTCTTATGTAAAATGGACCTATATCTACCATTTTGACTTTTGCATTAACCCAACCAATGAATATCCTTTTGACTCCTGTATAAACCGGACCTATGTGCGTCTTTTCGACTCTTATGTTATCTATCGTTTCCAGTCTGTTATAAAACATACATATATCTATATTTTATATTCTAGTATAAACCATAACTCTATCTATCTATCTATCTATCTATCTATCTATCTCATTGTTAATATCTATCTATCTTGGTTCCCTGTGCAGAGCCAGGAAATTCTTCTCCCCGGAATCGATCCTCCAAGTCTATAAGTCTACCATTCGCCCTTGCATGGAGTATTGCTGCCATTTATGGTCTGGGGCCCCTGCGTGTTGCCTCAGGGTTCTTGATAAGATCCAGAGACGGATATGCAATGTGATTGGCCCTGATTTGTCATCTCGTCTGCAGTCGCTCTCTCACAGACGCGATGTTGCATCGCTCTGCCTTTTCTGCAATCACTTCCACGGTAATTGCTCCGAGGAGTTGCTTTCGCTTGTCCCTAAGCCTCGTGAATTTAAGCGTCCTACGAGGCTGGCATCCCGTTCCCACCCCTTCACCGTTGAAACTGTTAGATGTAGACGTCTCTTCTACTCCAATAGCTTCATGTCTCGCACATCTCGCCTATGGAACTCCCTTCCCTATTACTGTTTCCCTGACAAATACAATCTCCAACTATTTAAGTGTAGCGTCAATCGTCATCTCCAGTTGCCTTGATCTATCCACTTCCCTTCTCCACTTCCTTTCATCTTTCATTCCTATCTGCTCTCGCTCTAAATCTTCTGTAACCCCCTTGCCTTGATCGACCCTCCGTCCTTCTCTTTCTCCACATCCCTTCCTTTACCACTCCTATCTGCTCTTCCTCCAACCCTTCTGTAACCCCATGCGTGATAGTGGCCACCAGCCTTGCTTGGGGTGATACGCTTAAAAAAAAAAGAAAAAAAATCTCATTCTGTTAATATCTATCTATCTATCAGTCTGTCTGTCTGTCTGTTTTTCTATCATATCTATCTATATATAGCACCCTGTATCTATTTTTATGGTTGGTATACTCCTGGATCTATGTCTATAATTTCGACTCTCGCACAATCCCGACCTAGGTCCATCTTTCGATTCGTATGCACAATGGATATATGTATCTTTTTTATCCAGTTATAAACCAGGTTTGTCAATCCTTTTGATTTTGGTATAAACAGAACCGTGTCTATCTTTTCGATTCTACCACGAATCGGACCTATGGCTAACTTTTAAACACTTATGTAAGCCTGTCTTGCGTCTAAGTTTTCGACTCAAGTAAACCGGACCTATGTCTATGTTTTCGATTATTTTGTACACAGGATCTATGTGGAATTTTTCCATTTTTACATAAATCAGACCTATATCTATCTTATTTTACACTATGTAAAACGGAGCGACGTGAATTTTTTAGATTCTTATATAAACCGCACCTATGTGTATCGTTTTTACTTTAGTATAAACCAGATTTAGGTGTATATTTTCGATCCTGGTATAACCCGGTCCACTGTGAATCTTTGTTTTCGACTCAAGTAAACCGGACCTATGTCTATCTTTTTTTAAACTATGTAAAACGGAGCGACGTGAATCTTTTAGATTCTTATATAAACCGCACCTATGTGTATCGTTTTTACTTTAGTATAAACCAGATTTATGTGTATATTTTCGATCCTGGTATAACCCGGTCCACTGTGAATCTTTTCGATTTTCGTATGAACTGGACATATGTCTAACTTTGCGACACTTATGCAAACCGTCCTCTGCCTATCCTTTTGTTTCTAGTCGTAATTCGACATGAGGTAATGGTTAACAAGCGTGCCTCGCTAGATCAAGTAGAGTAGTGAGTTCGATCCTCAATGGGTGCTCCACCCTTTCGGCCTGGTGCCACATCTAAGCTACGCTTAGAAAATCGTTTCGTGACGCTCTCTTTGGCCTAGTGGTCTAAAGATCAATTACGACTAAGTGGTGAGTTCGATCCTCACCGAGTGCCTCATTCTTTTTGCAGTGTGCTACAACTAAGCTATGTTAAGTAAATCAGGGGCACTACGACGTGGTGTAATCGTTATCAAGTTTGTCTCGCTAGATCATTTACGATTGGGTAGTGAGTTTGATCCTCACAGAGTGCCTCATTCTTTCGAGCTGTGTCACATCAAAACTACGTTAAGTAAACCAGGGGAACTTCGACGTGGTGTAATGGTTAGCAAGCTTGTCTCGCTTGAACGATTACGACTGAGTACTGTGTTTGATCCTCACTGGGTGTCTCCATCATTCGGTCTTGTGCCACAACCAAACTACGCTTAGAAAATCTCTATTTTTCCTTTCTAGCATAAATAGAACTTATGCCTACCTACCTATTAATTCATTGTGACCTTTATCCTGTAAGACATGTTCTATATTAGTTTAAAAGCCGCCCTATCCGGCAGCATTTAAGCTAGCTCCTACGGAGGGCTCTTGATTCGGCCTTCGTCGCAATAGTTAGGGAGGAGTAGATGCGATAGGCAACAATAAACTACAGAAGAACTCAAAATTGATCGCTCCATTTAAGTATTACATTAATATTTATGCTTACCTTTTAAAAGCACAACGATAATTCTTCTGTCGCCATTTCATTTGGATACAATTTGATATACGTACGTCCTTACTTTACCGTAGAAACAATTTTTTTTTTTATTTCATGGCTGACTTTCGCTGGATTTCGCAATTTATCTCGATTTTTCCAAAATTTATTTCCAAGTTATAAAAATTGTTATCGTACAAAAAATATTCGCCGCAAAAATTACGTCAAAATCGCCAAAAAAAAAAAAATCGCAATAATGAAAAATTGGTAATCCCAAATTTCAGGATTGCGGGTCTGGGCCCAGCTTTGGAATGTTTTAAATTTATTCACAGAGTCGTCCTGATTCCAAAATGATATGCTATGTTGGGCTACGGCCTCTAAGAGTAGAGTTGGAAAAGTGTGAAACAATGATACACTGACATTCGGATTTATTATATAGATTAAATGAGTCGATATGTTGTTAAATTGTCCAGTTGTGAAGAATATCTCAGTTGGGAAGATAAAAAGTAAAATCTTATGTCCCTTTCAGAATAGGACAGAAAGGACAACGAGAAAAATGTAAAATTAATCAGAGTAAAAAAGGTTGCGTTTGATTCGTCTGCCATTATAATCAGGATCCTGCATTATGAAATTTAATCGTTGACGAGGTAGAAAGATGGCGCTTAAAGCAACACACTACTCTTTCTATTCTGGTAGCATAACTCGAACAGACAAAAATGTCTTGACAGATGCATGCATTGAGATAGATAGATAGATAGATAGATAGATAGATAGATAGATAGATAGATAGATAGATACTGGGTTGAGGAATAATTCATGAGATTTTTTTTTCAAATTTAAAAATGAACGCGGAAATAATACGCATTGTCAAAATTTTTTATGTTATTTGAAAGTTAATTATTTGCTCTACAAGACAGTGTGTTCTGATTTTTAAATTTTATTGATGTTGGTGTATTTTCAGACCTTTAAAATGGAAAGTCAAGTGGACGAAACTGAGCATTTTCGATACCATTTCTTGCATTTAATCGAGGTGTTAAGGCCGACGAAGATGCTCGTGAGATTTGTGCTGTGTATGGAGAAGAACCAATGCCTCAAAGTATCGCTCGCTGTTGGCTTTTGGGCTTTAAAAATGGGAATTTTGACCCCAAGAACAGAGTACACACCGGTCGGCCAAATGAGTTTGATGAAGAGCGATTGAATCAACTTCTTCATGAAAATCGACGTCAAACACTCAAAGAATTGGTGGAACAGATGTACTGTGATCAAAAACCACTTTCGCTCAATGGGAATGGTTCAGAAACTCGGCTCTTGGGTGCCACATTCTTTGAGCGAAAATGACAAAAACAAACGTTCCACAATGGCCGCCAGTTTGCTCGTTCGACATCGCTCAACACATGGTCACAAACAACGTTTTCATTACACTGGTCATAGAAAGTGGCGCCTTCACGTCAATATGAAACAGCGAAAAGAATGGCTTAGCTCCCAAAATCAAGCGACTCCGCGAGCAGAAATAAGACTTTCATCCTCGAAAGACCATGTTGCGTGTATGGCGAGACTGGGAAGGCATAAGTCATTACGAACTGTTTGAGCGCAACTAAACACTGAATGCGGAGTTCTAAGTTTAACAATTGCGCCGACTCAATGACGCAGTTCAGCAAAAAGACCGAATAGGCGAAATGGCATTCTTCCGTAACACGACACCGCCCGTCCTCACATCGCCAATATGACCAAAGCCGCGATTCAAGAACTTGAATGGGAAGTGCTGCCTCATCCAGACTTGACGCTGTCAGGTTTTCATCTCTTTCGATCCCTTTCGAACGCTTTGCGCTATGTATCGTTCAATAATGACGTAGAATTGAGGGCTTGGTTGGACGAATTCTTTGAGTCAATGCCGGGAGATTTCTATTGTCGAGGCATTGAAAACCTTATTGAACGGTGAGGAGAAGTCGTACATAATAAGGAAGAGTATATTATTGATTCATTTGTTGTACTTTCTTTTTTGTAAATAATAAATTTGAAAATAAAACAATCATGAATTATTCCTCAAACCAGTAGATAGATAGATAGATAGATAGATAGATAGATAGATAGATAGATAGATAGATAATAACTGAATGAGATAGATAAATACATATGGACAGAATAAAATAATAGATCGATGGATAGGCACATAGGCAGATAAAATGAATCACATAGATATGAATAAAATAAGGTATAGAGAGAGAGAGAAAGATGGAGATATAGAGAGAGTTGAATAAATTCAAATATGAATATGATAGATTGATAGATATGAACACAATGATAGATAGATAGATAGATAGATAGATAGATAGATAGATAGATAGATAGATAGATAGATAGATAGATAATAAAAAGCCTGGGATAGATAGATAGATAGATAGATAGATAGATAGATAGATAGATAGATAGATAGATAGATAGATAATGAAAAGCCTGAGATAGATAGATAGATAGATAGATAGATAGATAGATAGATAGATAGATAGATAGATAGATAGATAGATAGATAATGAAAAGCCTGGGATAGATAGATAGATAGATAGATAGATAGATAGATAGATAGATAGATAGATAGATAGATAGATAGATAGATAGATAATGAAAAGCCTGAGATAGATAGATAGATAGATAGATAGATAGATAGATAGATAGATAGATAGATAGATAGATAGATAGATAGATAGCATTTGTGTTTATTATGTTTATATTCTTATAGGGAAGATGAAAAATTGCTTTAAAATCACACTTTCCCTTAATGTGACAAAGAAGTTTCCACAGTTTGTTACTGATTGTAAATATAAGTGTTCTACTAGTTCTTATTTTCGTTAGAACATCCTCGTTGCTCACGTCTTTTGTCCATTATATGAGAAACTTCGTCGTTGACGAAAAAGAAATATGACGCTTAAAGAAACGCTCTTGTCTTTCTATTCTTGTAACATAAATCTAAAAGACTAAAATGTCTTGACAGATGCATGCATTGAGATAGATAGATAGATAGATAGATAGATAGATAGATAGATAGATAGATAGATAGATAGATAGATAGATAGATAGATAGATAGATATGAACAGACTGAGGTAGATACATATGAACAGACTGAGATAGATACATATGAACAGACATAGATAGATAGATAGATATGAACAGACATAGATAGATAGATAGATAGATAGATAGATAGATAGATAGATAGATAGATAGATAGATAGGAAGGAACAGACATAGAGTTCGTTAGATGTTGAACTTTCTCTCCAATAAACGGTAATGATCTTTGTCTTCTAATGAGATAACACTTGATTCCGCACATGTTAGAAAACTATGGATCACATTGCGAATTCGGAGGCTGAGGGCGGTTTTATTGGAAAACTTTATTGTTGTTTTTCGAAATTGAACTTGTGTACAGTTCTTTTGAAAAGTTCTTTTTGAATAGATAGATAGATAGATAGATAGATAGATATTATAATTATTTTCTATTTTAAAAATATGGTCCCGTCGCTACACAGTAATTAACATGTTTCAAAACAGAAACTAAAATTTTAATTTTAATTATAAAATTAAATTTAAAATCCATAGCTCCGTTTCATTCTCAAGCGATTTTTGAATACCCTATTAGGAAATTTACTTCATTTATAAGCGCAGTCAAGCTTAATATTTGAAATTGTTATGGTTACAGAAAATTCGATCATTTTGGGTTTTAATTTCCCTAGACAACTTATGTATCAAATATAAGTTACTTTCAAAATCAGGTTAACTTAAAGTGGGGTAGGGGTGCCTGCTCACAAACAATGACATCAGTTTTTCTCGTATCGTCTGGGTTTTTCAATGATAAAAAGTTTTTGACATTTTTATTTGGCCGCTTAATAGATAGATAGATAGATAGATAGATAGATAGATAGATAGATAGATAGATAGATAGATAGATAGATAGATAATAACTGAATGAGATAGATAAATACATATGGACAGAATAAAATAATAGATCGATGGATAGGCACATAGGCAGATAAAATGAATCACATAGATATGAATAAAATAAGGTATAGAGAGAGAGAGAAAGATGGAGATATAGAGAGAGTTGAATAAATTCAAATATGAATATGATAGATTGATAGATATGAACACAATGATAGATAGATAGATAGATAGATAGATAGATAGATAGATAGATAGATAGATAGATAGATAGATAAATAATAAAAAGCCTGGGATAGATAGATAGATAGATAGATAGATAGATAGATAGATAGATAGATAGATAGATAGATAGATAGATAGATAGATAGATAATGAAAAGCCTGAGATAGATAGATAGATAGATAGATAGATAGATAGATAGATAGATAGATAGATAGATAGATAGATAGATAGATAGATAGATAGATAATGAAAAGCCTGGGATAGATAGATAGATAGATAGATAGATAGATAGATAGATAGATAGATAGATAGATAGATAGATAATGAAAAGCCTGAGATAGATAGATAGATAGATAGATAGATAGATAGATAGATAGATAGATAGATAGATAGATAGATAGATAGCATTTGTGTTTATTATGTTTATATTCTTATAGGGAAGATGAAAAATTGCTTTAAAATCACACTTTCCCTTAATGTGACAAAGAAGTTTCCACAGTTTGTTACTGATTGTAAATATAAGTGTTCTACTAGTTCTTATTTTCGTTAGAACATCCTCGTTGCTCACGTCTTTTGTCCATTATATGAGAAACTTCGTCGTTGACGAAAAAGAAATATGACGCTTAAAGAAACGCTCTTGTCTTTCTATTCTTGTAACATAAATCTAAAAGACTAAAATGTCTTGACAGATGCATGCATTGAGATAGATAGATAGATAGATAGATAGATAGATAGATAGATATGAACAGACTGAGGTAGATACATATGAACAGACTGAGATAGATACATATGAACAGACATAGATAGATAGATAGATATGAACAGACATAGATAGATAGATAGATAGATAGATAGATAGATAGATAGATAGATAGATAGATAGATAGATAGATAGAAAGGAAGGAACAGACATAGAGTTCGTTAGATGTTGAACTTTCTCTCCAATAAACGGTAATGATCTTTGTCTTCTAATGAGATAACACTTGATTCCGCACATGTTAGAAAACTATGGATCACATTGCGAATTCGGAGGCTGAGGGCGGTTTTATTGGAAAACTTTATTGTTGTTTTTCGAAATTGAACTTGTGTACAGTTCTTTTGAAAAGTTCTTTTTGAATAGATAGATAGATAGATAGATAGATAGATAGATAGATAGATAGATAGATAGATAGATATTATAATTATTTTCTATTTTAAAAATATGGTCCCGTCGCTACACAGTAATTAACATGTTTCAAAACAGAAACTAAAATTTTAATTTTAATTATAAAATTAAATTTAAAATCCATAGCTCCGTTTCATTCTCAAGCGATTTTTGAATACCCTATTAGGAAATTTACTTCATTTATAAGCGCAGTCAAGCTTAATATTTGAAATTGTTATGGTTACAGAAAATTCGATCATTTTGGGTTTTAATTTCCCTAGACAACTTATGTATCAAATATAAGTTACTTTCAAAATCAGGTTAACTTAAAGTGGGGTAGGGGTGCCTGCTCACAAACAATGACATCAGTTTTTCTCGTGTCGTCTGGGTTTTTCAATGATAAAAAGTTTTTGACATTTTTATTTGGCCGCTTAATAGATAGATAGATAGATAGATAGATAGATAGATAGATAGATAGATAGATAGATAGATAGATATGAAGAGTCTGAGATAGATACATGTGTACAGCTCTTTTAGATAGATAGATAGATAGATAGATAGATAGATAGATAGATAGATAGATAGATAGATAGATAGATAGATAGATGGATAGATAGATAGAGGGGGGTATAGAGACACTGACAAAACGATGAACACTTCTCTCAGCAATGCCAAATGCTGAAGGCAAAACTGTGTGGATTTTGAATGAAAGAAATAAAAAGCCAAATATGGCAGAAAGGAGGAAAGAAGAATGAAAGAAAGAAAGAAAAATTAAGTGAAGCACGTATTAAACATTCCTCTCAATAAATGACTCAACGAAACAATTTGTCTCCAGGAGAAGAATCCCAGCCGAGAAAAGATTTGATGGAATGTGGAATTTAACACAAGTTCCCCTCCGAAAACCTTTATTCGGATTGGGTTTTTTTATGTAATCATTTAACAACTTCTTCTGTTTCTTATTTTCCATTACTACTTCGCTCTTTCTCTATTTTTCTTTATAAGGGATAAACCAGTTGGGCATCCACTCTCGTACATTTACATGCGTAAACGCTTTGCAGCATCTCTTAAAATATTGCTATACTTCATCTACACTGGTCGCTACCCAAAGCAGGAGTTTTCCTTATTATTTAATTCATAACTGAAAGATAGATTATTACCTTTTCGAAGGGCAGTAGTTCTAAGTGAATAAGAGTGCCCAAGTGTCTATTCACATCTGTTTATTAGGCAAACAAGTAAAAAACGATAAAAATTTATTTTAAAGGTTAGTTTTAGCCTAACTCTTTTACATTATAAAAATTCTTCTTCCCAAATACAAGGTCAATGGGTAGAGGGTTACTGAGTGCGATTGTTGTATATATGGACATAATGAGAATATGTAGAATAAATAAAATATGAGTGAACGTAATGGTAATATGTAGGATAGACATAAGTATGGACGTAATATGTATGGACGTAATGAGAATATGTAGGGTAGACGTAATAGGTATGGACGTAATGAGAATATGTAGGCCAGACGTAATAGGTATGGACGTAATGAGAATATATAGGTTAGACGTAATAGCTATGAAAGTAATGAGGATATGTACGTTAGACGTAATATGTATGGACGTAATGAGAATATGTAGGTTAGACGTAATAGGTATGGACGTAATGAGAATATATAGAGTAGACGTAATATGTATGGACGTAATGAGAATATGTAGGCTAGACGTAATATGTATGGACGTAATGAGAATATGTAGGCCAGACGTAATAGGTATGGACGTAATGAGAATATATAGGGTAGACGTAATATGTATGGACGTAATGAGAATATGTAGGGTAGACGTAATAGGTATGGACGTAATGAGAATATGTAGGCCAGACGTAATAGGTATGGACGTAATGAGAATATATAGGGTAGACTTAATATGTATGGACGTAATGAGAATATGTAGGGTAGACGTAATAGGTATGGACGTAATGAGAATATGTAGACCAGACGTAATAGGTATGGACGTAATGAGAATATATAGGGTAGACGTAATATGTATGGATGTAATGAGAATATGTAGGGTAGACGTAATATGTATGAAAGTAATGAGAATATGTAGGGTAGACGTAATAGGTATGGACGTAATGAGAATATGTAGGATAGGTAATGATTTACACGAGACTTAAAAAGGATAAGATTGTAATAGTGATTTTCTAATCGTGCCTTAGATGTGGCTCAAGGCCGAAAGTATGGAGCACTCAGTGTTCTATTCAATTTTAATTGATCTAGCAAGACAAACATGCCCACCATTACCCCACGTCGCAGTGATTGTAATGATCAGAGAAGAATTCGTATTAAACTTACACAGCTATGAGGATTTTGTAAGCGTAGCTTCGATGTAGCACAAGGCCGAAAGTATATGGCAAGCAGTGAGGATCGACCTGAAACTTTCACACCTATTTTAGAAGTTGAAATATTCCCACAGACATGATTATTCGGGACGAAGACCTGACTATTTGGTACCAAAGTGTAACTATAAGTAGAGTTGTTTCTTCTTCTTCCTCCTCTTCTTCTTCTTCTTGCTGCATGTTCCATGTTCCAGTTCTCTTCAGTACGCTGGCCATCATTGCTCTCCACAACTTTCTTTCTTTAGTAGCCTTTAATAAATGTTGTATTTTTGTTATTAATCCTAATCTTTGCTTTGCCGTCTATTTACTGAAGTTCGTAGGTAGATTATGCGTTGTTATTCTGTCCCTCGTGTCTTCAATCTGTCCTGTGGCTATCATATATTCCAAGCACTCTTTCCCCATTATCTGCTTTAGACATTTCAATTACTACATTCCATGCAACATGGTCCATCCTTTGCACCAAGTTGTCGCCATTTTTGCATGTTTTCTTTTCGAGAAATATGCTGTGTTTGGCTTTGAAAGTGGTCGCTCCATTACTTGGATACGTCTAAACTGCATTTCTGCACATTTTTCTGATTGTTATGCACAGTATATACTCGCGTATCATGTGACTTTTGAAGACCTAATTTTGAAGCTAATATTAAGGGGGTCGCATCATACACCAGATACAAACTTGGCGTACGTACTTGGCTGGCCCTGGCTATACCGTTGAACAAACTATATATCCATCCTGTAGTAAAAAAATATACCTCTATTTAAAATAAACATGATTTCGATAAAACTGATGTTTTACTTAACTGTATCCAATACTAATGCATGTGATATTCACATAATAGTATTGTATTATAAAATACAAACATAACGAATATGCATCTTTTCCATCGTTTACGTTTAGATGTTTCGCTGTTTCTCGTTCAGTTGTTTATGGCTGTACGCGTTTACGCAACGAGTATAGCGTTACTAACGATACTTTTATCATTTTCTTTTACTTTTTTAACTTATTTAACTAGAAGATGGGGTAAAGAGATAGCGGAATAAGAGGTTAGTCTATTGTAATTTGGTCCCTCAAAAAAGGAACTGGCATGATACACGAGATACATGATAAAATCACTTTGTGAAAATTTGGGGGTCGCATGATACGCGAGATCGCCCGTTAAACGAGTATATACGGTAATTGAAAAGATCCATCGTGTTTCCTCTCAGGTTTTTCCATGTGTTGGATTTTCTTGAAACCAGGTATTGGTTATTATGCGGTAATCTTTCCCCGTGTTCGTTACGAGGTCGTAGTCCGAACATGCCAACTATAGGGTGACCTAAAAAAACGGGAATTTTTGAAGTGCGTATTACCAGACAAGAGCAAGTGGCAACACTGCGAGACAGTGACCTTGAGCAAGTAAACATTTCGCCATTTTAGTAACGAGAATGAAATTCACAGTATCCCAGCTGAGATGTTTCAGCAGTCAATGAGGAATCTCAACAGCAGATTTCAAGAATGCATTCGTACAGGAGGACGCCATCTACAGGACGTAATTTTAAAAAAAATGAAAATTCCATCATTGTTTCTTAAATGGCATGTTTTAAGGTTTCAATTACTATGAATTAAATATTTTTCTTCCATCACTCTTGGTTTTATTAGATTGTTAAAAAGTTCCCGTTTTTGGGGGGTCACCCTGTATTTAACTATCTTGTTCCTTTGCATTTCAGGTCACTAACGAGTATGGCAATGTCCTGCGATTGACATTCAGTTGTTCTCCTTCTTTATTGTAAAAACAAAAAAAAACGCGCGAAAAAAACGCGCGAAAACGGTTATTACGGTTGCGTCAGTAAAAACTCCTGAGCACTGGCGTCTCGCTCAGTTCCCTTTGCATATCCATGCTTTCAGCAGAGTACAAATCACGCACGTTGAAAGGACAGGTGACTTGACCAACCTGTTCAGATCTGTACTCACTATCTGCCTCGTTCTCAGAATCCTTCCCATGATTCAATCTCTGTCTCATAATTCAAATTTCTTATAACGTTAATAATTTAGAGTGATATTACAATCAGCTCCTCCCCGCGCACACTTTCTCCATCTCTCTCGTCTTTTTATTGTCGACACACTCCTTTCATTCGCTCTCTTTCTAAGGTATATAGATAGATTATAAGAGAAAGAGAAGGAAAGACAGTGAAATTATGTGCAAATTCTTTTTTGTTTTAAAGGGATTTTTTCGTGTCTGTTCATTTTATGCACACATGTTGTCACTCAATTTTTCTCTCTATTAACCTCTTTTATTCTTGCTTTTTCTCACTTTTATTCCCCTCTCTCTCTCTCTCTCTCTGTCTCTGTCTCTGTCTCTGTCTCTCTCTCTCTCTCTCTCTCTCTCTCTCTCTCTCTCTCTCTCTCTCTGAAGTAGATGGCTTACAGTCAGATCACGTTGAAACACCGTTTAAGCAACGTCGATCCCGGTCAGTACTTAGATGGATGAGCACTTGGATATACCAGGTGCCGTAAGCCTGGGTGTGCGGATGGTGTAATGGATAAAGGTTCGGAATTGGAAATTGGAGAGCCGAGTTCTATTATATTCACCCACGCGCAAATGCCCATGGGGAAAGTTTGAATCCGTCTCTTCTCTCCAGCCCCACCCCACGGCAATGGGTAAATTTGTAGGACTTGTATGAGTAAATAATTATTATCTCCGAAAAATTCTTATAATCTAAAATATTTTCTGGTTTTAAATAACCCGTAAAAGGTTGATAAGCCGTTAAAAAAAAATAACAATTCAATCAATAAGTCAATTCCAAAGTAAATAGCTAGTAAGAAATTGAAAGAGAAAGATTCAGCCAAAACTTGTCTATTTTAAAGTACCTTTATTGTTTTCTTTTTTTATACACTTTATATATTTTCTTTTTATCAGTTATCTTTCTTTTTCTAATGATCCTTCTTTCTATCTTTCTTTATCGCTCACTTTAATTTCCTTTCTTTCTTTCTCTCTTTGTAAAGTATCTCTCTCTCTTTCTCTCTCTTTCTCTCTCTCTCTCTCT
Source organism: Acanthosepion esculentum (assembly GCA_964036315.1). Lineage (NCBI taxonomy): Eukaryota > Metazoa > Mollusca > Cephalopoda > Sepiida > Sepiidae > Acanthosepion > Acanthosepion esculentum. The sequence goes on from OZ038483.1 coordinate 103,578,633, forward strand.
CTCTCTCTCTCTCTCTCTCTCTCTCTCTCTCCAAAGTAGATAGATATATTATAAAATAGGAGGAAAGATTCAGCCTAAACATTCGTCCGTTTTAAAGTACCTTTTACGTACCTATTATTTTGTCATACCCACGTTACCTCTTTCTTTTCATTAATCTCTTTTAGTTTTTTCTTCATTTCTCAATTTCATTCTTTCCCTCTTTCTCTTTCTCTCTCATATACATTCTCAACTCATAACACGTGCTCTCTTCTTCCTATTGCTTTAAAAAAATAATTCCAGTATTTAGTTCCTCTGACTACCTCTCTTTCATCGATTTCATTTCCTTTTTCATCAATGCACCATTCTCTTTCTTTCTTCCCCCCTCTCCCTCTCCCTCCCTCTCTCTCTCTCTCTCTCTCTCTCTCTCTCATTTTGTATCTGTCATATTTCTTCCCTTTCTACCGTATTTTCTCTTTTCCTCCCGTCACCAAATCGAGCTTTCCAGATTGTTTCCATTAGTTTCGCTTCCATTCCGTTTAAACGGATGCAAGGTGCTTCCAATCAGATCAGATAACCGAAACCACGTGGACATTAAATTCCCGAAATAAATATTCCTAATTCTTTGCCAGATAAGAGTAAAATAAATCAGCTTACATTTACCCACAACTCCCCTTTATCTTTGCTCTGTTGTTGTAAGAGGTTTTTCCCTTCATTTTTCTATCAAGTACTTTTCTTCTTCTTTGTAATGTAATGTGTCCCTTCAGAGCGTGGGCGATCATGGCTCTCCACAATTTCCTATCACTTGTAGCTCTTAGTAACGTTTGTCCTTGTGACATCCTTCTTGAGCCTCCTCCTCCTCCTTCTTCTCCTTTTTCTTTGTAATGTGTCCCTTGAGATCGCGGGAGATCGTGGCTCTCCACAACTTCCTATCCCTTGTAGTTCTTAGTAACGTTTGTCTTTGTAACATCCTTCTTGAGCCTCCTCCTCCTCCTCCTTCTTCTTCTTTGTAATGTGTCCCTTCAGAACGTGGGCGATCGTGGCTCTCCACAATTTCCTATCTCTTGTAGTTCTTAGTAACGTTTGTCTTTGTGACATCCTTCTTGAGCCTCCTCCTTCTCCTCCTCCTTCTTCTTCTTCTTTGTAATGTGTCCCTTCAGAACGTGGGCGATCGTGGCTCTCCACAATTTCCTATCTCTTGTAGTTCTTAGTAACGTTTGTCTTTGTGACATCCTTCTTGAGCCTCCTCCTTCTCCTCCTCCTCCTTCTTCTTCTTTGTAATGTGTCCCTTCAGAACGTGGGCGATCATGGCCTTCCACAATTTCCTATCCCTTGTAGCTCTTAGTAACTTTTGTCTTTGTGACATACTTCTTGAGCCTCCTCTTTCTTCTTCTTCTTCTTCTTTGTAATGTGTCCCTTCAGAACGTGGGCGATCGTGGCTCTCCACAACTTCCTATCCCTTGTAGCTCTTAGTAACGTTTGTCTTTGTGATATCCTTTTTTAGGCCTCATTATTATTATTATTATTAATAACCTGCATAGACAATAGTCATAGTATGGTATCAAATAAAAGTGCCGGTAAGAATTGTTCTTTTACCTGATCATTACAATCTAAACTTTTCACATCTAAGAATTAGCGTTATCTATCTTACATATTCTCATAATTTGTACTTACCATTTTTTCATACGTTCATGCAACCTCACTCGATAACCCTCTACATTGAGTGGCTCTTAATCTTTATTGGTTGTATATTTAGCAAATACAAATAATCGTGTCGCGGATATCTCTCGGCCCGTTAATAATTAAGTTAAAAGAAGGCATTTGCTTTTTTTCTGGGATTTATCTATTCCCTCTGTAGTATGATTAATCCTAATGTATTTTCTGCAACAATGAAATATTATGTTTCTCATTCGAAATGTCCTCTGCGCAACCATGTCCCTGACTGGGATATCTTCTATCTGCCTTTTAATTTCTCTGTAGTGACATTTCTTTTTGTAGTTTGCTTTCCTTGTTACTTTCCTCACTATCTCCATGTTGTCGTCCTTATAATACTTACTGTATAAAAAGCTTTCTTGTTTTTTTTTTGGGGGGGGGGCAATCTTCTTGCTTTTTTTTTCGAAACATATGCAGTCAGATTGTGCCATATTCGTTAAAGTATCAAGCCGACTGCATAGTCATTAACATTCTTTCTGGATGTTTTAGTTTCATGCTTGCCCAGCCTAGGAACGGTTCTGTGCACCATAGTGTTGATGTTGCCTATGTATAATGCGTTCACTGAAATACACCCGAATACCATTCACTATAGATTCTTCTTCTTCGAAGAATTCTTTTTTTTTTCCTTCATTCTTCTTATCGGTCTGCGACAACTTTTAATTTCACCTTTTCTACAACTGTTTCTTTTCATTCTCACTTCCTCATATACCATTTCTTTTTAGGCTATATCCTTTTGGCGTTAGTTAAACTGACGTCTTCTTGTTTTCCATATTTGGTTTATCATTTTGGTTAAAGTTCATATTTTCTCGATTTCAAATGAAAACTTAGAAATTTTCCCACATATTTAGTGAAATTTCCTTTTCAAAATTATATTTTATAAATATAGTTTAAATATATGAAAGCAAAAATGTCGCCGAGTTTCATTGACATTAGATGGATATGGCTTTACTAACGCCATTTTTATATGTATATTGTTATCATTTTGCTTTAAATGCATATTTCCTTCATTTCTGATGAAACTTCGAAGCTATTTTTCAATATATTTCAATGAAATCTTCACTTCACAAAATGATATTTTATAAGTAGAATTCTGATATATAGAAAAGGACGTCGGTTTTTTAAACTGACATCGGTAATACTTTACTTTCGTTTCTTCATCTTATTTGCAGTTTTTTTTTAGACTTCACCTCTCTTAAACATATACTTTCTTTTCTGTTTAGTTTTCCTTTTCTTTTTTTTTCTTAATAATCCGTATCTTATTTTATCACTTTCTTCATTTTTTTTTCTTTTTCGTTCTCTTCATTTTTTTATTGTATGCTATTGTACTCTTTTTATATCTTTCTTTTTATCTCTTTAATTTCTTTTTCTTAAAAAAAAAATTCTAACATATCTTCCCTATCCGCTCTTCAACTTCTTCTTAAAATCTTAATTTAATGTTTTGTCAGCCATATTGTCTCTGTTGTTATAACCTTTTCGGTGTTTATTCTTCGCCGATTTTCTTTTTTTGCTCGTTATTTTTTTTACTTTCTACACCCACCTTGCTTCTTCAAACACATTTGCGCCAACTCACAATTCCCATCACTCTTCTCTTGCCCACATCATTCATTCTCTTTCACATTGGGTTTTTTTTTTCTGGTGGCCGGTTCATGTACTATTAAGTCTCTTATTCGACTTCCTTATAAAAGCAGACCTTGTCACTTCCGCTAGGCACATTTGGAAACTTTCTCTTTGATTAATTTTCTTTCCGTATATTCTGTTCAAGATTTACAATTGCGTCAGTGTGTTCGTGCGTACAGGGTGTTTTTAAAGTTCTTGTGCCGACTAAACAGACGATCTTTTCCAGAAGTCAAAACTAATCTACAAAATCATTCCAATGAGCAATGTACTTTCTGGCCGCGACAATCAATCATCTTCAAGAAAACCATATCAGGTTCAAACATTGGTTCCCGTACAATCACCAGAATTAAGCAACGTCGAACCTGGTCAGTACCTAGATGAGGGACCGCTTGAGGATACCAGGTGCTGTAAGCTTGGATGTTTGGGTTGTGCAATTGATAATTGCTCAGAATTGTTAATCGAAGGGCCGAGTTCCAATTCCCGTTGTGTTCGTTACATTCACTTAGGCGAAAATACCAATGAGAAAGACATGACTCCACCACTTCCCTCCCATCTATGGGTTAATTAGTAAGACTTGTATAACTAAATCATTATTATTGTTGTAGCATACCTACGGACGATAATGGGTATGTCCTCATTCACATAAATACATTAGTAAATACTGTATGTTGGTCTGCAGTTGGACATTCGTCTCCAGCTGTGCTGGTCAAACTCTCTGCCTCCGGACAGAGAGGATCTCCTATGTCGAAAGGTAATCTCGTCTCGAGAAGCAGCTAACCGACCCCGTTTTTACACGGGACCTGCGGGGAATTTTTGGATATCCCACATTAAATTCGGCCTTGTATCACATCTGACAGCGTGGGGCGGTTGGTAGATATCCTGCAGTTGAAAATTCATTGTGATATTCACTTGATTCATTTCTAACAGTTGACTACTTCTACGCGCCGCTGGCGAATCTTATATGTGCTGTTCTTATCCTAAGTATTATCGTTCATTACCTACCTTCGTGTGATTATTCTATTCAGTAACCTTCCCTAGGTTACAACAATTATCTTCCCCGCAAAAACATCTTATAGACTAAAAAAAAATTTCTGGCTTTAAATAAACCGTTGAAAACGAATCAAAACAATTTTCTGCACAGCTTTGACTTCAGATTGTCTTTCTCCCTTGCTATTTAAAGCTAGACGGCCGAATCTGCCTATTTAGTCCATTAGAAAAGATGGATTCATGCCTTTTCCAGGAGCAATTATTCCAAACTGAGCGTAAGACTTATTCGGGATTTGAACTCCGTGTCCTGATGCCATCTTCCACGACGATAGCTTTTACGCTAACCTCGCATCTGGCCTGTGAATTATCTTAGTTGTTAATATCTCTAAATAATCCCATTTGTTTCTTACATAATAACACTGTGGCAACATTTTTATTCCACCTCTAAAATCAAACACATTATTTGTTTCTAAAGCCCCAATGGATCTAAAGAGTGGTGCTTATTGAAGAATGCATGAACTCATTAATATAAAAACGAATGCTAAAAAAAAATACTTGTTTTTTTTTTGTTTTTAACCATTTCACCTCCGACAAGGCAATAAAACCACTAAGACGTAAGGTTTTACTGAGTGTGAGAGAATATGAGAAAAACATATTAAGAAGAGAAAACAATAAAAGAACTGGAATTAATAAGACAAAAAATGACAACTGACTTTGCATTTAACTTTTTTGAATCAAAGTTAACTGGAAAGCAAGAAACGGGAAGAGTATATATATTGGGTGCTCCGGAAAGATCATGCCGATTTTTAGTCGTTCATGTTCCAACACGTTAGAACACGTCAAATTTATCGACAGATATAATATGCTTACATTTCCGATTAGAACACACTTCAAACTATCTCTTGAGAAAGAAAGTTTAAAATTACTTAATTCGTGTCAATTTTGCATCCCTATGAAATTTGAAGATTATAAGGTGCATTGTGGGCACTAATGCTTTTTTTTTACCGTAAAGCCAAAAATGCCTCGCAAGCAACAAAAAAGATTTGTTCTGTGTACGGTGAAGGTGCTTTAGCTAACCGAACTCTACCGGAAGTTTTCGCTAAGTTTAGAGTTGGTGATTTTTAGCCATATTGATGGAGAACGCTCAGGCAGACCCCCCGCCCAATCACTACAGATGATGACCAAATGTAGACATTGATTGAAAATAACCCACATTACACAACACAGGAATTGGCAAAAACACTAAATTTATCAAAATCCATCACTCATGAGCACTTAGTGAAGCATGGGTACTCAAATCGCTATGATGTTTGGGTACCACATGATCTGAGTGAAAAGAATCTTTTCGATTGCATTTCATCTGTGATTTGCTGCATAAATGCAAAGAAAATGCATCCGTTTTGAAGCAAATTGTGACAGGTAACGAGAAAAGTGGATAGTTTATAACAATGTTTAGCGAAAAAGTTCCGTGGCTAAAAGACAAGAGCCAACTTTAGCCATCTCAAAAGCAGGTCTTCATTCTAAGGAAGTCTTGTCATGCATCTGGATTGGGAAGGAATCCTGTACTATGAGTTTCTGCCAAGTAATCAGTCAACTGATTCTGAAAAATACTGCTCGCAACTGGATGAATCCAAGAAAAACGCCCAGAATTGGCGAACAAGAAAGATGTTGTTTTCCATAAGGTTAATGCCAGACACCACGTTTCTTTGGCGACCCGACAAAAATAGTTGCTGCTTGGCTGGGATGTGCTACTCCACCCGCCATATTTACCACACATTGCTCCTTCGGATTTTCATTTATTCAGGTGCTTGCAAAATAATCCTAATGGTAAAAAATGTAATTCTTTGGATGACAACAGAAATACCTTAATGAGTTCTTTGCCGAGAAACCACGGAAATTCTGGGAAGATGGAATCTTTAAGTTGAAGGAAAAATGGTGAAAGGTTGTGCAACAAAATGGTTTATATTTAGTTGAATAAATATTTAATGGTATAATTTGTTTTACGCTTTAATTTCCCATAAAAATTAACTTTCCGGACAACCCAATACACACACACACACACGCACACACACGCACACACACGCACGCACACACACACACACACACACACACACACACACACATGCACACACTTATATATATATATATATATATATATATATATATATATATATATATATGTAAGCAAATGTGTGGATGTAGATCCGACGGTATGATGAAAATGTGGAAAAGACAAAGCAAAATCCGAATATATGAGTTTACTGTTTTTATTATGTTTTTGTTTTTGTTATTCTGTCGACGTCAGACGTTTCGTCAAATAGACCTTCTTCTTAGGACACAATCTTCTTCCTTGTGCGCAGGTCTTCGTAGTTGCCGCCCACGCGACGCCAGCATATCCGACTCTAAGAAAGAATACTTGACTTTAGAATTTCAGTTTTTCTGTTTCTGACCAGTCCTGTATATATCGTCTCTCCATCAAACTTAAATCTAATATAATTATGTCTCCATTAACCATGTCCCGAAGAAGGTCTATTTGACCGAAACGTCTGACGTCGACAGAATAACAAAAACAAAAACATAATAAAAACAGTAAACTCATATATTCGGATTTTGCTTTGTCTTTTCCACATTTTCATCATATATATATATATATAACTTATTACCTACCCATTAATAACAGTTATTTATATATAAAAAAAAGTAAATAGACGAAATACAACTTTCCTTGCAAAAATAACTAAAACGCCCATAAATAAAAATAACTAAATAAAAATAGGCCACATGTCTAAAGCCGGAACAAACCCAGACGAAGTCAATTACAAATGAAAAAATAGGCTAGATGAGCTAGTGTAGGAAAATAAAAAGAAGTAAAAGGCAAAATGATCACAACACACATCCGTGCAGACGTACGTACGCGAGCGAACGCACAAATACAGAAACAGACGCGTGACTGCACACACGCAAACACAGAGAATACAGGAGAAAACTTTCACCAGTGTTAAATGTGCACAAAAAATCGAAAAAATACAAGCAGTAAATCGCTGATGCCCACTGAAAAGTGGACGGACAGGTCCATCTACGAAACTTTCGAGTCGGTATGATAAAGGTAACATCAATCACCTAAATGACAAATTTTACTATAGTTAATTATATATATATATATATATATGTGTGTGTGTGTGTGTGTGTGTGTGTGTGTGTGTGTGTGTGGATTTAGGCTGCAATCCTTCTTTCATACACGTTTCATTGAATACGACTGACAAGGTGCTTTGATTTAATTTTTTATACAATTTCTCATGTGATCTTATAATTTTTTTTCTTTGAGTATATATATATATATATATATATATATATATATATATATATATATTACTAAAACTATGACACCAGGGGTTATTGTGTGTGAAAGATTTTGAGAAGACGTTAGTGAGAAAAAAATGGCCAATAATAGAACAGGTTTCAGAACGACAGAACTGACGTGGCATCTAAATTATTGAAGATCGTGGGTGGCAGGGAAGTAAAAAAAACCGGAAGAGACTTCCACATGTGGGAAGTGCGAGAAAAAGAAAATACAGGGTTAGAGCTTACGGTCACATTTTTACAACCATAAAACGATGTTACCAATCTAGTATTACGCTTAAATGCATGCGTTCGGGGTACTAAGGAAGAGAACTCATTAGAAAAACTGCCATGTAAATTTTTTATAGAAACTAGAATTTTATGACGCGTGTTGAAATCTTCGCAGTATTTAGTATTGTTGAAGGTATCGCTGACATTTTTGTCGAAATTTACAATATTTACGTTTCGTTCATTTTCGCAAACCAATCGATGAAGTATAAAAACTTTAAAAAAATATGCAAAAAAAAAAAAACAATATTGAATTTCTATTGCACAAGTATTTGTTATTTTAATCATTAAATTATTTTTTTAAAAACGGGAGTATTTTCTAGGTTAAAAATAAATGAAAATTTATTGTACTAAGCTACGGACCCTAGCTTGTATGCGAGGTTTACAAAATCACAAACAAAGAACTTTACCAAATAACAGAAACCATATCACTTGAGGATTTTCTACAAATAAAACGGATATCACGTTTAAGTCGAAAAGAAAATAATGATATTTGTAAATGCTGGTTGTGTTAAAAAGGTTGATGAAGCTGCGTGTTGAATAGCATTTAACAATTATACATTTTTGTATCAAGGAAAAACAATGTTTCAACGATAAAATATGTATTAAAATCAACAAATACAAAACATTTTCTGTAGGCTCCAAGGACAACGGCGGGAGAAATTTCGAGAGCACACAAAAAATATTTGATTGGATGAAAAATTACCCAATCGGTGATTTTATAACAAAAGCATGTTTGTGAATTAACAGTAGGAAAAATTCAGTGTGGTGAATGCGATCAGTAAATTGTCCTGTGATAGTTAGTATTTATTATTTGACCAATCACATTTGAGAAAAATGTAGGCGTGTCAAACATAGTAGTAATCGCTATAATATAATAAATGTGTTGACTTTCTACACTACGTCAAACAAAAAGTTAGCAAGGAAACCCACATCAATACGGGAAAGAGCGATAACAGTTACTGGATTTAAGAAATCTATTTTGTGAGAAATTGTTTTAAGAGAAAGATTCCATTAAATTGTTTTTAAAATAGTGGGAGTATTTTGTATGTTAAAAATGAATGAAAAATTATTGTACTAAGCTACGTAAACTAGTAAAACCAAATGTACTTTGTACCACCTTACCCGTATGAAGTTCTCCTCAAAATTTAGTTTCCAACGGTCAATGTATGTCTATTTTAAAGGATGTGACGGACGGACTAACGGAAGTCACAGAATTTTATATAAGTCACTTATGTGCCATGCGTGATACACGCTTAGGCGATCATGTATCTTTCGATACATGACTGACGAGGCAGATTTTTTTCCCCGCAGTAGGAATGCTGGGAAGAGTGTGTGAGATCTCAAGGAAAATTCTTTGGGGTGTAGGGGAGTTATAACTCTGAGTAAATAATTATAAAACCACTAACATCGATATATACAAAAATACTCGTAAAAATAAGAAAAAGCAAAGCAAGGAAAAAATAAAACGAATATTATCTGGTTGTCATGTGGCGTTGGAGACACGAGAGACAGTAATACTGAGTCAAATTATAAGTTTGAGGTCAAATGCAGATCAAATAAATGAATGTGTAATTCTCAGTTTTCTTCCCGCAGTAGGTTGACATTTCTTTCTGCGGTAGACCAGTTGCCATCCAAGGCTATAGAACTGGGTGGGGGAAGAGGGTATTAGCACGTAAGTGAATGTAATGAATTCGACTGGAAATCGAACTCGGTTAACCGATTCCTCAACCCGAGCCGCTATCCATTACTCCACCGTGCCGCCTTCTGAATTTTACATTCTAGATTTTTTTTTTGCAACACCTTGACGCGTGTTGAACTCCTCACAGTATTTAGTATTTTTGAAGTTATCGTTGATATTTTTGTCGAGATTTACAACCTCTACGCTTTGTTCAATTTCGCAAACCAATCGATGAAATTTGAATAAGCTGATTCGTTTGGAAAAAACACTTTGACAAAAGCCTACTTCGTGTTTTTTTACGCGTCCTTGTAAAACTAACTGTATTTTGTACCCCCTTACCTGTTCGAACTTCTCCCCAAAATTTGGTTTCGATCAGTCAATGTATGGCTAGTGGACGGACAGACTAACAGAAGTCACTGAATTTTATATATAGAAAACAGAGGGAAGCCACGTCACGGCTGTGTGAAAGTGACTGAAGTTGAGATAAATAAATAAAATGTTATATTGGATCATTTGGTCATCAACGCTTCTATATATATGTACATGTCGTTGCATGCGCAAGCGCTTCTTTCAATTTAAATCATTTCCTAGATGTTTAAATGTTTGTACTTGTTTAAATTTGACATAGTTCGAAGCGTGGACTTTTTTTTCTCTTGCAACACTGGCTGCACACGTCGATAACACCAGCTATTGTGACAGATGCCTACGATTGTTGCTATGCGCTGACCTGTGAATAAGGCTTATGCCCTAATTGTTAGTATCTATAAACTATCATTGATGGCAAAAAGGATGGTATTCTGATGGAATGTCTTTTATACAAGACGAGTGCGGAAATATTTGGTCATTTGGCGCTGAAGATCGACATAATGCGTTTGGCAACACCTCCGAGCTCAGCCTCAGTTACGTATATGGAGCCGATGCATTTAAATACAGGGTGTCCATAAAATTCGTGTGCACTTTAAAAAATTTATAACTTTATTTGCAATAGAAATAATTTGTAAAAAGAATTAGAAAGAAGTAAATCTATATTTTTTAAGGTTTTATTGAAATTTTATTTAAGTTTACACATGCGTCAACCAAAAAGTTAGGAAGGAAACACCCATCAGCTACTGGATTAATGAAATCTAATTGTTTTAAGAGAAAGATTCCATAAAGTTCAAGCGAAAGCAGCAGTAGTTGCTCCGTCAAGGAATGCCAAATGAAATGGCTATTATTACACACACACACATATATATATATATATATATATGTGTGTGTGTGTGTGTGTGTGTGTGTGTGTGTGTGTGTGTGTGTGTGTGCGCGCGTGCGCGTGTGTGTGTGTGTGTGTGTGTAAAGACAAAAAGAAAACTTTTCTTTACCAACGCGTTTCGTATTCTGATGGACCTTAGCGAGCTAAATGAAAGGATTTTATTTTGCAACAAGTATTTATAAACATTGTAAATATTGTTAGGTTTTCAAAATTTTTGAATGTAAGAACGCTCAAAATATTCTGAATGCAAATTGGGAAAGTCAAAATAAACTATGGTTAACCCTAAGTAATATAATTTAATGTCTAATAGACGAAAGTTAGTAAGTAGCGTTATTTTTTTTCACATATGTTTTTATATATATATATATATATATATATATATATATATATATATATATACGCACACACACACACACACACACACACACACACACACACACACATATATATATATATATATATACATATATATATATATATATATATATATATATATATATATATATATATATATATATATATATATATATTAACAATATTAGTGGTTAATATACGCATACTTTCGTCCCCTACTCTACATACACTATCGCTAAATTTTATTTTTTTTATTCTCGGAGCTATTTTTCTGATTTCTTTTTGAATTTGTAGGTCTGTTTGAATTGGATTGTAATTACGATCCCAATGTAATAAATTATAACCATGGAATATTACTGTTTAAGCCTTTTTATTATATATATATATATATATATATATATATATATATATATATATATATATATATATATATATATATATATATATATAAAAGGCTTAAACACTAATATTAATATTATTAAACACTAATATTAATATATATATATGTGTGTGTGTGTGTGTGTGTGTATATTATTTTAATTTCATAGAAGACGAAACGTTGGCGAGAAGACTTCGTTTTATCTTTATTCATATCGTCTTTTTACAGATATATTTTATTTATATCTGTATTTTTCCAAACACGCCTCTCTTTCTCTCTCTCTTTCATTCACTCTCTCTCTCTCTCTCTCTCCATATATATATATATATATATATATATATATATATTTAAAGACATTTTTTATATGTTTAACGCTCTTTTTATAGATACTTGTATCTATAAAAAGAACGTTAAACATATCATAAATGTCTTTAAATAAATTGTCGGACTCTGTCCAATTCAAATATATATATATATATATATATATATATATATATATATATATATATATATATATATATATCGTCAGCCTGACGATTGCCCTAGCATGAAACAGACTGTCGCCTCTAAGTGCTGACTTCCATGTCCACTTTTATATTTACACACGCTCTATCTCTGATATTGAGCACTTTACCCCATAAATATAGCACACTTTAAGACTATATTTCTGCATATATATATATATATATATATATATATATATATATATATATATATATATATATATATATATATATATATATGAGTAGACATTAAAGTAAACACCAATTTTCAGGCCGTGTGTACTAGTAGACTATTTACATACGCTCTATCTCTGATATTGTACAATTTTACCCATAATATACCCTAACATAATGCTATATTTTATTATATATATATATATATATATATTTATATAAATATAAATATATATAAATGATTAGTGTTTTCATATTCTTCTTATAATAGGTAGGTAAGTAGGTAGCTAGGTTGGTTGGTTGGTTTGTAGGTATATATGTAGGTAGGTAGGTAGAGACAGACACGTATCATGCAAAAATCTATTTTGCTTTATAGGTAACTCCATACCCGGAAGTTATTTGTCGAGCACTCTGAGTTATTTCACTTCTAGAAACCTGTATTAATATATTTCGGAGAAATTATCAATTATTTGTAGGCGACTTCCCAGTACATTGTACGTTTGAAATAAATATATCTCTTTCAATCGAATCTGCATTTAACTTAATTAAATTTATTTTAAATTAATTTAAGGCTGCATTCGGGCAATGTAATGTGATGTAATGGTTAACTAGCTTGTCTTGCTAGAACAATTACGACTTAGTAGTGAGTTCAATCCTCACTGGGTGCTCTACATTTCCGGCCTTGTGCCATATCTGAGATACGCTTAGGAAATCACCTTAGGGCACCTCGACATGGTGTATTGGTTAGCAAGTTTGTCTCCCTATCTCAATTACTACTGAGTAGTGGGTTCTCTAAACTTTCGGCCTTGTGCCACATCTAAGGTACACTTAGAAAATTACTTTAAGGCACTTCGATGAGGTGTAATGTTTAGCAAGCTTGTGTCGTAAAATGAATTACAACTACGCTTAGACGTGCCGCAAGGGCACTTCAACATAGTGTAATAGCAAGCTTTTCTCGCTATCTCAATTACGAGTGAGTAGTGAGTTCAATCCTCACTGGGTGCTCCAAACTTTCAGCCTTGAGCCACGTCTAAGATACACTTAGAAAATTATTTTAGGAAACTTCCATATGGTGTAATGGTTAGCTTGTGTCGTTAGATCGATTTCGACTGAGTGGCTCAGATTGAGAAATCGGAAAGCCGAGTTCAAATTCTAGTCGAATCCATTACATTCACTTACATGCTAACACCATGGGAAAGGTATGAATCCCCTTCTTCTCCCCTCATCTATGGGTAAATAGCAGGACAGACCAGGTTCTATAGCCCTGGATGGAAACTGGTCTACCGCAGAAAGAAATGGAAACCTACTGGGAAAAAATCTGCCTCGTCAGTTATGTATCGAAAGATACATGATCGACTAAGCGTGTATCACGCATGGTACATAACTGACAGTGAGTTTGATCCTCACTGGGTACCCTATATTTACGACTTTGTGCCACAAGTAAGCTGCGCCTCGTAAACCACGATATCTAGGACGGCATGTTTCAGATATTGAAAAGTTGAAATTAGACATGGCACATGAAAGAAGATACTCAGTATCATGTTGTTGCTTTCCGGATGTGAGACTAGTTAGTGTGTTTGGAAGAGGTTCTTGTCTATATACGATGTGTTACTCACAATTTCAAAGAATTTGAGGATGAAAAGAATAGTCCTCGTCTAACACCTCTTTTCCAACATCTCTGAAGTATTTCACTTGAGCATTTTGCCCACAAGCTATTCTTCTTTCATTTATTTCCCCTGTTCATTCAGATGCTGCACTCATGGATTTCCACAACTTCCTATCTCTCATAGGTCAGAGCAATGCTTTGTCTCCTTAATCACCCGATTACTCACCCTGCCATCAGTTTACACGAGTTCGTTATGTAGGTTACTCTTGTTTTCATTATATCCCGTAGCTTTTCCAAATCCTCTTTCCTCATTTCTACTGTCTCTTTCTGATTTTATTCAAAATGTCCTGTTTCTTTCCATTTTCATTACGACTACGTTGTTGCTCACATGTTCAGTCCATTGTATTCTCAGTGTCCTTCTGTAGAAGCATATCACTGCTGCCTTAAGTCTTCTACATCTGTGCGGAAATTGTCCAGCATTCACTGTCGTATAAGGCAATTGATATTACGTAGCAGTTCAGCATTCATTTCTTAACGAAATTTTTCTGTTTCTTAATTCTGTTTAGCTTTTGAAAGTACTGCTCACAAAAGGTAGCAGCTAAAATACGTACTATTAGGTTAAGTCGTAAATAATTTCCGTTTTTTTTTTTACCAATTTTATTATTCAAGAAATATAGTATAGTTACATTTTATTCGCCATTATTTACAATGATGTACTGCCATTGATCTTCAATAAGCTTTCAGTAAAATTTCTCAGGTTTGATACGAAAAAGTTTTCAACGAATTCTTGAATCTAATTTTCATTACGGAAATGTTTCCCCATCAAAAAGTTTAGCAGTTATTAAAAAAAAAGTAATCATCGGTTGGCACAATGAAAATCAAACTCTGAATTCAAAACCAATCGGCGTCTGCACCGGCACCCGGCGGCCTCTTGGTTACTCCTGCCTCTGCGTCTGTGGAAATTCTGCGGCAAGTAAGAGCATATTCCTCCCTCCACTGGGATAGCATGCGAGGTGTGGGGACCGCGTGTGAAGTTCAAACTCCCTTGTTACTCCGTTTCATGAATTCACCGCCGTTGGAATCGGGAATGGCTGTCGCTCGTTTCAGCATTGGCGACGGATCGCCGTGCTTGGTCGGCCTTCGTTCGGGACGCGGTGAATTCTTTGGAAGGAGTCGGCTAAACCGATCCAGGGTGAATGCCGCAACATATATACATACATACATACAATGAAAATGAGGATAATGATGGATGGAGTAGAACAAATCAACCGAGTTCCAAAAATGTTTTCTGCGTTATTCTTGTTGTATGCGACCTTACGGCCGTGGTATCCTCAGTACCCTTCTGTAGGATCACGTTTCTGTTCCGTCCTGAGTATGACGATAAACTACATCCGCGTCCTGGGTAAGACGATAAACTACGCCCAACAGCAAGGCCTCTGATCAGGATGGTTTGAGGATCGTGGAACCACCTCTTAATTGCTGGTGTTCCCAGGTCCACTCTGACCCGGGGTAGTAGCACCAGTTAGGGTCCCAGCTATGGGCAAATAGTTAACACCCCAAACTCGGGTCAAAACACTATGAAAGTGTAAAAATAGGGTTTAATACCAGAAATACTTTGTAAAAAGAAAATTATTACCAGCAATACATTTTTGAAAATATATTACAAACAATACATTTTTTGAAAAAAAAATATTACCAGCGAAAGAAAATTCTTACCAGAAATAGATTTTTGAAGGAAAAAATATTAACAGAGATAGATTTTTGGGAAAAAAATATTACCAAGAATGAAAATTTTGTCAGCATTAAATAACCCATTGAGGTTGATATGCCGTAAAACAAACAAACAAACAAACAAACGTTTCTGTTACTTCAAGCCTTTTCTTCATCTCTGATCAGATATTTCAGCATTCACTGCCATATAGGAGGATCGATATTACATGACAGTTAAGTGTTCTTTTCTTGGTTTACAACGAGATTTTCCCCGAGTCTTAATACTTTGATTAGCTTTTGGGATGCATTATTGTTATATGCGACCTTGCGTTCTTCGAGGAGAACATTTTTCCTTTTATCCACTTTGTAAGTTGACAAAATTTTAATGCAATGCCAGTCGCCATCATCTGTCTTCTTGAATCCCGTTCATCTTTTGTCCTTTCCTCAATCCTCTCTATACTCAGCCTTTGCTGTCACTTTCCGTGTTAAAACAAAGTCATGTTAGTGTACTCCAAATTTCTTTTTAACTGGCACGTGTGATTCGTCGTAAAGATTATACACTTCTTGGATATAAAATGAGTAAATAGGGCTTGGAAAACTTAACCCTCACGGGGCATATTGAGGGCAAGAGAGTTAGGGAAATGCAGCGCACCGCTTACCTGATGTGCTTGTGTGAATTAGATGGTGGGAGTATGGAGGGAGATTTAGTCAAGGGGAGAAAAAGTGCTAAGAGTCACAGAATATAAGAAATTCAGGAGAGACATGATCGCCTACATCCTGATGGAGAATAAAAGAGAAAGAACAAGAACAAAAAGAATTCATACTGACGGCAAAACTTTTTAATTGAATTTATATCTTCTTTTCTTTCATACTTTTACGAGAGTTACCATGTGATAAATTTCCATAATGTCGATGCAACTATTTAGAACAATTCATCTTCGATGACAAAACAACTGTGTGTCTTTGATTCGTTTTTTACGGCTTATCAACACTTTGCGGGTTATTTAAAGCCAGAAAAAATATTTTAATTCTTTTTTTAGAGCCAATATAAATATTACTAATTAAACCATAGCTGGGGGAGAAGAGGTGGATTCATACTTTTCCCAACGCTATTCGTACGTGAGTATAACGAACCAAACGGGAATTGGCACTCCGCTATCTGATTAACAATTCCGAGCCAATATCCATTACACCATCCGCACATCTAAGCGTACAGTACCTTGTATTCCCAAGCGGTCACCCATTTAGGTAATAACTAGGTTCTGTGTTGGTTAACTTCGGTGATTGTATGAAAACCGGTGTTTCAATGGGACGTGGCCGTGTGTCTTGAATGTACTCAAAAAAATTAGTGTCTCTCGTACACTAAAGCTGGCTGTTAAAAGTCCTTTATTAAAAAGGTTAGAGTGACTTTGTCTTTTTAATATCTGATCGCTTGACTTATTTAGAAAGCGAAAGACGAGAACAAAGGAGAATGAATAAACAACAATATTCATATATTCAACTACCAGGGGATTTAATAACAAGACACCGTGCTGTTGGAACTAATTCAAGCAATGCAATATAAAGAAAGAATTTACAAAAGGTAGGACTATGAAGCCGGTAGTAAATTTATAGTATCACAAGTAGGCATACGAAAATACACATATAAATACTGGTATATTAAACAGTAACAAAATTCGTGCAGCGAATAGTTGAGGGAACATTTCTGTGCAAGTGTACAAGGCATAGCAAACAATATTGTGCTTTTTTTGTTGTTTCACCGAACAACTAATTGACAAGAAAAGGGATTGGCATATTTTCAACAAGTTCATCCAAGTGTGCAATCTCACAAAAAACATTCAAGATACACAGATGTTTTGGCATTGAGACAGGTTATCAAAGACGAATTGTACGGGGAAAATAATATCGTCATTATGCAAATTCATCAGATGGCAACTGTGTTAAGATCGCGAAAAAAAAAAACAGAAGATATTTTATCGAAACGGTTTCGCCCTCAATATGACGGACTTCTTCTTCTTCTTCTTCTTCTTCTTCTTCTTCTTCTTCTTCTTCTTCTTCTTCTTCTATGTGTTGTGTCCTTGCAGGACGTAGGCGATTATGGTTCTCCACAATTTCCTGCCTTTTATAGCTCTTAGTAAATTATGTCTTCTCCCTATCTCCCCTAATCCCCGTTATGGCACTGATTTACACAAGCTCGTTAAATAGGGGTTTTGCGCTGCTTTCCAGTCTTGTGAGTATCAAATTTTCTAAGCCATCTTTCCTCATTATGTGCCCCAGAAATTTCAACTGCTTCTTTTCTGATGTAAAGTATAGGTGTCCTTTTTGTTTCGCTTTCTCTTAAACCATGACTTGTTCCATTCATCGTATTCTCAGCATCCTACAACCACTTTCAGTTGTCTCAAATCTTTCTTTCATCTGTGATGAGATTGTCCGACATTCACTGCCATATAGGAGGACCGATATTACATAATCGTTAAGTACTCATTTTTCTTTGTTTCTAACGAGATTTTCCTGTTTCTTAATATTTTCCTTAGATTTTGGAAGGCATCTTTTGCTATGCCAATGCGCCTTCGTATTTCAGAGTGGCATTTTCTGACCTCTGTTCAAACACTTCCCAGATTGCGGTACACTTTTCTTTGTCTCGAACGAAGTTTTCCTGTTTGTTAATGTTATGGTCCAGGTTCCTTGTACCACGGTGATGGTCCAAGGTAGAACCAATGAAGAATAACTCGAACACAGGTATGGAATAACACAGATATATTACAAACAGAATATGTACAAAAGAAGTAGAAGTGTTAGTAATAACAATCACGTTAGGTTGGAGAGAACTATGTTGTCTCGACGTATCACTATTCCAATGTCTTACAGTAATCGTCTGACGCGACTCTGTCTCTGACTGACTCACACTACTGCTTCCTCTTGAGGCGCAGTATTTATGGTGTACGGGATAGTCCATTACTATTAAGGGTAAGTTCCCATAACACCCCCTTCCGAAGCTTTTGCGTAGCAGGGGTTTTTAATATCTATTTTGCTTTGGATCTATTTCCAAAGGTTCTGTAAATTTTCTTTTTAGAGACGATTTTCTTGATTCTGGCATTATTTGCGGTCTTTTTATATCAAACGTATCGAAAATCGTGTCCATTACCCCTTTTTGAGGTGGACCGTTAGCGTCCTGTAACAGTCTTTTCCTTATTTGGTTTACGTGTCTCCTGTGTGAGAATTTTTCTCCCTGAACTATGTAAACCATCTTGCCAATTCTTTTCTCAATTGTGCCTTGCTCACAGTAAGATGTGTTATTTTTATAGGGTTTTAAAAAAAAATTTCTCCCGGGAGAAATTTTCTTTTTGGTGCATAGGACTGTGTTACTTGTTTTGTTTTACTTGGTAGCAATTTATCAAATACTGATCTGATTTTTCTAGCAAACATCACTTCTGCTGGTGATAGTGTTGATGGTGTAGCATTATTTGGCGTAATTCGATATATCTGAAGAAATTGCTGTAATGCTTTCTCCGTAGGCACATCGTAGGCTTTTCGTAGCGCTCTTGAGTGTATCAACGAATCCCCCCGCCTGCCCATTTGATCTTGGGTGATAAGGCGGGGATTTTAGATGTTTTACTTGATAAATTTCGCAAATCTCATGGAAGTCTGCTGACGTGAATTGTGTTCCATTATCTGTGACTAGGCAATCCACTACACCAAACCGAGCGAATAGCTCGTGGAGGCAATTTATGGTCGTTTCTGAAGTAGGATTTTTGCAACGAAACACCTCCGGCCATTTACTATAGCTATCCACTATGATTAAATAGTAGAAGCCGTCAATTGGTCCTGCATAATCTGCGTGTATTCTTGACCACGGACGATCAATCTCTGGCTACCGCTTATGTATGATTGGCGGTGCTTTGGCTGCTAAATTACAACCCTTGCACATTTCCACCATCTGAGTAATATCCTGGTCCATATTCTTCCTATATACATAGCTTCGCATTAGCGACTTCATTCTATTTTTACCAGGATGGCCCCTATGGAAATCCTTTAAGATCCGCTTTTGTAATGTTTTGGGAATTACAACCCTTTCGTTGTAAAGTAACACTTTGTCGCATAGAGAAAAACTGTTCTTAAGGCTGCGATTACCGTATCTTCCAATGGCTCTGTCTTTGTTGGTATAAGTCTCGATAGACCATCCGCATGCACGATCTTTTTCGTTGGTAAATATTCCAATCTAAAATTATAGTTCAGAAGAATCGTTCCCCATCTAAGTAACCTATTTGCAGTGTAAACCGGTAGACCTTTTTTCGAACCGAAAATTGTTAGTAACGGTTTGTGATCCGTCTGCAGAGTAAATTGTCTACCATAAATGTACCTATGAAACCTCGTGACTGCGAAGATAATTCTAGAGCTTCTTTCTCTATTTGTGGATAATTTTTCTCCGCTGGTAGTAAATTCGAGAAGCATGTGCGATGGGTTTTATTGTCCCATCTGGCATTTTATGCAATATACACGGTCCGACTCCGTCACTTGCTACAATAATTTATAGTTTGGGATCGTAGTGCGCCAAAAATAAATCTGATGTTAACATTTTGATTATTTCGTCAAATGCTTTTTGGCATTGATCTGTCAACTGCCAAACTTTTTCTTTCTTTAGTAGCTCGTTCAGTGGTGCACGAAGTTTATGCATTTGAGGTATGAATTCCTGGTAATAACTTACTAATCCTAGAAAACCTTGTAGTTCTGTTATGTTTTTAGGAACTGGCATTTTTTAATTGCTGTTGACCTTTCAGGGTCTTGTCGTCTACCTTCTTGATCTATTATATGGCCAAGGTATTTGATTTCCTTCATGAAAAAAATCGCACTTATTTTCTTTTACTTTGAATCCATAGCTCTGTATTCTTTTAAATACTTCCTGTACATGTTCCTTGTGTTGTTCAACGCTTTCGCTATTAATCAATACGTCATCCAGGCATGCAATTGTGTACTCTAGTCCGGCAAGCATCGTATATGTTGGAATATAGCCGGCGCGACCTTAATTCCAAAAGGTAGTCTGGTATCTGTACAGTCTTTTGTGTGTGTTTGTGCATAGTAGTTTTGAACTTTCCTCATCGATTGGAATTTGCAGGTACGCCTCACTTAAATCAATTTTTGAAAAAAATTTTCCGCCATTTAATTTAGTGAATACTTCTTCTGGACTGGGTAGAGGATAATAGTAGTCCTTTATTGCTGCGTTCATACTTGTAGAAAAATCAGCGCAAATTCGAATTTCGCCTGATTTTTTTTTTTTTTTTTGACGTAGACCGTCAGTGCGGCCCATTTACTGTATTCTACTTTTGTCAATATGCCAGTGTTTTCGATTCTGGTTAATTCTTGATCAATTTTTTCAATTGACGCAAACGGTACGCTTCTTTCTTTCTTGAAAATAGGCTGAACGTTTTCCTTTACTTCGATATTAGCTGCCATTTTCTTACGTCTTCCTAGGCCTGCTGAAAATACTTCAGGGAAACGGGTGCCTTCTCTCATCTAAAATAAGGAGAGAACAGATACTACGACTTCATCCCAGTCAAAAGGTTTGGAAAATGGAGGCGATAATCACCATGCTATGAAATTGCGGTTTGTATTGTATTGACACAAAGTATCCAGTTTGAAAACTTCAAACAATTCAAGAAAAATAAAACAAAACAAAATAGATATGTAAACAACCTTTTTATAATTAGATTGCTATGTAGTGTACACTGATACTTTTAATTTTAAATAGCAACATATTACGATAATGTATATGGATACAACATAGAGATTATTATGGATAACATGGTGAACCTTTTTAAAAAGTGTATAGAGATTTCTGTTCTAAGGGGTCATATTATACTCAAAAGAAGTCGATGTAATTCGGGTTCACTGAGTCAATGCAATTGCTCCTTTCCTTAGCTGTATAGTACGTGCTTTGAATTCAGAGTTTTCCTTCTCCTAGACCGGTTTCTATTCAAGGCTATAGAACCCAGTCTGCCCTACTATTTACACACAGCTGGTGGGGAGAGAAAAGTTTGATTCATACTTTTCTCAGTGGTGTTATCACGTAAGTGAATGTAATGAACTCGACTGGAATCCAAATTTGGCTCTCCGATTCCTCAATCCGAGCTGCAGTTCATTACGCCACCGTAATGTAATTTTTACCTGTTTTTAGCTTCAGAAACATGTGGTCGTATTATACTCAAGTCGTATTATACACATGAAAATGCAGTAGTAATGGTAATGTTAGTATTAGCCGTTTCCTCATAAGGAAACATTCATTGACCGAAGAGCCAGTGTTACTAGTTCCGGTTGAAATTTATAAAATCTTTGTATTAAAACAATTTCACAGGAAAATAGAACTCTCAGATCTAGTAACTGCAATCGCTCTTTCCAGTGTTGATGGGGGTTTCCTTCCTAAACTTTTGTTCGTAGTAGTATGGAAGGTCAGCATCTTAATTAATCATTATTTTCTATTCGATTTTTGTGATACCCAATTTAGTTGTTACTGTTGTTGAAAGTCCTCAAGCGATGTACGTTCTATTATCATTATTCTTTTTTTTTTCGATTCTGTAGTGCCATTTTCCGGAGGAATGGACGGTTCTGAGACCTACAGGATTCATTCGTTCAAAGTTAGTTTTAATCATTGATCTTATAAAGCGGCTGTATCCAGTTGACAGTTCAGACATTTCTGAATTGGGTTGGACGTAATGCATGACCTACAGCATTCGTTTTCTTGAAACCATTTTTAATCATTGATCACAGAAAGCAGCTGTATGCAACTGACTATTTAGACATTTTTTGAGGTATTGTAAGTTACAAGTCAGTTTCTTCCTCATAGAACTGTTAGCGATAGATCAGATGAGAAATCGACTGCCAGGAGGAAATCATATTTCCAGGGTCTTCAGCAAAGAACCCTCTTTGAGAGTGTAATCATTTGAAATCAGGCTTCAGTGGGCGTTTGCGGGCGTTTTTTTTCCCCCTGTGTTATCGTTTGTTTTAATTCTATTATAAATCTATTGGTACATTGCTTAATGGTCATTTTTAATACGTGCTTGATAAGCGAAATTTCTTACGCAAATCTCTTGAGTCATGACAAGATTAAATAAAGACCAGATTTTCAAACCTTTGCCAACGTGATCCTCTTAGAATTCTTAATTGGCTGTAACCTTGTTGGGAAACGGTTTATGTTTGACCTGTACACAATATATACGCTTTCTAACATGCAAAAGTTATTTGTGAAAAAAATGGTCTACCAGACATTAGGATTGTCAGTCCACACGGAACACAATATAATCACAAAACATCCTATAGAATTATAAATGGAAAAGCTTAAATAAAAAATAAAAAACATTAAAGGAAAATTGTTTTATTTTTTTTAAATCCATTAGTACAGCATTTTACATCAAAAAGAAAAATCAGTCTTAAGTGGTGCTAATTTTATAGATAAAACGTAGTTGCTATTAATAATTTTAACGAATATTTCCCTAAACTTATGGAGTAAGGTACAGTAGAGTTATAAGTAGCGGCTCAGATTAAGGAATTGGAGAGTCGAGTTAATTCATTTACGTGCTATCCCCCTTGAGAAAGGTATAAATTAATCTCCTCTCTCTCTCTCTCAGCTATGGGCAAATAGCAGGACAGATTGGCCTCTGTGGTCTTGGTGGACAACCAGTCTAGGGAAAGGAAAATTATGAATATAAACCAACTTGGAGAAGGTTGGGCTCCGTCAGGCTGCCTTGATCAGGAAACGCCACTGCGTAAATGTGGTGCCCCTCCAGCCCTAAGGGGCTAAGGGGGATTCGTGATTGTGGCTGGTCACACTTTATGGGGTTATTTAATATGGAATTTTGTTTGGGATACCCAGTGAGAATCGATGACAACATTCAGTAGTAATGGTCAGTCAGAATATATTCCCTAACCATCGGTCGATTTTACAGTATGTCAATATTTTTCTTTGGGGGGGGGGGAAGTACTGACGTCGAATTTCATATTGGGCACCCAATAAGGATAAAACTCACTATTCAGAAGTAACGTTCTTCGCTAACGATTACCACACGCCCACTGTTGGTCGGTCGATCTTACGACAAGTCAACCTCTTTTTTAGTTATTGGTGTCGAATTTCGTATTGGGCACCCAGTGAGGATCGAACTACTAGCTCGCTAATCTTTATACTAGGCTGATTGTTAGTTAGTTGATTTACGACATTTTAACCCTTGTTGGGTGATTTAATGTTGAATTTTGTTTTGGGCACCCAGTGAGGATCGAACTCACTACTCAGTAGTAACAGTCAACTAAACTAGCTTCGCTAATCATTATCCCACGCCGAGACACCTCATCTTATTTTGCTGCTTTTCATAACAACCCCCAATTCGTTAATTTATACCTTAATCCAACACCTGGATAATAAAATGTAGAACGTTACCTAGAGCTTTTATATATATACTAATGTTCACTCAATACAAAACCCAAGAGCCACTCAAGGTAGAGGGTTATTGTGTGGTGTTCTATGAGCGTAAGGAAGAGCAACATGTGAAGTTTATGGGGCTATGCAGAAAAGATGTGTTAACCCTAGACTTGAATAGGAAGTGACTGGGAAGAAGAGATGGTCATCTGTATCGCGAGGCTTATTTTCCCTTTCTGTCTGGCGTCAACAACCCGTTTGAAGAGGGGTTTTTTTTTATGATTCCTCCTGTAATTAAACTGAATATATTTCCTAATAAACCTACTTTAAGCGGGCAAAACGTTTAGAGTTGAAATTTGATCATCTTGCCGTCATCGAAGCGACAGGCAACGAACTAGTAGTATTATTATTTTGAATAACACTGTAACGTCACATGCTCGACCAGTAAAGGAACTGTTTCCAATATTATGTCGATTGAGACATTAAGAAAATACTGTTGAGTGGTTCAGATTTTATTCTGACGGTCCATGAAAATCGTTAATCTCTTGTTAATGACTGTATCTTTTTTAATACTAATGTTCACACAATACAAAACCCCAGAGCCACTCAAGATAGAGGGTTACTGTGTGGTGTTCTATGATCGTAAGGAAGGGCAAGAAGTGAAATTTATGGGGCTACTAGAACACATGTTACCCGTTGGGTCAACCTTGTTGTGCTTACTGTTTACAGTTAGTTTCATCAAGAGTTTGTAAAAGTAGAGATATTTTAAAAGTACACTTATTTTCAGTTATTGAAGTTGCTTTCAACATTAAAAAAAATTGTCTGTTTGAAGAAAGTTGAACAATAAGATGTTGGAATGTCAAAATTCGGAGTGTTGGGATTCGATACAATAACATAAAATATTGTTGCGGGGCTGCGCGTAATTCGGCCGTTTAGAATAATCAAACAATTTTCATTGAAAGGATAAAATTCCGTTGAAAAGACAACGTAGTTTCAACAAATTAACATTAATTTAATATAACGACACAAGCGATTGGTCATAGATTGAAAAGTAATGTCTTTTTGTTTGGGTTAATAAAACTCTGAAATAAGATAAAAATTCTCTTTGTGTACGTATGTGAGAAAAAAATGAAATGTTATATGTGCGTTTGTGTGAAAAAGTCAACACGTGTGTGCGTGGTTCATAGTAAAGAGGATACAAGAGATAGAATTTGTTTCTGACTGCGGATGGTCTGAATCGGTCTCTTTGAAGTTTGTCAGCGCTGTCGCTTTTAGCATGAGGCCGTGAAGTTCACAAGCGAAAGTGGCGTGGACCTTGATGACAGCTGTGCGTATCCTGTTTGGGAACGGATTTCGTGTGTTTTATACTCTTTCTCGTAAGAAAATTGGTTCCATCCCAACTCCCTACACGATAATAAATTTACATCTTTCTTTTCCCAACTCTCTATATATGACTTGTTTATATCTTTCTTTTCCCTACTCTCTATATATGACTTCTGGCAAACACACAAGATACAAAGTTCACAGAGTTTTATATAGTAATGAGATGCAGGAAAGATAACGGTTAATCCTAGAGTTGGACAGATCAAGATTGGGAAAACATGCTGCCGTGTGTCTGTTTCACAAAGCAGCAGTTCTTGAGAAGAAGCTGTCCGAGTGGAATATGCTTCTTGCTAATGGAATACGAAGGGAATTGGAATTATTCATTCTTGTGTACGTGGCATGGTGATTCCCAGTTGTAAAGGTCAGGGCTGGTGGGATTAAAGGAATTTAGCTCATTAGAGCACGTGTCATGGAAATAGCGATAGAGCAGCGAGAGGTTCGCAATGTTTCGTCTCTGTGAAAGAGGTTGTACGTACGATGGGAAATAATTCACAACCCAACAAATTGAATTGTATCAAAACAGGCAAGTTAGGCTTGGCCAACTCCAGCTTAGATATGGCAGCACTACTCCATTTTCGCTACAAGGAACACTAAGTTGCGGAGAGCCATGACAGATAACGCTGTAAAAGAGCACAGCACATCAAAGAAAAGGAATTCAGCAACCGTTTAGTAAGCACAACTAATCGGAAATTCCTTATCCTTGCGAGTCTCACTTAGAGTGACAGCATATAACAAAAGACAGCGAAAGCTAACTAGATGTAATTCAAATTAACGATATAGACATCGTTGTAGTTCTAATTACATAATTTATCAAATGTATAATTTTAGCTAAGCCTCGACATGCTTAGCGCCCTGGGTAAGACGATAAACTACGCACAACAGCAAAGTCTTTGACCATGAGGTTTTGAGGAGCGTGGAACCATCTCTTAATTGCTGGTCTTCCCAGGTCCATCCTGACCCGGGGTGGTAGCACCTGTCAGGGTCCCAGCTATAGGCAAATAGTTAACCCCCCAAACTGGGGTCAAAACGTGTATTAAAAAAAATAGGTTTTAATACCAGCAATACATTTTTGTAAAAAATTATTACCAGCAATAAACTTTCGAAGAAAAATTTATTACCAGCAATACATTATTGCCAGCAATACTTTATTTGAAAACATCTTACCAGTAAAACATTTTTGAAAAAAAAATATATTACCAGTGTGACACCATTTAGGGCCGCCAGAAGAAAGAAAGGAAAGAGAAGGAGAGGCGAGGGTTAAACTTAGATGATAAGGGAAAGCCACTCACAAAGGGATATTTAGCGATGTTATTTTGATAATGGGAATGGTGAAAATTCCGTTGGCCATTGTCGTAAAAATTAGTTGTTGAATCCCAGAGTTTTAAATAGATAAACATTAACTGTGTCATGGTGACAACAATATTATCAGAGAATGATGAAAATTCTCTGCGAGGAAAAAGGAAGGAAAAAGAGAAAGAAAAGAAAGAAAGAGAGGGACGAGACTTAACAACTTAGATGATAAGGGAAAGCCACTCACAAAGGGATATTTAGCGATGTTATTTTGATAATGGGAATGGTGAAAATTCTGATGGCCATTGTCATAAAAATTAGTTGATGAATCCCAGAGTTTTTAAACAGATAATCATTAACCGTGTCATGATGGCGAACTTATATTATCGGGAAAGGATTTAATAGGTCATCTGTCGACCGCACACAAAGCCCAGTGCTGAGTTAAGAAGATGTCGGTTGGACAAGACATCTGTGTTCTGTTGAAATTCGCCTATGATAACAAAGCTATGTTATTGGATTTTTAATTAACTCAATTTCACCAAAATTCCATCCACTTAATGTTGGCGAAAACCTGATTGAAAAATTCCATATGCCGTGACGTTGGATAAAAACTGAGATTATCACACCCACACTATTGGACGCCCATTCGCCGAATAGTAACGATAGCCAGGCGGAGGTGATCATGTGACGCAGGGGGGAGGCCTGCCACCGCCCATTGAGAGGATAGGTATGAGATGTTACTGCGAGGAAGTGGGAAAACCGTTGACGCCCTCTAAAGTATGGTGAGATACCCATATGAGAACAGAAGAAGGTGGGAGTGGAAGAAGACTTCCAAAAATGGAAAATTCCTGACCGAAAATATGGAGGTGGACCGTGGATTTGGAATTATCAAGGAACCTCAACCCCGACGGGCCCCCACCCCGGCTCTGGTTGACCTCCATATAAACAACGCCGCAGCGAGCGAAAATCAGTTTCCAGTTCGAGTTCGAGTTTTCCAGTTCCAGTTGGAGACAGACAGTTAGAGCCAGACACGTCACAGAACGCTGACCAAGATTCGCGCAAATTCCGAACTCATCTTCTAATAAAGAACAATTTATTTTTGAAGAACGACTTAGACTCACACCGCCAAAACAAGTTTTACAAATTTCGCCGAAGACACATCAAGAACCAGTTTCTTAAAGAACAGACAATTTAGATGTTAAGACTCGCCTAACAAAAACAACGTGTCACGAATCCACATAGCGGTTTGGGAGATAGACGTAGCCCTGTAACCAGCAACAAGATATAAAATATCGTTATCCTTTTTTTAATACTTTTGAATTTTCGAGTTGTTATTTTATTTTCGTTTACATCTATTTGTGCGATACTACCCTTATTCGAACCCGACTTGCATTACGGCCCCGACGACTGATTGATTTTCGTCTGCCTAAGATCAATTCACAACGTGGGTAGGCAGGCTGAGGGTCAAAGTAGTTACTTCGGTAACCAGGCGTTGGAGGCGAGTTGGGAACGACGAGGCTGTTATCGGATCTAACCCGATTCCCATCCGAATCACCAAAAGGTTAGAACGTCACACTTGGGTGCCGCGACCAATACCAAGCCAGTTGGCCGTCACAGGACGGGATAGCACGACTGACGCAGACAGGCGGACATCACGTTTGGAGCGGCGACACCCTAACGAACGAACCAGCGGGGGGGGGGGGGTGGACGTCACACCAGCAATGAAAATCTTGTCGGTGTTAAATAACCCATTGAGGTTGATATGCCGTAAAACAAACCAAACCAAATCAACATGCATAAATATCAAGTTTTGATATTTATATCATGGTTAGGTTTAACCCTAATAAGAGTTTCATATTTCAATTATTTTTACATAGCATTCCTCAAAAACATCTTAACCTAGTTTCATGCTTTAAACAAACTAAATTTTGTTTAGCAGTCTGAGCTTTGTCATGCTTATAAGTTTCATTCTAATAAAATATATCCGCCTCGCTTTGAGCTTAAAATATGGGTAATTTTTTAACCAATTTGAGCCTTGTCATCCTTATAAGCTTCATTATAATAAAGAAATCGTCCTTTAAAAATGGTTAATTTTTGGACCAATCTGAGGCTTGTCAGGTTTACAATGTTCATGCTAAATAAAACACTTAAAAAACAGTAAATAACTAATACATTCGTAACCATAGCACGTGACAAAAATACACAATATTTGTTTCACCAGTGAAAACGTATTCAACTTCCTAATTTTAGTAGCCTAGCTGAGTCATTCAGATCACAAATACTATAATACACTATCAAATAATTTCAATAGAAGTCGCTCGATGTGGACACACCGTAGGGAGATCAGGTTACTACTCCTTGACTCTTACTTTTCGACCAGAACATTCGTCTTGACACCGGCAACTGTAAGATATAAACTCCTCATTATCAATCAGTTACCCTAACTCATTTGCCTTGCTTTTCTTCTTTAAAAACGTTCACACACATTTATACACATTAACTTTTTTTAAAGAAAGCTATAGTTATTAAAATAACCTTTTATTTGGATAGAACTTAAAACTCACTGAAAACTAATTCTATCATCACTCTGATTTGACAGACATTTTTACTTCAGAAATATACCGCGACACAATTTGCAATTTTTTTTACGTTTTAGTTTTTTTTATAAAAATTGTTTCATTGTTTTTGAATACTCAGATTCGCTAGTCTTATCAATTCACTTCATTTTTCTGAAAGTATTTTTGATTTATATTACTCGAAGAGTCGAAGTCTGTTGAATATAACATTCCATTACTACAACCATATTCGTCTCTTCTCTGAGCTTCACTACGGCGCCATGTTGTATTTGTTTATTTGTACAACCTGTTTTATAAGCAACCATCATTGAAACAATGTCATAATATAGCCTCGACAAATCCAGACTTTCATACGGATGGTATGCAGAGCCGGTGCAAGGGCCATGTTCTCCCCACCGAATCTATGATGCGGTACCCCCACTCTACGACACCTCAATTTTCATAAGATAGTATTCATAGAAAATAGAAAATTTATTGTAACCTAATTATATACAATAATGGATCATAGGCAATGTAGGTGGACAATTCAATTAGAAAAATTAGAAATAAATCCAATGTATCTAAATACAAATTAGAGACACGTCATAATAGATCATTCCGTCTTAGATAAAACAACAATGTTTTGCGGCATTTTTTTTAACATCAACTTGAGATTCTTTCTACTTAAATGGTTGAATAATTTTAACACATTCAACATTACGAATAAAAAATAGTGAATTTTAGTGTTTTTCTGAGATTTAACATGAGCAAAATAAATTCAAGGATTTGGACGAAAAAAAACCAGAATGACGTCAAAATCTGCGAAAATGTTTCATTCTTTAATAGTCAATAGTCTTTTGCTTAATATTTCAGATATACAGGGTGTCCATAAAGTTCGTGTGCATTTTAAAAAATTTATAACTTTATTTGTATTTGCGATAGAAATAATTTGTAAAAAGGATTAGAAAGAAGTAAATCTATATTTTTTAAGGTTTTATTGAAATTTTATATACGTTTCCACTTGTCCTCCATCATTAGCAATACAAAGGGTAATACGATTTTACAGTTCACGGAAAACATTTGCTAACTGATTTACAGTAATGCCTGAAATCACATTAGTTATTTTAGCTATCCTTAAAACTTGGTACATTAAACTTTATAACGTTTTTTACAGATTATTTCTACCGCAAATACAAATAAAGTTATAAATTGCAAGAAAGTGCATACGAACTTTATGGACACTCTGTATCAATGTCAGTAGAAAAAAGCAAATGTTAATAAGATAGCGAAGGTCACTATCCTCTGACCGGGACCCACAATCAGACTCGGTCCCTACCGGTCGGGGCGGGGTTGGGGGGTGATGGTGGTAGTACTCTCCGACACTGATGTCATGCATGACGTTCAAATCATTAATAGATGAGAGCAACTGATATATAAATATTTAAACCAGAACAGAGTTAAGAAAATTAACGACAAAGTGGGAAGAAATATCGTATGACGTTTTTTCGTTATTTACGACTTCATCGGGCTAATGTAATGTTTACGTTGATGTAACTACACATGCGCACGAAGTGAAGGGAATACTGAATTTTTAAACAGTTAAATCTAATTTTTTTTTTAATGTGTTTGGTCATATATAGGATGCGATGAATAAATTGTCGTTTAAATTACGCAAAAATGAAAATAGCATTGACATCTCATTCTTACAAATATATTTACCAAAATTACACAAAAATATTTTGAAATATTAAAGAGTACATTTATTCAATAAAATTGCCATTGGCATCCAGGTGACTTCAGAATCTCCTGCAACTCTTCTGAACGAGCTCCTTGTTTAAGTTAGAGAATGCTGCCGTAATCCTTGCCTTCAGTTCATCTTTGGTGCTACAAGGAGTTTCGTTGGTCTCTCGCTCAACTGCGACCCACACATAATAATCAAGCGGCGTTGCGGTCTGCGGAGTTAGGTGGCAAATGTAATGGGTAAATGTGGTCGCAGCCATGACAGTGTTCTCCTGCTTGTGTAGCATTATGCAGAGACCTGTTGCTAGACATAGGGTCTTCTAGTAGCCATCCTCTTGACCCAGACCAGCACTACCGCCTCAAGGCACTTGATGTAGGCTTCCGTGTTGAGTCTGAGGCCTTCACCAATAAATTCGGTAGTTCTTTTCTTATCAGAACGATCAGAGTGAGTTTTCCGAGCTGACATACCTTAATAATCATCATTAGCCTCTTTCCGAATCTTTTGCACTGTCCTTAGATTGACACCCAAACACTCTGAAATCGTTGTATTGGAGCTTCCAGCTCGAATGCCAAGCAGTACAGAATGTTGTTTCCAAATTTCTGGCGGAGTGAATTGCGTCATGATGCTCTTTTTCTAACAGATGGTGACCAACTGACCTTATACTATACTGTGCAGTCGACAAAATCAAAAACGAACAACGCGCATGCGCAAAATGAAAAATATAAAATGGCGATAATTTACCCATTACATCCTGTAGCCTAGCCAATTTCATTTAGTTTCTTTTTATTTATGTTTTTAAACACAGTTAAAAAACAGAAATTTGTCAAGACTTTTCCTAATAGTATTTCTTTTTCATTTTCATATTCTCTAATACTCAGTAACCCCTTGTATTTTAGTGGCTTTATTGCCTTGATTGGGGTGAAATGATTAAAAAAATAAAAATATATATTTATCACTATATGTAGTGACATATTGAAATGACTCATCAGGCAGATATTTCATACCTTTTAGCTAAAATTCTGCAGGTTCTGACGTGAAAAGGCTTTTGACCAACCCTTGAAAGTTCCCTACGTCAAATCGTTTTGCAGCGATTTAAACAGGTTGGCGCAAATCCAGGTGAATATGGCTGTTGGGAGTAGAACTGACTAAACTTCCTGTTTTAATCTTGCTGTATGTGGCCTTCTGTTGTCATGGAAACCAATATTTTTCTAAATGATGAGCACAGAGTGCTGTTTTGTCAAACTTTTTGAACACGTTGCAGCTGCTGGATGCATAAATGTGCATTTAGTGTTTCATCGTATTTTAAGAACTTTAAACGAATAATACCCCAATGATCCCACCCTACATATAACACTGCATTTTGTCAATGTATCCCTTCTTTTTATTTTTTGGTGGGAGGGGGGCAGTTGTGTAGATTTATTTTTTTCAGTCCTCTGCTTTTTGCATTGAGCATTGGCCTATATTAGTGCATTCCAAATATATTCGCGACTGCCACATATGCTTAGTAGTTAAGATTATACATTCGTCATAACAACTGGTTCCTAAAAATGGAAATTATTTATGACTCAACCTAATAATTTATTTATTACTTTTTAAGATTTCGAAATAAGTCATATGAGTTGATGTAAGCAACCCGAAGTCTAACCAAAATTGAAACAGGGGATGAAATATATATAAACTGGATTAAATATACTAACATCACTTAAACAATGCGAAACGGCCATCTTGAAAGTAACAAATATCCATCATGGCCGAAACAAAATTGCTGAATGAAGCTGTCTACGTCAGTCCTGAGCAGTGATGGATGTTTTAGATTTACGAAGAATTACGTCTTTGAGAAAGGTTTAGTTCGAGAAGTCCTTTGACGTTTCTATTTCATTATTTTTGAAAGCTGCTTATTGACGGATTTTTTTAATAATCCTGACTGATGATGACCAGTGACTCTCGGCACACAATTGACCTTCAGGAATTATATCTACGCATGCGCGTTTTGTGTATGCATGTGTGTGTGTGTGTGTGTGTGTGTGTGTGTGTGTGTGTGCGTGTGTGTGTGTGTGCTTTGAAGAGTTTATATGGATATGTGTGTACGTCAATGAACTATATATAATATATACTGATGTGTTAATATAAGCACACACACACACATATATTTATTTCCCAAAACTGCACACACACATATATATATATTTATATATATGTTGATTTTCTTAGCGGAGTTTAGATGTGTCAAAAGGAAGAAAGTATAGGGCACCCAGTGAGGAACAAACTCACTACTCAGTCGTAATTGATCCAGCAAGACAGGCTAGCTAACACAGCTCGAAGTATTCTCAAATGTGCAGTCCGGTAGACGAAATAAATACTGTTTCGTTAATTTGATCGTATATCAACAAATGTGTTATTTAACGTTGGGCATAAGTCACACAGGGTCCGGTTTGCAATAGAGTGATAAAAGTAATTTACGTACAGGTGCGGTATACACTAAAAGAAACAGATACACAAAGGCCCGGTTTATACCTGAGTGTATGCAAATACTCACACG